>OZ012740.1:367817593-369017593 GCA_963859935.3 Lathyrus sativus | reverse complement strand
AACTCGTTGTTTATGTTGAATTGATGCAGGATAATTACTTGCTGAATTTTAATGGAGTTTTGTTGCAAGTTTCATGGTCTTGCTTTAATGTTGGAAATGTTTTATATTCCGTTGCAAATTAATAAGATGCCTTGTACTTAAAATGTTAATCAAGTTATTGCCTTATGTTTTGGTAGTAGGTGATCTCTCCATCTTTTGGTTATTGCCTTTGCTTAGGCTATCATATGTTTGATAGTAGGTAATACACCTTTCTTTTGGTCAGACACCTTCTCTTAGGCTATCATATGTTTGATAGTAGGTTATCTTTCCTTCTTTTGGGTTATTACCTTTGCTTAGGCTGCCATATGTCTGGTAGTAGGTGATCTCTCCTTTTGGGTTATTACCTTTGCTTAGGCTATCATATGTTTGATAATAGGTAGTACGCCTTTCTTTTTGTGTTCACCTTTTCTTAGGCTATCATATGTTTGATAGTAGGTAACACATATCGTTTTGGTCAGACACCTTTTCTTAGGCTGCCATATGTTTGGTAGTAGATGATCTCTCCTTTCAGGTTTATTACTTTTTCTTAGGCTATCATATGTTTGATAGTAGGTAATATACCGTCTTTTTGGTTAGATGCCTTGGCTTAGGCTACCGTGTTTGGTAGTAGGTCATCTTTCCTCTTCATGTTGCCTTTTCTTAGGCTATCATATGTTTGATAGTAAGTAACATGCATTTCTTTGCTTCAACCATATACCTTTGTTCAGGCTGCCACACGTGGGTATTGGGCCACCCATCACTTTCAAGATCTCGCTTCACTGTCCAAGCTACTGTACTCCTGGTAGTATTATCATATCTTATCTTTATTTTGGAGAATCCACAATGCTGATTATTGTCTCTTCTCACGGTGTCTCATGTCGTTGAGTTTGCTCTCCGCATGTTGTGTCCAGTTTATCCCCTGTGGCATCATTTCCCCACAGGAGCTCTGTCTAGAATTTTCATATCATATGCATTTGGTGGTATCTTAAGGCAAAAATTCGTGCAATGTTTGTATTTAAGTCCCTCCTATCTCGTCGAGTCGAAGATCTTAATCTCCATATCTCCGGATAGAAGAAACTTAAATAGGGGCATCTGTCGCACCCTAATTTTTGATCTTAAGATCCTGTCTTTGTTCTTTCTCTTGCTTGCTTTTTACTTTTATATGTATGTTTTATTTCGACTAACCGGTTTGTACAGGTGCAATATTTTAAGCCTAAACTTTTGCGATAAAGCATGTCGTGGCATAAACCTTCTGAGTCAAGGATCCTAGGGTATCTCACTGGGTCTGATCTTTTTCTTCTTAAAGATCAAAATCATTGTCATCAAGATTCCTCAAAAGATATGTCTTTGAAGAAACTTGAACATATTCAAGAGTTTCGAGATTTCATCAAAGTTTTTGAAAATCAAGATTTGCAAAGTTGGACATGATAGCATTTCACCCAAAAATTAAAGGAGGAGAACCTCTATCTCAACCAAGAATTGTCACTTGAATCCAAAGAGGATTTAGTTTGGCATTGAAGACATAGTTTTAATTGGTCATATTCTTGAACTCATCAGTCTATTCTGAAATATAGGAGGGCAGTATCATGGTACGAACTTAAGATAACAAATGCCGGTTAATAAAGTACAAATGACGGTTCACCTTTCCAAAATGGCATTTCATGACTATGGCAAAGAGACAATTCATATGTAGGATTCGTTGTTTTAAAGGTTTTCTTTTCATGTGATCCACATCCAATACCAAAACTTAATACCAAATCTAGCATTACAACAATCACCATGATGAAATCAACTTCACATTGCAAGCTTACCGTTAAAATACAAGCAGAAAGTCAAAACAATCCAAAGCCCAAAGTATACTCATGCTACTGCGAGAAATACAACTCTTCCTCACATTTAAAATAACATCTCTATCATTTGACTCAAAGCGACATTGAGTCCTAAGTTATAATATTAGGAGACCTTAAAAGATTCCGCCGGCATCGCCACAACCGAGTTTAGGAGAAATCTCATTACAACAGACAACAACGGGATCATTGGTTCTCCCTGTCAAGCATCCTGCAAACCAAACCGGCATACACGATTAAAGTAACTACTCTAAAAGGTTCATTTTCAAAGTGTAATCAAGGTTGGATCCTGAGGAGAAACTCAACCTGTCAAAACAAACCAAAGGAGATGGAGCCATTGCATTTGAAACTTCTCAGTAGTAATCTACGGTAGCATCTAACCAATGTAAAAATTGGTGTTTCCTGTAAAGAGGGAAGTGAAAGCAGTTATCAGGAAGTAAAGCTGAAAGTGAAATATAACACCGACATGGCTTACCGGAATGGTCATGGGAAGAATTAGCAAGTTACGATTTTACCTGCATCAGTAGACTATGTATTTAATCCTACTAGTCAGAAAATACACCATGCAGGTCTTTTCTCAAGAGGAGCTTCTGAACATGTTGAGATTAGCTGCATCTTACCGTTCAGACAAATCAACTAGCAACCAATTTGCTGCACAACTCTTTAGCTAATGATGTTCATTGGTCCGAATTACTGCATAAATTCTTCCAGACTTGAGTTCTACACATGCTCATGAACCAAATCTAATAGAACCCACTTGATTGAAGAAAATAAGATAAATATACCAAGGGAAATTCTATTATCAAAGTAAAAGATCTGCCATCAGCTGAAACAAAGAAGTTAAATCCTATGGTGACAAAGAAAAGGGAGTATAAGGAATAAACCTCTGAATAGAATTTCCTTTCCACATATATTGGTTTGGTGTCATGTCAATAGTTCCCTCTATTGAATACCATTGGCTTCTTGTTAAGGCTGTTTTCTGAGGGTTAGGATGTCAGTAAAAACTCTATCTCTTGTGGCTTGTTCCATGTTGCACCCCTGAATCTCAATTAAGCAGGTTCTGTTCTAGGTTTTGAGCTTTGAAACATACAATCACGGGTAACCTCCAAATGCGCCTCCTCAATAGTTTTTCTTCCTCGCAGCTTCAGCTCCTACACAAATTCAAATGCATGAGATTAGAGAGCGTCTGGATCGTATTTGAATTCTAGTATTCAGATAAGTAATATCGTATTATTGACCACCACACATGTCAGTAAGTTGATTAAATACCTACAAAGTCAATCAAAAGAAACACAAGCTTCCGCCGCCGAAGGATTACGGTTTCTTACAAAGCATAATATGGAAAACCGTATCATTGCTGAGAAGTGTGTTGCCATTACGCATTTACTTCTACTGTTATACACCGGCAAGAGGAAGGGTTACAATCCGGTAGTTGGGATTGCCATCAGTATGTTGTAGCCTATTTCTCCCTTGCATTCAGAAACAATACATGTTAGAGCTGCAACTCCTGACACGCGTTTCCGACACTCCGATATTGCTGAAATTAGAATCATAAGTAAAGAAAGCAGATGCATATTATATTAAGCATGAGAGTTGTTGATACTAATGACTACCGTAACGTAGAGAACTTCATAGTCATCTTTGCTGAGTCCAAGAGCTTATCCGGCTACGGCAGCCTACTTAACTTGTAAGGAGAAAGTGGAGAATCAATTCTAAATTGTTACACAACAGGCTAGATTGGAATTAAGAATTAAGAAGAAACTCACCGTTCATATCCAGCTGCTGCATAAACCACTCACTCCAGTCTTGGCTCATCTCTCCAAACAAACTCAGTTACGACATGAGAAGACCAAAACGCGACGCTTCACCATTACAACTCAACTTCTGCTAGAAAACCGAAAGAAGAACTTAAGCTGCAGAAAGCGTTTGATGCGGATGTTACAAACCTTCGAAGACGACATCTATCATCAAAGGAAGTCAGCAGCAAATCAAAATACCAACTCGAAGGTCCTTCTGCTCACCATTCCATTATCTCCCTTGATGCAAGTACCACTGTTGTAGTCGACGGCATGAATTTGTGAAGTGTGAGATTGTAGGGTAAGGCTCCATGCTTCGTTAGATGCAGATGACAATGGGGTTTGCCGTGGCGATCATGAGAAGTTGTGCCCCGCAGCCATGACCTCATTTTGACTCAGACCAAGCTCCCTTTCTAGCGAACTAGTCCAAGCATCGTGACCTGCAAAAATAAACATTAACAAAGCATGTCTAAAGCCAGAATAGAAAGTAATCAAACACATTTAAGTCGCCCAAAACAGAGAGCAATGTTGGAGGTTTGGAAATTAATTAACGGCCGAGAAAACCTAACACCCATCTTCAATAGCATTTATCACAAATCATGTGCGAAGCCAGAGGTTAACTCGTGATTTTCTTCCTAAGATAACCTGAACCTGTTCAAAATATTAAAGACAGGGCAACAACATCGTTAGGGTCTGATTTATTTCCAAAATAACAGAGTGTAAACTTAATGGAAATCAGAATTTGTTCAACTACATTTGGAAAGCCTTTAAGTTGCCGGTACTGAAAACGGAATTTTTTTTTTGTTTCCAAAATCAACAAATTTGAAAGGGCTATAAGAAACCCCAAACTAAAAATCCATAAACGATGAAGGGGATAGCGACTCATGAATCCAGAAACCCCAAACTAAAAATCCGAATCCAAAAGTTTCATCACAGACAACCAGAAAACCAATACTGAAAGAGAGAAAGTTCAGGACTCACCTTGCAACATCCACCTTCGCCGGAAATCGGCTACCGTCGTTAAAAGAAACCACAAAAAAACCGTTCCACCGGAGATCATTCACCAACGTTGCCGCCAAGAGTTCCACCGCAAACTCGAACCACTCTCAAACCCTCCGTTAGCGCCGACACCTCACAGGGGAATCGACTCAACGCATATCACCGCCGACTTCATCGAACCCCTCTGAGTACTTTCCGCCAAGATGTAATTTGCTTAAACACGTTTGATCTCTTTGATTCGTTTTTGTTTGTGTGTTTGTTTCAAATTAGGGGAAAAGGAATGAGGGCGAAGAACATCGAAAAGAAGAAGGAATGAAATAATGGAGGAGAGAGACGGAGGAGAGTGACGAAAAAGGGGGGGATCGGAAGGGGATTTATGTTTTCAGTTTATTCTGTTGTAATCTGTTAATCACCTGCACACATTAACTTCACCACCACACACACACACTAACCCACCGTTAATCTTACTTTTTTTTATTATCCACTTAATCTCTAATCAATCATAAGTTAATCCTAATCAACCGTTCAACCCACCCCATTTAACTATTAGCCTCTCACTAACCTTTTAATTAATAATTAATCTAATTAACCATTAAAATCAATAATCTAATCTTTTATTAAATAATTAGCAACCCTTCAACTTTTTCTTATTAATTAATAATAACCCTTTATAATAATGACCAATAAAACGTTTTTTTTACATTTAGGAAACCTTTTATTTAATAAAAACCTATTTATTAAGTAACCAAAACTATTTTGATATTAGGGAACTTTTTTTTGGAGTGAGCTAACCAACGTCTAAATATTTTACAATAACAATTTTTTTTAAGAATCATAACCATTTTAAAGATGATAAAAAAAATCTCTCACCCTTTTTTATTTATTTAAAATCACCCATTAGAAACTTAGAAACTTTTAATATAATTATCTGACAAATAATTTCCTCATAAAATCAATTCGTCTAATATTCTCATAAATAGCATTTTCCTAAACCAAGATCAAACTACAAATTTTTTCTCATAAAATCAATTCGATTAAAAATTAATCAACATAACCTAATCGGGCACTTCACGACACATTCACTCTCACACACTTCAGCGCTTTCATGCGTATGTGTATGCTTTACTTATTTGCCCTTTATCATTTTCGCCATTTATCTTTACAGTAATTTAATATTACCGCATTTATATTATTGCATCGCATTCCGTCCAAAGGAAAAATCTACACATGATTCAACAATCGTGTGTAGTGCATATCATTTGCATCATACTCCCCTACGATCCTTGATCCCATTCAAGTCGATCTTTAAGATAGATCCTACCCCATAGGAATGACCATTATCTTTACAACTTAGATACAAACACATTCAACAACTCAATTCAAATATTCAAACACATTAGAGAAAGATGACAAATCATCTTAAGCGAGATAGAATCTCCACCCCACATCAATACAATCAATACGTAAGAACTTTGTCTTAAGAGAGGTAGAGGCGTACCTCGTCGATCCCTATCCGAGTACTTGAGCCCTTCTCTTAAGACGATGCAAAGAGTATTTTCCTACAATTTGTGGCGGTTAAATCTCCCTTAAAATGACAACGCACCTCTTCTCCTAAAATCAATCAATCAATCAACCACCCTAAACCCGTAGGAACTTTGACCACAGTCAAAGAACTCCTCAAACCCTTTAGGGGAACTACAAATACTTTGATTCCACTCCCGTAAGGATATGTAGGCATAAGATGCGACATCTTATTGAGTATACTTAGAAATAAACCACTAGGTCTTTTACCCTTAAGCAGATAAACCTTAGCAATAAACGAACATAAAACAAGAGGTTCCTGTAGAGTACTACAAAAACTTATGATGCTAGTACCTTCCCTATGTTTAACCAACCCCCGAACCTAAACTCTCTAAACCTTGCATTTGCATTGCATTGTGGGAATTTCAATATTTATCCCTTCCTTTGGACAAATCAAAGATCGGTTGCAAAATGATTTAAAGATTCAAACTAATCAATAGTTTGGTATCCAATTTTCACTGTGACAGAAATGACGACTTCACTGGGGACTCTCTAGTGGGTTTCCCTATCTTGCTTTACTTGTTCATTGCTTTATATATTTGCTTACTTGATTATTTTCCCGTGTCCTTTATTGTTTTTGGGTTGTTATCTTTGAGTGGTGAGACAAAGTCCTACACCCGGGCTTGAGTGAACTTAAGATAGGATAGTGATATGTTCGACGAGACTTATAGGGAGTTGAATCTCGACCAAGTCGACTTGAAAATCACGCTCAGTTGAGACCCTTTCGAAAATGGTTCGGTTGAACGAGTAATCGTGAAAACTTTTACTATAGTCGATTGGAGTCTATGATATTGAGGACCATAGTTACCTTAACCCCACTTTGGCCTTTATTAGGACGTAGTGCGGGACTATGAGGGAGTACACCCGAAATAGTGCTACGCGATGCTACACTCAAAAGAAGTTCTCTTGAGAATATTATTAATCACCGAGTAATTGGGAAGTTGATAATATCCGAAAGATGGGCTGATGACTTTAGGAACCTTATTAGAGCCTTTGTTCTGCAGGTATAATCAACCTTTAGTCCACAACCTTTGGGAATGGGTATACCTTTGCTCCACGCTCGTTGCAAACCTAGGGTCTCCTTTATTTGTTTATCTTTATGTCTCTATGTGCTTACTTGTGTTTGCTGCATCCATAAAGCATCATATTGCATTAGGTTTCATGGAATTCCTAGTTTATTTATAAACATTATAGAGCCAATAGGGATTATAAAAGAAAAATATTTTGAAATATTCTTTTAAGAGTCCTAACTTGGATGACCTAAGGAAGTTAGAAGCTCCCATTGAAGGTCAATAGAAGTTCAAAAGACTTTCACCAGTATTGAAGATCCAAATAAACGAAGGATTCTCTCCTTATTTTCCAACAAGAGATAGAGGATTTATTTTCCTCTATCGCACTACTCCTTAGAAGACGATTATGGACCACTTATTTTCAAGAAGGTCCAAATGGAGGAACAAATCAACAAGCACGATGAAGGACTTCCTTAGGGCTTTATTTAGCTTTTATTTAGCTATTAAGTAAGGACTCTTATAAGAATATTCACTTGTAATCAAATATCGAAAAATAATAAATAATTTCACTTGGTATTCTATAATATTCATAGACATTTGAGTTTCATGAAACCTTTCGTTTTGCATTCTTGCATTCGCATTTTGCATTTCGCGTCAACATAGCATCCTTTGCATTCTGGGGGAGTCTCACTCTTGCTTCATCTTCACAGACAAACTGAATCACCAGTACAACACTCGAGCCAGTCTACGCCAAAAGATGGATCAACTTGAACAAGAGAATAGAGTACTCCGTGATGAAGTTGCAACTCTGAAAGAAAATCTGGAAAGGTTGAATGTGTTGCACCCCAAAATTTGACCAACATTTATTCACCCATCAAGTGTTTGAAAGTTGATACCTTCATCAGGAAGTTCAAGAGACCCTCAGAGGAATTGGTTGAAACCAAGGTTGTGTGCTTCATGGCTTGAGAGTTGTGGGAGCTCCTCAGATGATTCTGAGACTTTGAGAATGAACTTGAAGCTTTGAGAAAGTCTATGAGATGTCTTTAAAGTCATCGTGAAGCCCAAAGAGGTCATTATGCAAGAATTCAGAAGATTCAACCATGAATGGTAGAATTAGGGTTTTGACTGGGTCAACCCTAGGTCAGCTGAAGATTTGGAGAAGGTTGAGAACTAATCCAAGGGCCATGAGATCATGGAATGATGTATGGAGATGTTATAAAGATGATTCCTAGACCAACTCATCATGACTGAGGAGTTTGAGAAGTTTTAAGTTAGGGTTTCCAAGGATTGTCAGTAAAAAAAACCCTAGTTTGGTCCCTATCTTCCAGGCAGTTTTAGCTCAAGATGTGATTGATATATCATCTTCCCCACAACATGAATGTTGAAGAGATTGTTCTTAGCTTTAATTTGAGTGGTAGAAGTCCTTGATAGGAGTTGCAGAGCTCAAGTTATGGTTTTGACAAATTACAGGTCAGCTGAGGTGTGTGAATCTGGGTCCTTGAAAGTCACCCAACTTGCAGACAACGTTTGCCCTAGCAGGATGATTCCTATGATCTCTTGGACAACATTAATGTTGAAGATAATCTTCTTATCTTTCTAGAGAGTACTAGAATTCCTTGATAGGATTTGTAGAACTCAACTTATGGTTTGAACAAGACAGGGGTATTTTGGTCATTTGGAAGTTATAGGTCATTTTAAGCAAAAGCCATATCTCCTATTTCCAAGCCTCAAATGAAAAAAATCAAAACATAAAAGTTGTTCAAAATGGGATTTTAAGCCTAGAAAAGTGGTCATTAGTTGTTGAAAAAGCTTGTAGCAAGTATTTTCAAGATTGGGTAAAAATGACCTAAAAATGACTTATAAAGTAAATGGATCCAAGTTGGAAATTGGTTTGGGAGATCCACAAATCCAAAATAGGTCATCCAATATGTCATTTTGACTCCAAACATTATTTTAAAAACAATGGTTCAAGTAGAAGTTTTATTTGAGGTCTCAAAATTGGGGTTGCTTTGTAATTTTGTTTCTTGCATATCAAGCAACTTGCAAATCTTCACATAAGGCAAAACCAATGCTTGTTTTTCATCACATTCCTTCTCAATATCTCTTGTAAGGAGATTTTAAAGCAAAATTGAATGTCTTAATGCATGAAAGGAGATAATCCAATATGTCATTACATGAGACTTTCCATGGTATTCTAGCTCTTTCTAGGAGGTTCTAGAGTCTTCCATGGATGGTTATATATCAAGTGAATCACCATGAAGAAAAAGGTTGGTCAGGTTGGTGAATCCATTGGTGAATGAGTGAGGGAGAAAGGAATATTCAAAGCTTTCTTCAAAATCAAGCAAGACTCGAATCTTCCATTACAAGCCTCCTTCTTCAAGATTATTGCAAACAGAAACAAATACTCCATTAGAGGAGTGTTTGGCACCAATTACAAGCTCTGAATTCATCTCTAGCATCATCCACCATCATCACTTGGCAGGTTTGAAACTTTCACCATACCTCCATAATTATGCACATTCTGTTAGAATTCTAGGTGGGAAGATAACATGCTAGGTTAGAGGAAGGTTTTCTGAGAGTTAGAGGAAGATCCATGAGGTTCCATGGCAGGTCACCTTTTCTTTAATTTTCAAGAGCAAGCCGTGAAGGGAGTATTAATGGATATGTGATTGCACAGAATGATGAGGGTGGCATAAAGAACAAGTTTGGATCATTAGGTTTGAGTTTAATTAAGGTTGATCACAGAGAAAAATGGTGGAACCCTAGTTTTCGTGCATTCTGTTTGCGAATTCTAGGGAGCTTCAGGAGAAACTATCGGTTCCATTGTATTCTTGGAGAAAAATGGAGCATCTTTGCTCTTGGAATCCTTGAATTTCATGGCCAGACGAGGGAGAACGAGGAAGATGAAGGATGGCGTGTGGAAACTGGTTTGGGGAGGAAACCCTAGCTGGAGGTTGAAGACAACCTCCCAGCCGTCCGATCGTATCCAAATCTTGACTAAATCATCTCATCCAGCGGCCTTGATTCAATTCAGAAAACGGAGGGAAAATTAGAAGTAAAACGCAACGTTTACTTAAGTAGTAGATATTGGGCTAAGCAATCCAGTGATATTCGCACCCCCACCATTGGCCCAATCCCATTTTGAACTGGAAAAACTTACTAAATACACTGTCTCCCTTTCATTTTTCTTTTTATTTTTTCTTTTGATTTTTCTGATAGCGCTTGGGCCTACCAACTTGATACGCACACCCCCATATTCCTGGGCCCATCATAAAATCAACTGGGCGCTTTAAGTTTAACACCCCCTCCCCTTTTTCTTTTTATTCTTTTATTTTCATTTCTTTTATATTTTATTGCATATTAAAAAATTCATAGAAAATAGAAAAATTAGTATTTTTTAATGCTTGTTTTTTTTCACATGTTCATAATTTTGTCTAGAAAATTATAAATAAATAAGATTCCATTTTATTTTTCTTTTAATATTTTTAGTATATTTTTCATTTAAATAGCTTTTTATAATGTTTAGTTTGATACTCCATTTTGTAGAATTTCTTTTAGGACCTTCCTTTAGGATTTTTAATTCATTCTTTTTGGCATAGTTAGAGATTGAATCATAGCTTCCCGTAGGATTTAATTCTTGATTTTTAGATTAAAATTTGATTAGTCTAATTAGGTTAGCATTAGGGTATCAAAATTAGGGTTTAAGAATGCATAAGTGAAGTAACTCATTTTCTTTTGAGAGTTTTGTTTTGATTTTTGGGTATGGGTATATAGGGATGGTATGGGTAGATGTTATAGACCCTTGTGAGTGATTGTTAGATTTTTCCCTCTTGCTTTAGTATTTTTAGGTATTTTCTGAAGTTGATTGATTGTATTGACTGTTCTGTGGTTATTTGTCTGTCCCTGGGGTTTAGTTTGGGGAATTTGTTGTGGGGCTTAGTTTGTTTTGAAGACCTTGTTGAAGAGCATGATGGAAGAGAAGATTGTAGATCAAGACCCAGAGACCCAGAGCTTGGAGATTATTCCCTGTCTGTGAGGTTTGAGATCCTGAAGTTTGAGGGGAATTCATGGTACTTTCCTGAGGAAGGCACTATGAATGACTTTCATTCTTTCTTATTACCTCTTTCCCAAGTATCCGATGATGTTGGAGCCAAATTGTGAGTTTAATTTCTCCTGAGGAGGAATGTAAACTGATCACAGTTGTTGAGCCACATAGGATACAATTCCTAAGTGGAAGCCTCCTAGTACTTTCCTGAGGAAGGTCCTATGGGTCTATTCATTTAGTTCCCCTAGTTCAGGTAGGATTTCTCAAGTATCCAATGATGTTGGAGCCAACTTGTGAGTTTAATTTCTCCTGAGGAGGAATGTAAACTGATCACAGTTGTTGAGCCACATAGGATACAATTCCTAAGTGGAAGCCTCCTAGTACTTTCCTGAGGAAGGTCTTATGGGTCTATTCATTTAGTTCCCCTAGTTCAGGTAGGATTTCTCAAGTATCCAATGATGTTGGAGCCAACGTGTGAGTTTAATTTCTCCTGAGGAGGAATGTAAACTGATCACAGTTGTTGAGCCATGTGGGATACAATTCCTGAGTACAAGCCTCCTAGTGCTTTCCTGAGGAAGACACTATGAGTCTGCCTACTTAGCTCCCTTTCTTTGGTAAGCTTGCTTTGAAGCTTGAGGACTGGGATTGTTTTCTTTTGATTAGGATGTTGTTTTAGGGCTTTTCTTAGAGTTGATTAGGATTCTGTTTTAGGGTTAGGATTAGAGATAGGATGTAAATGATTTCTTTCTCAAGCATGTGGTTTGTTTGCCTGATGGCACTTCATTTCTTTTATCTGTATGGCTGCAGTTTACTGTTTATTGCTTGATAGCATGTTGTTTATTTTTCAGTATGATTACTGTTATTTCATGACTGGCTTGAGGTTGAGATGAGCTTGTGGAGGCTGAAGCCCCACACACATTTCCTCCCTCACTTGCATTGCATGCATTTTACTGTTAAGCTGATGCTTTGTCTGTTTTGGTGTATCATTGACATGATCCCTTAGGACTCTCATTTCCTTTGATAAGGATTTGATGATAGACTTTTAGGTTGAAACCTATGCATGACAACTTCTAGGAGTTCCCTGTTCAAACCTCAACCATAGGATGAATCCATGGCATGATAACAGTAGGACTTGATAGTCTCCCTCCTAGTTGGGCCTGTTCTCTTCTCATCTCGAAGCAGTTTAAGATACAGTAATCATGAATGATTTCTTTCGTACGTTACGAGCCTTAAGCCATCTGAGGTGGGATGTTTAGTATGGTACCCGTTGGGTGACATGCGACACATTCACTCTCAAGTCATAGTCTCTAGTGCGGTTGAAATCGCAAATACAATAAAAAACACTTTTTTCAGGAAATAACCCGTAGTTTCCCGAACTACGTTTGCTCTGATCTTCCATACTGCGTGGAAGTACGTAGGCATAGGATGCGATATCCTAGCGAGCAAACTTTCCCCGTAACCCGTAGTAGGGCGAACTACGTTGACTCTGATTTCTCATTCTCTGATGAGAATACGTAGGCATAAAGTGCGACGCTTTGCCGAGTCATTTTTCTTTTCTTTTTCAGCCAGCCTTGATAGGTAGATAGAATAAAACCAACCCGTCCAAGTAAACAACAAGCGTGGATCCCGTCGAGTACGACGGACGTGAGGGGTGCTAATACCTTCCCCTTGCGTAACCGACTCCCGAACCCAGACAATGGTTGCGACGACCTTGTCTTACCCTTTTTCGTCAGGTTTTTCCGATCGTTTCCTTTCCCGCTCTGAGGGATAAATAACGAAAGGTGGCGACTCTTCTGTCATGCCGGCACCTTATTTTCGCGCAAGCGACAGCTGGCGACTCTGCTGGGGATCGAACCCAGAATCTCTGGTTCTTCGGTTCCCTATGAGAGTCAATCCTAGCGCGTGTATGTTTGCTTGTTGGGTTGCATTTATTTATCACATTTTTACTTCTCGCACTTTATTTCCCGCATTTTATTTCTAGTTCGATATGATTATCTGTGCTGTTGTGGGAGAGGGATGTTACTATGAGTGAGAAGCCGGACCTGGGCTTGAGTATACACCTAGATATAGTTGCGGAGAAGTAGTAGACGAACCTGTCTGCTGAGCAGGCACAATTCCCTATGAAAATCTGCGCTCAGACGAGATTCTTGCAGAGGTGCTCCTTTCCAGTCCTGAGGATCTGAGGGGAGTCCAGACGTGAGGATTGTCGACTCTGGGGACCGATCATTTGGAAGTCAGCTAAGTGAGGCCTCTTCATGACTTGATGATGCCACTCCTTCTGGGAATTGTATCATCACTCATGAAAGTCTGTGACGCTGATGACCGCATAGGATGCCGTACCTTTGTCCGTGAATTAGGTCCATACCTGTGAGTGGGATTGGGTTTATTGCAGGAAAACTTTGACCTTCAGACTACCTGGTTTTCTTGGCAGTGAATCAGTTATGTTGGTACCAGGTTTTCTCAGTTGCAGATTTGTCTGTGCTTGACAGAGCAAGGTTTTGATCAGAGGATCTTATCACCGGGTGTATGACTGTTCTTGATAGAGCAGGTTTTGATCAGGGTATTGCCATCAGTGGTTTGTTCTTGATAGAGCAGATTTTGAGTGGGGTCTGAAGATCTCATCGGCAGCTGTATGTTTGTTCTTGATAGGGCAAATTTTTGATTTGGGGTCTGAAGACTTCATCAGCAGATATTTCTTGATCATACACCAGGGGTCCTTATTATCAGACATTTGTTCTCGGAAGAGCAGAATTTTGATCTTGGTCCTATCAGATGGTTATTCTCAGCAGATCAGATTAGTGGTCTTGCACCGGGGTTTTCTTCTCATCAGTGATTGTTGATACCGAATCTCCACAGCAGCCACCTGGATATATTGTTGCATGCCTGCATTTTGCATTAGTTTGCATGATCATTCGCATTCCATTGACGTGTGTCTGTGGCAGGTACCGTTTCCCCGATCCAGGATTCCTCGCCTCCTATGGTATTATTATGACCTCTCTCAGAAAGACTGTTGCGTACGAGTTCTCGATCCCTGATGTGTCGGAGTTGACTATCACTGGTACTATGTATATATGAGATTGCTGTTTCCATGATTGGGCTCAGATTTCTATTCTTCTGGTTGTTGTCAGCATTGGTACCAAGGCGCTAGGATCGGGGGAAAATCTCTCAAGCACACAGACACGCGCATACATCTGCATGAAGCATTTTGCATGACATACATTTTGTTGCTTGTCCTAACCTTTAATGTTGACAGGTTTTTCAGGTTCACAGGTTTCGAGATGCTTCCGGTCATCAGGATTGATCAAAGACTCATTCACCGTTACTCAACTCGCGCTAATCAGACAAGGATCATGGACCAGGTGCAGTCGGATGTTCAAGAGCTCCGTGAACGGATGGATCGTTTTATGGAACTGATGCAGGTGGTCGCTAATGGTCAGGACCAACTTCGTACTTTGGTTCAACCTTTGATCTCCAGGGTTGACAGTAATGGCATACTGCACGGCGGGGCTGTGCCTACTCCTCCTCCAGTGGATGCTCCACAGAACGCTGTTCCTGTTGCCGGGGGCAACGACAGTGCTAACGGCAATCTGATGACTAATATCGGGCTCAATGCGGCAGGCGTCGGCAATGGTAGTCTGGGAGCCAATGTTAACATAGGGCCGGTCAACGGCAATGCTGGTGTCGGAAATCTGCTGGTGCCTCAACCGTGGCTGGAGGACCATCAGGATGACGTATTCTCTCAAAGAGGTGTGGAAGCAGAGTTGAATGCTGAAGCTCGACTCAGGTTCAAAGCACTGGAAGACAAGATGAGAGACATTGAAAATCAGAATACATTGGGCGTTGATATGTCCAAGCTCGGGTTGATTGCTGATTTCAAGGTACCTCATAAGTTCAAGGTGCCTGTCTTTGAGAAGTATAAGGGTACTACTTGCCCTCGTGTTCACCTTCGATCTTATTATAGAAAGATGTCCGCCTATTCTGACGATGAGAAGTTGCTGATGCACTTCTTCCAAGATAGTCTTTCTGGTCCATCCCTCGAATGGTATATGGGCTTGGAACCCGCTACAGTGCGCACGTGGAAAGATCTCGCTGAAGCGTTCGTCCTCCACTATCAGTACAATAGCGACTTGGCTCCCAACCGAGTTCAGCTCCAGAATCTCTCACAGCGGAACAATGAAAGCTTTAAAGAGTACGCCCAACGGTGGCGTGAATTGGCTGCTCGGGTTCAACCGCCGATGGTTGAGCGCGAGCTAGTGCAAATGTTCGTGGCTACCCTTCCTGGAATCTACTATGAAAAGCTGGTCAGTGGCATGTCTGGGACATTCTCGGCTCTCATCACTATGGGCGAGCATGTTGAGAACGAAATAAAGATCGGAAAAATTCAAGGCGAATCATCCTCCGCTGGAGGAGGTGGTAAGAAACCCTACACTGGCAAGCGTCGAGAAGGGGATGCAAATGCTGTCACTAATGCTCGGAGAAAGGGCAAGGGCCCTCAGCAACAGATTGCTAGCATAAATATCCCAGCTGCTCCGCCGCAGCAGCAGCAGCCTCAGCAGCAGAATCAGCAGGGGTATAGGAAATATCAGAATCGGGCTCCTTTGGCAAGCCGTCATTTTGAAACTCCACCTATGTCGTATGCGCAGCTTCTGCAAACTTTGCTGCAGCTTCAGCTAGTTCAAAAGAGGACGTTGGCTCCCTTGACAGGGGCACCGCCACCGGGGTATGATGCCAATGCTACTTGTGATTTCCATACTGGGGCACCAGGCCATACGATTGAGAACTGTAAAGCTTTTAAGCACAAAGTGCAGGACTTGGTGGACGCCAAGGTCATTAACTTTTCTGATAGCGTGCCCAACGTTACCAAAAACCCTATGCCTCATCATAGGGGAGGCGGAGTGAACGCTGTTATCACCGAGGAGAGTGCAGACTTGCTGACTGATGTCAAAGACTTGAAGATGCCGCTTAGTTTTGTCAAGGCTAAGTTGCTGAAGAAGGGCTTCTTTCCTGGATGCGGAGAGTTATGTATGGCTTGTGCTACACTTCCTGATGGGTGTGAGCAGCTGGTAGAAGGTATCCAAAGTCTGATGTCTAAGGGTATTTTGCAGTTCAGCCGAAGCGTTGAGAGTGTATCAGGGGAGGTCGTGCTGAAGCAGGCAGATGAAGTTGCCACCATTACCATTCCCCGTCGACCTATTACTATTTCTGCGCCCCGACCGCCTACAATCACTATCACCAGGGCCGGGCCAATCCCATTCGAGAGCACTAATGCCGTTCCATGGCATTATGGCGCTGAGGTCTATTGCAATGGTCAGAAGTTAGAGCTGGAGCCGTACAGGTCGACTGTGCAAAATCTCGCTGGGGTCAGTGGTATTACTCGAAGCGGTAGAGTGTTTGCGCCAGCAGAGGTTGCAGCCGAGAAAGTAGTCCGAGCCGACACTGTGGATAAGGGTAAAAGCAAAGCCGTTGAAGAGGTCCCTTCTGGGGCAGAGAAGGATTTGCTAGTTAAGGATGCTGAAGAGTTCATGCGGTTAATCAAGAAAAACGACTACAAGATTGTAGATCATCTTCATTAGACTCCGTCAAAGATCTCTATTCTTAACTTGTTGCTGTGTTCTGAAGCGCACCGCAACGCGTTACTGAAGGTATTGAACGCTGCCTACGTGCCACAGGAGATATCAGTAAATCAGCTAGAAGAGGTGGTAGCCCATGTTAATGCTGGCAATGGGCTGGGATTCACAGATTTAGAGCTGACTCCTAAAGGGAGAGATCACAACAGCGCCTTGCACGTCTCGATAGAGTGCAGAGGCACAATCATGTCGCATGTCCTGGTGGATACGGGTTCGTCGCTTAATGTGCTTCCGAAGAAGGCACTAATGAAGTTGGACACTCGTGGATTACTTTGCACGCCCAGTGATCTGGTGGTGAAAGCCTTCGATGGAACTAAGCGCCACGTTTTCGGAGAGTTGACCCTGCCGATTCAGGTTGGTCCGGAGACGTTCAATACGGTTTTTTATATCATGGATATCATGCCTGCCTACAGTTGCCTCTTAGGTCGGCCATGGATCCATGCTGCTGGGGCCGTGACGTCCACGCTGCACCAAAAGCTCAAATATGCTGTCGGGGGAAGTATAGTGACCGTCTGTGGTGAGGAGAACATTATGGTGAGTCACTTGTCATCCTTTAAATATGTTGAAATGGATGGCGAGATCCATGAAACTCTCTGCCAAGCATTTGAAACCGTCAAGGTGAAAGAGGTAGCTCCTGTCGTCATAGAGAAGCAAGAGATGAATCTCTCCTCGTTCAAAGAAGCTCGGGCCGTCGTAGAAGCCGGTTCCACTCCAGGCTGGGGGCATGTGTTGGAGGTACCGATCAAGCAGGATAAGTTTGGATTGGGGTATTCTCCTGAAGCTGAAGCTTCATCTTCTTCGTCTTAGTCTCGTGGGAAGGGGCCGATCCTATTCACCAAGGGCGGAGTGATTTTTGAAAGCATCAACGTAGCGTCTGAGGACAGCGGGGATAGCGATTGTGATCTTGACGCCTGGATTCAGCCAAGCAAGCCGGGCGAGCGCCTCAACAATTGGACCATCAAGGAGATTATCCAGCTGACAAGTGAAGAGTAATGATTTGCTTTTTACAATCTTTGTACAACCCTATGTCCTGCCCGGGGCATAATGGTTTTATTGTCAGGGCCTTGTTGGATTATGTACATGCATTTTGTTAATAAATAAAAGGCGTTTTCTTCGTACTCAAATATTGTGTTCTCTGTTATTCCTGTTTTATGTTTATTTCGAAAAACAATAAAATGGCAGCGGGGTTTGTGCTAACCTGCATATTCTTGCTTTAAACTTAACCCTTGTTATTGCAGGATCCACGTAACAGACGACATCGACTCTGGACCCTCTACGGCTCACTACGACTTTGATTGCCCGATATATCAAGCCGAGGATGAGATTGATGAAGACGAAGACCTTCCGGAAGAGTTGGCCCGCTTGTTGAGACAAGAGGAAAAGGTTATTCTGCCTCACGAGGAGGACATTGAGATAGTAAATCTGGGTTCTGAAGAGCTCGTCAGAAATGTCAGAGTAGGGGCTGCGCTGCAGAATGATGTCAAGCATAGACTGGTCAAGATGCTTCGAGAGTATAGTGACGTCTTTGCTTGGTCATACGAAGATATGCCCGGACTTGACACAGACATCGTGGTTCATCGCTTGCCGTTGCGAGAAGATTGCCCTCCAGTCAAGCAGAAGCTTAGGAGGACGAGACCAGACATGGCTGTAAAAATCAAAGAAGAGGTCCAGAAGCAGTTGGACGCAGGATTTCTAGCCGTTACCACTTACCCTCCGTGGGTCGCCAACATAGTGCCTATACCGAAGAAGGACGGTAGGGTACGCATGTGCGTCGATTACCGGGATTTGAATAGGGCGAGCCCTAAGGATGATTTCCCGTTGCCTCATATCAATGTGTTGGTCGACAACACAACCCAGTTTTCCGTGTTTTCGTTCATGGATGGCTTCTCCGGTTACAATCAGATTAAGATGGCACCGGAGGACATGGAGAAAACGACGTTTATCACCCCCTGGGGAACATTCTGCTATAAGGTAATGCCCTTCGGTCTGAAGAACGCGGGGGCCACTTACCAGCGAGCAATGGTAACTTTGTTTCATGATATGATTCATCATGAGATCGAGGTCTATGTTGATGACATGATTGCAAAGTCCCAAACGGAGGAAGAGCATCTGGTCAACTTATTGAAGCTTTTTGAGAGGCTTAGGAAATTCAGGTTGAGGCTGAATCCTAACAAGTGCACTTTCGGAGTGCGGTCCGGAAAGTTATTGGGGTTTATCGTTAGTGAACGAGGTATTGAAGTTGATCCTGCGAAAATAAAAGCTATCCAGGAAATGCCAGCGCTGAAAACAAAAAAAGAAGTTCGTGGTTTCTTGGGCCGAATAAACTACATTGCAAGATTTATTTCTCAGCTCACGGCCACTTGTGAACCGATGTTTAAGCTTTTAAAGAAAGATCAGGAGATTACTTGGAATGAGGATTGCCAGAAGGCATTCGACAAAATAAAGCAGTATCTTCAAGAACCTCCAATCTTGATACCCCCAGTAGCTGGACGGCCATTAATCATGTACCTGACGGTTCTGGAGAATAGTATGGGGTGTGTCCTCGGTCAGCACGACGAGACGGGCAGAAAGGAGCATGCCATTTATTATCTGAGTAAAAAGTTCACTGAGTGTGAGTCTCGATACTCGGTGCTGGAGAAGACGTGTTGTGCACTAGCTTGGGCTGCCAAACGTCTACGACAGTACATGCTCAATCACACCACTATGCTAATTTCGAAGATGGATCCGATCAAGTACGTCTTCGAGAAGCAGGCTCTTTCGGGCAGGATTGCCAGGTGGCAAATGGTGTTAACAGAATATGATATTCAGTACGTCTCCCAGAAAGCCATTAAGGGAAGCGTATTGTCTGATTACCTTGCCGAACAGCCAATCAAAGACTACCAGCCGATGAAGTTCGAATTCCCTGACGAGGATATTATGTTTCTCAAAGCGAAGGATTGCGATGAGCCATTGCCCGATGAGGGGCCAGATAGGAAGTCTCAGTGGAAGTTGATATTCGACGGAGCGGTTAATTCCTATGGAAGTGGTATCGGGGCTATCATCACGACTCCTCACGGATCCCACATCCCGTTTACTGCGAGACTGACGTTTCCAGTTACCAACAATGAAGCAGAGTATGAAGCATGTATTATGGGTCTAGAAGAGGCAATTGATTTGAGAATCAAGAATCTAGACGTATATGGTGACTCAATGCTTGTAATCAATCAAATTAAAGGGGAGTGGGAAACTCGTCAAGCGAATTTGGTGCCGTACATGAATTATGCCAGGAGGCTGCTTCCGTTCTTCGATCGAGTGGAACTCCATCATGTACCCAGGGCTGAAAATCAGATGGCCGATGCCTTGGCCACGTTGGCTTCAATGTACAAAGTCAATTTTTGGAATGAGGCTCCAAGAATTGTGCTTTCGCGTCTTGACAGACCGGCATTTGTCTTTGTAATCGAGGATGCCGCCGACGGCAAGCCATGGTTCCACGACATCCAGACCTTCCTTATGACTAAGGAGTATCCTGCGGGTGCGTCAACCCAGGATAAGAAGACTCTGAGGAGGCTATCCGGAAAATTTTATCTCAATCCTGATGGAGTGTTGTATAAGAGAAACCACGATCTCGTGCTACTCAGATGTGTAGATGAGAAAGAGGCAAGTATGCTCATGGAAGAAGTCCATGAGGGCACATTTGGTACGCACGCCGGCGGGCATGCCATGACGAGAAAGATCCTGAGAGCAGGGTATTACTGGCTGACTATGGAGTCGGATTGCTTCAGATTCGCGAAGAAATGTCATAAATGCCAGATTTATGCTGATAAAGTTCATGTGCCGCCGTGCCCATTGAATGTCATGTCCTCCCCTTGGCCGTTCTCCATGTGGGGCATCGACATGATAGGCAAGATCGAGCCCACCGCGTCCAATGGTCATCGTTTCATTCTGGTAGCTATCGACTACTTCACCAAATGGGTGGAGGCAGCCTCGTACGCTAATGTGACCAAGCAGGTGGTAGCTAAATTCATAAAGAGGGACATCATCTGTCGCTATGGAATTCCCGAGCGGATCATTACTGATAATGGTTCAAATTTGAATAACAAGATGATGAAGGAGCTGTGCCAGAGCTTCAAGATTGAACACCACAACTCATCTCCTTATCGGCCGAAGATGAATGGCGCCGTCGAAGCCGCCAACAAGAACATCAAGAAGATTGTTCAGAAGATGGTTGTGACATACAAAGATTGACACGAGATGCTGCCGTTTGCCTTGCACGGTTATCGTACGACGGTGCGTACGGCGACCGGGGCAACTCCTTTCTCCTTGGTGTACGGTATGGAAGCTGCCCTACCGTTAGAAGTGGAGATTCCTTCTTTGCGAGTTTTGGTTGATGTAAAACTCGACGAGGCAGAATGGATTGCGAATCGTTTGAACCAACTCAGCCTGATGGACGAGAAGAGGTTAGCATCGATTGCATTTGGTCGCCTATACCAAAGCCGAATGAAGAAAGCTTATGATAAGAAGGTGCGTCTTAGAAGCTTTCAGACGGGTGATCTCGTCTTGAAAAGGATTCTTCCGCCACACTCCGATCACCGGGGCAAGTGGACTCCGAATTATGAAGGGTCGTATGTCGTCAGCAAGGTCTTCTCGGGAGGAGCTTTGTTGTTATCCACAATGGATGGTGAGGATTTTGCATCCCCGGTGAACGCGGACGCAGTTAAAAAATACTTTGCTTGAAAAAGACCCGCTGGACAAAAAAGAAAGAGTCCAGGCAAAAAAGGGGCATCCCGGCGAATCAAAAACAGAATAAAAGGTTCGGGCAAAAATTAGGGATATATTGAAAAAATGTACACCCGCGAAGTCGAAAACCTACACTGGGCGGCTTCGGCAAAAAAGGGTATCCCGGTGAACTGAAAACCCATAAAGGGCGGTTCACGCAAAAGTTAGGGATTTGAATAAGCAAATGACTGCGTTCCGCGTGTAGACTTTCATTATTTAGTGGTTTGGAAGACCTGAGGGCCGTTTATCTGAATCAATCTCTTCCGAAGCTAAAGCGTCGGAGAAGTATCGAAGTCGAGTAGGTCTTAGAGGGATCAACTCATGGTGTTCGTCTACGCCTCGTTGCCGACATTTGTATATACTGATGTATATTTATGTTTTATTTTTGCGCGGCTTCCTCATTCCAGGAGCTTGCCCCTGTTGTAAAACGTTTTGCCCATTCAGGGGTCACCATCAATAATATGCATATTATTCAGCAATTCTGATTGCCTATTTAGCATTTACCTGTTTTGTTTGCGAATGAAAACGCCGATGTTTTTTGATAAAATGCGCATGCATAAACTTGCGGGCCTAGGCCCATTGATTGTTGAAATGATTAATTACCCGAATATTGTCACAAGATAATAACCTGGATAGGACCTTTGAGGAGGGTATCTTGTCTGTTTGTTTGTGTTGTTGCAGGTGTAGCACCTTCCAGAAGATGTGCCGGGCGCATCCCCGAGGCAAGGCAAGTACTCCTCCTCCAGCAGAGTTCAGTAGTCTCCTCCGCAGAATCTGAACGCAGAATAGTGAGCATTGATATGTCTCCCCAGGCAGAGATGACTCTCTTCCCCCAAGCAGACGCATCCCGAAGGAACGCCACCTCATCAGCTGAGTCGAGGGCCGAAGCTCATTCCCCAGCACCGGGTCACAAGTGCAGGTTTCGCAGGAAGCTATTCTTACGCCGAAGTATGCAGTAACTGATGGTTCCAGACTGAAGTCTCCAGCGGAATTGAGATTCCCTACCAGAGTCATGCTCTCTCCTGAAGCCGGATGATTCCCTCTTCCCCAGTAGAGTGTGGGAACAGCTGATGTTGTACTCCTCTGCAGAGTTGTATTTCCCCCCGAAGTCAGATGATTCTTTCTTCCCCGGTGGAATTGAAATTCCTCATCAGAGTCGTACTCTCCAGTGAAGTAGAATGATTTCTCTTTCCCCGGCTGAGTCCGCAGACCCCAGGAGGGCCGAATCCTTGAAAGCAGTTGGGACCATGAGCGGATTTTCCCTAGCAGAGCATTGAACAGCTGATGCTGTATTTCCCCAGAGTCGCACTCTCTCCAGCGAAGCAGAATGACTTCTCCTTCCTCAGCCAAGTTTTCAGATGCCCAAGAGAAGTTGATCAGATCATGATTGGCTTCTCCCCAGCGGAGTGCTGATCAACTGAAGTTGTTTCCCCTGCAGCAGTCAACCGAAGATCATTTCCCCAGACAGAGTCCGATTGATATTGGCATGCAGTTCTCTCCTCAGCAGGATGATTCCTCTATCTGAGTGGTTCTTTCTTCTTGACAGGAGAATTTCCTCTTCGGCATTCATTTTGCTGACGGGATCATATCATTGTGCATGATTGCATAGCATTTAGCATGAACACATAGCATCTCCACCGTGTGGGGCATGGCGCCGAAGCATACGCATCATAAGCATGATCTAGGTTATTATCATGCTTGTTTTACAGGTGTTCGGCCGAAGGATCAGTTGCTCAGGATGATTCCTGACATTCTCCCCAACGAGGTCGCTTTCCTAAGATGACTCTTAAGACCCCGGTGTAATCCCCACAGTCGCTCGTTCAAGATGATTTTTGAGATCCCCAGCGAAATCTTCAGTTCAAGACGATTCTTGAATTCCTCAGCAGGGCCGTTTGCTTAAGGTGATTCTCAAGACCTCCGTGCAATTTCCCGAGTTGTTTGCTTAGGATGATTCTTGAGCTCCCCAGTAGCGTCCCCAGCAAGAGTTTCCCAAGAAGATTCCTGGAATCACTAGCAGAATAAAGTCTCCAGAATGGTTATCGGTTCAGGATGATTCGTGAAGGTGCCCGACGGAGTTTGTTTGTTCAAGATGATTCTTGAAGTCCTTAGCAGTGCGATATGTTTGCTCCAACAGTGATGTCTAATCTGAAGATTGACTTTGTAGACGCCTGAAGGCGATATCGGAAGGTTCCTGTGGATTCAGATTTCCTGGTTGATGAATCAACGTTTGTCTGAAGACAGAGTTCAAAAGTTTGTAGATGCAGCTTGTATATGCAAGGTGATCCGTGTTGGCCTGAAGACCGCGTCAGTTGTCCTGAGGTGACGATTGATTGCGATCAAGTGAATAGTGTTTCTTCTGACTGAAGTCGAATATGTTTCTCCAGCTGAAGCGGAGTTTTGCCTGAAGGCAAAGTGTTTGAATCCCCGTAGAGTCATGAATGGCTCAGGATACCATTTCTCTGACTGAAGTCACAGATTTCCCAAGCTGAAGCGAAGGTGCCTAAGGGCAAGGTTATCCCCAAGGTCATGAATGACCTAGTATTCATTTTTCGGACTGAGGGCCGAATTATATCCCTGACTAAAGTCACGGATACTCTATAGCAGAGGCGGAGTTGCCTGAAGGCAGATCCATGTATCCTTGGAGGCCAAGGATCATTTTCTTTAGACTGAAGTCGAAGATACCTCCTGCAGAGTTGCCGACAGGCAAAAGTTTACATCCTTGAAGGCCAAGGATGCTTATCTTCAGAAATACTTGAAGATCTTTTCTGGCTGAAGCTGGAAGTGGCCAGGGGCCAGGGTTTCATACAGCTTTGACGTTGAAGTTCTATGGTGGGCAGTGTGCAGTAGTATTCGGATGTTCGTTATGGTTCTGAGGGTGAACCCCAGATCAGAGCATGCTTGGTTGAGTCTCTCATTCCCAGCGGAGTAGTTTCAAATACGCAAGTGTACCTTTTGTTCCATTTACCAGGGGTGAACCCCAGGTCAGAATTGTTCAGTGTTGTATTTTCTCCAGCGGCGAGGCGGGGGAATTTTGATTATCCGGCGGCGAGGTCCGATTATGTTTGTTTCCGGCGGCGAGGTTGGACGTTTGGATTTGGCGGCGAGGTCAGATTATGTTTGTTCGACGACGAGGTTGGATGTTTGTTTGACGGTGAGGTCCGACTCTTTAAATCCCCAGATCAGAGTGATGTTTGTACGACGGCGATGTCGAGCGTCTCTCAGAGTGATGTTTGTTTCCGACGGCGACGTCAGATTCAGTTTTTCAGCGGCGATGTTGGGTATGTCAGATGGCCTAGTCTTCCAGCGGCGAGGTTGGGTGTTGTGGTTGTCTGAAGGCAATATCATAAGAAGGTAACATGGATAACTGACGGCAATGTCAGATCAGTATTTCTCCCGCTGGTTGTTGAGCAGCTAGCATTGCAGTATTCGAAGAGTTGAGCAGTTGGCAAATTTTCGGGTTTACCGGTATTCAATCATCTCGCACCTTGATTGGCTGAGAGCCGTTCGCTCCTCACCCAGTAAGGTTCAAGCCGTTTGAATAGGGGAAGCTGTTGCACCTCAAAATTTGACCAACATTTATTCACCCATCAAGTGTTTGAAAGTTGATACCTTCATCAGGAAGTTCAAGAGAGCCTCAGAGGAATTGGTTGAAACCAAGGTTGTGTGCTTCATGGCTTGAGAGTTGTGGGAGCTCCTCAGATGATTCTGAGACTTTGAGAATGAACTTAAAGCTTTGAGAAAGTCTATGAGATGTCTTGAAAGTCATCATGAAGCCCATAGAGGTCATTGTGCAAGAATTCAGAAGATTCAACCATGAATGGTAGAATTAGGGTTTTGACTGGGTCAACCCTAGGTCAACTGAAGATTTGGAGAAGGTTGAGACCTAATCCAAGGGCCATGAGATCATGGAATGATGTATGGAGATGTTATAAAGATGATTCCTAGACCAACTCATCATGACTGAGGAGTTTGAGAAGTTTTGAGTTAGGGTTTCCAAGGATTGTCAGTAAAAAAAACCCTAGTTTGGTCCCTATCTTCCAGGAAGTTTTAGCTCAAGATGTGATTGATATATCATCTTCCCCACAACATGAATGTTGAAGAGATTGCTCTTAGCTTTAATTTGAGTGGTAGAAGTCCTTGATAGGAGTTGCAGAGCTCAAGTTATGGTTTTGACAAATTACAGGTCAGCTGAGGTGTGTGAATCTGGGTCCTTGAAAGTCACCCAACTTGCAGACAACTTTTGCCCTAGCAGGATGATTCCTATGATCTCTTGGTCAACATGAATGTTGAAGATCATCTTCTTAGCTTTCTATAGAGTACTATAAGTCCTTGATAGGATTTGTAGAACTCAACTTATGGTTTGAACAAGACAGGGGTATTTTGGTCATTTGGAAGTTATATGTCATTTTAAGCAAAAGCCATATCTCCTATTTCCAAGCCTCAAATGAAAAAACTCAAAACATCAAAGTTGTTCAAAATGGGATTTTAAGCCTAGAAAAGTGGTCATGAGTTGTTGAAAAAGCTTGTAGCAAGGATTTTCAAGATTGGGTAAAAATGACCTAAAAATGACTTATAAAGTAAATGGATCCAAGTTGGAAATTGGTTTGGGAGATCCACAAATCCAAAATAGGTCATCCAATATGTCATTTTGACTCCAAAAATTATTTTAAAAACAATGGTTCAAGTAGAATTTTGATTTGAGGTCTCAAAATTGGGGTTGCTTTGTAATTTTGTTTCTTGCATATCAAGCAACTTGCAAATCTTCACATAAGGCAAAACCAATGCTTGTTTTTCATCACATTACTTCTCAATATCTCTTGTAAGGAGATTTTAAAGCAAAATTGAATGTCTTAATGCATGAAAGGAGATAATCCAATATGTCATTACATGAGACTTTCCATGGTATTCTAGCTCTTTCTAGGAGGTTCTAGAGTCTTCCATGGATGGTTATATATCAAGTGAATCACCATGAAGAAAAAGGTTGGTCAGGTTGGTGAATCCATTGGTGAATGAGTGAGGGAGAAAGGAATATTCAAAGCTTTCTTCAAAATCAAGCAAGACTCGAATCTTCCATTACAAGCCTCCTTCTTCAAGATTATTGCAAACAGAAACAAATACTCCATTAGAGGAGTGTTTGGCACCAATTACAAGCTCTGAATTCATCTCTAGCATCATCCACCATCATCACTTGGCAGGTTTGAAACTTTCACCATACCTCCATAATTATGCACATTCTGTTAGAATTCTAGGTGGGAAGATAACATGCTAGGTTAGAGGAAGGTTTTCTGAGAGTTAGAGGAAGATCCATGAGGTTCCATGGCAGGTCACCTTTTCTTTAATTTTCAAGAGCAAGCCGTGAAGGGAGTATTAATGGATATGTGATTGCACAGAATGATGAGGGTGGCATAAAGAACAAGTTTGGATCATTAGGTTTGAGTTTAATTAAGGTTGATCACAGAGAAAAATGGTGGAACCCTAGTTTTCGTGCATTCTGTTTGCGAATTCTAGGGAGCTTCAGGAGAAACTATCGGTTCCATTGTATTCTTGGAGAAAAATGGAGAATCTTTGCTCTTGGAATCCTTGAATTTCATGGCCAGACGAGGGAGAACGAGGAAGATGAAGGATGACGTGTGGAAACTGGTTTGGGGAGGAAACCCTAGCTGGAGGTTGAAGACAACCTCCCAACCGTCCGATCGTATCCAAATCTTGACTAAATCATCTCATCCAGCGACCTTGATTCAATTCAGAAAACGGAGGGAAAATTAGAAGTAAAACGCAGCGTTTACTTAAGTAGTAGATATTGGGCTCAGCAATCCAGTGATATTCGCACCCCCACCATTGGCCCAATCCCATTTTGAACTGGAAAAACTTACTAAATACACCGTCTCCCTTTCATTTTTCTTTTTATTTTTTCTTTTGATTTTTCTGATAGCGCTTGGGCCTACCAACTTGATACGCGCACCCCCATATTCCTGGGCCCATCATAAAATCAACTGGACGCTTTAAGTTTAACACCCCCCTCCCCTTTTTCTTTTTATTCTTTTATTTTCATTTCTTTTATATTTTATTGCATATTAAAAAATTCATAGAAAATAGAAAAATTAGTATTTTTTAATGCTTGTTTTTTTCACATGTTCATAATTTTGTCTAGAAAATTATAAATAAATAAGATTCCATTTTATTTTTCTTTTAATATTTTTAGTATATTTTTCATTTAAATAGCTTTTTATAATGTTTAGTTTGATACTCCATTTTGTAGAATTTCTTTTAGGACCTTCCTTTAGGATTTTTAGTTCATTCTTTTTGGCATAGTTAGAGATTGAATCATATCTTCCCATAGGATTTAATTCTTGATTTTTAGATTAAAATTTGATTAGTCTAATTAGGTTAGCATTAGGGTATCAAAATTAGGGTTTAAGAATGCATAAGTGAAGTAACTCATTTTCTTTTGAGAGTTTTGTTTTGATTTTTGGGTATGGGTATATAGGGATGGTATGGGTAGATGTTATAGACCCTTGTGAGTGATTGTTAGATTTTTCCCTCTTGATTTAGTATTTTTAGGTATTTTCTGAAGTTGATTGATTGTATTGACTGCTCTGTGGTTATTTGTCTGTCCCTGGGGTTTAGTTTGGGGAATTTGTTGTGGGTCTTAGTTTGTTTTGAAGACCTTGTTGAAGAGCATGATGGAAGAGAAGATTGTAGATCAAGACCCAGAGACCCAGAGCTTGGAGATTATTCCCTGTCTGTGAGGTTTGAGATCCTGAAGTTTGAGGGGAATTCATGGTACTTTCCTGAGGAAGGCACTATGAATGACTTTCATTCTTTCTTATCACCTCTTTCCCAAGTATCCAATGATGTTGGAGACAACTTGTGAGTTTAATTTCTCCTGAGGAGGAATGTAAACTGATCACAGTTGTTGAGCCACATAGGATACAATTCCTAAGTGGAAGCCTCCTAGTACTTTCCTGAGGAAGGTCCTATGGGTCTATTCATTTAGTTCCCCTAGTTCAGGTAGGATTTCTCAAGTATCCAATGATGTTGGAGCCAACTTGTGAGTTTAGTTTCTCCTGAGGAGGAATGTAAACTGATCACAGTTGTTGAGCCACATAGGATACAATTCCTAAGTGGAAGCCTCCTAGTACTTTCCTGAGGAAGGTCCTATGGGTCTATTCATTTAGTTCCCCTAGTTCAGGTAGGATTTCTCAAGTATCCAATGATGTTGGAGCCAACTTGTGAGTTTAATTTCTCCTGAGGAGGAATGTAAACTGATCACAGTTGTTGAGCCACATAGGATACAATTCCTAAGTGGAAGCCTCCTAGTACTTTCCTGAGGAAGGTCCTATGGGTCTATTCATTTAGTTCCCCTAGTTCAGGTAGGATTTCTCAAGTATCCAATGATGTTGGAGCCAACGTGTGAGTTTAATTTCTCCTGAGGAGGAATGTAAATTGATCACAGTTGTTGAGCCACGTGGGGTACAATTCCTGAGTACAAGCCTCCTAGTGCTTTCCTGAGGAAGACACTATGAGTCTGCCTACTTAGCTCCCTTTCTTTGGTAAGCTTGCTTTGAAGCTTGATGACTGGGATTGTTTTCTTTTGATTGGGATGTTGTTTTAGGGATTTTCTTAGAGTTGATTAGGATTCTGTTTTAGGGTTAGGATTAGAGATAGGATGTAAATGATTTCTTTCTCAAGCATGTGGTTTGTTTGCCTGATGGCACTTCATTTCTTTTATCTGTATGGCTGCAGTTTACTGTTTATTGCTTGATAGCATGTTGTTTATTTTTCAGTATGATTACTGTTATTTCATGACTAGCTTGAGGTTGAGATGAGCTTGTGGAGGCTGAAGCCCCACACACATTTCCTCCCTCACTTGCATTGCATGCATTTTACTGTTAAGCTGATGCTTTGTCTGTTTTGGTGTATCATTGACATGATCCCTTAGGACTCTCATTTCCTTTGATAAGGATTTGATGATAGACTTTTAGGTTGAAACCTATGCATGACAACTTCTAGGAGTTCCCTGTTCAAACCTCAACCATAGGATGAATCCATGGCATGATAACAGTAGGACTTGATAGTCTCCCTCCTAGTTGGGCCTGTTCTCTTCTCATCTCAAAGCAGTTTAAGATACAGTAATCATGAATGATTTCTTTCGTACGTTACGAGCCTTAAGCCATCTGAGGTGGGATGTTTAGTATGGTACCCGTTGGGTGACATGCGACACATTCACTCTCAGGTCATAGTCTCTAGTGCGGTTGAAATCGCAAATACAATAAAAAACACTTTTTTCAGGAAATAACCCGTAGTTTCCCGAACTACGTTTGCTCTGATCTTCTATACTGCGTGGAAGTACGTAGGCATAGGATGCGATATCCTAGTGAGCAAACTTTCCCCGTAACCCGTAGTAGGGCGAACTACGTTGACTCTGATTTCTCATTCTCTGATGAGAATACGTAGGCATAAAGTGCGACGCTTTGCCGAGTCATTTTTCTTTTCTTTTTCAGCCAGCCTTGATAGGTAGATAGAATAAAACCAACCCGTCCAAGTAAACAACAAGCGTGGATCCCGTCGAGTACGACGGACGTGAGGGGTGCTAATACCTTCCCCTTGCGTAACCGACTCCCGAACCCAGACAATGGTTGCGACGACCTTGTCTTACCCTTTTTCGTCAGGTTTTTCCGATCGTTTCCTTTCTCGCTCTGAGGGATAAATAACGAAAGGTGGCGACTCTTCTGTCATGCCGGGACCTTATTTTCGCGCAAGCGACAGAATGGTATAGTTGAAGCTCTGTCCAACCAGTCCGCACTCAACAATCAAGAAGTTCAGGGGACCGTTATCTCCGAAGTAGTATCAGCACCGATCCCAGTGGTGTCTACTGTTACTGAAGTAACCTACAGCATGCCACCAGGTTTCCCGTAGGGGATGCCTCCTTATTTCACTCCGGCCGTTTATCGTCCACCTGTTCCTGAGGTCTTTGCCGTGACCATCGTTCAAGCCGTTCCTGCAATTACTGCTGTCATGACTACCGCACCTCCGTGTGTGAATATTACTCCACATATCCTAGACGAACCAATTTTGCATAGGGTACCCAGCGAAACTGTGGGTTTGGAAGAAAGGATTGATGGGTTTCAAGGACAATTTTCTGAGATGCAAAAAGAATTGAGAGCCCTTCGTGGGAAAGATCTGTTTGGAAAGAGTGCTTCTAATCTGTGCTTGGTTCCGAATGTCAAGGTTCCACCAAAATTCAAGGTCCCCGATTTTGAGAAGTAGAAAGGGAATACTTGCCCTCAGAGTCATATTATTATGTATGCTAGGAAAATGTCTGCACAAACTGACAATGATCGATTGCTCATTCATTATTTCCAAGACAGTCTAACAGGCGCTGCTCTCAGATGGTATATGGGATTAGATAGTGCAAAGATTCGAACTTTTAATGATCTGTGTGAAGCCTTTGTCAAGCAGTATAAGTATAATATGGACATGGCTCCTGACCATGATCAATTGAGAGCCATGGCTCAGAAAGGCAAAGAGAATTTCAAGGAATACACTCAGCGTTGGCGCGAGTTAGCCGCCCAAGTAATACCACCATTGGAGGAAAAGGAGATGACCAAGATTTTTTTGAAGACTCTAGGACCGTTCTTTTATGAGAAAATGGTGGCAAGTGCACCCAATGACTTCACCGAGATGGTCAATATGGGAATGCGTTTAGAAGAAGGTGTCAGTGAAGGAAGATTGGTCAAAGAGGAGAGTGCTCCCAATAATGCTAAAAAGTATGGGAGTGGTTTTATGAAAAAGAGAGAACACGAAGTAAGTGTAGTGCAACAGGGATGATCCAAGAGAGGGTATCCGCAGCCGCAACATCAACAAAATCAGAGTCGTGTAGACAAAAAACTGGACTTTGATCCCATCCCGATGACATATGTTGACTTGTTCCCCGCTTTAATTAAAAAAGGTCACATCCAGACGAGAGCTCCACCTAAGGTACCCAAGAAACTTCCATATTGGTACAAAGCCGACAAATTTTTCCTATACCATCAAGGTGCTCCAGGCCACGATACTGAGAACTGCTACGGTTTGAAAGCAGACATTCAAAGGTTGGTTAAGTGCGGAATCTTATCCTTTGAGGGTCCCATTCCTACCATACAGGGTAATACTTTACCTCAGCATGGTTCGTCCTCTGTGAGCATGATCCAAGGTTATTTGGGAAGCTCATATCAACGCAATGTCTGAAGTTGAATCTAAAGGTTACATATCAGACGCTTCTGCAAGCCTCTCAATCCCATACGAAGACTTAATAAAATTCAAGGGAAAAGACTTGTTTGTCATTTTCACTCTGTTTGTTTGTGTGTGTTTCATTTCTTTGATTTTCAAAAGCATGTTTGGCTTGTAGGGCTTGTTCATTTTGAATAATTAATGCAATAAAATGTGTGTCTTGAAGAAATCCATTCGTTTCACTCATAAAATGTTTTCATAATTTATAATGCCAACTTTATCCAATTTTCTTTTCACTTTGGTGAATAATTGGAAGGAGGAGGATGAAGTAAAATGCAGGATCTTGTGGTATGCTTTTGAATAAAAACCCTACTGATGATGTAAGGCATTGTTTCAAACCTCCCAAAACACCAAAAATAGTCAACCCCTCTTTTAAGCCTTGAGAAAAGATCTGTTTTTTTTTCTTCTCTCCCAAATCAAAATCTCGTTCTTAACCTGGGGCAGGGTAACTTACAGATAAAGCTTTCAAAAAAAGAGAATAAACATCTTCCAAAAATTGGGTGGGCACAAATATATTTTGACCTTTATCCCTTTGTTCTACAAATCAGAAACTAAACCCAGATACAACCCACAAAGTCCTAATTGAAGTAAGGGTTAGTTGGAAAGCATATTCAATGAGATATCGTTTCCTGACTCCTATGAGCCATGCTTAATTTTTGTTGGTTTCATAAAAATTAATCCATACTCTAACTAGTGATTTCGGTCACAAGTTATTATGATATCTCTTTTCAAAACTTCAAGACAAACATATATGTTATATTAATAGTTTCAGAATTAACATTTCCGGCTTGCTAACTTCGCTTGATATCTTGGAAAATTTACATGTGAACGTCTGTGATGAGTTCAGTCTGTTGGAATTTGAAGACTATGCTAAACTGTGGCAAGTTTGTTTCCATTTGGTTTGCTCCGTACAAGTTTGACTTCCTAAAGAGCTATTTTTGAAGACTCGGTCATTATACCGTCAATCAGGGGCAGTTACGTCGAGCTTCTGCGAATCTCTACAAGAGTTCGAAAGCAGTGGGGCATTTAGACGCCATGTTTCTTATAAAATCCTCTCGAGATGATTTTTTTCTCATGAACTATGTGACTTGGGGCATGCGAGAGTCGAGAAAAACCCCAGTTGGTGACCTGAGAATTCCCAGTGGGCTTTCCCCAGCGAGGCGGATGTTTTTTTCATCCCCATCGAAGTTTTGACAACAACTTTGGTAACCCAGGTTTCCCCATATGAAGTGGATATTTATTTTATCCATGGAAGTTCTCCAAGCAATGTTCGATCTGTGAAGATTTAGTTTGAGTCCCCTTCACCTGAGATACTTTTTCATCTCCGTTTTGGTTATCATAAGCATAGCATATAGATAGATAGCATGGCATATGCATTTTGCATCTTTGTGTTTGTTTGTTCTGTCACTTTGGTTGTGGTTATCCCCAAGTGACTGGGTGTGTCTTCTATTTCCAAGTAGAGTTGTTAGCCCTAGGCAGATAGAGTACAATATTTCTATTTCCCCACAGAATTCGATCCTCGTGGAAGACGGTTGTTTTGGTACATCCCCATTTGAGTTCATACCTTGATGGTCGGGTCTTGTTTGACAGTTTCTCTTCAGTTATTCCCTGAATTGAACTTTGGTCCTTGGCAATCACATTGTGGACATCTCCAGCTTTTGAATATTGGATTCAATGTGCATTTATTTTGCACCTGGCTCCTCAGGAAGAGTTTTTATGAAGACAACTATTAAAGACAAATATTTCTCCAACAATATTATCAGCATTCCTCAATAGTTTGCATCCAGATTGCAAGCAATCTCTTTATTTGAGCAACTCGTTTTGACCAGGATTCCCTTCAAAACGACAAATGGCAGTCTCTTCAGGACAATTTATCTATCCCTAGTGGATTTATCAAGATTATCAATTCATCAAATGGCATCCCTTAGGAAATCCACCAGAGAAATTTTCCGAAGACATTACAAGACACCTCTCTTTATTTGAGAGTTCACAGAACATTTTACAAATACAACGAGAAATACTCTCCAGGAAAGTTTTCCCCAGTGAGTTCATCACAAGAATAATTCTATCAAACGACATCTCTTCTGAGAAATTCAGTGGAGTTTATTACAATTGAGAAGACCAACTGGCCCACATCTCTTCCGGAAATCACAGTTGAAGTTTCACAATCTCCAGTACTATCTTTTTTGGTTATTACCTTTTCTTAGGCTATCATATGTTTGATAGTAGGTAATATACCATCTTCTCTCTGGTCAGACACTTTTTTCTTAGGCTGCCGTACATTTGGTAGTAAGTGATCTATCCTTCTTTGAGTTATTACCTTTGCTTAGGCTATCCTATATTTGATAGTAGGTAGTACGCCTTTCTTTTTGTGTTCACCTTTTCTTAGGCTATCATATGTTTGATAGTAGGTAACACATCTCGTTTTGGTCAGACACTTTTCTTAGGCTGCCATATGTTTGGTAGTAGGTGATCTCTCCATCTTTTGGTTATTGCCTTTGCTTAGGCTATCATATGTTTGATAGTAGGTAATACACCTTTCTTTTGGTCAGACACCTTCTCTTAGGCTATCATATGTTTGATAGTAGGTGATCTTTCCTTCTTTGGGGTTATTACCTTTGCTTAGGCTGCCATATGTTTGGTAGTAGGTGATCTCTCCTTTTGGGTTATTACCTTTGCTTAGGCTATCATATGTTTGATAGTAGGTAGTACGCCTTTCTTTTTGTGTTCACCTTTTCTTAGGCTATCATATGTTTGATAGTAGGTAACACATATCGTTTTGGTCAGCACCTTTTCTTAGGTTGCCATATGTTTGGTAGTAGATGATCTCTCCTTTCAGGTTTATTACTTTTTCTTAGGCTATCATATGTTTGATAGTAGGTAATATACCGTCTTTTTGGTCAGATGCCTTGGGTTAGGGTACCGTGTTTGGTAGTAGGCCATCTTTCCTCTTCATGTTGCCTTTTCTTAGGCTATCATATGTTTGATAGTATGTAACATGCGTTTCTTTGCTTCAACCAGATACCTTTGTTCAGGCTGCCACACGTGGGTATTGGGCCACCCATCACTTTCAAGATATCGCTTCACTGTCCTAGCTACTGTACTCCTGGTAGTATTATCATATCTTATCTTCATTTTGGAGAATCCACAATGCTGATTATTGTCTCTTCTCACGGTGTCTCATGTCGTTGAGTTTGCTCTCCGCATGTTGTGTCAAGTTTATCCCCTGTGGCATCATTTCCCCACAGGAGCTCTGCCTAGCATTTTCATATCATATGCATTTGGTGGTATCTTAAGGCAAAAATTCGTGCAATATTTGTATTTAAGTCCCTCCTATCTCGTCGAGTCGAAGATCTTAATCTCCATATCTCCGGATAGAAGAAACTTAAATAGGGGCATCTGTCGCACCCTAATTTTTGATCTTAAGATCCTGTCTTTGTTCTTTCTCTTGCTTGCTTTTTACTTTTATATGTATGTTTTATTTCGACTAACCGGTTTGTACAGGTGCAATATTTTAAGCCTAAACTTTTGCGATCAAGCATGTCGTGGCATAACCCTTCTGAGTCAAGGATCCTAGGGTATCTCACTGGGTCTGATCTTTTTCTTCTTAAAGATCAAATTCATTGTCATCAAGATTCCTCAAAAGATATGTCTTTGAAGAAACTTGAACATATTCAAGAGTTTCGAGATTTCATCAAAGTTTTCGAAAATCAAGATTTGCAAAGTTGGACATGATAGCATTTCACCCAAAAATTAAAGGAGGAGAGCCTCTATCTCAACCAAGAATTGTCACTTGAATCCAAAGAGGATTTAGTTTGGCATTGAAGACATAGTTTTAATTGGTCATATTCTTGAACTCATCAGTCTATTCTGAAATATGGGAGGGCAGTATCATGGTACGAACTTAAGATAACAAACGCCGGTTAATAAAGTACAAATGACGGTTCACCTTTCCAAAATGGCATATCATGACTATGGCAAAGAGACAATTCATATGTAGGATTCGTTGTTTTAAAGGTTTTCTTTTCATGTGATCCACATCCAATACCAAAACTTAATACCAAATCTAGCATTACAACAATCACCATGATGAAATCAACTTCACATTGCAAGGTTACCGTTAAAATACAAGCAGAAAGTCAAAACAATCCAAAGCCCAAAGTATACTCATGCTACTGCGAGAAATACAACTCTTCCTCACATTTACAATAACATCTCTATCATTTGACTCAAAGCGACATTGGGTCCTAAGTTATAATATTAGGAGACCTTAAAAGATTCTGTCGGCATCGCCACAACCGAGTTTAGGAGAAATCTCATTACAACAGACAACAACGGGATCATTGGTTCTCCGTGTCAATCATCCTGCAAACCAAACCGGCATACACGATTAAAGTAACTAATCTAAAAGGTTCATTTTCGAAGTGTAATCAAGGTTGGATCCTGAGGAGAAACTCAACCTGTCAAAACAAACCAAAGGAGATGGAGCCACCGCATTTGAAACTCCTCGGTAGTAATCTACGGTAGCATCTAACCAAGGTAAAAATTGGTGTTTCCTGTAAAGAGGGAAGTGAAAGCAGTTATCAGGAAGTAAAGCTGAAAGTGAAATATAACACCGACATGGCTTACCGGAATGGTCATGGGAAGAATTAGCAAGTTACGGTTTTCCCTGCATCAGTAGACTATGTATTTAATCCTACTTGTCAGAAAATACACCATGCAGGTCTTTTCTCAAGAGGAGCTTCTGAACATGTTGAGATCAGCTGCATCTTACCGTTCAGACAAATCAACTAGCAACCAATATGCTGCACAACTCTTTAGCTAATGATGTTCATTGGTCCGAATTACTGCATAAATTCTTCCAGACTTGAGTTCTACACATGCTCATGAACCAAATCCAGTAGAACCCACCTGATTGAAGAAAATAAGATAAATATACCAAGGGAAATTCTATTATCAAAGTAAAAGATCTGCCATCAGCTGAAACATAGAAGTTAAATCCTATGGTGACAAAGAAAAGGAAGTATAAGGAATAAACCTCTGAACAGAATTTCCTTTCCACATATATTGGTTTGATGTCATGTCAATAGTTCCCTCTATTGAATACCATTGGCTTCTTGTTAAGGCTGTTTTCTGAGGGTTAGGATGTCAGTAAAAACTCTATCTCTTGTGGCTTGTTCCATGTTGAACCCCTGAATCTTAATTAAGCAGGTTCTGTTCCAGGTTTTGAGCTTTGAAACATACAATCACGAGCAACCTCCAAATGCGCCTGCTCAACAGTTTTTCTTCCTCGCAGCTCCAGTTCCTACACAAATTCAAATGCATGAGATTAGAGAGCGTCTGGATTGTATTTGAATTCTAGTATTCAGATAAGTAATATCGTATTATTGACCACTACACATGTCGGTAAGTTGATTAAATACCTACAAAGTCAATCAAAAGAAACACAAGCTTCCGCCGCTGAAGGATTACAGTTTCTTACAAAGCATAATATGGAAAACTGTATCATTGCTGAGAAGTGTGTTGCCGTTACGCATTTACTTCCATTGTTATACACCGGCAAGAGGAAGGGTTACAATCCGGTAGTTGGGATTGCCATCAGTATGTCGTAGCCTATTTCTCCCCTGCATTCAGAAACAGTACATGTTAGAGCTGCAACTCCTGACACGCGTTTCCGACACTCCGATATTGCTGAAATTAGAATCATAAGTAAAGAAAGCGGATGCATATTATATTAAGCATGAGATTTGTTGATACTACTGACTACCGTAACGTAGAGAACTTCATAGTCATCATTGCTGAGTCCCAGAGCTCATCCGGCTACGACAGCCTACTTAACCTGTAAGGAGAAAGTGGAAAATCAATTCTAAATTGTTACACAACAGGCTAGATTGGAATTAAGAATTAAGAAGAAACTCACCGTTCATATCCAGCTACTGCATAAACCACTCACTCCAATCTTGGCTCATCTCTCCAAACAAACTCAGTTACGACATGAGAAGACCAAAACGCGACGCTTCACCGTTACAACTCAACTTCTGCTAGAAAACCGAAAGAAGAACTTAAGCTGCAGAAAGCGTTTGATGCGGATGTTACAAACCTTCGAAGACGGCATCTATCATCAAAGGAATTCAGCAGCAAATCAAAATACCAACTCGAAAGTCCTTCTGCTCACCATTCCATTATCTCCCTTGATGCAAGTACCACTGTTGTAGTCGACGGCATGAATTTTTGAAGTGTGAGATTGTAGGGCAGGGCTCCATGCTTCGTTAGATGCAGAAGACAATGGGGTTTTCCATGGCGATCATGAGAAGTTATGCCCCGCAGCCACGACCTCATTTTGACTCAGACCAGGCTCCCTTTCTAGCGAACTCGTCCAAGCATCGTGACCTGCAAAAATAAACATTAACAAAGCATGTCTAAAACCAGAATAGAAAGCAATCAAAGACATTTAAGTCGCCCAAAATAGAGAGCAATGTTGGAGGTTTAGAAATTCATTAACGGCCGAGAAAACCTAACACCCATCTTCAATAGCATTTATCGCAAATCATGTGTGAAGCCAGAGGTTAACTCGTGATTTTCTTCCTAAGATAACCTGAACCTGTTCAAAATATTAAAGACAGGGCAACAGCATCGTTAGGGTCTGATTTATTTCCAAAATAACAGAGTGTAAACTTAATGGAAATCAGAATTTGTTCAACTACATTTGGAAAGCCTTTAAATTGTCGGTACTGAAAACGGAAGCTTTTGTTTTGTTTCCAAAATCAACAAATTTGAAAGGGCTATAAGAACAAGCCACAAAACGATGAAGGGGGTAACGACTCATGAATCCAGAAACCCCAAACTGAAAATCCGAATCCAAAAGTTTCATCATAGACAACCAGAAAACCAATACTAAAAGAGAGAAAGTTCAGGACTCACCTTGCAACATCCACCTTCGCCGGAAATCGGCTACCGTCGTCAAAAGAAACCACAAAAACCGTTCCACCGGAGATCATTCACCAACGTCGCTGCCAAGAGTTCCGCCGTGAACTCGAACCACTCTCAAACCCTCCGTCAGCGCCGACACCCCACAGGAGAATCGACTTAACGCATATCACCGCCGACTTCATCGAACCCCTCGGAGTACTTTCCGCCGAGATGTAATTTGCTTAAACACGTTTGATCTCTTTGATTCGTTTTTGTTTGTGTGTTTGTTTCAGATCAGGGGAAAAGGAATGAGGGCGAAGAACATCGAAAAGAAGAAGGAATGAAATAATGGAGGAGAGAGACAGAGGAGATTGACGAAAAAGGGGGGATCGAAAGGGGATTTAGGTTTTCAGTTCATTCTGTTGTAATCTTTTAATAACCTGCACACATTAACTTCACCACCACACACACACACTAATCCATCGTTAATCTCACTTTTTTTTTATTATCCACTTAATCTCTAATCAACCATAAGTTAATCCTAATCAACCGTTCAACCTCCATTTAACTATTAGTCTCTCACTAACCTTTTAATTAATAATTAACCTAATTAACCATTAAAATCAATAATCTAATCTTTTATTAAATAATTAACAACCCTTCAACTTTTTCTTATTAATTAATAATAACCCTTTATAATAATGACCAATAAAACTTTTTTTACATTTAGGAAACCTTTTATTTAATAAAAACCTATTTATTAAGTAACCAAAACTATTTTGATATTAGGGAACTTTTTTTTGGAGTGAGCTAACCAATGTCTAAATATTTTACAATAATAATTTTTATTAAGAATCATAACCATTTTAAAGATGATAAAAAAAATCTCTCACCCTTTTTTATTTATTTAAAATCACCCATTAGAAACTTAGAAACTTTTAATATAATTATCTTACAAATAATTTTCTCATAAAATCAATTCGTCTAATATTCTCATAAATAGCATTTTCCTAAACAAGGATCAAACTACAATTTTTTTCTCATAAAATCAATTCGATTAAAAATTAATCAACATAACCTAATCGGGCACTTCACGACACATTCACTCTCACACACTTCAGCGCTTTCATGCGTATGTATATGCTTTACTTATTTGCCCTTTATCATTTCTGCCATTTATCTTTACAGTAATTTAATATTACCGCATTTATATTATTGCATCACATTCCGTCCAAAGGAAAAACCTATACATGATTCAACAATCGTGTGTAGTGCACATCATTTGCATCATACTCCCCTACGATCCTTGATCCCATTCAAGTCGATCTTTAAGATAGATCCTACCCCATAGGAAGGACCGTTATCTTTACAACTTAGATACAAACACATTCAACAACTCAATTCAAATATTCAAACACATTAGAGAAAGATGCCAAATCATCTTAAGCGAGATAGAATCTCCACCCCACATAAATACAATCAATACGTAAGAACTTTGCCTTAAGAGAGGTAGAGGCGTACCTCGTCGATCCCTATCCGAGTACTTGAGCCCTTCTCTTAATACGATGCAAAGACTATTTTCCTACAATTTGTGGCGGTTAAATCTCCCTTAAAATGACAACGCACCTCTTCTCCTAAAATCAATCAATCAACCACCCTAAACCCGTAGGAACTTTGACCACAGTCAAAGAACTCCTCAAACCCTTTAGAGGGACTACAAATACTCTGATTCCACTCCCGTAAGGATATGTAGGCATAAGATGCGACATCTTATCGAGTATACTTAGAAATAAACCACTAGGTCTTTTACCCTTAAGCAGATAAACCTTAGCAATAAACGAACATAAAACAAGAGGTTCCTGTAGAGTACTACAGAAACTTAGGATGCTAGTACCTTCCCTAAGTTTAACCAACCCCTGGACCTAAACTCTCTAAACCTTGCATTTGTATTGCATTGTGGGAATTTCGATATTTATCCCTTCCTTTGGACAAATCAAAGATCGGTTGCAAAATGAATTAAAGATTCAAACTAATCAATAGTTTGGTATCCAATTTTCACAGCGATATAGAGCAGGTCGGTCCGTCCGGCCAAGTTGTCTAATGTTTTTTGTTCCCTTGTATGCGACATGTGTGTTAAAACACTGTCGGTACGTGTTTTGTTGCCTAACCTCGTCTACAGAAGTGGGAATGATTCAAGTGGAGGGAGAAAATTGTGTTTCTCCAGGATGCTGCAAGTGTGGAATTGTAGCTCAGTGTGTGGTTGAACGCTCTTATAGTTTGGTAAAGATGGTTTATGCCCCATCATGAATTTTTGCTGTCTATTGATAAATTGAGGAACTGATCACCCTTAATCTCTTGTTGATAGTAGTTGGGATTGTATTGGATGGGATAGACGTGTCTTGCAAGCTTAGATGGCGTGAGCAGCGAATTGTCTTGGGTTAAGCTAAGTGCCTAAGAATTGTTTGACAAGTCGGCGCAGGACAGTGTTGAGGTGTTTATTTTTTATGGGAATTTTTGAGTTATAATGACGGTGGTGTTGTGATCGACTTAGTTACGGAAACTAGTCCGATATTGAGAGCTCCATATCATATGTCCATTGGATGGCCAAAGAACTAAACTGATTAAGCAGTGTTGAGACTCGTGTCTGGTGTGTGTGCTAAGGCAACATAGTGTGACGCCGAGTATATTAAGAGTGGGGAGTGACTTCACATGATTATTAAAGAAAGTAAGATGTGGAATGCAATATTGGTATAATTAGACCATTAAATATTCCAAGAGTTGAAGATGTGTCGAATGACCTTCTAAGTGTGAAATTGTTGTCGTACGTCGAATTCCGAGATCACAGCTTTTTACGGAATCTATGTTTTTACGGACAAAAGTTGGAATAGATTACGCAGTTGTGTCGGATAATGTTAGGCCGTGATCGAGTATGCTTGTTTTATCGAATTTGATTGATTTTTGTAAGTTTTGCATTTTTGGAGATTTGAGGGTTTAAGATTCGGATTAAAATCGAAAGTCGTAGATTTCACGTTTGATGGTTCTAAATCACTAATATATGTTTGGTATGAATGAGTATGTGTTTGTTTCAAAGAAAATAATTGAATCAGTCAGATTTTCGGGCGAAAATCCTCAAACCCGTAGCAGTCTTTATGCAGAAAAATTCTGTTTTGGAAAAACTTCGAAAATTCATATCTCTTGATCCGTAAGTCGTGTTTAGTCCCCGTTCGAAGCGTTGGAAAGATAACGAGATGCTCTTTCTAGGAAAAATTATTTTGAGGCTTGTACCTGGTTCAATTATAGCAGAAAATTGAAAACGTATCGTGTGTTGATTTTTGCCGAACCCGACAGGACCATTTGTTGTGTTTTGTGATGCGTTGTTGATATGATTGGGAGATATGTTAAGTGAAACTCCAGAGAGTTTTGGTTATGCTTTAAGGCAACTTGAAGTACATAAGAGGAATCACCTGACAAGTGATTTAGACTTGGTTGCTGTTGTGGTTGTACCGGAGTTGGAGGCTTCAATTAGTTAGTGTGAGATTTGAAATGTTGGTGACCTCAAGAGCTTGAGGTATTTGCTTGATTTGGAGGAGTTGAATATGAGGCGGAGAAAATGATTGGGACTACTGAAGGATTATGGTTTTGGATTGAATTACCGTTCGGGTGAAGCGAACATGGTAGCTTATGCATTGATTTGGAAATCCTTGCATATACCGATGATGATGGTGAAAAGAGTTAGAACTGATTGAGCAATTTTGTGATATGAGTTTGGTGTGTGAAGAGACTTCTTATTGAGTTAAGCTTAGTATGTTGGACCTTACTAGTGGTATTCTTGACGAGGTCCAAGAAGGTCATAAATCTGAATTGAGTTGACAGATTGGTTGAATTTGATGAATTAAAGTCGAAGGGCTAATTTTCGGAGTAATGGAAATGGTATCATGAGATGTCGTGATAAAGTTTGTGTTCTAGATATTATTAAGTGGAATAAGAGTATTGAGGTAGATGGAGTATCCATCCCGGTGCTATGAAGATGTAACCGGATTTGAGGAAATTATTTTGAGGACCATAGTTGAAGAGATAAGTGGTTGAGTTTGTATATGCTGGTTAGACTTGTTGGAAGTCGAAGAATAAACGTCAGAGACCGTTGGGTCTGATTCAACCATGAATATTCCAGAGTGGGAAGGAGATAGCATTCCCATGGATTTTGTTTCGGATTTGCCGAAGACCATGAGGAGGATATGATCCGATTGGGTGATTTTGGATAGAATGACTAAATTGGCTCTTTTCCTAACAAGGAAGATTAATCATTCTATGTTGAAGCTAGCTGAGATTGTGCAAGAGACGACTAGAAAGATCCAAAGGATCCAAGAAAGATGTGTTTTGAGAGTTACGATAGTAATTGATGTTGGTCGAGCTTGAGGTCTCGGAAGCACACTGTGTTTTGTTGATCTGTACCAAAGTGGCGCAGCGGAAGCGTGTGAAAAATAGCAGGTTAGACTGTTTTATCGCTGTCACTCGTGAGAATTTACATGATGTGGCATGTGCCTAAGTTGAAGGAGTACATTGATTCTGATGGATGGTGTACAAGTGAAAGGTAATTTGACTGTTGAGGCGTTAATAGTTCAGGTGGATGAACGAGAAGCAACTTCGAGGTGAAGAAATTGCTTTGGTGAAAGTGGTCTGGTTGGGAGCTGTGTGATTGAGTTAATTTCGAGGACGAAATTCTTTTAAGTTTGGGGGAGTTGTAACGCCCGTTCTTTTTAAATTGAATTATTTATGAGTTGTTGGTGTGCCTTTATGTGAAAGGGTGCCTGAGAGCGTTGGTGGGTGTCCTTAAAGTATAGGAAATCATTTAATAAATTATTAAGTTTAATAATAATATAATATAATTAATAATGATGATAATGCAATAACTAGTAGTAATATTATTATTATTCTTATTATTATTATTATTATTATTATTATTATTATTATTATTATTATTATTATTATTATTATTATTTGGAATATTAGTGGATGGAATGAGAGAAGGGAGTTATTAGAGAAGTTGTGGGAGAAAGAGGATTATCACGATAAACTGCTCACAAAACCAAAATTTAGGAAAAAGGTGGAGGAGAAGAGGAAAAAGGAACGTGGCTGTTGAGAGAAATTGAGAGCAGAGAATCGTCCATCAGGAAATTGGAAGATAGTTGCAGAAGAGTCGCCGGAAAGCAGAACCAGAACCGGAAGCTTGGAATTGGCCTTGATTCTAATCTAAGGTAAGGGTGGGGTTCAATTCTATAACTGTGGGCATGATCAATTTCATGTAGGGAATTGAATCATAGGGTTAATATTCCCGTAGTGATGTTCCCGTAGTAATGTTCCCGTAGTGATGTTCCCGTAGTAATATTCCCGTAGTGATGTTCCCGTAGTGATGTTCCCGTAGTGATGTCCCCGTAGTAATGTTCCCGTAGTAAATGTTCCCTAGGTGGTTGAGAAATATTAAGGGTTAATGTTTGTCTATGCCTGAATTAGTGTTTATGTCATTAGTTTATGTAGTAATGTTGGGAATCGGCGCCGACACGCGCTAATTTCCCATTTGTTGAGAAAAGGTTGTTATTATGCTCTTACTTGATCGAATTCAGGTTGGGAATCGAATCATAGATATAGTTCCTGTTGTACCCCAAATTTTGACCCCTTAGATTCTCATTATCATTTAAGAAGCATGATCATGAATTATCTAACCCTAAATCAGTGCAAGTTCATTATTGTCAAAGTTACAGATAAATCAGGGTTTCCGCGCCGACAAAATCAAAACTACAAGGAAATGATCAATCAATGTTTTGGGTTAGGTCAATCATGAAATGAAATCAAAGATAATATCAAAGTCAAATGAGAAGTCAATTTGCAGAAATCAGTTCAGAAACAAGACCGTGCAGTCAGGAGGCCCCGATTAGGGTTTTTAACTAGTGAAAAGTCAACTGTAGTTTGACTTTGATGTTGGAAGGTTTTGCAATGGTGGGATTGAGGTCCATAAAGTTCATATAGATTATTAAAGACTATTCAATAAGTATCAAAGTCTCAGGATGTCCAGAATGTCAACAGGCGACTCAATCGGCACCGATCGATCGTACGGTTGACCGAAAAGTCAACTCCTCAAATTTTGAGAATTGGAATCCATGTTGTGAATAAAAGTTGTTCCTTATGTCATAATGGACTTGCATATCAATTTTCATGATCATTGGATCAAGGATGAGAGAGTAATCGAAAAATCGGGAAATTAGGGTTTCAAAAGGGGCTAAACCCTAACTCCTTAACCACACACTCAATTGAGTTGGTTCCAAGCTCATTGGAAAGCTCTTGACAAGTCCTACAAAAGTACCATACTAGTCCACAACCATAAAATGCATACTTTTTGAGATAGAAGCAAAAACATTCCTAGAAGGGAAAATAACTTAGAAAATTTCTAAGTTATTTTCACTTTAAAAGTTTGTGTCCAGCCAACTTTGAGGGGTTTTTTTCACCTAGTTCCAATTGGAGTTTGATTCCTTAACAAAAATGAATGTTTTAGAGCTAAGTGAGGGCTTTCTAAATTGTACTAGAACATCTCAAGAGGAGTTATGAGCAGAAAGTTACATGGGTGCAAAGTTGGTGATTTCACACCTTAGTCCCACATTGATCAAAATTGCAAAATCATCTCTTCCATCCAATTGAGCCAATCTCAGCTTGTCAAACTCATTCTATCTGATATATGGAGTATGTGTAGCATGCTAGATCAGAAGTTATGCATAGAAGTATCACAAAATCAAAGCTTGAAGTTCATTGCCTTGCAAGTGGAGCAAGTTGGCAAGTTGAACTTTCCAAGCATGAGGTGGAAAGTAAAAGGCTGTACCAGCCCCTTCCCTATGGTCTATAGCCTGCTAAAAACATCAGAAAACCATCAAGGAGCATTGAAAAGTTGGTCTTGCAGCAGAACAAGTGGAAAACCCTCCAAGGGAGGTTTATTTCAAAATATCTCCAAGCTTGCTTCATGGTGAAGAAAGATCTCTAGCAAGCACCTCAATCCATTTCTCTATAAAAGGAGGTCTCATTCACCTCATTCCACATACAATCCATCTGAAAAAACCTACAAAGAAGCTCTGTCATTACAATTCCTTGACCTTGCTTCAAAATCTCAAAAACACCAAAGTTCATGAAAACTCCAAAATTGGTCATGAAGTGAAATCTGCCCAAATTCATTTCTATCCTTTCCAACACCTCAACCACCCTCCACACAACTTCTAAATAACATATAGAAGGTGTGTAATCCATTAAACCACTAGAAAACCTTAGAAATTAAAAAGTCAAACTCCTACCTATCATACTTTGACCAAAAGCCACAAAAATCACCAAACTTTGTTCTAAGCCTTTTCTTGAGGTTTTGAACATCCACACACCTCATAAATACCATATCTCAACTATTCAAACACTCACCAACCATTAGAAACTCACTCATTGTCTTTTGGCATTGAAAGTACATTGTTGCTTAAAGTTGAAGAAAAGTTCAAAAGCAAAAAGTGAGGGAAGATATCTCTGGTTTTCTCAACTGTTTTTAGCTGGTTTAAAAGGTTCATCAAGAGGTATGTGACTGGTTTCTATTGAATTTTACATTAGTTTTCATGGATTGGCATATTTGAGCATTATGTGTGTTTTTTTTGAAATTTGAACATTATGTGGTTTCATGGCACCTTGCTTTTACTGCTACACATGGACATTATGTGTGTTTAGACATGTTTTATACTGCATATGTATGTTGTTCTTGTGTTGGTATGCTTGGAATTTGCTGCTATTGATGAAAGCACATGGCTGTTGCATTTTGAACCCAAGTGTGGGCAGTCACATGGCCATGAGGTTAAAAACTGGTTTGTCTATCAGTTTATTCATTTGAAACTGCTTACTATCATATGTTAGGTGTGTATGTGTGCCTGGACTAGCCAGTTTGTGCCCCTTGGTGGTTTTGAGTTTTGTTTATGCTTGGTTAAAACACTAATATGCTTGCTCTCAAAACCAGATTTCTGTTCAGTCCCATTTAAGCCTTGTTGCTTGCATGAACATCATCAAACATGTATATTTGTGATGTATGTATGATTGCCTTGCTAAAATATTACTCACTCTTGGATTCAACATGACCATTGCACTTGCATTCTTCACATATTTTCAAGCATAACACCAGTTCAGGTTTTTGATACACTTTAATCTCATTTAGTTGTTAAAACATCTCATATAAATCATTTTAAACATGCCTAAAACCTGGTTTAAGTGTTATAACAATTAATGTAGATTTTGAATTTCAAGTGTATGTTTTCAAGCACTTCCTTGCATATCACATGACAAATTTTGTTCCAATGCATTTCTACTTAAACCACTTGTCTAGACACCTCAAATATATCATTTTAAATATGTTCAAACATTCACTTAAGTGTTAGAGCAAGTATTCTAAGTTTTCACTTTCAAAATGCAAGTTTCACATACATTTTTGCAAATCACTTGCCATCTTCTCATGCTGTCAATTTTAATGATGTTCAAGGGTCTAGACTCATTTCATATGATATATTAGAGGTGTAGGACATATCAATCTTAAGTAGAAAGCCATGAAACCAAACTGTCAAAACTCATCTTGAAAATGTCACATTTTGTACTTAACTTCCAATGGTGGAAGTTATGTGTTATTTTTGACTTTTTTTCAAAAATGTCACTTTTTGCTCAAATTTGCAATTGTTATGCTAACTGCTATGCTAGTTGATTTTTCTCACATGTAAAGATTGGAACATCTCATATTGGTCATTTGTAACATGTTTGCATAATCATTTCATTAAAAATCACTCTGTCATGAAAAATCACTTTCAAAATGCAAATGGTCACATACACCTTCACATACCAAGTCACTTTTTGCATAAGTCTATTTTTCCTTAAAATCACTTCACACACACACTTCATGTTGGTCATTTTTTAGATGCTAGCATGTTCACCTTGCACCAAAACTCACTGTCATGAAAATCCACTTTTCAAATGATCATTTCTTCACAAAATGACACTCCACACACCAGTTTTTGCATCAGTTGGTTTTTCACTAAAATACATAATCTGACACCTCATACTCATCAATTATAATGTGCTTGCATGATCATATGAGGCTTAAACTGTTTGGAATATAAATCACCCACCAAAATGCATGATCACACACAAAGAATGCACTTTGAATACCAAAACCCTACACTGTCAGTACAACCTCTAACTTTTAATCAAAACTCATTCCTTAACATATATTAGAGGTGTACAGAAGGTTTTTGTGATCAATACTTGTCTAAGACTGAAATGCTTAATGTTCATGCATAATCTATGTCATTATTGCATATCACATGTGAACTTCCATAACAGTTCAGTTTCAGCCCCAAGAAGGATTTAGACTCATTCATTTCCACTTACCTATGATGTGTGTACATTTGTTATGGTTTGAGTATGAGTGTATGAGGCTTTTCACTTGAAGATGCAATTTTGAGCCTAAAAGGGAGGCACTATCGAGTTTTACACCACAGTGGGAATTTTCAAAAACTAAGACCACTATCATGTTCCTTGTTCAATTCTACCCCAAATCCATATAAATTTTGTTCCATTCCAATAAACGGTTAGGGAGGTACGATACAAAACGTAAATGCTCGGTTTATGCTTTCTTGCCCAACCTGTCATGAAACTTACCCTTATAATTAATTAGGGGTGGCTTCATCAATGGATGTATAGCCACCCCAGTGGTATGACCATGCGCCTTTCACCCTTTGTTCCTGAGTTCGACCCTTGAGGAGGGCAACTCTTTTATCCATTTTTGTGATTTTTCATGTAAATTTCAAAAATTCGCATCTCACTCGTTTTTCATCATTTTCCGACTGTTCTTTTTTCGTTGTACTCTCATTAATGTGTACTTTCATGCCATGCCTTTATTTTTCATGTTTGAATTTTTTATCACCCAGTTTGTTTATGTACAAGTGTGCGCATTTTCGCGATTGTTTATGTAATTGCAGATGAATTTTTAATTGTTTCCTTTCAATATTTTTCTTGAAACTTGTTTGAATCCATGCCTATACATGTTAGTTAACATGCTAGGATTTATTTCTTGGTTGTTACCATTTTTATCTGTTGATTTTTATTAAATGCGAACTGTTGTCACAGTGTCGATTATTTCATCTGTTAACTATTACCTTCATGTTTCATTTTTACCATCTCTCATTGTTTACTTGGTTGTCACCATGAATATGCTTTACCTTGATTGTCATCTTGTTTATCATTTTATTTTCTTTTGTCCCCAAGCGACGAAACTCGTTAGTTCTCGTCCAAGTCGTCTCCCCATTGTTCCTCCAAAGGAAGGTCTGTTACTTGACCCTCAATGTCAAGAATATTTCATTTATCCCTCCCTTGACTTTGTTAAGTCATCTTTAACCTTAGTTTAGAAGCCATTAGACTTTTCTTTAAGTCTAAGAAACCTACCCGTACTAGGAGCGTTCTTCAACTAGAACCCTAGGAAAGAGTTTGTCAACTCTGTGTGAGAATCATCGTCATGATTTCTTACTTCCCCCTTCTACAACTTAGATTAGGGAGTTTTGTCAAACTCCACACAAACATCGTCATGTTTGTTCCCCATTGAACCTTGATCGTCTTCAAGTGTTCTTTCCTTTGTGAGGTGAACTACGATTGCTCTGATTCTATCCTAGTTAGGATATGTAGGAAGAAGGTGCGATGCCTTTGCGAGCAAACTTAGGAAACCACATAGGACTTTATTTATTTGTATCTTATCCCTTAACCATAGCACAATTCACAAACTTAGCAATCAATCAAACAAAAGGTTCCTGTAGAGTACTACAGATATTTAGGGTGCTAATACCTTCCCTAGATATAACCAACCCCGAATCCCCGAATCTCTTAAAGCATTGTTGTCACATCGCGCAAAAGGTTCTTTCTTTCATTAGACCTATCCTTTGGATAAATTAAAGACCGGTTGTAAAAATAAATACGGTTCAAGTCAATTAATAGCTTGATATCAAATTTTCATCGCAACAGTTCCCGTTAATCGATACATGTTAGGGAGGAGGTTTGTCTATGTAGGAATGAATGTGTTATATCGTTAGTGTTGTACGATGTTGTATGGTTGCCCTTAATGGGGCAAGATTAGTTTCCCCGTAGTTAACGAACCTTTTCAGAAACTATAATTAATTTAGTGAGTAAAAGTTGTAATGTTGTTCTTACGATAATGTGCTGAATTCTTAATTGTCGAAAGTATGTTGTTATTGTTCCCTTACATGAACAGATCGAGATGATGAATACTTGATGCATATGAAGTTGTTATGTCATTGTTGAGAAAATGTTATTATAATATTCTCCTTGGATTATGTTGATAAGTTGTAGTTATATGATGATGGGTATGCCTCTGTTATGGACAATTCGGTTGTAGGCTTAATGCCTTGTTGCGTGGTTGTTGTTATTTGTCTCTGACATGAAAAGGTTGAAATGGTGAGTACATGATGTATGCGAAATAGTGATGTTTCTGTTATGGATAATTGGTTGTAGGCTTGATGCCTTGTTGCACGGTTGCTGTCGTTGTGTTGTAGTCCATAATAGTTGCGTCTCATAGCATATCATTTAGCCTGGATTGACGACGGTTGGCCCTTAGTGGCAAATATTTGGTTGTGCCTATATTGGCGTTATTTGGCCTGGATTGGCGACGGTTGGCCTTAATGGCAAATAAATTGGTTGTGGAGTGTTGGCTCCAAAATGGTACCACATGCATATGCACAGTTGAGTTGCATAGTTGAGTCGCATTTGTTGAATCGCATAGTTGAGTGGTGTCGTTAGGCATTTGCAAGTAATTGATGAGTTGCTGAATTTTCATGATAATTGTTGTGGATATGAATAACGAATTATTGCGGTTTAATTATTGATAATACTTTTGCGAACCGCTGGAACTATAATGTTGTGATAATATTCTGACATGACTTTTATCATGCCTTATGTTATATTGTTGATATCTCACCCCTTTACGTTGTATGTTACCTCCGTTGGTGGTAACTTGCAGGTAATCCGAAATAAAGTGTAGTTTTCCGTTTAAGGTTGTTGGCCGCTCTGATACGTAGCACTCTTGGGGGGATGAACGATTGATGTTATTGCTTTTATTTAATTTCCTTGTTGCTGAATTTTATCAAGTACCTTTCATTAAATTGGTGGCTGCTGTTAAGTGCCAAATGTTGGTTGGATGCACTATACCGATGAATTAGTAGTGCTGATTTTTATGGTTGAAACTCGTTGTTTATGTTGAATTGATGCAAGATAATTACTTGCTGAATTTTAATGGAGTTTTGTTGCAAGTTTCATGGTCTTGCTTTAATCATGCTAAATGTTGGAAATGTTTTATATTCTGCTGCAAATTAATAAGATGCCTTGTACTCAAAATGTTAATCAAGTTATTGCTGTTTGTTCATCATAATATGTGCTATGTATGTTACTAAAAGAATTGCAAATGTATGACCGACTGTTCGAGTTGAAATTGTAACGCCCAGAATTTGCTGATGTGATGTTCGTCACAACTTCCTCACGATCGTCATGACCGTCACGGTCGTGGCAGCCCCTTACGACCGTTATGTTTACAAAATTTGTTGCATTCTGATTCTGTTTTCCTTAATTATCCATCGGGTTAGATTGGGGTGTTACAGAAAGTGCAAGAGAAGAACACCTCTGACGAAGGTAAAAGACTTGGGAACTCCATTGATTTTTACTAGTGGAGGCCATCTCAATGAAGGTCAAGTCACATTTCTAGAAACCGAAGACAATGTGCCTAAAGAGCTGTGTATGATGTACCCAAGAACCAATCAAACGCTAAACAACTTGAGCATTATGGAAATCCCTGAAGTGACTCTTTTGGAAGAGTAATTCCCTATTTTTTTCTGTTTTCCTGTAATTCTATGCTCTGCCCAAGGCATATGGATTATGTTGTAGGGCCCTTTCGCTTTAAAAGCATGAACTTATCATCAATAAATAACACTTACATTCAATTGCGCTCTCTTTCTTTCATTTTTATTTTTGCATATAAATAAAATAAATAAAGGCAATGTTTTTTTTAGCATTTTCATTTTTCATTTTTCTTAAAATAAAAGCATGAAAGCATCCATCATGCAGATCTTCTTCTGTTCCTGTTGATAATGATTCTGCTATGATCCCATATGACTTTGATAATCCAATCTATCAAGCTGACGAAGACTGCGAGGAAGATTGTGATCTCCTAGAGGAGTTAGCTAGACTGCTAAAACAAGAGTCGAAGGTCATTCAACCGTATCAAGAAGAGATTGAAGTCATCAACATCGGAACTGAAGATGATGTTAAAGAGATTAAGATAGGTGCCACCTTAGAAGCATAGATGAAGACAAAGTTGGTCGTGTTGTTAAGAGAATACAATGATGTGTTTTCTTGGTCTTACAAGGACATGCCCGATCTGGATGAAGACATTGTAGTGCACAAATTTCCCCTCAAGGAAAACTGCCCGCCGGTGAAGTAAAAAATTGAGGAGGACAAAACCAGAGATGTCCTTTAAGATCAAAGAGGAAGTCCAAAAGAAGCTAAACGCTGGTTTCTTGGCAGTGCCCAGTTGCCCACAATGGGTAGCACATTGACGTACTAGTGGATAACATAACCCAGTTCTCTATCTTTTCATTCATGGATGGGTTTTCCGGCTATAATCAAATCAAAATGGCTCCCAAAGATATGGAAAAGACAACTTTCATCACCCCACGGGGAACTTTCTGCTACAAAGTTATGCTGTTCGGACTTAAGAATGCAGGCACGACATATCAACGAGCTATGGTTACTCTCTTTCATGACATGATACATAAAGAGATTGAGTGCTATATAGACGACATGATCGCAAAGTCCCAAATAGAGAAAGAGCACCCCATTCATCTAGAAAAGCTTTTTGTAAGACTAAGAAAATTCAAATTGAGACCAAATCCCAACAAATGCAGTTTTGGTGTGAGATCTGGCAAGCTGCTAGGTTTTATTATAAGTCAAAAGGGGATTGAATTCGACCTAGATAAGGTCAAAGCTATCCAAGACATGCCAACACCTAAAACTAAAAAAGAAGTCCAAGGTTTCCTTGGGAGATTGAATTACATTGCAAGATTCACATCTCATTTGACGGCCACTTGCGAACCCATCTTCAAACTACTCAGAAAAGATCAAAGTGTTGTGTGGAACGAAAATTGTCAGAGAGCTTTTGAGAAAATAAAAGACTATCTGTAAGAACCACCAATCTTGATGCCTTCAGTTCCAAGACGATCTTTGATCATGTACCTAAATATGTTAGAAGGATCCATGGGATGTGTATTGGGTCAGCATAATGAAACTGGTAGAAAGAACATGCAATCTACTACCTCAACAAGAAATTCAACAACTGTGAAATGAGATATTCAATGCTCGAAAAGACGTGTTGTGCATTAGCTTGGGCTACAAAGCGCCTAAGGCAATATATGTTAACCCATACAACTCTGCTGATTTCCAAGATGGATCCTGTTAAATACATATGTGAGAAGCCTGCTCTCATCGGACGAGTGGCTCGTTGGCAAATGGTACTGACAGAGTACGACATCTAGTACATCACACAGAAGGCCATCAAAGGAAGTGTGATGTCTGACTATCTTGCCTACCAACCTGTGGATGATTACCAATATATGCGCTTGATTTTCCTGACGAACACGTCATGTTTGCTAGAGACTATACAATTCCCGGCCCAAACAATGGACCCGAACCAGGATCGCAATAGATGCTCGTGTTCGATGGTGCCGCAAATGCTAAAGGCTTTGGAATTGGGGCAATAATTAGTTCCCCAACTGGATTTCATCTACCGTTCACTTCCAGATTGTACTTCAAGTGTACTAATAACATGGTTGAGTATGAGGCATGTATCTTCGGGATTGAAGCTGCCATTGATAATAGAATCAAGATTCTAGAATTCTATGGAGATTCTGCTCTTTTCATATGCCAAATCAAAGGGGAATATAAAACACTTGATGTCAAGCTGATCCCTTACAGAGATCATGTCTTAAAGCTAATCTCATACTTTGATGAGATCACTTTTCACCACATTCCTATAGTAGACAACCAATTGGCAGATGCTTTAGCAACATTAGCGTCTATGTTCCAAGTCAAGTGGAAGAATGAGGCACCGGCCATTCGTTTAGAGTACCTTGGCGAACCTACTTAGTGCCTGGAAACTAACGTCGTAGAGCTTAAAGTTGATGATCATCCTTGGTTCTATGATATCAAGTGGTATATAGAAACACAAGAATATCCAGAAGGCTTCACCATCACTTGTAAGAAATATCTTAGGAAGCTTTCGTTAAAGTTCTTCCTCAACGGTGATGTGCTATATAAGCGGAACTATGATTCGGTTATGCTCAGATGCATGGATAGACACGAAGCATAACATATCATAAACGAAGTGCATGAAGAGTCTTTTGGGACACATGCTAGTGGCCACACTATGGTTATGAAGATCTTGAGGGCAGGATACTACTGGATGACAATGGAAACAGACTGTTATCGGCATGTCTAGACATGTCACAAATGCCAAATCAATGCAGACAAAGTACATGCTTCACCACTTCCTTTGAATGTGTTGACTTCGCCTTGGCCTTTTACCATGTGGGGCATAGATGTAATCGGATGTATCGAGCCAACTGCCTCCAACGGACACCGTTTCATCTTAGTGGCCATTAATTATTTAACCAAATGGATGGAAGCCATATTTTACGCCAACGTCACTAAGCAAGTGGTGGCCCGTTTCATTAAGAAAAAGATTATCTGCCAATATAGAGTTCCGGATAAAATCATTACTGATAATGGTTTGAACCTCAACAATAAAATGATGAAGAAGTTGTGCAAAAGCTTCAAGATCGAGCACCACAACTCGACGCCATATCATCCAAAGAATAATGGAGCTGTTGATGCGGCGAATAAAAACATCAAAAAAATCGTCCAGAAGATGGTGAAAACATATAAAGACTGGCACGAGATGTTGCCATTTGCCTTTCATGGCTACCGCACTTTAGTGCACACCTCTACTTGGGCAACCCCGTTCTCTCTCGTGTATGGAATAGAAGTGGTGCTGCCTATTGAAGTAGAGATTCCTTCCTTGAGGATTTTAGCAGACGTCAAGCTAGACGAAGTTGAATGGGTACAAGCAAGACTCGACCAGCTTAATCTCATTGATGAGAAGCAAATGACGACCATCTGTCATGGTCAATTATACCAAAAGCAGTTGAAGAGAGCCTTTGACAAGAAAGTTCTCCCACGACACAATGAAGCAGGAGACCTGGTCTTGAGGAAAACTCAACCAACTCACACCGATCCAAGGGGCAAATGGACACCGAACTATGAGGGTCCATATGTAGTGAAAAAGGTTTTCTCTGGTGGAGCCTTGATTTTTCTCGACCGTGGACAGTGATGATCTTCCATCCCTTGTAAATTCAGATGCAGTTAAAAAATATTATGCCTAAAAGATAGACTCGGTGGACCAAAAAGAAAATCCATGCAAAAAAATGGGCGTCCTGGTGGACCATGTAAAAAGAAGAAGGTCCGGGCAAAAATTAGGGACAAAAACAAAAGAAATAACCCGCTAAGTTAAAATCTCGTAAAGGTGACTTATGCAAAAAAAAGGGTATCCCGGTAGGCTGAAAATCCAAGAAGGGCGGTCTAAGCAAAAGTTAGGGATTCAAAAGGCAAAAAACTGCATTCTGAGAGGACGTGTGAATTTTCCTCCTTGATCATTAAACTCTAATTGGGAAGGATCAATGCAATCGTTGTACTCAAAAGCAAGGCATAAAGGATCTTCAGAGATATATGGGTCATAGCAGAATTGAAACTCAATGGAAACCGATTTCAACATTGCCATTGCTATTTTTTATTCATTTTCTTTCAAAGCAATTACCTCTTTTAGGAATTGCCTCCTCTTGTAATCTGCCAGTTTATGGGTCTTCATCAATAAAGATCATTTTCATCAAAAGTTTTCTCTTCTTATTCTTACCATGTGATTGCAAAACTTGTTTTATCAGTGATAAGCATTGCATTTGAATTTTAGGGATGATAATATTATGGTGGAAAGAAAGTTTGAGATTACTTCTCCTCTTAGGGTGTCTATAGGGTGACCATGACCCCAAGCAACATGCAGAAACACCATTGAAACCACAAAGTGACTTGGCCGAGGAAAGAATCATTATCCCAAGGGAAACTGACACAAAAATGGGGAGTCCTAGCATTTCCAAAACTTGATTGCATCATGAAGAAGTGGTGTCAGGAAGTCAAGCTCATTCCCCATCCAGCCCAAAGCCCAATCATATTTGACACCTTTTTGTTGTAAAACCGCTTTCGACTGGCACTACCTTGTAAAACCGTCTCTGCCTGGTAAGACCTTTATTGCCTTTTACACGAGATATCTCATCACTTACCTTTTGTAGGTGTGTTTGCTGCCTTTTGCACGAAATCTCATCCCTTTGCTTTCCTTTTGTAAGCGTCTTAACTGTCTTTTACACACGATAAAACTTTGTATTAGGTATCATCGATCAATTTGGACGTTTGACGCCTATGTGACCAAGAACTGAATGGTCACTACACAAAGAATGTCATCTCCGCCGTTGTGCCTGTGAGGTTAATGATATTCTGACACCTTATACAGGGGTGGTTATTGCCTTCAACTTACCTTTTGTGAGTCTTGTTCATGCCGTCATCGTAAGAATTTTGGCTTGTGCATTTTGCACCTTTCCATACTCGGCTATGCCATTTGCACATTATTCTCAACAGTTCATCTTTGCGTATTACGTTCTTCTCCCCATAGAATATCCTACCTTTTGTAGACCGTTGCCTTTGAACCTTTTGTTCTGGTGTCTTTCTCTACCTTTCATAGAAGAACTTGTTTCCCTGAACCTTTTGTTCTAGAGTGCTCACTACCTTTTGTAGGAGGAGTTTTCTCCTAGACTTTGCTCAGGAGTCTTTTCTGCTTATTGCAGAAATTTTCACGATCATTTCTTTCCCAGCGGAATATCCTTTACTTGTTATAGTGGGACCGTTTTCTCCAAACCTTTTGTTCCAGGGTTCTTTCTACCTTCATAGAAGGAACTTGTCTCCAAGCCTTTTGTTCTGGATTTCTCACTACCTTTCGTAGGAGGAGTTATCTCCTAACCTTTTGTTCAGGAGTCTTTTCTGCTTTTGCAGAAATTTATTCAACTATGTTCTCCAGAAGGGAGTTCCTCTATGTGATGTAGAAGGAATTTATCATTTCTCCAAGCCTTTTGTTCTGGAGTCCTTTTCGCCTTTCACGTAAGAAATCTTTTCTCCAAACCTTTTGTTCTGGGGTCCTCTCTGCCTTTGTAGAAAGGAACCTTTTCTCCAAACCTTTTATTCTGGGATCTTCTATACCTTTCGTAGGAGGAATATCTCTTAAACCTTAATTATCACCTATTACTGTAGGGATGCTTCCCCTTTCAGGACTGGTAAAGCACTTGTTGTTCTTTTTCATTGCATCTCGAGCATATCCTCATATATCCCTCATAACCAACCAATTCATCAAACTACCATTTATATTTTGACAATGCCTTTTTCAAAGCCATCCTGTTATTCCATCCTGATACGTTTCACCCCGGTTGGCTGAAAACTTTAGGTATTCTTGTATTTAATTTCCTTGTACCTTGGCTTTGAGAAGGTATTTATCATACTCACTTTCAAGTCCAAGGAGATTAAACAGAGGCATCTATCACACCCTCTTTTTCACCCTAACCTTTAACCTCTATATCATTATCATTAGCATTAACATTTACATTCATGAGTGCATGGTTCAAGCTCTAGACAAAAGAATTAAAAGAATTTTGACTTGGCTCAAGAGTTAGTTTTTCTCAAGGCAATTTGAGTTTATTTCTCAAGCTTTTGGCTTCCTCAAGTCTCAAGGCATTCATGTCATCTTATCATACTTGAATTTCATCTGGATCATGGATAAGCATTGGAATCAACAACCTATTCCTTGAAGTTGTGGAATTAAGGTTTTTGTTATTTGAGTACACAAATCCCATATAGGAAAGATCAATCAAGCAATTTCGTCATCATGAATCATATTCTATCTTTGGTGAAAGGATCTTACATCATGCTTAGAAGAATTTGAATTTAGAACCTGGGTCTTTTCCTCCTATCTTTTGGGGGGTAAAATTAGGGTTTTGCAATTGGTCAGTTTATTTCTGTTTCTTGAAGCAAGACTTGAGCTTATGGTTTTATACATGTTCTATGTTACCATGATGTACAAGATTGGCCATCAATTTGGTGTGGAAGGCTTTCAATTGACCAATGAATTGAAAATCAGGAATTTGGGGAAAAGTCAACTGAGCGGGGGGAAAAGTCAACTCTTGACTTTTTGAGGTCAAATCCCCAATCCTCATGTTAAACATCATAAATGGACCAAATTTGATCAAGAAATGATAAAGGGATCATCAAAAGGATCAAGATGTTGCTAAATTAGGGTTTTAGAGGTTTCTAAGTGTAAAATCCCCTCTTTTAGCACTTAACTTCCTTGACAAGTTTCATCATGATAAAAGCTCCATCTCATTTCTCATCAAACATGAGATTTGTTCCTTGCTCTCCAAGATTTCTTTTGAGTACAAGAACTCCTCCATTGGATCTACACACCTCAAGTTATGATGTCTTCAATTTGGTTGTATTTAGAGGGCATCAAAGGACCCTCCCCTTCCATGACAATTTCCATGTGGGCCCAAGCTTTTCCTGAAGTTTCTTCAAACATAAATTTTATTCTTCATCATTTAAGCTTTCCGAAAAGTGTAAGAACTCATCATTTCCATGCGTGGAGCTCAAGTTATGATCCTTCCTAGTCAAGGCCATTTTGAATGACCTAGTTTTAGATCATTCACTTCAAGGTCAAAATTCATGAACTTCAAAGCTTCAAATCAAGTTACCTATAACATGAAACTTGTGCCTTAAGATCTTGCAAACACCATGACCTCAAATTCCATGTCATTTGATGATTTACAAGGCAATTTAATGTATGATGAACATGAATACATGAATATGTGACCTAGTTTGAACTTTCTTGCTTTTTAAGTCACAGTCTTGGTTGGTTTTGCCTCTCTTTTGTACCATATCATCATCATTTCACGACAACACAATTCTTACCCAAAATGAACAAACATTCATTCATGTTTTCACATATTTTCATTTCTTTTCACCACAAGAGACAAAACTTCAAAAACACCTCATCACTTCATTTCCTTTCTTTCCAACTATCCAAATTCATTTCCCCAATATATTTTGTGATGAGTGATGGTTTGAAGTAGTGGGAAGACTGTAACAACCCAATTTTCAATAATTAAATATTTATGTTAATTAATTGATTTTTTGGATGATTTTAATTATTAGAATTGTTGGTAGATATTTGAGAGGAGAAATATGATGGAAGAAAATAGAATGGAAAGAATATAAGGAAAAGTGGAAAGAAAAGGAAAAGATATAAACATAAGAGAAAGAGAAGAGAAAGAAAGGAAAAGAGGAGAATAGAGAAGGAAGAAAGGGAAAAATCTTGGAATCATCAAGAACAACTCCTAGCTTTCGATTTAATCAAGGTAAGGGTGTGAAATGTTGTTATTCTATCAATGTCTATGATTATGTATGATTAGTTTGGATTGTTTGGATGTTTTCTCCATTTTCCATTCTAGGGCATAAATGAGTTTAATTGGTAGAATCAAGGTTTTAACGGTTGGAATCCGAAATAAGTGGTGTAGATTAGTCGAGGATTGTTAGACTAAGAGTACTGGAACTCGTTGGAATTGAATCGGTGATTTTGGGAGTTTTGGATAGTTTTTGACAGTGAGGATTTTGAACATCGCAGACGTTCGCTAGCACCTTTGCTAGGCGAGCAGGTCGCGAGTGTTCGCTAGCAACTCGCTAAGCGAGCAAGCTAGCGAGTGGTCCCATACTTGGACAGATTGTATTTGATCTTGTTCGCTGGTAGCGAGTGAGGTAGCGAAGGATTCGCTAGGACCTCGCTGCAGTGAGTAGGTAGAGAACAAAGTCAGTGGCTTCTGTTTGCCTTCGCGAGCTTGTTCGCTAGGCGAACAGGTAGCGAGTGTTCGCTAGGGACTCGCTAGGTGAGCATGCCAGCGAGCATGACATCATTTCATTTTCTATGTGATTCCATCCGATGTTTGTTTGGTTCAATTGTGTTCGATCCTTATCAGGAGGAATAGTTTGTGTATTATGGTGTGATATGCTGTGGGTAGCCGTATGACATGAATCCTAGATTGTGAAATATTGTGAAATGTAGCCTTTTGGCATATATAATGCATGAGAACATATTCTGAATATGTGTGCATTGCTTGAATAGTGTGGTAGTGGTATTGAATTGTGAATGCGTAATGATTTCTATGCGATTGTATGTGAAGAATGCATGAGAACATATTGTGAATATGTGTGCATTGCTTGATAAATGTGGTCTTTTGACAAATATATGCATTGTTTAGATTAATTAAAAGTGCATGATGAATGTGGTTGAGTTCATTGTCGTTGGCGCGATATTATGAAATGCATATTGATTGTATGTGGTTGTATGTGAATAATGCATGAGAACATATTGTGAATATGTGTGCATTACTTGATAAATATGATGATGTTGAAAGTATGAATACTTTGATTAGGATGTGTGAGTGTGCAATCATGTTATAATTCTTATGTGATGAATTATTTGAGAATGCATGGGATTAAGATGCGAGAACGGTCTTAAGTGCATTTGTTGGTTGATTGCATACGCATCATTTAGTCAAGAGGCAATGCTTGCTAGTTTCGTGGAGACTAGTGACTTGTCCCAAACCTAGAAGGGTGGGTTTGAAAGCTTAGAGGACGGGCTTTTGTTGTTATCGGTCTATGGGACGGACCCAGTTTAATGTAAAAACCGAAAAATGATAACAAGTGTTGGTACCACATGGCATGAGTTGCATTGAGTCACATGGCATAGAGATAAATGTTGTGTGAATGTATGCATATGTGTATGATATGTGAATTGATGAGGATTATGGATGTGTGCATGATAAATATGCTTGATGGTCATTCCATATTTGTTTATATATACATATATTGTGATGTATATGATGGTGATAATGAATTGTGGTGAGAAATGTGAAATATGTGTATTCTATGCTTGTATATATATATATATATATATATATATATATATATATATATATATATATATATATATATATATATATATATATATATATATATATATATATATATATATATATATATATATATATATATATATATATATATATATATATATATATATATATATATATATATATATATATATATATATATATATATATATATATATATATATATATATATATATATATATATATATATATATATATATATATATATATATATATATATATATATATATATATATATATATATATATATATATATATATATATATATATATATATATATATATATATATATATATATATATATATATATATATATATATATATATATATATATATATATATATATATATATATATATATATATATATATATATATATATATATATATATATATATATATATATATATATATATATATATATATATATATATATATATATATATATATATATATATATATATATATATATATAATTATATGCATTGATTATTATGATAATATTTCTCACCCTTCTGCTGTTTTATAATACTCTATGAGGCATTGCAGATTAGCTTTGATGGAAGTCTTTTGTGAAGTATAACTTCATTCTTTTGGTCGGTTAAGCTCTGATATGTAGCACCGGGTAGCTAGGATTGTATAACATTCTTTTGAGATACATTTGTATATGTATCTGATGACAAATGTTTATGTAAACATGGGTGATGTGGTGAATCAAACTGAAGGATATGTATTTATATGATTAGCATGTTTAAAGTGATTAAATGTTTAGATTTTCCGCTTTTAATTCTAAATATTAAGATGTGAGTGTAAGGACTAAGTTCCTCTGTTGAAGCTACCCCACTGTTGCATATCTCTATCGAGCAGGTGTTGTATGTCTTATTTCATGTATTGTGTGACATGCTCCTTTTATACCATGTTTTCGATTATACTCTGATGGAAATTTATCATGTGCTTAAGTGATTTATTGTTTATTTGGGGGTATAGAAGGGGGTGTTACATTAGTGGTATCAGAGCAGATCGGTCAGTTGACCAAGTTATTAACGTGTTTATTCCCCATGTATATTTGATTGTGTGTGTGACACTATCGATATTGTTTGTTCTTATGAAGTTCTGTTGTTAGGATTCAGAACGATGGTCGCTGGTAGGAATGATGAAGCGATTGCTGAGGCTTTGACGAGGTTGGCTGGAGATATTGGGCAGAATCCTCAAGCCAATGTGAATGTTGAAAATAACGCTGATGACGAGTTTCGTGCTTTGGGAAGGTTCCAAAGGAACAATCCACCGATTTTCAAGGGAACCCATGAACCTGACAAAGCACAAGTATGGCTGAAAGCGATTGAGAAGATCTTTCGAGTCATGAACTGTTCATATGCACATAGGGTGCAGTTTGGCACTCATATGCTTGAAGAAGAAGCTGAGGACTGGTGGGGTAATACTCGCCAAAGGTTTGAAGAAGATGAGATTGTGGTCACTTGGGATGTTTTTAGAGAGGCATTTCTGGAGAAGTATTTTCCAGAAGATGTGCGTGGAAATAAGGAAATTGGATTCCTTGAGCTGAAGCAGGGTGTCGCAACTGCGAAAAACAACCGGCGAAAAAATAGAAGAGTCGCCACTTTCGTTATTTATCCCAAAGAGAGGGAAAGGAAACGATCGCAAAAACCTAAAGAAAAAGGGAAAGACAAGGTCATCGCAACCATGTCTGGATTCGGGAGTCGGTTACGCAAGGGGAAGGTATTAGCACCCCTCACGTCCGTCGTACTCGACGAGATCCACGCATTGTTATCTATCTAAAAGGGTGTGTTGATACTATCTAGCTAAAGTCTTAGGGACGAAAGAAAAGAGAAACTGACTCGGCAGAGTATCGCCGCTCTGTGCCTACGTACTCCCTCGTGCAATGGGAAAGTCAGAGTCAACGTAGTTCGCCTAACTACAGCTAAAGAAGGGGGAAGGTTGCTCACTGAGACATCGCTCTCGTGCCTACATACTTTTGTCTGGTATGAAAGATCAGAGCAAACGTAGTTCGGGATAAAGGGACCACATGTTGGTTCAACAGTTTTTAGGCCCGAGTAGGGTTAACAGATAGTTCTAGCAGTTGGTGTATGCAGCTCGACCTTTGGAGACTTAGGCGTTACCGTTTGTGGTAGAACTAAGAGTTAACGACACTCTTATTTATGAAAAAGATTTTCCTTGATTAAGAACCCTAAAGGGTGAAAAAGAGTTTGAATTGTTTTTGTGTTTTTTAAGAGAAGAAGTGTTTTGAATTTGATTTGCAACTCATGTCGCACTAGAGACTATGACCTAAGAGCGAATGCGTCGTATATCACCCAAAGGGTGTACACTAAACACTCTAGGTCCTTGAGAGGAGGCCCCTCAATTACCATTTCTCAAGTAGCTTAAGGCTCGTAACATGCTACACTTGTCATTCTTTATTAAGTGTTTTATGAATGTTTGAAGATGAGAAGAGAAGAAGGAACGCTAATGGGAGACTAATCAATCCTAAAAGTTATCATGCAAAGTGAATCTAAAGTTGAGCTTGAAAAGGGAACTACTTAATGTTATCATGCATAGTTAGGCACCTAATGTCTATCATAACCTCAAGAGATTAGAGGACTTATGGGAAACATGGCAAAGAAAAGCAAAAGAAGAAAAAGAAGAAGAATAAGAAATGCATATGCAAATGAGAATGCAAACACAATGCAACACATAGAATGATAGTGGGAGGAAAATAGTGTGGGGCAGTAGCCACCATAAGCTCATCTCAATCAAGCATGCATATGGAAATGCAAGAAAAGAGAAGAAGAAGAAATGCATAAGAAGAACATTGGACAAACACAAGTAAACTACATAAAGATGCACCAAAAAGTGGGATGAAATGACATAAGTCAAGCAACATCAACCACACCAATAAAATCAAACCAAATGAAAGGGAAATCAAACACCAAAGCCAAGTGAGGATGGGAGACCAAATTAGGGCAGCAAGGACCCCATAATAGGTACTCAACCATAAGCATCACTCATCAAACAAGAAGAAACACCAAAAGCGTCCTCAAGGATTCATCATTCTAGGTATGCTTCAAATACCTCCAAAGGAGGGACCAAGCCACCTTAAATAATACTCCTAGGTCATTAGACAAAAGGGAGATGAAGAGAACATAGCTCAGAATCAATATCAAATCAAGATAAAAAGAAATGCAAGCAATAACACAAAAGATGCAAGCAAACACCACATAAGAGTTCAAGTTGGAAGCACAAAAAGAAAGGCATCAAACAACAAGCAATGAACAATATTTTGACCTAAAAATGAACCTACAACAAGCTCAACATGTCTAGAATGTGAAACAAAAGAGTTGAGAGCTTATTGGATCCACAAAGGTCATTTCCAATCCAAACTAGGTCAAGCACTTGGGTGAGCTGTCCTATGGAATGACTTAACTTGTAAGTCACTTCAAAAATAGGAAAAGGGCTAAAAAAAAATAAAAAATAAAATGCACAAACAAGCTAAACAAGTTGGCAAACAAAGGCGAAGAAATCAAAACAAATATCCTTTCAAAGCACCATCAAAAGAATTAAATCATTTGGATGTACCACTTTGAAATGGAAGAAACAAGTGCCAAAAGAAAAGGCCCAAAAGTCAACCCAAAAGTCAACAACTAGGGGCAAAATGGTCCTCAAAAATCACTCAACCCATGATGAACATGAGGAATGATTTTCAATCATTGAACCAAAAAGGAATGGGAGATACAAAATCAAAAACAAACAAAGTCACAATTTAATCCACTTAAAACACTTCCAACATTTAATTCATTTTTTAATTGAAAAATAAACCAAAAAATAAAATAAAAATTTCTTTAAAAAAGTAGACATCTCAAGGTGTCCAGAAAATATTTTTGGGAAATTTTTGGATGTTTGGAAGTATTTAAAATGAATTAAAATCAAACAGCTAACAAAACAGAAATTAAAAGCAAAAGAAATTAAAACAACAACCAAATGGTATGAATAGCAATAAAATGAAGTGCAAATCTGGAATGGGCCCAGACTGGGGGTGCGCGTAGCAGAATGCACAAGGCGCACACGAAAATCTACACAAAAATAAAAAAAAAAACAGAAAATCCCATACATTAAGTCAACAATAGCACATGGTAGAACCTCAACACACAACCACATGATCAAAAGTATACTAATCAAACAGCTCACAATTACGCCATGTCATTAAATGAATTTGGGAAATAATCCCATGCAACAAGTCCCACGCAGAACACATGAGTCTTAATGGCAACTGCACGATCAAAATAAGACAAATCAAACGAATCAAAACGTGCCACGTCATCATTTTCCCCACACACACCTCGTCGGCGCCTGAATTTTTCCGATCATCTTCTCCACACGCTCCGGCCGCCGCGGATTAGAGAGCAACATAAGCTCTCTCATTTTTTCACTGTTTTGCATGTTTCTTAAATGGAAATTCATCTCCTCTTTGCAAGGATCAAGAATCTAGCATTAGTTTCCATTAATTCTCCATGATAAGCTCAGAAAGTAAACAACAAGCTTGGTGCACAAAAACAAAAGTTCATCAAAACTTTTCCAATTTGATTCTAACATCATCTACATGTTATGTAGATCATAGATCCACAAAAATCTAAGCAAAACACCTCAAGAATTGATCAAACTGAATCAAACAAGTTTGGAGCTCCACACATCAAACATCATAAACACGAACAATTATTATTCCAGAAACGATCTACATCACTCAAGGATCATAATGCAACAAAACTGGCAGAGAATCATGGCATTTTGAGAGTGTAAGGTTGAATTCAAGTTACCTAGTGGAGAACTTCCACTGAGCCTTCAAATGGAGCTTAAGCTTGCAGAAAATGATCCAAACACGTTCAGTGATCCTCAATAAAGCTTTTGCAACTCATAATTTGGCTTGAAACTTGCTAAATCTCCAAATTCGAAATTTGAAATTCCACCACTTTTTCAAAGTTATTCTTGATCAATTTGGCTCCAATTTCGAATTCTGGTGATTTGTGAAGGTTGGAAATGTTATATGTGATGGATCTTGATCATAATTGAGCCCAATCTCAGTCCATAAATCCCAAATGAATTTTCACATTTTCTCCATTTTTCAACCATGGAGGGTACAAAAATTTGGCTCCAAGAACCCTCCAAAATGATTCAAATCAACTACCGGGAGTGTTTGGAGTGTGAATGGCTGAGATTTGGTCCTTGTTTCCATCTCAATGGTTGGAATTGAAAGTGTTGCTTCAACATAAAGAAAGCTTGGAAATGGCTCACTTAAACACCTCAAACCAAAAATGTAAAATTGCCAAAGTGTTTAGAATATTGTTTGCACTCAAAAAATGCATCCATTTGCACCAAAATGATTAAAAATGAATTAATTCACATTTTCACCTTTTAAACCTTTTTCCATGAAAATTCAAATATCAAAACCTCGAACCAAGCCAATTTCTTAACTTCTCAATGCTTGAGTAAGCAAATAACACCATTTTGAACAAGTTTGATGTTGGAAAAATCTTCATTTGAAGTGTGCAAGTTGGTGAAATGGACCTATAATTTTATGACCTGTAATCTTACTTTCCCAAAATACCCCTAACTTGTAAACCTCATACCTTGAGTTCTACAAATCAGATGAAAGACTTCTAATACAATTTGGAAAGCTAAGATCAAGACCTACAACTTTCATGTTGGCCAAAAGTTGAGGAGAAACATCCTTCTAGGTAAAAAATGGCTTGGAAGTTGGTTGACTTTTGTTGACCAAAATCACATCCCTCTGATGACCTGTAACTTGTCGGGATCATAAATTGAGTTCTATAAATCCAATTAAGGACTTCTAGTAATCAAATTAAAGCTAAGAACTCAAGAGTGTGAGAAGTTACTAAATTAGGGTTCTTAGGGTAAAATCCCCTATTTAGTGCCTGACTTCAAGACCACCTACCTCAAGATACAAGTCTCATCTCAACTTTTGGCCAACATGAAACTTGTAGAGCATGTTCTTAGCTTTCTTTTGAGTACTAGAAGTCCTTGATTGGATTTATATAACTCAAGTTATGATCCATACAAGTTACAGGTCATCATATGAATGTGATTTTGGTCAACAAAAGTCAACCAACTTCCAAGATATTTTTTACCAAGAAAGATGTTTCTCCTCAACTTTTGGTCAACATGAAAGTTGTAGTTCATGGTCTTAGATTTCCAAAGAGTACTATAAGTCTTTCATCTGATTTGTAGAACTCAAGTTATGAGGGGTACAAGTCAGGGGTATTTGGGGAAAGTAAGATTATAGGTCATAAAATTATAGGTCCATTTCACCAACTTGCACACTTCAAATGGAAATATTTTCAACATGAAACTTGCTCCAAATAGGTCCATTTGCATTACCAAATCATCTATTGTCATGGTTGGAGCTGTGATTGAAGAATTGGGATTTGAATTTTTCATAAAGAAGGCTTAAATGAAAAAATGGGAATTAAATGATTTGAAACTTTTTCAAGGCAAGTTTATACTTTTTTTGAGTGCAAATGATGTTTCAAAGACAATGCTAATTTCAAATTTGCAATTTAAGGTCTTTAGATTGATCATTTTCATGGTTTCTTCATCTTGAAGTAACAAGTTGGAAATTCACCATGGGATCAAAACAATGGAAAATTATGGGCCATTTGATCACTTCAGGCCATGTGCAAGTGATTGGAAGCAAGAAAGAAGCATGTGCAGTGTGAAATTGGTGGGTTATGGCAAGCAAAAAGTGAAGGAAAATTGAGTTTTCATTTTCACAAATTGGCCACATTTGGGCCTCAATAAGTTGCTAATCCCATCATATATAAGCATTAGGTCATGTTTGGATGAAGAAGAGATCATTTTCGTGCAAAAGGAGCAAGAATAAAGTGTGGAAAAGTGAGAGCAACTTGAAATTCGTTTTTGGAGCTACACACCATTGCAAGCAAAATTGAGTATTCAAACACCTTCAAGGAAGTTTATTGAGTGATTCTGGAGAGTTTCAGCAAGCTTAAGCATCAATTGAAGGCTCAGTGGAAGTTCTCCACCAGGTAACTTTATTTCAACTTTTCTCTCTGAATATGATGCTATTGAATGCCATTTTTACATAAATGTGATCCTCTTGTTGCATAGATCGTTTCTGGTATCATTTGGTTGCTGTTTATGATGGTTGATGTTATGAGCTCCAAACTTTTTTGACTTAGTGTAATCTATTCTTGAGGTTTTATGCTTGTTTGTTGCTTTATTTGTGATCTACATAACATGTAGATGATTTCTGGACAAGTTTGGTTGAGGTTTATGAACTTTGATATTTTGAGCATTAAGCTTGTTGTTCACGATTTGTTTTTATCTTGAGGTTTTAGGCTAAACCAATGATGGATTTGGATTCCCCTTGATCTGTAGATGAATTTACATATAAATTTTGTTGGATTTGGTTCGGTGTAGCTATTTGTGTTGTTTTGCTCACTATTCACGGTGGCCGAAAATTTGGGGAAGATGACCGGAAATGTTTCCGGCCACCACCTGCGTGTCTTCTGTTTTCCATAGCTTGAGGACGGTCCCGTGACCGTCCGATTCATTGACTTTCATTTACGCGCGTCCGATTATGACTCACGGTGTGTTCGTGTTGACCGCATCACACCATATTGCATTCAAAATTCATTAATGTGTTGGCATGTTTTAGTCCACTTGATTAGCATACCAATGGATCAAACGTTTCCAGGTTGTTGGATCATCGTGTGCACTTGTTTGACCTCTCATATGTGAACATTATTTTGAATCAGTTTTTTTGTACGTGTGGGCTTTAATTGTTGAATGCGCCCCCCCCCTTTGGCCCAACTCAGTTTTTGTACTGAATTTATTTGCTTTCCACACCACACTTTTATTCATTTCTTTTTATTTTCTTTTATTTTTTTCTGTTTTGTTCTTGTTTCAATTTAATTCATTTAAAAATAATTTCCAATTAATAAATTCATCAAAAATATTTTTCAGGCTCTTTAAAATGTCTTTTATTTTATAGACTTTTTATTTTATTTTTTTAGATTATTTTTCATTTAAAAATGAATTAATTAATTGGAGAGGTTTTATTGGAATTAAATTATGACATTGTGTGATCTTTTAACTGTTTCTCCCTTTCCCCTTTGGTCCAATGAATGAAAATTGTTCCTCATACTCTTGATGAGTTGAACAATTTTTTAGGACCATTTTGCCCCTAGTTGGTTGACTTTAGGGTTGACTTTTGGTGTTTTCCTTTTGACCCTCGATTTTCCCATTTCAAAGTGGTACATCTTGAATTTAATTTTCTTTTGATGGTGCTTTAAGGGGATATTGGCCTTGTGCCTTTGGCTTCTGTTTGCCAACTTGTTTGTCTATCTTGTGCATTTTATTTGGTAATTGTTGAGCCTTTTTCCTAATTTTGAGATGACTTGCAAGTCAAGTCATCTCCAAGGGAGGTTCCCACACACATCTTGACCTAGTTTGACTTGGATATAACATTTTTGGATCCCTTGAGCTTTCAATGCCTTGTAATTCATGTTGCTAACATGTTAAGGATGTTTTTGGTTAATTTTAGATCATGACAATTCTTTTTGCTTGCTCATTTGTGTTCATCTCTTGAGTCTTTTAATTAGGGTTTCCATGTGGAGCTTTCTTGCTTTTCCTTTGTGCATATGCTTGTTTTTCTCTTGTGATGTACTTGCTTTTGCATTTGTGCACTCTTTCCTCATCCTTCATTCTGTCCCATGACTTTGGAATGTTATTTAAGGTAGCTTGGTCCCTCCTTAGGAGGAACTTGAAGCTTACCTAAAGTAATGAATCCATGAGGACTTTTCTTGGTGACTTTGTTACACTTGCTTGCTTGCTTTTGATGCATCTCTCTCTCTTTTCTCTTTGCATCCTCATATGCATGCTTGGTTGAGATAAGCTTGTGGTGGCTACTACCCCACACATGTTTTCCTCCCACTTTCATTCTATGTGTTCCTACTTGTGTATTCCATGTATGCATTCTCTTATTTACATGTTTCCATTTTTCTTTCTTCTTCTTCTTTTGTCTTCCTCCCATTAGGATTTCTAACCTCTCTTGTTTAAGAGAGGTTATGATAGACATTAGGGTTCTAACCATGCATGATAACATTAGGTAGATGTTTCCCTTTTGTGATCTCAACTTTAGGTGCACTTTGCATGACAACTTCTAGGGTTTGGTATAGTCCCCCTTTAATTTGTCTCTTTCTCTTCTCATATTCAAACAACTTCAATCCACTTAATAAAGATAATGAATGTTGTGCCATGAGCCTTATACTTGGGAAATGGTGATTGAGTGGTTACCTCTCAATTTCCTAGAGTGTTTAGTATACGTCCTTAGGACGATATGCGACGCATTCGATCCTAGGTTTTAGACTTTGTTACAACATACATTATGAACACTCTAATTCAAAATACTTCTTTTCTAAAAAACACAAAAACACTTCAAACCTTTTTATCCTTCGGGATCTTAATCAGGAAAACCTTTTCATAAACAAGAGTGTTGTTAACTTTCAGTCCTATCGCAAACGGTAACGCCTAAGTCTCCAATGGTCGAGCTGCATAAACCAAACTGCTAGAACTGTCTGTTAACCCTGCTCGGGTAAAACTTTTGAACCAACCTGTGGTCCTTTTAGCCCGAACTACGTTTGCTCTGATCTTTCATACCAGATGAATTTACGTAGGCATAAGACGTGATGTCTTAGCGAGCAACCTCCCCCCCTTCTTTAGCCGTAGTTGGTCGAACTACGTTGACTCTGACTTTCCCATTGCACGAGGGAGTATGTAGGCACAGAGCGGCGATGCTCTGCCGAGTCAGTCCTTTTTCTTTTTTCTTTTGTCCATAAGCCTTTAGCGTAGATATTTTATACACCCTTTTAGATAGACAACACACGCGTGGATCCCGTCGAGTACGACAGACGTGAGGGGTGCTCATACCTTCCCCTTGCGTAGCCGACTCCCAAACCTAGGACTTGGTTGCGATGACCTCGTCTTTTCCCGTTTTTGTCAGGTTTTTTCCGATCATTTCCTTTCCCCTATTTGGGATAAATAAAGATAGGTGGCGACTCTGTTAGTCATTGTCGGCCCCTTTTTCGCAGTAGCGACAGTTGGCGACTCTGCTGGGGACAGGAATATCCCCTATGCGAGTCAATCCTAGCGCTTGTGTGTTTTCTTTTGGGTGTGTGTATGTATGTGCTTTATCTTTATTTTACTTCTGCATTTTACTTTCCGCATTGTATCATACTTGCTGTGCTGTGGGGAGGGAAGTTCCATTGAGTGTTAAGCCGGACCTGGGCTTAAGTATAAACCTAGTATTAGTAGTGGAGACTAGTGGGTAGACCTGTTTGCTTAGCAGACACAGTTCCCTACAAAATTCACGCTCAGACGAGATTCTCTTTTATGAGTTCCTTTCCGATCCTTAGGATCCGACTGAAATTTGGATTTGAGGGTTGTCGACTCTGGGGACCGGTCATTTGGGATTCAGCTAAGTGAGGCCTCTTCGAGAGATGATGATGGCAAACCAGAAATGGTGAACGTATCATCATTTCTCAAAAGTCTGTGACGCTGATGAACGCATAGGATGTCGAACCTTGTCAGTGGATAGGTCCATACCTGTGAGTGGGTGGGTTATGCATGAAACTTTGATCTCCAGACTACCCGTCTCTTTACAGTGTGAACCTGTGTTCATGGTACAAAGGGGTTCTTATGTCAGTGATTTGTTAGTACTAAAGCGAAGCGCCGTTTCTTCTCAAGCTACAGCACAGCAGGCTTGATCCTCTGTTTGCGTTTGCATTTGCATTTGCATCTTCATTTTCATCTCTTCATTAACATGTATTTATGTTGCAGGTGCATATTTCCCTCATGATTCTAGTGGTTCTGTTCTTCGTTTTTGACATGGAGCCCTTGAAAAGGACAGTTGCTTACAGGTTTCCTACCCCAGGTGTCAGTTCTTTGAGGAGTATGATTGCTATGGATGAAGGGAACGTGATGGAACAGTTTAGACAAGATTATGGGAGATTGGCCAGATGTGTTTGCAAGCCTTCATCCTTTGAGATCAGTGGTGTCTATACTCTCTTGCAGTTCTACAACGTCCAGTTGAGATGCTTTGTCTTTCGGGATTTTGTTTTGGCACCTACTTTGGAAGAGTATTTTGATGTGTTAGGGGTGCCTATCTGTGATCAGATACCATTTGTCCACACAGATACGGAGCCTGATCTGGCTGTGCTCGCTGCTATATTACATTTGGACACTGCAGAGTTAAAGGGGAAGTTAGTTGAGAGGAAAGGAACTTATGGTTTTCTGTTACCGTTTCTTGTTGAGAAAGCTCAGAAGTTCGCTAAGAATGGTTGCTGGATTGTGTTTAGTGCTATTCTGGCACTTTGCATTTATGGCATTGTTTTGTTTCCGAACCTTCTAGACTTTGTAGACGTGGATGCCTTCTACCTGCTAGCCTCAGGGAACCCGGTCCCTACACTCTTAGGAGACGTTTATCATTCTGTGCACCACAAGAATGAAAACCGAAGGGGGAAGAACGTCTCGTGTTGTGTTCCTTTGCTTTATAGATGGTTGATGAGTCATATGCCTAAGACTCGTCAGTTTGTAGACACTGTTGCTACTTCAGAGTGGTCTGAGAGGATGATGGGCTTGACTGCTAAGGATATTATTTGGTTTGATAGAGACATGCTTGGCACAAACATAATTTATAGTTGTGGCGGTTTTCCTAACACCCCCCTGGTCGGAAGGAAAGGGTGCGTCAACTATAACCCTTCTCTGTTGGTACGACAGTTCGGATATGCTCTCAGGGACGCTCCAAAAGAAGAAGAGATACAGGAATCTCTGTATCTCACGGGTTTGTTAGAGGGTGATGATTTGATCAGACTTGAACGTGCTTGACGAAGTATCCATAGAAGAAAAAAAGCAGTATTAGGGAAAAGCAACAGTCAGGCCTATGACCCCTATGTGGTTTGGATTCATGAGAGGGCCACGAAGTTCTTGATACCATATCCTCCAGTGGTGCCTGTTTTCCCTCCCGTGATTGAGGAGCATACTACAATGGAGATCCAAAGGTATAATCAGGTATGTCGCGAAAAATAAGAGTTGCAGAAGACAAACGAAGAGTTGGAGAATGAGATTGCTCAACTCAGAAGTGAGAGGAACGAAGCAAATTATTCTTTGAAGAAGGAAACTGAGCTGGTGAATAAGTTGGGAACAGACTTGACTAAGAAGATGAGCGATAGAGAGCAGTTGGGTTTAGACATAAATGCTGTTAGTAGTGTGCTTGCTACTAAAAAGCAAGAGTTGAATAAAGCCTATTTGCGGATTTCCAAGTTTGAGGCTCAATGGAATGCTGCCATGTCCAACAGCAAGCAGCGTGAAGACCAGTTGAAGTTGTATATCAACAAGCTGAAGGCTCAGCTCAGAGCTAAGGATGAGGAGATCTCAAAGGAAGCTTCGCTCAGGAGACATACTGACTGCAAACTATATGAAGCGCTTGCAACCTTGGAGGAGCATATAGATGGAGCTAATGCCAAGAGGCGTAGACTTGAGGAGGTGTTTGGGAAGGAGGACTCGGTCGAGGATCTTCAGTCCACCATCAGTCAGCAGGAGTTGCTCATATGTGGTTTGCTCTCTAGGCCAGGCCATCCAGATACACAGGCGTTGCTGAAGGATTTCCAGTCTCGCCACCCAGCTTGATCTGTTTCATTGTATTCTGTAGCTTAGATTCTTGCACAGACCATCACCAGACCTGTTGGTTGAGGTCCTTTTATGATTGTACTTATTTGATGTCTGTACATTGCTTGTGGGCTTATGTTTGTATATATGAGGAGTTTTTATTCTATGTTTGTCTGTGGGGCTCTCCATCATCTCGGTTGTTATCCCGAAACTAGAATCATGGGGGAAACTTCCCTGTTTCATATGTACATGTTTGCATTTTAGCATGTTTCTCACATTTGCAGGTGCATCAGAACTGTTAACCTTATCTTGTTTCTTGTGCTCCACTAGTGTTTTAGGATTGCAGATCAGATAACTCACCGCTACGGTACCAGAGGAAACCATAAAAGGTTGTCGCTACGCGAAAAATGACACAAAGTCGCCACCGGATTTTATTTATCCCAAGGAAGGAAATGGAAATATCGATAAAACCTTTGGGAAAGGAGCATGGTTATCACAACCAAGTCTTAGGGTTCGGGAGTCGGTTATGCAAGGGGAAGGTATTAGCACCCCCTCGCATCCGTCGTACTCTATGGGAACCTCCTAGGTTGTTTAGCGTGAATGGGTGTTTTTATTAAGAGTTTGCTTGCTTAAGGAAAAGAGGGGTTGGTTTATTTATTTTAATGCTCGCCAAGGATTGTGGCCCTTGTGCCTACGTATCCTCACTTAAAAGAAGTGAAGAATCAGAGCTCCGTAGTTCGGAGGCTTATGAAATATTTGTTTGTTCGTTGATTTTATACCTTGAAAAAGGGTTTTGGATTGATGCCCTAAGGCGGAAAATAGTTTGATGAGTTGATGTTATTTTTAGGTTTTTTCTTAGGGAAGAATTTATTCTTGACTAGGATTATACAAAAGACTTTGGATAGAGATGAATGTCTCGAATAACCAAGTCGAGCGCCTTGTATTCAAAACATTCGGAATGAGTGTAGGAGGATTCCATTCTCATTCCTTCTCCACCACTTTAAAGTTCATGGTGCATAATTCTAATCGTATATTTTATTGTGTTTTGGGTTTTTTATAAGAAAAAGGATCACTTGATGTTGGATCAAGGTTTATTGTTTGTAAAGATGTTTGAAGTGATACGAACAAGGTCGATGGCGGACGCACAAGGCGACCGACTTACAAGGTTGAAAATGGCTCAATAAAATCGAGAGTTTGTTTTTGAAAATGGTTTTAGAATCAAGAGTCAACAAGGACAATAGCAATATTCACACTAAAATCATACAAACATATGGGGTTAGTCGGCTAAAAAAATCGAGACATGCAAAAAAAATGGCGAACTCCTTGAAATTTTTTTTTATAGGTAAAAACAGCAAAAAAACATAAACAAACTGATAAGCTCGCGCCGGGAACTGAGAAAAGTGAACAATCTGTTTTTTGCATGTTCGCGCCGCGAACTGGGAAAGTTTTCATTCTGATTTTTGTATGTTCGCACCGCGACCTGAAGTGAAAAATGCAATATTTTGCTATTTTTTGCTGTCTTTTGTGGTTTTCTTTCCTTTCTATTGGTTTTTAAAAATGATTTATTGGTCCCCTTAGAACCTTACAAGATATACTCAGTACAACAACACATAAAAGAGGAAGTAAAATGAATATAAAATCAAAAAGCAAAGAGAGAAAGGTTTGAAATGGATACCCAAGAGCTTTCTATGTTGTGAAGGTTCTGTTTCTCAATGATCCTCTTGTGCTTCTATATCACTCTCTTTTTTCTGGTTTTTCTTCCTTTCTATTTTTTTCTGGTTTTTAGGGTTTCTCTTGCTCTCTCTATTTTCTGTTTTTTGCAATGTATGTGGAAGTTGAATGTGTGAAGAGTGAATCCCTTTTTGTTTACAGCCCACTCCTTCTTATCTCCCCATTCTAGGGTTTTCTCTTCTCCTCACATATCAGATTTTTTTCATAGGGTAATGTCTCTTACCACCTTTCCTCATGTCACTCTCTTTCTTTCCATTTCCATGCAAGATGCTATGCTGCATTTTTGCTGTTGCACTTTGCCTATGCTGTTTTTTCTGCAGCACTTTGTGCCTTGCACCCATTTTGTTGGCTTGTGCTTGGACAGCTCCTCTTGGTCAATGCTACTACTTTTTGACAGCATTTTGAAAATCTGATATTTAGATGTATTATCATGCTATTCTCTTGACTTTGTGACATGTAGATTTTGTGACATGAGGTGATTTGCCACCTCTTGCATGGGGTTGTTTTGCCCATGATTAAACATGCATATTCTCGGTCTTAAAACATTCCAATGTTGATTTAATTCTTGCATATTTCTTGGATGTTTGTAAGCATAATGTGGACTTGGTGTGGCATTACTATAACATGAATTTGATTAGAGGCTTGAATGAAGATTAAAAATAAATTAATTTCTAAACATTACTTAGAGTTGGAAATCTTGCAACAAATGACATTCTTGTAATGTCATAAAATTTTCTCTTTGTAATATTCTGGCCTCTAATTCATGAATTCATGATGGATTTCCTTAGAACCATTAAACTTGAAATGGATGAAGTCTTGAATTATGGACTTGTGATCTTGACTCATGCTTTGCAAATTTGGACTCCACTTGATCAAGAATTTGAAACAAAATTGGATGAAGCAATCTTGAATTTAGGCCTTGAATTTCATGTTCATTAGGAATATATCTTGAATATCCTAATATTTTTTCAAGTAACTTCTCCTTGAAGAAATCTAGATGAGTAAACCTTCCAATTTAGATCAAACCTTAGATAATGAACCTTTTCTTCCATGTAGCCCAAGCTAGACAAGTTATCTCATTCGAAATGAAAAAAATAACAAATCGACCTAGTCCATACCTTGTGAACCCGTATACTCAATATGCAATAGAAAGATGTATGATATGGAGAATGTAGGGTATAAAGGCTAAAGGCGAAAATGAGGGTGTGACAAAGGTTGATGGATCAGATGCAGGTAGAAATGCAAGAGATGAGAGATCGTATGGCACAGCTGATGGAGGTCATGCAAGGGGTTGCTAGTGGCCAGGCGCAACTTTAGACTTTAGTGCAACCTCTGATTGAACGAGTTGATAATGATGGGGTGTTACACTGTGGGATTGCTTCTAACCCTCCTCATATAGAAACACCTCGTGCAGACAGTTCTATGCCAACTTTAGTCATCCCTACTGCTGGAGGGGGTGGTCATGCTGCTGGTGTTGGAAATGCGGCAGGTTTTAATCATGCTGGTTTTGCTAACGGTGGTAATGGTAATGGAAACGGCTTTGGCCTTGACACCATAGGTGTTGTACATGGTAGCATGGACCACACCTGGAATGAGGATAGGCAGGAGGATTTGTTCTCGCCAAGATTTATAACTGCAGAAGTACCTTCTGAGGCTGATAGCAGGATTAAAATGATTGAAGAGAAGATGAGATCTCTTGAATGTCAAAACTCTATGGGGCTGGATATGTCTAACCTGGGGCTGATCCCAGGCTTGAAAGTGCCACCAAAATTCAAAGTGCCTGACTTTGATAAGTACAAAGGCAATACTTGCCTGAGGGTTCACCTACGCTCGTACTATAGAAAGATGTCCGCGTACTCGGACGACGAAAAACTCTTGATGCATTTTTTCCAGGACAGCCTGTCCGGTCCCTCTTTGGAGTGGTACATGGCGCTAGAGCCCACTAACATCCGCAGCTGGAGAAACCTAGCCGAAGCTTTTGTAAGGCACTATCAGTACAACAGTGACCTTGCTCCAAATAGAGTCCAGTTGCAGAACCTTTCCCAAAAGAATAATGAATACTTTAAAGAATACGCCCAGAGGTGGCGAGAGCTTGCTGCTAGAGTGCAGCCTCCCATGGTAGAGGGTGAGCTCGTTGACATGTTTGTTGCTACTTTACCGGGAGTGTACTATGAAAAGCTGATTAGCAGTATGTCGGGAAGTTTTTTCAGACTTGATAATCACCGGTGAAAGGGTGGAAAACGACATCAAGCTCGGAAAGATTCAGGTGGGAGAAGTACCCTCAGCTGGAGGAGGAGGAAAGAAGGTATTTGGTAACAAGAAGTGTGAGGGTGACGCTAACTCAGTGACGAGTTCTAGAGGAAGAGGTAGGGGTCAGTCACAGAACCAATATCACTAACAACAAGTTTCTAGTGTCACTATTCCTGTGCAACCACAACAACAACAACCACAACAACAACAACAACAACAAAGACAGTATCAGCCACATCAGCAAAATCAGCAAGGTTATAGGAGGTTTCCTGATAGGGCCAGGCTGAATAGAGTATTTGACACTCCATCGATGCCCTACTCTCAAGTGCTTTAGACTTTATTACAGCTGCAATTGATTCAGAAAAGGACTTTAGCTCCTTTGACAGGTCCTCCCCCACCTGGCTATGACGTAAATGCTTGTCGCGAGTTTCACTTTGGGGCGCCTGGTCACTCTATTGATGATTACAAGGCTTTTAAACACAAGTTACAAGATCTCATTGACAGCAAAGCAATAAATTTTTCTCATGATGCACCTAACGTTATGAAGAACCCTATGCTAAACCATGGACAGACTAGGGTTGGTGCTATCTTGGTGGAGGAGAATTTAGACTTGATAATGGATGTGAATGAACTGAAAACTCCATTGAAGTTTGTGAAAGTCAAATTGCTGGGAGGAGGTGTATTCCCAGGCTGCAGTGAGGACTGTGTTGATTGTTTAAGTCATCCTGAGGGATGTGTTGATTTGAGAAAGTGTATCCAAGGAATGATAGATGAGGGGACGTTGCAGTTTGAACGGACCGCAGAAAAGAAACTTGTCGAGGAAGTAAGTGGGGAGAGGGATGAGGTCGCTACGATCTCGATCCCATATAAGACTATAACTATCTCGGCGCCTCCTAGGTCACCAACAATCACTATTACCAAAGCAGGACCCGTGCCATATGAGAGTACCAAGGCCATCCCGTGGAACTACGGAGCCGAGGTGTACTGTAATGGTCAGAAGATAGACTTGAAGAATTTTCCTGTGGAGTCAGCAGAGAATGTTGTGGAAGCAGGAGCGATCACCCGAAGCGGCATGGTCTTTGCATCACCCAAAGTGGTGGCTGAAAAAGCAGATAAAGGGAAAGGTAAGATGGTAATTGAAGAAACTTCCCAGTCTGGTGAAAGGGAATCTTTAGAGAAAGATGTGGAGGAAGTAATGAGGTTGATACGCAAAAGCGACTACAAGATGGTCGAGCACTTACAGCAGACACCTTCCAAAATTTCAATATTATCGCTGTTGTTGAGTTCCGAAGCTCACAGGAATGCATTGATGAAAGTATTGAGTACCGCCTTCGTGCCTCAAGAAATATCAGTAAATCAGCTTGAAGGGGTGGTGGGGCATGTAAACGCGGAAAATGGCCTTGGATTTACAGATCTAGACTTAACACCAAGGGGCAGAAACCACAATTGTGCGCTGCATATTTCTGTTGAATGTAGAGGAGTGGTTATGTCTCATGTCCTTGTTGACATAGGGTCATCTTTGAATGTGCTACCAAAGAAGGCACTTATGAAGCTAGATACTCGGGGCATTACCTGTACACTAAGTGATTTGGTTGTACGTGATTTCGACGGTACTCGGAGCTCTGTCTTTGGTGAGCTGACTTTGCCTATCCAAGTGGGCACAAAAGTTTTTGACGCTGTATTTTATTTCATGGACATTCAGCCTGCTTATAGCTATTTGTTAGGCAGACCATGGATCCACTCGGCTGGGGCTGTTACATCGACTCTGCATTAGAAGCTGAAATATATGGTTGGTGGCAATGTTGTGACAGTGTGTGGAGAAGAGGACGTCATGGTTAGTCACCTGTCTTCTTTCAAGTATGTAGAGGTAGACGGGGAAATTCATGAGACCCTGTGTCAACTTGGGTTCTGAAGAGGTTGTCAGAAATGTCAAAATATGGGCTGCATTGCAAGAGGACGTCAAGCAAAGGTTGATCGAGATGCTTCGAGAGTATAGTGACATCTTTGCTTGGTCTTACGAAGATATGCCCGGACTTGACACTGATATTGTGGTGCACCGATTACCACTTCGGGAAGAATGTCCACCCGTCAAGCAGAAGCTTAGAAGGACGAGACCAGACATGGCTGTAAAAATCAAAGAAGTTCAAAAGCAGTTGGACGCTGGATTCTTAGCCGTGACAACTTACCCTCCGTGGGTCGCCAACATCATACCTGTACCTAAGAAGGACGGTAAGGTACAGATGTGCGTTGATTATAGAGATTTGAATAAGGCGAGCCCAAAGAATGATTTCCTGCTCCCTCATATTGACGTATTGGTCGACAATACGGATCAATTCTCGGCGTTTTCCTTCATGGATGGCTTCTCCGGTTATAATCAGATAAAAATGGCACCAGAGGACATGGAGAAAACAACATTTATTACACTGTGGGGAACGTTTTGCTATAAGGTGATCCTGTTTGGGTTGAAAAACACAGGGGCAACTTATCAGCGGGCAATGGTGACTTTGTTTCATGATATGATTCATCATGAGATCGAGGTCTATATTGATGACATGATTGCGAAGTCTCAAACGGAGGAAGAGCATCTGGTCAACTTATTGAAGCTGTTTGAGAGGCTGAGGAAGTTCAAATTGAGGTTGAATCCAAATAAGTGCACTTTCGGAGTTTGGTCTGGAAAGTTATTGGGGTTTATCGTCAGCAGAAAAGAAATCGAGGTAGATCCTACAAAAATAAGAGCTATTCAAGAAATGCCAGCGCCGAAGACTGAAAAAGAGGTTCGTGGCTTCTTAGGGAGGTTGAACTACATTGCTCGGTTCATATCTCATCTAACAACCACATGTGAACCAATGTTTAAACTGTTAAAGAAAGATCAGACGGTTGTCTGGAACGAAAATTATCGAAAAGCTTTCGATAAAATAAAAGAGTATTTGCAGGAGCCTCCGATACTGATACCCCCAGTTGCTGGAAGACCATTAATCATGTATTTAACGGTTCTTGAGAATAGTATGGGTTGTGTTCTCGGTCAACACGATGAGACAGGAAGAAAAGAGCATGTGATTTATTACCTGAGTAAAAAGTTCACAGATTATGAGTCCCGTTACTCAATGCTTGAAAAAACGTGTTGCGCACTCGCTTGGGCGGCCAAACGTTTAAGACAGTACATGCTCAATCATACAACCATGCTAATTTCGAAGATGGATCCGATTAATTATATCTTTGAAAAGCAGGCATTTTCTAGAAGGATTGCCAGATGGAAAATGGTACTGACAGAGTACGACATCCAGTATGTTTCTTAGAAATCCATTAAAGGGAGTGTTCTGTCAGACTACCTTGCTAAACAACCAATTGATGATTACCAACCGATGAGATTTGAATTTCCTGACGAGGACATTATGTACTTGAAAGCAAAAGATTGTAATGAGCCATTACCCACTTAAGGTCCGGAGAAGGGTTCTCAATGGCAGATGATTTTCGATGGCGCAGTTAATTCATATGGTGGTGGAATTGGGGCAATTATCAAGACTCCTCATGGAACCCATATCCCCTTCACTGCCAGATTAACTTTTCCTTGTACCAACAATGAAGCCGAGTATGAAGCATGTATCATGGGTTTGGAAGAAGCTATTGATCTAAGGATCAAGAATCTCAATGTATATGGCGATTCAGCGCTAGTTGTTAACTAGATCGAAGGAGAATGGGAAACTCGTCAGCCCAATCTGATCCCTTACAAGGATTATGCAAGAAGACTGTTACCATTCTTCGATCGTATAGACTTCCACCATGTGCCAAGGGAGGAGAATCAAATGGCGGACGCTTTGGATACACTATCTTCAATGTACAAGGTCAATTGTTGGAATGAAGCGCCAAGGATTGTTATCTCACGCCTCGACAGGCCCGATTTCCTATTTGCCATTGAGGGAGTTTCCAATGGTAAACCGTGGTTCCATGACATCCAGAATTTCCTTAAGAACCAAGAGTATCCACCAGGGGCATCGACCCAGGATAAGAAAACTCTTAGGAGATTGTCTGGAAACTTTTACCTCAACCCAGACGGTGTGTTTTATAGAAGGAATCATGATCTAGTGCTACTCAAGTGTGTGGACGAAAAAGAAGCGAGCTTGCTTATGGAAGAGGTCCACGAGGGTACTTTTGGCACACATGTCGGAGGACATGCCATGACTCGAAAGATACTACGAGCTGGTTATTTTTGGCTAACAATGGAGTCGGATTGTTTCAAATTCGCGAAGAGATGCCATAAATGCCAGATTTATGCTGATAAGATTCATGCGCCGCCATGCCCGTTGAATGTAATGTCATCCCCTTGGCCGTTTTCCATGTGGGGCATCGATATGATTGGAAAGATCGAACCCACTGCTTCTAATGGACACCGTTTTATCCTAGTAGTTATCGATTACTTCACCAAGTGGGTAGAGGCAGCATCGTATGCTAATGTGACCAAACAAGTAGTGGCAAGATTCATAAAGAAGGACATCATCTGCAGATATGGAATTCCCGAACGAATCATTACTGACAATGGTTCAAATCTGAACAATAAGATGATGAAGGAGTTATGCCAGAACTTCAAGATTGAACATCACAATTCATCTCCCTATTGGCCGAAGATGAATGGCGCTGTTAAAGCAGCCAACAAGAACATCAAAAAGATAGTGCAAAAGATGGTTGTTACTTACAAAGATTGGCATGAGGTGTTGCCTTTCGCCTTGCACGGTTATCGTACGACGGTACGCACATCAACCGGGGCAACTCCTTTCTCGCTAGTGTACGGTATGGAAGTTGTCCTACCGCTAGAGGTTGAGATTCCTTCTTTAAGGGTTTTGGTTAACGTAAAGTTGGATGAGGCAGAGTGGATTAAGAGCATATTGAATCATCTTAGCCCGATGGATGAAAAGAGGCTAGGATCAATTGCATATGGTAGTTTGTACCAGAGCCGGGCGGAGAAAGCTTACGATAAGAAGGTGCGCCCTCGAAGCTTTCAGACGGGTGATCTTGTGCTGAAAAAGATTCTCCTACCACACTCAGATCACAGGGGCAAATGGACTCCCAACTATGAAGGTCCATATGTTGTACGAAAGGTTTTCTCTAGAGGAGCCTTAGTATTATCCACCATGGATGGTGAGAATTTTGCATCCCCTTGTTAGCTCCTAAATTCGACGCCTCAGTTAGAAAGAAGCTATTTAAGACAAAAAGGGTAAAAGATAGGTTGAGACCAAAAGAATGGTCGAAAGAAGCAAAATAGCTAAGTCGAAGAACTCACCCAGAAGCCAAGAGTTCGACCGCCTGCTGAGATGAATGGTTTGTCGAAGCATTTGAAATTTGAATATGGGAGGGAACGGTTTTGCTTGTGGAAAATTGAGGGAGACACGTGTCACCTTATGAGTAATAGATCCATGCATTTGAAACAAGTGGCAGAAGGAGATTATGGTGGAGGTTATGAGAGGTTATTTTTTGTTACTATAAATAGGGTGTCTTAGACATATCCAGAGTGTGTTGTAATTTACTATTGTACAAATTACTCTTGAAACTACTCCAAGTATCCGAGTTTAGAGAAAGTGAGTATTGTAAGAGAATGTACGTGATGTAAACACACCATCTTTTAACTTAATGCAAATTTACTTTTTTACTTTAAGTTTTACAGTGCCTTTTATTATCTTTATTGTCTTTACCCCTTTTCCTCCTTACTTATTTCTTTCCTTCCTATGCAATTCTTTCTCTTCGTCCTCAATCTAACTTCACCCTTACCAACAAACTTTCTTCTCTTTTATTAGAAGCCTTACTTTACCTTGAAATTAACCCGTAGTCGAATAAATGTTCTTTTAGGATTCTTTTATCCCAACACTGTTCGAGCGTGGAACTTGAATAAACTCGTAAAACCAAAAAAACAAATCTTTTAGCATATGTCCTATGATCAATCTGATCGATCTTGTGAGTCACCAAAGTTAGATTTGGAAGATCAGCGGTTGTTTTCCGATTTTCAAGGGAAACAAAATGGCACGCCCAGTGGGACAGTGCTAGAAAATCCGTTTTACTAAACTAAATTTATATAAAGATTGTAGTCATACTGGTCCTCTTCGTGAAAGGTATACTTTTATGTTACTAAGAAGTGGTAGAATTGCCGCTGTGAACGAAGAGACGCGACCAAGACGAAATAGTAGGAACATGGCTACGGATACGAACCAACCAGATAACCCCAACCATCAAGGAGACGGTTCCATCGAAGGAGTAAGAGACGAGGGAGTTCCCCCTCTGATACCGTCGACTGGAGAACAAACGGTGCTTCCTGTGAGGCCAGTGCCGACACCTTCCGTACTTGGGGTTGGATTGACAATGATAAGACCTTATACTCAACCAGTATTAGAATATATTAGCCATTAAACATCGAACCCTCAGATTTTGTTAGGAGGAAGTTCAACGTCCAGGCAGTTTGGTCCCCCTGGTTTCACACAATCACCAAGAAATCCCCCATATGGGATGCCCACCGCTATGATGCAAGGGCTCCAAAGTGCACCCCCCATATTCTCGGATCAGGCAATGGCTTCGCCGCTACAAGGGTCAGGGTCAGGTGTGAACATGGGTCGAAACCCCCAAAGCCAGAGTTGTAGGGTATTCGACGCAAGGCCCCAATTTGACCAACACCTCAGTTGCTTGTTTGAGACAGCAGATGGATGAAAGTAACCTACATATGGTTCAGACTTTGTCACAAACCATGGGTGAAATATTTTAGCCATTAATCTAAAATACAACCCAGACCAATCAACAATTGGCGGTACAATTAACGAGATTGGCTGAATTTATGGGGGTACCTCCCTTAACCAGAAACCAAGCCGCAGTAGTGGATGTCCCACGAGACAACTTGGCGAACATGGTAGAAGTCGACGTAGGAAACCAAGGAAGGATAGTCCCTCCGGTAGTCGAAGGGCTTAGAGAAGAGCCTTTGCAAAACCAACCCCGTGGCTTGGGAGAGAGAAATCCAGGAGTAGTGGTTGTGAATCAAAACCAAGACACAGATAATGTAGTCCAGCATGTTCGTCGAAACAACATAGCCATAGACAATAATCTAACGGACATGGTCGAGAGAATTATAGACAGAAATAGGTTAAACACTGGTTTCACCAGGCCAAACTATACTTCACCCATAGTATACTATATCCTTCAGGCGGAGTTACCTCCTAGGACGAAAGTACCTAAATTCACTAAGTTTTCAGGAGATACGACGGAATCCACCGTCGAACATGTGGCTCGTCACCTAATCGAGGTTGGAGAGATAGCGAACGATGAAAGCCTTAGGATAAAATACTTCCCAAGTTCTCTTACTAAGAACGCATTCACCTGGTTCACAACGCTTCCCCCTAACACGATATGTAACTGGACCCAGTTAGAGTGTTTGTTCCATGAACAATTCTATATGGGTCAGACTAAAATTAGCTTAAAGGAACTAGCTAGTGTGAAGCGTAAGTTCTCTGAACCAATAGAGGAGTACCTTAATAGGTTCCGTTTGCTTAAGGCCAGATGCTTCACGCAGGTCCCTGAACATGAGTTGGTCGAAATGGCCGCCGGTGGTCTCGACTACTCTATTAGGAAAAAGTTGGACACCCAGTACCTAAGGGACATGGCCCAATTAGCCGATCGAGTTCGACAACTCGAAAGACTCAAAGACGAGAAGGCTAAGTTTAATAAAAATAAAAAGGTAACTTTTGTCGAATTTAATGATAACGTCGAAGGTCTGTGTGAGGAGTCTATGAGTTTCGACGATGGCGAAGTGGACCTTGCTGAACTCAAGCAAGGACCACCTTACTTGTGCAAAGTATTAGCTCCCCCACAAGGGAAGAGTTATGTCGAATCTGAAAAGAATGATAGGTTCCCAAAGAAAACATATACCTTCGACATCACAAAATATGATGAAATCTTCGATTTGTTAGTTAAAGACGGACAAATGATAGTGCCTCCTGGCGCCAAAATGTCGTCCATAGAACAAAGGAAGAAAAAAGGGTTTTGTAAATATCATAACTTCTTGGGTCATAAAACATCTCAATGTTTTCTTTTCAGGGACCTCGTTCAAAATGCGATCCAAGAAGGACGTCTAAAGTTCGGAGAGAAAGTTGGTGGCCAAATGAAGGTCGACTTAGATCCTCTGCAAACGGCAGATGCAAATTACACAGAGCCAGTCGAGGCTAATATGCTCGAAGTTGTCAACGGTTATGACTTCTCAATCAAAGTAACAGAGGTTGTTGGCAATCCCATAGACGAAGCCGTAATGGCGAAAGTTACCATCAGCTTCGGACATGAGAGCTATGTCGAAATGGAAGTTGATAGCTGTGACCAGAGGGATGAAACCAAAGGCCCAAGAAACAGGAACAATCTGGGTTGGGAGATAGTGACCAAGGAAAAAGCTGATGACTTCGTTAAGATTGATAAAGCCACCAAAGGTGTGGAGTTAAGCTTGAAGAAGCTCAATCTGGCCAAAGAAACTGAAATTAACATGGTTCAAATCACTCAACATGAGGAGGTAGCGGATAGTGAGTCAAACTACCAGGAAACACACACAAGGGAAGCCTACCCAGAGCAGGAGGAATCCATCGTTTCTTTTCTTCACCGCTGCCAGGAGAAAGGTTCTAGTGTGATGCTCTGTCCCCGATGCAGCGCCATATTCGACAAGAAGGCTGCACAAAAGCTGGAATGGACACGAAGGTTGAGGCAATAAAATGAAAGGCCAAGATTCGACCCTCGAAGAGGCCTTCAGCAGAGATCTGACCCTCGCATAAGGCCTCCGATCTCCGATGAACAAGCCCACTAGCTTTAAGCCCAATGCTGAGGCCACTGATGGAAAGTGGACGAAGCCCAATGAGAACAAGCAGCAATGGCAGAAGAGATGGAAAAACTTCGAAGTACAATGGGGGTCTTCGTTAAGCTATCGAAGGCTGCTCATGTGTCAGAAAATTACAAAGGGAAGAATCCCATGTCTCGATCCCAATGGAGACGTGAGCAGAGAAGAAGGAAAGCACATAGAGAAGGTGCACATAAAGACCAACCACAATCTAGCACCAATATTCCCATTAAACAGGAGGGTCGAACAAAGGCTTTTGGGAAGACACCTGTAGGAAGAAAGTTGTTTCTAACACAGATCGAAGAACAAAGAAAATCGTTCGATGATGAAATGACCAATAATTTTGATGAAGATTATGATGATACGTTGGATATTTTGGTCAACATAGTATCAGTAATGCCTAGGGAATTCGATAGGGTTTCAGTAGTTGAGAACTCAGACGCATATACGGACTGGGAAATAACGGCTCATTGTCACACCCTAATTTTTGACCATAAGATCTCACCTCTTTTGCTCTCTTTTTCTCGTTTTTTATATATACGCATATTTATCATGATTAACCAGTGTGTGCAGTTGCAGTAATTCCAAGCGGAGATGGCATTCATACTCATAAATAAATACTTTAAAAACATTGAGTTAAACATAATCATTTGAGGATTGATCACTGATTTTTGTGGCAAGAAGATATTCGGGTTATATCTCTCTTCCGAAGGACCTCTCAGGATGTGGGACTTGTTTCTTAAAGAAATTCAAATTTCCCTTTGTCATTGCCCCGAAGCGATAGGGATTTGTGATTGATTTGAGTTTAGGCGCTAAGCTTTCAGAGTAAAGTTCAAGATTTATGATTTATCTATGAAGGTTTGAATTGATTCACCATTCTGGCAACTTCCAGTTTAATTCAAGATTTAGGTTCAACTACAATTTCAAGGAGATTATGGATATCTTGCAATTGAGGTCCGTTCGGGACTATTCCACAAGGCTGTTGGGAGAAGATTTATATTCAAAGCTCAACCCAAGAATGCATTGTAACCCAAAACGGGCATAATACTGAGATGGAATTGTTGCACTTTTTTTGCAAGTCATCACACAACTCAAGCCTCTACACAAAGAGGACACTTCCTGAAGAAAGCATTTAATTGAAGTCAAACTTAAGGCTTTTGAAGGCTTGCTTTAACCATACAACATCAAAGATATCCAAAGTTACAACACAAGTCTAGTAATATTATAAGATGTTCAATCCACCTTTTATAAATAAAAAAAACCCTAAGGCAATCTAAAGAAAAACACTCTTTTAAAGAAAAGTAGATTGGAAGCCCAATGTATGTTTACAAGAAGGAATCGTGGTTGAATAATTATATATGCAATGAGCGTTCCACTGAGGAACGTCTAATGCCACTAATCCATCTCACATTTCTTTACAATTCTTATGGCAACCCGACAGTTTGGACGATCACATGTCAATCACATCATTCTCCAGCTCTGTATTTCACACTCCATCCTCCGACTCCAATTTATCTTAATCCCGCCGGTGATAGCCATCTTCAAAGAGCATCCACTTCATTGAGCTGTTAGTGCAGATTAACACAACTAAGTTTAGAACACGCCTGATAAAAGCCAAGAGTTTCCAATTGAAATTACCGACATCATTCTGCAACTCTGCAAAAACCTGTCAAAGCAACAAACCCAAAGATCTAAATCAGAAGCTACAGTGAAACATGAAGAAGAGGGTAGAAAGTTTGAATGAGTGCATCACTCGCTCTTGATTTGTTTTGGGCTTCCATCGTCGGTTTTAGCCTAGATTCTGGCAGTGCTCTGAGGAAAGTGTGTATATAGTGCGCCGCCGTCGCCGCCATAATAAGCCTCCGTTGAACAACAACATTATAGACTGCAAAATAGAAGAAACCAACAAAGTGATTAAGTTATGAACACGAGATAACCAAAAACAACCGTGCATCAATACAGCTGCAACAAACTACAACGATGAAGATGGCAGCGCCCTAGTTGCCATGCCACTTTCCCACAAAAAATCTTCGAGCTGCTATTAGCATATGGATACGAAGAATGTGCAGTATGCATAAATTACCCACAGAATCGACAAAGCGCAAACACTTTATTTTCAATACAAATCACTATTCGAAAATCATGAGTTGTTCAAACTTCCTGCAACATTCACCGCAGCTTTTACTTTGACCGCGAGCTCGCCTGCAAAACAAAACCAGTGATTTGAATACCATTATAGAAACAAGTTGATAGTAGAACTAAAAGAAAGAGATGAATCAAGGTAAATTTAACCCTCGGCTCAATTCATCATCGGGTATAAAGTTTGAGCAGCCGGGAGAGCAACAACCGAAGTTGTCACCGACTCCCTACTGAGCATCAAACAACTTAAAGACAAAGCTTTCACAAGCAACAAATATCGGGAAGACAACAACAACATCTTCACTTCTCTCAAGGCTCAGACGCGAGGTCATCATTTCCGCTTTTAAACTTCCCTCGGCAATGGCATAACAACAAGCAAGCATCAACCACAGGCACCAATAATAAGCACTTTGTTCCTATATGCAAACACACTAGTTCAACAAGCCTCAGATAGTTCAGCAAGCAACTAAAGCAGCTCAAATTTCAGCCTCAAAACTCGAGCACTCAGATCGAAACAATGGCAACCGTAGTCCAGTCAGGCTCAGACTAAATGTCATCATTGCTAATTCAAAGCCTTTCTTAGCAGGCTCAAGACAAGTCAGCTTCTGAACTATTAGCGGCATCATGAAAGAAGAAGAGAAATATCAGCATCAAAACAATATCAGTTCACCATCTGCGACAACAACAACACAAACATTAACCATAAAAAATGGGTTATATTCTCCGCCCTCAGTTCCATCCGTCACTGGGTAAAAGCTCGAATAGCCGGAAGGACAACAAAAGGATTTGCCGTCAACTCCCTACCAACTCGAAAGCATCAACGTTGTAACAACAGCCTCATACACACGGTTCAGACTCCTAAGGTCATCATCACCGTCGAACCTTTCCCGGCAACAGCCTAAAACCGGCAGCCTCTGGACTTAAAATTTGCGCCTGAAAGAAGAGGAAGAATGTCAACATAACAGGTAATTCAAACAAGCAGTCATAACAGGTAATTCATCTGACAATCACGACAGGCAAGCAAGTGAGGCCACAGCAATACAGAACTACAACAGCCACTAGTTCATCACCAGCATCTTCATGCGAGCCCTCACCAAAGAGTACCCAACGCGATTGAAGTCCATCACAAAACACATTGGCTGAAGCCCATGGCAAAGTGTATCATGTGTCAAAGAATCAAATTATTGTTACTCTGGACCATCAATCTCCCTTGGCCCAAATGATTGCTACCTGTACCTGCCAAATTAAATCTCAAGTTAGCAAAATCAATTGAAGAATATTCCCTAAAGATAGAATATCCAACTCAGAAACAAACCAAATCACAATCTCAAATTGAATCGCATAATCAAAGGTTGAATGGCTCATTATTACAATCATCAAAATAGAAAGTTTTCAAACACGCCCCATCCCAAATTGGAAAACCCAATCAACATTTAAAACTCCTAATAAATTCTTACACCAGAAAATCCCATATTGAAAGCTATATAAGAGGACCAAACACAGAAGAAAAACCACGATACCTACCGAAGGAAATCCTAAACTCATAATCCAAGAAGTTGAACGGAGAAAACCTATCTTTTCAACTCACGAAACCATTTCCGGTCACCGCGAACACAAACCGACGGAACGCCATCTCCGACGGAACATCATCTCCGACGCCGCTACGACCCGTCCTCGGTAACGCCCTACTCTCTTCGATCTTCTTAAACTATTGACGCTTCCGATGTTGTTTTCAGGTTCAGAGTATGGTGAAAGTCGATCATGATTAGGGAGGATTACAATCTGGAAAACGAGAAACCTAGGGTTTCGCCGCCCCTTTTGTAACGCACCGATTTCGATTGTCTCTTTTATCGAGTCCCTACTTAATTTAATTGGACGAATATTATTTTTAATATGGAATTTGTGTGGAAATATGTTAAGTTTACATATTATTCTATTTTAACCGATTTTGAGAGTTTTCGGGGAAAATAGTTTGGAGGGTATTTTGGACATTTCCTATTTAATGATAAGTGGGATATTTTATGGGATATTGAATTAATAGATGTTTTGGAGAAATAATGAGAAGGATATTAAAAGGGAAATATAAGAGAAAAGAAACATAGGAGAAAAGGAAGGAAAGAAAAGAGGAAGAAGGAAAATGAGGAGAAAAGAGAAGAAGAAGAAGAAGAAGAAAAGTGTGGGATCATCAAGAACAGCTCAAAGCTTCGATTAATCCAAGGTAAGGGTGTGAAATCTTACTATCTAAATCAATATGTATGATTATGTATGTGTATGGTTGATTGAGTTAGGGTTTTGGAGAGTTTCCTATAATTTCCGTTTTAGGTCGAAATTGATTCGATCGGTAGAAATCTAGCTTTGTTTAATGAAGATGAGAATAAGTGGTAGGATTTATGTCGGGAAACGTTAGGTTATGATTACTGGAGCGAGTGGGGAATTATCGGGTGAATTTATCGGCTGTTTCGAATTCTGAACAGTGGGGAAAAGTTCTGTTCGCAGACGCTCGCTAGCATCTCGCTAGGCGAGCAGGTCGCGAGTGTTTGCTAGCATCTCGCTAGGCGAGTGCGTAGCGAACGGTCCCAGACTTGGGACAGAATGGTATTGTGGTCTTTTGCTAGTAGCGAAGGGAGTAGCGAAGAGCTCGCTGGGGGTTCGCTGTGGCGAACGAGGTAGCGAGCAATGTTTGGAGGTTCTGTTTGCACTCGCTAGCAGTTCGCTAGGCGAGGAGGTAGCGAACGTTCGCTAGTAGCTCGCTAGGCGAGCGTGTAACGAACGTAGCAGAATGAGTTTCTCTCCTGTTGTGTACTGTTGTGGCTTGAGACCCTGATTTCGATCGACCTTCCCTCGATTTAAAAGCGGGTATGCTGGCCCGTGAGGTGCTGTGGGTAGCCGAATGGCGTGAATCCTAGTTTATGGTTTGTGAAGCGTGAGTGTGGCCGATCGACAATTTTATGCAATCGCTAGATCGAATAGGATTTCATGATGAGATGATCGAGTTCGTTGTCGTTGGCATGATAATATGAATATATGAGAACATAATAGGATTATGTGGGCATTGAGTAGTGAACATAGTGTCGGAGTGGATTACACTAGGGTAGAATGATGTGATATCATTCCTAGTTGCGGGCTCATTTGGGTAGGATGACGTGATATCGTTCCTAATGAGGCACAGACAATATTGTAGTGTGTTAGGAGTTTTCCAAATGAGGTGTGATTGATGGGTGCACTAGGGTAGAATGATATAACATCATTCCTAGTGGCTGGATGGTTATATTTGATCCCGTGTAGGATCTGCAGAACCTCGCTTGATGCGATGGTTATATTTGATCCCGTGTAGGATCTGCAGAACCTCGCTTGATGCGATGGTTATATTTGATCCCGTGTAGGATCTGCAGAACCTCGCTTGATGCGATGGTTATATTTGATCCCGTGTAGGATCTGCAGAACCTCGCTTGATGCGATGGTTATATTTGATCCCGTGTAGGATCTGCAAAACCTCGCTTGATGCGATGGTTATATTTGATCCCGTGGAGGATTTGATAAGTGATAGGTTCATAGGAGAATTTGGCGGATGAATGAGTCGGTCCCTATGAGTTGCACTATCATCTTCAGATGATGAACGGAGAATAATCTCTAAGAATATAATAGTATATATGTATGTATGGTCTGATAGATGGGAGGATGACGTTGAAGTAAGCGTGGAGGAGTTGTACTCACTAGGGTAGGATGGCAATGTGTTGTTCCTAGTGAAGAAGTTACCGGGGTAGAATGACTGAGATGTTGTTCCCGGTAGGGCATGAGCGATATGCCCATAACCCGGAAAGAGGATTGAGGATATTAGATGAGTATTATACGAATCGCACGACATGGTTGCGGTTGTCATAAGTAATATGCATGCGTGCAGGAATTGATGGGACGCGGATAGCGAATGAATGAATGTGTAGGATATTGACTAATGGATGGATGGTTTAGTGTGAGTGTATACGTCTAAGTGTATTTGATGTGGTGAGAATTTATTACTACGCACCGTAGTGAAAAGCTGTAGAATATAGGCATTCGGTACTTGTGTATTTCTATATATGTATATATATATATATATATATATATATATATATATATATATATATATATATATATATATATATATATATATATATATATATATATATATATATATATATATATATATATATATATATATATATATATATATATATATATATATATATATATATATATATATATATATATATATATATATATATATATATATATATATATATATATATCTTATGCCTTGATTATTATGTTATGTTTCTCACCCTTCTGTTGTTTTATAATGCCCTGCGAGGCATTGCAGATTAGGATCCGCTGGAGGTTTCCTTTGGAGTGTAGTTCTTTTCCCTCGTGTCGGTCGCTCTGATATGTAACTTTGGGTAGATAGGCTTGTAGAATGTCTTTTGATGTCTTGTTTGTATGTGAATGAATTTGTGAACAACCAGATGACATGTAATTACGTTTTGTCATGTCTTAAGTGAATATATATATGTTTTAGTCTTCTGCTTTAAGAGAAAACATGAATATGTAATTTCGAAGAATCATGCGTTTATTTTTAGTTGAGATTTACCCCTTTTGAGTTAATTCTTTTTAAACATTAATATTCATGTGGTCGTTTCGTGAGTATTGTGACGCACTTCTTTTATACCTAAATGTAAATATACTCTGATGAAAATAAAAACACTTGTATTCATGACTATATGATTTGAGATGTGATTATTTTGGGGTATAGAAAGGGGGCGTTACACCTTTTCCCCCCATCGTTTTGTTCATGTATCTGTAAAATGAATACCCTTACCACACTCACAAACACCACACACACTAATCTCTCATGATTAATCCTTAATCCCTCCGTTAACCATTTCTATGATGATGATTTTAGCCACACTGGCTAGGGAAGTGAGTTCGATGATGATGACTGAAGCCGCAGCGCTTCAAAGGATTTCGGCCTACGTGGCCGAAACTAAACTACAAACGGCCTTGGAGGCCGCTAAGAATGAAATGGCTGAGGGAGCCAATGAAAAATCCAAACAAGCAGGTCCAGTTGGGTATTTCGACCCTAAGATTCAATACGAGGGGCAGAGACTCGACGTCATATATGACGATGAGCCTTTGGGTTTTGAGAAGGATCCCTTGGCCAGCGACGTTAAAATGTTGGCGCAAGACCCACTTGAGGAAGTCGACCTGGGAGATGGAGTGATTAAAAGGCCAACTTATATCAGCGCCAACCTCGACCCCCAACTTAGGGTCGAGACCATCCAGTTGCTACGAGAGTACATGGATTGTTTTGCTTGGGACTACGACGAAATGCCAGGTCTAAAGAGAGATCTAGTCGAGCATAGGCTACCAATCAAGCCTGGCAAAAAACCAGTCAAGCAGAATCCAAGGCATTTCGCCCCTGAGATCCTCTCAAAAATAAAGGAGGAAACCAAAAGACTCCTCCGATGCAAATTCATCCGTACGACCAGGTATGTTGAATGGCTAGCAAATATTGTACCAGTCATAAAGAAAAATGGATCTTTAAGGGTCTGTATAGACTTTAGGGATTTGAATTCAGCAGCCCCTAAAGATGAGTATTCGATGCCAGTGGCATAAATGTTAGTCGATTCAGATGCTGGCCACGAATACCTTAGCATGTTGGATGGATATTCTGGTTACAACCAGATTTTCATTGCTGAGGATGACGTTCCTAAAACGGCGTTCCGTTGCCCAGGGGCCTTAGGCACTTACAAATGGGTAGTGATGCCTTTTGGCCTAAAGAATGCTGGGGCAACGTACCAGCGGGCGATGAATTCGATTTTCCATGACTACATTGAGTCCTTTATGCAAATTTACATTGATGACATTGTGATAAAATCTGTGTCAGGAAAGGCTCATGTGGAACACCTGCGCAAATCCTTCATGAGAATGAGGAAATTTGGCCTCAAGATGAATCCCCTCAAGTGTGCATTTTGTGTGCAAGCAGGAGATTTTATGGGTTTCGTAGTCCACAAGAAGGGGATCGAAATCAACCAAAACAAAACGAAGGCCATCATGGAAGCAAAAGCGCCATCCAACAAGAAGGAACTTCAATCTTTGCTGGGCAAAATAAATTTCCTAAGAAGGTTCATATCGAATCTCAGCGGAAAAACACAAGCCTTGTCGCCATTGCTTCGAGCCACTAAGGAGAAGTTCGAATGGACGAAAGATCAACAAGAGGCTTTCGACAAGATCAAAGACTACTTGACTCATCCTCCAGTCCTTGCACCTCCATGTCGAAACAAAAACATGAGATTATACATAGCAGCGTCAGACAAAACTCTAGGGAGCATGCATGCTCAAGAGGATGAAAGTGGCATCGAAAGATCCATTTACTACCTTAGTAGAGTTTTAAATGATGCAGAAACTAGGTATAGTGAGATAGAGAAATTATGCTTATGTTTGTATTTCTCATGTATGAAGTTGAAGCAATATATAAAACCAGTTGATGTTTACGTGTCTTCACATTTTGATGTTATTAAACACATGTTGTCCAAACCTATTTTGCATAGTCGAATTGGTAAATGGACATTAGCATTAACTGAGTATTCATTGACTTATAGACCGTTGAAAGAGGTCAAAGGGCAAATAGTGGCAGACTTTATTGTCGACCACTTCATAAATGAAAGTACCCTGAACTTTGTTGAGCTAGAGCCTTGGAAGCTAAACTTTGATGGGTCTAGTCACAAGAATGGGACAGGCATAGGTCTATTGATCATTTCGCCTCACAAAATTCCAACAAAATTCAAGTATAGAGTCGAGGGCCTATGTTCTAATAATGAAGCTGAATATGAAGCTTTGATCGCCGGAGTTGAAATATTGTTAGAATTGGGGGCAACCCAAGTCGAAATAATGGGAGATTCAGAGTTGGTTGTAAAACAGCTAACAAAGGAATACAAATGCGTTAAAGAAAATCTCATCATGTATTTCGTAATAGCTAACAAACTACTCAAAAAATTTGAAGTTTGTACTATTCGACACATACCACGAATACACAATCAGATAGCCAACGACCTGGTGCAAGTTGCCTCAGGATACAGAGTCTCGAAGGAGAACTTGCAAGAGGCAATTGAGGCCAGAGGTAAGGTGGTATCCGTGGGCTTGAGACCATCAGACTTGGAAGTCACGAAATTTGGCTACGCCGACGAGGAAACCTTTGATATTTTTACAGTCGAAGGTCTGACAGACAAAGATTGGAGGAAACCTATGGTCGAATACCTTCAGAACCCTTCAGCGACTACAGAACGAAAGATAAAATACCAAGCATTAAGCTACGCCATGTTGGGGAATGAGTTATTTAAGAAAACTTCTGAGGGAGTTTTACTTAAATGCCTCAGTGAATCTGAAGCATACTTGGCATTGTCCTCAGCCCATGGTGGGACATGCGGAGCACACTAAGTAGGCCATAAGATGAAATGGCTGCTGTTTCGCCAGGGGATGTACTGGCCTACGATGCTGAAAGATTGCATCGAGTTCGCCAAAGGTTGTCAGGAATGCCAAATTCATGCTGGCATACAGCATGTCCCAGCAAGCGAGTTGCATTCCATAGTCAAGCCATGGCCATTCAGAGGTTGGGCTTTAGACCTTATAGGAGAGATTCGACCTGTGTCTTCCAAAAACCAGAAGTACATTTTGGTAGGGATAGACTACTTTACCAAATGGATAGAGGTTATACCTCTACCAAAGGTAGACCAAGAAGATGTTATCGAATTCATTCAGAAGTATATCATCTACAGATTTGGCCTACCAGAGACAATAACAACAGACCAAGGGTTAGTATTTACGGGTAGGAAGATGCAGGAGTTTCCTAAAGAAATAGGATTTAAACTCCTTACCTCGACACCTTACTATGCCCAGGCCAATGGCTTAGTCGAAACGGAAAACAAAGTGATAATTGGCATGATAAAGAAACAGATTGGAAGCAAGCCTAGGAATTGGCATAAGACATTGGATCAAGTCCTATGGGCATGTCGAACATCCCCGAAGGAAGCAACCAACACTTCCCCTTATCGACTCACTTTCGGCCATGACGCAGTATTGCCAGTTGAGATAAACATACAGTCAGTAATGTTAGACTATGGCACGGATCTAGAAGGGGGGTTGAATAGATCCCCAATTAAAATTTGAGTCGGCGCTACCAATTTAAAATTGGTTTTAAAAATGTTTTAAGTGCGGAAGCGGCCGAGGAAAATATAGTCTAAAACGAACGGTTATTGGAAAACCAGATATACGTAAGCCTTTGGATTAATGACAATTCGGAAAAATAGAATCACAACACTAATTCCACTTATCAATTATTTACTTCAGTTGTAAGGATTCCTAGTTCCAATGATTCAAAATCAAACCAAAACTAGATACACAAGTAAGATAATTTTGGTTCAAGCAATATGTCAAACACTTGGTGTGCAAAAACACTCCAAGTGATATTTATGTTGAGTAAGTGATTTCAACCAGCCTAGTACAATGTCTTGTTGTACTTTGGAGTTAAAAACAGAGTTTTAACCTCTTACTCAATTGATATCACAATTTTGACAATAGAGCTTACACAAAAATTACTTATTTTGAGCTATAACGTAAATGCTGAAAATAGAGAAGACAAGTAATTTGGTGAGGCAGCTCCCCCGTCGTCCTCGCTTCGGGGTACGTCTGCCCTCAATTCTAAAACTATAATTGAGATATATTTTATAGATATCACCTGTTTGAATGAACAGTTTATACAAGGATTGAGCAGCAAATATACAACAGAAATCTCAATGTGTTGAAAGTTGCCTTCACTCCTTGCCCCTTGATTCAAGCTGAATCAAGTACTTCGATTTGTGTTGATGGAACTCCGACTCCAGCCACCTTATTGAATAACACGTTATTGTTCAAACCTTTGGCTCCGGCTGATCTCAACAGCACCAAATCGAACCCGAGATCTTCCCTTCAAAATCACCGAATCCGCTACTAGACTTGTGAAGACCGCCTCTTCACAATCACCTTCGCTTGATTGACCGTTGATGAAGAATCTCGTCCAAAACCCCCCAAAATTCGAACCAATCTTGGAGGGTAAAACCCCAATGGTTTTATTCAAGAAAGAACTTGTCACAATCTTCAACCCGAGCTTGATTCTCCAATCTAAGCCTCGAACCTTATCACCTTGAATCTCTCATAAATGCATTTCAAAAATGATTGTGTGTAATTGAAATGTTGTGAGATGTTGAAGATGAAGATGATGAATCTTGGACACCTATTTCACTCTTTCTTGTTTTTGAACACATGAATCAAAAGAATATCAAATGTTAGTAGACACAAGTGTTTAAACAAGTATATATAGTGACAACATAATTCAGGACATAACAGTATTTCAAATATGAGAGGGAAGTATTTTAAAACAGATTTTCCGCGCGAACGGTCGACCATAACAGGTATGTGCATCGACGCATGGCCTGTGCTGTTTTGGAATTCTGGAAATTTCATCAGTGTGCGTCGACCATATAGTCGGCGTGCGCTGACCCGTTGAAATCTATTTCCTTTGTGCGCCGACCCTATGATCAACCCATGCCTTTACGCGCTGACCCGCTGGAATGTTGTTCCTTCATGCACTGACCCTATGGTCGACGCATGCTTTGCGCGCTGACTGGTTTAGACTTTTTCTGATGTATACGTCGACCCTATGGTCGACCCATGTCCTGCAAGCCTGCAAAAATTCATTAGTTTGAAGTCTTTCATGCCTTTGGTCATGATTGCATTTTGTCAACACATAATATATTCATTTCAGAAGTTTTAAGCAAAGCGTAAAAGGATATGGTGGGTGATACGTTGCATCTGGTTTAGTAGATCTGGAATTCATAATTTCCAATCTATCCAGGGAATTTGTCATCATCGAAACCCGCATTAACTAATGTCTTGCAGACTTGTGTGATATGTGGCGATTTGCCTCCACAATCTCCCCCTTTTTGATGATGACAACCTGTATACAACTAAAACACCAAATATGCAATGTATACACACAAGTGTACACAAGCTCCCCCTTTCTTTCGTACTATGAGGTTGTAGAACAACCAGCCATCAAATGTTGTTGATATCCTGAACTGTTAATATACTGACTTGGCTTTGGTGTTTGCTTGCTACATTGTCTTCTCCCCCTTTGACACCATCAAAAAGAGAAGGAGAACGCATCAATTAACAAAGAACATACAATAGGTGATAGTTAATTACCAAACTTCACACATAAGCATGATAATGAACAAAATTATCTAGAATTAATAGATAATGACGAAAACATGTAATGAAAGTTCAGGCACACATAATACGGAAAAAATGAAAAGTACACAGACGAAAACACATAAGCAAATATGAAATATGCAACTATGAATCTAATATTCGCGGCCCCGTCCTCGGCCTCTCCCTCGGTATGCAGCATCTGGATTGTGGTAAGGATCCGAGAAGTCCAGAAAGGCTTCGACGGACATGTTGAGACGACTAAGAGAGTTGGTGATTTCCCAATCTTGCCGCTCATGTGATTCAACCAGAGAGTCAATACGGGCGTCCATCCGAGTAGAAAATGAATTGAACCTTTCATTTTGGGCATGAAGCTCAGCTCTAATCTGCTCCATTTGAGTGTCTTGACGCCTCATGAAGTTTTGTTGTTCTAACTGCATTGACTGCATCATATTAATGACTTCAGAGTTGTCCGAAGTCGGAGGAGGTGATGAGTGCTGAGAGGGTTGATAGTTTTGAGGGTAGCCGTGATATGGGTCATAGAATCTACCCACGGTAGTCCAACCTATATATTGCCAATCGCCCCATCCTTGATTTGTAGAATCGCCTTCTTGTTCTTCTGATGGATATGAGTACTGGACCCAATCGGTATTTGTAGCAGTATCTTGGACTGGAGATTGATGATAATCTTGAGTCCCATAGATAGGTTCTTGTATCTCTGCATCTGTGTCGTCTTCTGCATCGTCGTCTTCACCTTCCTCTTCACTTTCTTCTTCACCCTGCTCTTCACTTTCTTCTTCATCAGAATCGTTATGAGGCACCAGAGGAATATTGGCCCATCGGACAAATCTGTATGAACGTCGTTCAGCACACCAAAAATACCCCATCATTGCAAGGGTTTTGGTGCTAAATTCTTTATCCGGGGAGACTGAGACACACAGAAATGTTGGGTATACAACATTCGCAGCAGCAAGAATTTCCGAAATGAACGACCCATAGGCTAAAGCAGTGCCTCTACTTGAGTATCCCAGAGCAAACATCCTGCTAGCAATATATATGGCCAATTTATTTTGATCCTGTTTTACAGTATATAGATGAGATGTACCTCAGCTTGTTCGACACGAGACAATCCACCCTTTTTCGGTCGTAGTATACGAGCGACGATCCACTGAAGGATACGCTCCCCTGTATTGAGTTTCCCGGCTGTGACGGATCGAGGAAAAGCATCGCTGTTGACAATTGCATCTGGATATGGTCGTTTGAGCATGCCATTCAGAGCGCTCTTAAATTCATAACCCGACACCGTACGAGTGTCAGTTACCTCATGAAGAGGTGGTGCATCAGCATCAACAGTCATATCAAAATATTTGTTCCATACTTCAGAATTTATATTAACCAGTCTATTTCCTACAGAAGTGTGAAAGTGCTGATCTTGAAAGTTACCTTGCAAATTTATGTAAAACACCCTGACCAAATCCTCACTGTACTTTGTATTACACTCCAGGAAATTGACGAACCCTTGGAAGTCCAACAGGGACAGAATTCGGGTGAGATGCAAGCGCTCACTTGTTGCATGGTAGAAAGCATGTTGTGGAACTATGGCCCTTTTGCTGAGACTTTTGTTGAAGTTTTCAACAACAGGAGGATGAACAAGTGAAACAGCAGTAACAGGAACTGAAGCAGAGGATGAAGAGGCTCTTGATCTCTTACCGGTAGTTTTACGGAGAGAGGAAGCCATTGATGATGATTTTTGGAGGAGTTTGTAAGGATGATCTTTGAACTTTGAAGAGAGTGATTTGGAATAATGTTGGAGAAGAAGAAGACTTAGGTCTTTAATAGAGAGAGGTTTTATGGTTTTTGGGAAGAGGGAGGAGACAAGAGGACATACTAGGTGTGTAGATGCAATTCACAAGATAAATATCATATCAAATCATCACAAGAATTGACTGCATATTAAATGTAGGGGAGTGGGAACTTGGAACGTTTTTCAAAAGAGAAAAATTCTGGGTTTTTAAGCGAGCCGTCGACCATAGCCCCTGCATGCGTCGACGCATACTATACAGTTTTTGATAATTTTGAAAGTTTACAGCATGCGTCAAGCATTGTCCTGTTTAGGTCGACTCAAACCTTCAAAAAACTCAAAATTTTCAGTTTTATGTTATGCAGAATGTCACACTTGCCTATTTATCATGCCTATTCATCTTTTCACAATATGACTTGCATTCAACACACATAGTATCAACCATCAACAGTCATATACATATATAAGTACCATGATTGTAGAACGATATAGTTATTTTCAAGTCATGAATGCTAAGAGAGAGAGAAAAAAAAAGGAGAAAGGAGCAATATCACCTCTATACCAACCACTCTTGTTAATCACAGATTTGTACTTGCAACAAACTCAAAAAACATTGTTAGTGGTACAAAAACATAGTTGAAAATATATTAAATTTGAATGTAGTAATTGTTAACCCCTATCAGAAATATCGAGAATACCAAGTTCTCGACGGATATGAAAGAAGGGCTCATTGGCTAGCGGCTTTGTGAAAATGTCCGCTAGTTGGTTTTTAGTATCAATGTGTTCAAAGACAACGTCACCCTTCTCTACATGGTCCCTAAGAAAATGGTGTCGAATTTCTATGTGTTTGGTACGCGAATGTAACACCGGATTCTTAGTAAGATTTATAGCACTGGTGTTGTCACACAATATTGGAACACGTTCTAGTTTCAAATTGAAGTCCAATAGTTTTTGTTTAAGCCATAAGACTTGCGCACAACAACTACCGGCGGCTACGTATTCCGCTTCGGCGGTTGACAGAGCAACAGACACTTGTTTCTTGCTGTGCCAACTAACCAAGGAATTTGAAAATAAATGACACGTACCACTGGTGCTTTTCCTATCTGATTTGCAACCGGCAAAATCGGAATCGGAGAAGCCAACCAATGAACAATCATTACCCTTAGAATACCACAATCCATGCTTCGGAGTACCAGATAGGTATCGAAGTATGCGTTTGACAGATTTTAGGTGGGATTCTTTAGGACATGATTGGTATCTGGCGCACATACACACGCTAAACATAATGTCGGGACGCGAAGCAGTAAGATAGAGAAGCGAGCCAATCATACCTCTGTACCTTTTTACCTCAACATCTTTGCCACTTTCATCTTTACTCATATTTGCACATGTTGGCATAGGGGTGTCTATGGCTTTTGCATTTGCCATGTCAAATCTCTTGAGAAGATCCAAAAAATATTTTGTTTGGCTCACGAATGTTCCTTCCTTCAGTTGCTTGATGTGTAACCCAAGAAAATATGTGAGTTCACCCATCATACTCATCTCAAATTCACCCTGCATAAGCTTAGCAAACTCTCTTACGAGATTCATGTTAATGGATCCAAATATGATATTGTCAACATAAATTTGTACAAGAATTAAGTGTTTTCCTTGACGTTTAATGAAGAGAGTAGTATCAACCTTTCCTCTTGAGTAGCCTTGATCAAGTAAGAATTTGCTTAGTCTCTCATACCAAGCTCTAGGAGCTTGTTTGAGACCGTACAGAGCTCTTTTCAGTTTATAGACATGATCAGGATACTCATGAGACTCAAAACCAGGTGGTTGAGCAACATAGACTTCTTCATTTATAAACCCGTTAAGGAACGCACTTTTGACGTCCATTTGAAATAACTTAAAATCTTTCGCACAAGCGAAAGCAAGTAGAAGGCGTATAGCCTCGAGTCGGGCAACCGGCGCATAAGTTTCCTCATAGTCGATGCCTTCCTCTTGGTTATACCCTTGCGTGACTAAACGTGCTTTGTTGCGAGTTATTACTCCGTTCTCGTCCAGTTTATTTCTAAACACCCATCGGGTGTCGATTACTCGATGACCTCGTGGAGGAGGGACAAGGTCCCAAACCTCATTTCTAGTAAACTGATTCAGTTCCTCCTGCATTGACAAATACCAATGTTCATCGAGTAGGGCTTCCTTAGGGTTTTTAGGTTCCATCTGTGACACGAAAGTGAAGTGATAACAGAAATTACTTAGCTTAGCTCGAGTTGTTACACCCTTTGTGATGTCTCCAATAATGTTTTCAATTGGATGGTCTTTATATGACTTCCACTCTTGAGGAAGATCGTCGTTTGAAGGCGGATGAACTTCCTCTGTTGCATCACGGTGTGCATCCTTATCCTCCTCAACTTTGGCTTTGTCAGGTTGATCAATCCCCGTCTCGCCACTTTTGAGTATGTCTTCAGTGGATGTACCTGCACCATGAACAACACTATCCTTTCCGACATTTCTCGGGTAGGACTCATCAAAGGTAACATGCACAGACTCTTCTACAGCAAGTAATCGTTTATTATATATTCTATATGCTTTACTCGAGTGAGAGTATCCGAGAAAGATACCTTCATCGGCTTTGGAATCAAATTTTCCCAAGTTTTCCTTTCCATTGTTTAATACAAAGCATTTGCATCCAAACACGTGCAAGTGAGAAACATTCGGCTTTCGCCCTTTTAAAAGTTCGTACGATGTTTTGTTTAGAATGGGGCGAATAAGTACCCTATTCAAAACATAGCACGCCGTACTAATGGCGTCGACCCAAAAATATTTAGGTAAACCACTTTCGTTAATCATTGTTCTTCCTAATTCTTCTAAAATACGGTTTTTGCGCTCCACAACCCCGTTTTGTTGAGGGGTGCGTGGAGCGGAGAAGTTATGATCTATACCATGGTTACCGCAATATTCTTCAAATGAGTGATTTTCAAACTCACCTCTGTGGTCGCTCCTAATGGACACTATGTTTGTATTTAACTTATTTTGGGAAAGCTTAGCAAACTTTTCAAAAGTGGCGAATGTATCACTTTTACTTACTAAGAAGATGGTCCAACAAAACCTAGAAAAGTTGTCCACTATTACGAACCCGTAATAGTTTCCTTTTAGACTTTTGATCCTAGACGGCCCAAACAAGTCCATGTGTAGAAGTTCAAGAGGTCTCGTTGTTGAAATTATCTTTTTGGACTTAAATGAGATCCTCGTTTGCTTCCCTTTTTGACAAGCATCACAAAGGTGATCCTTGGTGAACTTTATTTTGGGAAGTCCTAAGACTAGGTCTTTTGAGACTACCTTATTGATTAAGTCAAAATTAACATGCGCTAAACGCCTATGTCATAGTCATGAGTCTTCACTCATAGTTATGAGGCATTTGTTGCTTGTTAATGATACTTCATTTAAGTCAAGCATATATACATTGTTTACTCTAAAACCGTTAAACATATTCTTCTTATCATTTTCATGCACAATTTTGCAACAATCTTTTGAAAAGGATACATTGTATCCTTTGTCGCACAATTGGCTAATGCTAAGCAGGTTATGCTAAGCAGGTTGTGTAGAAGTTCAAGAGGTCTCGTTGTTGAAATTATCTTTTTGGACTTAAATGAGATCCTCGTTTGCTTCCCTTTTTGACAAGCATCACAAAGGTGATCCTTGGTGAACTTTATTTTGGGAAGTCCTAAGACTAGGTCTTTTGAGACTACCTTATTGATTAAGTCAAAATTAACATGCGCTAAACGTCTATGCCATAGCCATGAGTCTTCACTCATAATTATGAGGCATTTGTTGCTTGTTAATGATACTTCATTTAAGTCAAGCATATATACATTGTTTACTCTAAAACCGTTAAACATATTCTTCTTATCATTTTCATGCACAATTTTGCAACAATCTTTTGAAAAGGATACATTGTATCCTTTGTCGCACAATTGGCTAATGCTAAGCAGGTTATGTTTAAGGTTTTCGACAAGCAATACGTTGGAAATCATAGTAGATATGGGATTACCTACACTACCTTTACCTAGTATTGCTCTACGGTTGTTATCACCATAAGTTACATACCCTTTCATCTTAGCCACAAAGTCTATGAATAAGGATATGTCTCCTGACATGTGTCTTGAGCACCCATTATCGAGAACCCATCTTCTCTCGGTGGTCTCGACACATTTCACCTGTCAAAACATAATTAGCACAAGGAGGTACCCAATGGCATATTGGGTCCTAATAGGTTAGCGACAAAATGGTTGCGTTTGAGCAACCATTGGTAGATGCCTTTAGGAACAAGAAATCTCCTAAACCGGAATTTACCAATGGAGTGGCCTTTCTTGCAACAATATAAGCAAGCAAAATCAACTTTAGAGACACTTTCACTTGCTTGATTTCTAATTACATATGCATATTTTTGGTATGGGTTAATCATACTTTTTCTAAAATCCTTTTTATCAATAGCAAATGTAACTTTAGGCTCAAGTGCCTTGTTTAATTTGGCCTTGAGGTTTCTAACCTCACCTTGCCAAATATGACAAGTATCACACCCGAAGTTGAAAGGGTTTCTATTGTCACTACAATCCGATTCGTTGCCTTTCACAATGGAAGCCTTAAGGTCCTCTAATTTCTTTTCGGACTCTTTAACTTTGTGCTCTAAATACGTAAAAAATTTCTTATTAGAAGCAAGTTTCTTGAAGGCTTCAACTGCTTCATTGTGTAAGGCATTAAATGCGGTTTGTAATTCTAAATGCGACATATTTGAGGACTTATCATATTTAGAGTGACGTACCTGTTTTTTCTTATTTTTCTGATTGGCGGAGAGGCATAGATTCACGGACTCTTCTTCATCACTAGAACTTTCATCAGAGGAGGAAGAGTCGCTGTCACTTTGCCACGCTATGTACGCTCTCCTAGGCTTTGATGATTTCTTGTGTGACTTTGATGATTCCTTGTCCTTTCCCTTTTTATTCATCGGACAGTCCGGTTTGTAGTGACCGGGCTTTCCACACTTGTAGCACGTCCCTCTAGTCTTTTTACCTTTCGAGTCATCATCCTTGGAGTACCTCGATTGTTTTCGGAAGTTTACCAAGTTCTTCTCGGAATGTTGGATGCCGTTCTTTCTCATGTAACGGTTATGCCGTTTAACAAACAACCCCATATCTTCGCTTTTATCCTCTTCTTCGTCGCTTGAGGAATAATCACTTTGATCTTTTGCTTGAGACTTCGAGGAGGAAGTCTTGAGAGCTATTGATTTCTTTTCACTCACCTTTGTTTTGTCTTTCTTTTCCATCTTTTCGCGTTGGTCTAAGCTCAAGAGTACCTGTTCATGCTCTTGTAGTTTGCCAAACAATGTTGTTAAATCTAATAAGGTAAGATCATGTGCTTCTTTGATGGCGGTCACTTTAGGCTGCCATTCCCTGTTAAGACATCTTAAGATCTTATTAGTAGCAATATCATTGGAAACAGGCCTACCTAATGAATGTAAACGATTGATGAGATGAGTAAATCTCTTTTGCATGTCAGCAATGGTTTCCCCTTGCTCCATGAAAAAGAGATCAAACTCTTGTGTTAATGTATTGATTCTAGCCAACTTAACATCGTTTGTCCCCTCATGGGCTATTTGTAGTGAATCCCACATGGCCTTAGCGGTAGGACAATGGGATACACGATAGTATTTATCTATACCTAATGAGGAGATTAAGATGTTTTTAGCTTTCCAATCATAATTGTATTTTTTCTCATCGTCATCGGTCCATTGTGCTTCAGGCTTTGGCACAACTACGTTATCCGCATTGGTCATAGTAATTTCTATTGGACCATTAAGGATAACGTTCCATATTTTTCTGTCTATGGAGTTTATATGCACACGCATACAGTCTTTCCAATAACTATAATTTTCACCGTTGAAAATGGGAGCCCTATTGTACGCCCCTTTAGGTTCGTTAGCCATTTTCTATCTACGTTGTATTTGAAGCACCGAATAACCGGAGCTCTGGATACCACTTGTTAGACTATGGCACGGATCTAGAAGGGGGGTTTGAATAGATCCCCAATTAAAATTTGAGTCGGCGCTACCAATTTAAAATTGGTTTTAAAAATGTTTTAAGTGCGGAAGCGGCCGAGGAAAGTATAGTCTAAAATGAACGGTTATTGGAAAACCGGATATACGTAAGCCTTTGGATTAATGACAATTCGGAAAAATAGAATCACAACACTAATTCCACTTATCAATTATTTACTTCAGTTGTAAGGATTCCTAGTTCCAATGATTCAAAATCAAACCAAAACTAGATACACAAGTAAGATAATTTTGGTTCAAGCAATATGTCAAACACTTGGTGTGCAAAAACACTCCAAGTGATATTTATGTTGAGTAAGTGATTTCAACCAGCCTAGTACAATGTCTTGTTGTACTTTGGAGTTAAAAACAGAGTTTTAACCTCTTACTCAATTGATATCACAATTTTGACAATAGAGCTTACACAAAAATTACTTATTTTGAGCTATAACGTAAATCCAAAGGATATCACAATTTTTGACAATAGAGCTTACACAAAAATTGATATCACAACTTTCAACAGAGTTTTAACCTCTTACTCAATTGATATCACCTGTTTGAATGAACAGTTTATACAAGGATTGAGCAGCAAATATACAACAGAAATCTCAATGTGTTGAAAGTTGCCTTCACTCCTTGCCCCTTGATACAAGCTGAATCAAGTACTTCGATTTGTGTTGATGGACCTCCGACTCCAGCCACCTTATTGAATAACACGTTATTGTTCCAACCTTTGGCTCCGGCTGATCTCAATAGCACCAAATCGAACCCGAGATCTTCCCTTCAAAATCACCGAATCCGCTACTAGACTTGTGATGACCACCTCTTCACAATCACCTTTGCTCGATTGACCGTTGATGAAGAATCTCGTCCAAAAACCCCAAAAATTCGAACCAATCTTGGAGGGTAAAACCCCAATGGTTTTATTCAAGAAAGAACCTGTCACAATCTTCAACCCGAGCTTGATTCTCCAATCTAAGCCTCGAACCTTATCACCTTGAATCTCTCACAAATGCATTTCAAAAATGATTGTGTGTAATTGAAATGTTGTGAGATGTTGAAGATGAAGATGATGAATCTTGGACACCTATTTCACTCTTTCTTGTTTTTGAACACATGAATCAAAAGAATATCAAATGTTAGTAGACACAAGTGTTTAAACAATTATATATAGTGCCAACATAATTCAGGACATAACAGTATTTCAAATATGAGAGGGAAGTATTTTAAAACAGATTTTCCGCGCGAACGGTCGACCATAACAGGTCTGTGCGTCGACGCATGGCCTGTGCTGTTTTGGAATTCTGGAAATTTCATCAGTGTGTGTCGACCATATAGTCGGCGTGCGCTGACCCGTTGAAATCTATTTCCTTTGTGCGCCGACCCTATGGTCGACCCATGCCTTTACGCGCTGACCCGCTGGAATGTTGTTCCTTCATGCGCTGACCCTATGGTCGACGCATGCTTTGTGTGCTGACTGGTTTAGACTTTTTCTGGTGTATACGCCGACCCTATGGTCGACCCATGTTCTGCAAGCCTGCAAAAATTCATTAGTTTGAAGTCTTTCATGCCTTTGGTCATGATTGCATTTTGTCAACACATAATATATTCATTTCAGAAGTTTTAAGCAAAGCGTAAAAGGATGTGGTGGGTGATACGTTGCATCTGGTTTAGTAGATCTGGAATTCATAATTTCCAATCTATCCAGGGATTTTGTCATCATCGAAACCTGCATTAACCAATGTCTTGCAGACTTGTGTGATATGTGGCGATTTGCCTCCACAAGTAAGAATTCAAAGACATCGTAAAATCCCTCGAGAGATTTATTGGGACATGATGCTTGATGAGTTAGTTGACTTAGACGAAGAGAGATTAAAAGCTCTAGAACTCCTGAGAAGACAAAAGAAAAGAGTGGAGAAATCATATAACAAGAAGGTCAAAGCGAAGACTTTCCTGGTTGGAGATTTGGTATGGAGGGTAATCCTGCCAATGGATCGAAAGGTGAGATCCCTAGGTAAGTGGTCTCCAAAGTGGGAGGGACCATTCCAAGTATCGAAGGTATTCTTCAACGGGGCATATGAAGTGACAGAGCTGAGTAGGGACGAGAGGGTATTAAAAGTAAATGGCAAATATTTAAAGAAGTATAAGCCTGCACTTTGAGAGGTGAAAATATAAACAGAATAATTGTCAAAGATAAAGCGAAGCCATAAATGGTAATTTAAAATATGCCAAAATGGCCCATTGTCTTACAAACAAAATAAATGGCTCACAAAGGCCAGTATAATCTGCTCTATTACAAAACCTAACAAATTAAAAAGGAAGATTCGCCTTCATCTTAAGGTAAGTCGATTTTTGAAGTTCGAGACGGCTTTGGCATTGAGCCTTATCTGACCTCAGTTGGGCAACTTCAGATTCCAAATGACGGGCTTCCTCAGTATAGGTGACGGCATGATCAAGCTCAGCTGTTAAGGAGGAGTCGTCGAAGAAATATAATTCAGCGTTCTTTTTCTTAGCCTTCGCTATCTTACTACGAAGCTTTTTAATCTTCCGTTCCCAGCAGGCGATGTTTGCCTCGTTAGTCAGGACCTCTTGTTTATTTTTCTCATTCATTTCTTCCAACTCAGCAATCTTCTCCTCAGAGTCGATAACAGCGCTCCAAGCAGCAGCTTCGCTGCCAGCCTTCGTCTCAATCTCACCCTCAATCTGGGGCAACAATTGATAGTCTTTGTAAACCTGGTCGATCAGGGTACCTACTTCTTGAATAACATTCGCAGCCTCAGGAGTAAGGGATTTAATGTCCACTTTTTAAAGAAGAGATTTAAGGGGAAGATGGTTGGCAGGGCCCATCTGCAGGAGGTTAAAAAAATCCCCTTTGAAGATCTTTTGCTTGACCTTGTCGAGGGCACTGTTAGTTGGTGGCTTTGAGGTTTGCCCTTCGGAAGTCGAAGTACTGGGAGTACGGCTAGAAGAATGACTTTTCCTACTCAACAAAATCCTGATGTATTGTCGAGGTTTGGAAACCTTCAACGCATCCAGTTCGGCGGGAGTAAGTTGAGTTTCGCTTGGGAAGAAGTTTGTTGGAATATCCTTTGGGGTTGGAGGAACGGGAGTCTTTGTTGTTTCAGCAGTTTCAGGTTCTTTGACGGAAGTGTCCACAATTTTCAATTCTTTATCTTGGCTGTCCTTTGTCTTGTCGCCATCCTCCTCCATGTAATCCCCAGTGCCTTTGTCACTGGATTCATGTTGGATCTTAGCCTGATCCTCAATGGCTTGATTACCCTCGACATCTTTTTCATCCACAGCTACCGTCTGACCCAAAGGGGAGTTGGTCGTATCAGCCAGAGTTGTTTTTCCCTCCGAAGCGTCAACTTCATCATCCACTGTAACGGGGTCAACCTGAGGATTGTCGTCTTCATGATCAGAACCGTCAGTCTGAGACTGATGGGTAGTGGTCTTTGCAGGAGATGGAGTGGCTGTGAAAGAATCAGGTTTATTAATTTCACCAAGTGAACTCACACCAGAACCCAAATCAGAAGTGGGATGATAGGTAGGCTCACCTTGGCTATTCAAGGGATATAGCGACAAAGGAATCGCGGTGGGATTAGATCGTGAAGTTCCAGCATCATCCTAGAAAAGGTGGACATTAGAAAGAATAAAGGCTAAAGAATCAGTGCAAAGAACCAAGGAAAGGTAGATGTGTATCTTACATTGACAATTTCTTCAGCGGGACTCGAATTATCACTTTCCATGGGGACAGCAGCTTGGATCGAAGCATCCCCTACGAGAGCGGGAGTAGGTTCTTGAGGAGGATTGGCAGGTTGAGGTGTGTTGGTTGCAACAGGAGCGGATGGAGCATCAGGAGCATACACATCATGGATAATATTTCTTTTCCTTTTCATTTGAAGACTCTCACGAGGAGACTCATCTTCGTCATCAGAATCAATAATAACTTGGGGAGAAGCCCTTTTTAATCTTCTTTGAGGAGTAGGTGGTTTTCGACTAGCCTGAAAGCAATATAAAACGGTGAGATTGATTAAGGAGATTGAGATAGTAAAAAGCTACGGAAGGTTACCTTTTGACCTTCGTCTTTGACTTTAGTTCTGGCTGTTGGGGCAGCACGTTTTGGGGCAACTAAAAAATAGATGATACTAAAAACAGTTAGCAACAATAAAGCTCAGAGAGGAAAGTCCAAATCGAAGGGGGATGAACCTTCAAGAATGTCGGATTCGATGCAAACATCTTCGATACTGACATGAAGGTGCCCTTTAAACGTATTGAGTGTATGTTTAGTCGGAACCACCCACTGTGCTTTGGGCTTAGACTGCTGTTGAAGAATTTTTATAGCGTCTCCACAAATAAACCAATATGGAAATAGAGGGGCAAGAGCCACGCCAAAACCAGCGGTTGGTAGTTGAGGGACTTTTGGGGGAAAAAGTTTAAAGGCAACCTCATACTGTTTCTCACGAGGAACAGAAGAGGGAATCTTTAAACGATCCAGTTTTTTGGAAAAATTTTCTTTCAAAGTGACAGCAGCCTCGCGGATGGTTCGACTAACATCATCTGGTCGATAGGCAGTTTCGAAATACTTCTGGAAGGCTTGGATCTCGTTGATATGAGTAGGCGTACCTTTCTTGATCTTCTCCTACACACCAATGAAAGCTTGGTCAATCAAGCGAGTAAAACTAGGAGCGTCAGAAATTCTGAGGCGTAATGTTTCGACCACCAGTCATAGAAATTTTGGGAGCAAAAGTAAGAAGGTTCAAAGTGAACAGGTGTGAGGTAGGACTTGTGAGTGTGGCGTGCCAGTTGCGTCGAACAATCCATAGGAGATAACACAGTAAAAGGGAGAATGATATGTGATTTCTTGTCATACAGGCATTTGGGCAAGGTTTGAATTAAACCGAATTGCCTAGACACCAAGTTCGGTTGATAGGCTAGCAAGCTGAAGTGACCTTTTACAAGGTTTAGTTTGTGAATCAATAGGCGGGGAATGAGGAATCTCTCCCAAATTAGCTTTGAATCCTCTTCGTGTTTCTTTAAGGGAGCAGGGAAGGGTCTAGTAAACCATTCTGGGCCACATTTTCGTTCTGCGAAGGGAGCCATCTTCGCGGTAAACTCATGCCGTTTTGCAAACATATGAAAAAAGCTAGATAAATTGGATCGAAGGGAATGGCCTTCCTCGCTAGGAGTAAGTTGGGCCAGGTGAGGCCATTCGACTCTTCTCTCAGCAACTACTGGCGAACGTTCATCAACTTCACCTTTGTTGGGAAGACTGTGCTCAAAAGTGGCATTAAGCCACAGCTGAAGAAGCCAAAAGGGGCCCGACAATAGTAAGTTACCATGGCTGTCAGGATCTTTCAATTTATCCACACCTTCGCCTAAGGCCTCATAAAGACTGGCCAGGATCATTTCACTAAGGCAGACGCCTCTCTTCACATGTAGTTGGTTGGCCAGGACCAGATACTTTCGCGCCACCTGCAAAGATTTGGTACAAAATACACAGCGGGATAACCACATGGCCAAAAAGGCTATGTGTTCTTCATCATCAACAGAGGTACTAGTTTTATTGTGGTAATGTTGGACAAAAGCTGTATATGTATGTTTAGTATTGGCAAAACCAATGTTGTCATGACTATCGATCTCCGGATCATAAACAAGGTCGTAGGGTTTTAGACCTAGAATGGCAGCTACGTCGAGTAAAGTGGTGTCATCATCCCATAAGGAAGGTGAAAAGTGTTGTGAGTCCTATCCCAGAAGAATAAGGAAGAAGCCAGCATAAGGGGGCAGTACGAAGGGACTACCTTCGACATCATAATCAGATCGTAAATCCCAGTGTCCTTCCATTCCTGGGCTTTTACTTTCTCTATTTTCGTCAGCCAGTTGAGATAAAGTTCGGAATCTTTAAAGTATGGAGTGGCCCTAAATAATCTGGCCCCATCATGAAGGTACCTAAAGTCTACGTCGAAAAGGCTCAGGCTATTAGGACCGTCAGTGGAAATTTTGTTAAAATCTCTTTGCCCTAGGGGTTTAGTGGTTCTATAAGAAGGGAAGAAATCTTTAATGGCGGAGTAGTCAAGACTTGGTGGGGGTAAAGGCCCAGACATGGCTAAAGGTCTCCCTGCAACAGTAACAGGAATGATTACCTGAGATTCGTAAATGTGGCGTTTCTCCTTCGTCAGGGGTTCACGGATGAACTGTTGATTCTTTACCGCCTGGGGACCACTCAAGATGGTAAAGTGAGGAAGTGTTGATGTAGAAGTTTGTCCTTTGGGTTGCATTTTCTTCTTCTGATGATCAGCCATTGTTGAAGGAAGTAAGAGTTTGTTGGTTGGAAGCAGAAAATTAGAGAAAAAGCAAGGAAAGTCGTGAAGAATTAGAGAAGTTGTAAAAAATGAAAACATCAAAGGGAAATTGCTTATATAGTGAATGGAAGACTGAAAGTTTCCATCATTAAGGGGCTAGAGTTAGTGGGCCACGTGTATGCTTGGATGTGGGATGGCAGAGGCAGTAGTTTTAATTCACGTCCCCGAGGGTGGAAGGGTGATGATGGCCCACGATTTTATTGAGTCCCGAGAAAATAGCCATGATGATAGTGACGTCATAACATGCATCAAGGTGGCGGAACAATAGCTTACATGTTCATAGCTATCTCTCTTTTTCTCTTTCATCCTCTTTCAACTTCTCATACTGGCATTGGTGGAAAGGAGTATCAGACGACACTCATGGGGGCAAAGAGGCGTCGAAAGCCAGACGTTGACAAAAAAATGTGCTTTTCCACAGTCGAAGTTGAAAAGACATTTTTGGGGGGCAATTTGTTAGCTCCTAAATTCGATGCCTCAGTTAGAAAGAAGCTATTTAAGACAAAGGGGTAAAAGATAGGTTGAGACCAAAAGAATGGTCGAAAGAAGCAAAATAGCTAAGTCGAAGAACTCACCCAGAAGCCAAGAGTTCGACCGCCTGCTGAGACGAATGGTTTATCGAAGTATTTTAAATTTGAATATGGGAGGGAACGGTTTTGCTTGTGGAAAATTGAGGGAGACACGTGTCACCTTATGAGTAATAGATCCATGCATTTTAGACAAGTGGCGGAAGGAGATTATGGTGGAGGTTATGAGAGGTTATTTTTTGTTACTATAAATAGGGTGTCTTAGACATATCCAGAGTGTGTTGTAATTTACTATTGTACAAATTACTCTTGAAACTACTCCAAGTATCCGAGTGTAGAGAAAGCGAGTATTGTAAGAGAATGTACGTGATGTAAACACACCATATTTTAACTTAATGCAAATTTACTTTTTTACTTTAAGTTTTACAAAGCCTTTTATTATCTTTATTGTCTTTACCCCTTTTCCTCCTTACCTTATTTCTTTCCTTCCTATGCAATTCTTTCTCTTCGTCCTCAATCTAACTTCACTCTTACCAACAAACTTTCTTCTCTTTTATTAGAAGCCTTACTTTACCTTGAAATTAACCTGTAGTCGAATAGATGTTCTTTTAGGATTCTTTTATCCCAACACTGTTCGAGCGTGGAACTTGAATAAACTTGTAAAACCAAAAAAACAAATCTTTTAGCATATGTCCTAGGATCAATCTGATCGATCCTGTGAGTCACCAAAGTTAGATTTGGAAGATCAGCGGTTGTTTTCCGATTTTTAAGGGAAACACCCCTGTGAACGCAGACGTAGTTAAAAAATACTTTGCTTAAAAGAGACCCGCTGGACACAAAAGGAAAATTCCAGGCAAAAATGGGGCATCCCGGCGAACCATAAAAAAGGAAAAATAGGTTCGGGCAAAAATTAGGGATAAAAATGAAAAGATGTAAACCCGCAAAGTTAAAAACCTAAAAAGGCGACTTTGGAAAAAATGGGTATCCCGATGAATCGAAAACCCGAAAGGGCGGTTCAGGCAAAAGTTAGGGATTGAAAAGCAAATGACTGCGGTCTGCGTATGAACTTCTTTGCTTAGTGGATTGGGAGAACCTGAGGGCTGCTTATCCGAATCAATCTCTTCTGAAGACGAAGCGTCGGGAAAGCGTCAGGGTTAGGCGAGTCATAGAGGAATTAGCTCATGGTGTTTGTCTGCACCACATTGCCGACATTGTTGTACTTTTTGTTTAAAATGTACACTTTTGTATTTGCTTTTATGCATACTTGTAGTTTTGCGCAACTTCCTCTTTTCAGGAGTTGCATCTGTTGTAAAACTTTGCCTATTTTACAGGCTGTTTATCAATAAACATATACTATTCAGTACTTGTCTGTGTGCTTTGTTTTAGCTTTTACTGTTTTGTTTGTGAAAAATGCCCGATGTTTTTGATGAACTTGCATACATAAACTTGCAAGCCTTGGCCAATAATTGCTAAAACTTTGATATTAATTGAACAATGTCACGGACGATGACCAAGATAGTCTTGTTGTATAGAATGTCTTGTCTGTTTGTCTTTTGCAGGGTTGTTACCCTTAGGGCAAAGTTTTATGAATACGGATGGATTCATATGTTCCCTAAACAGTGTAATTCTCCAGCAGGTGAAGTTGCATCTCTATCCCAATAGAGTTATGTGCAGTGTATTAACATGTCTTTGGTAGTTTGCCGGTGCGCTTTTAATCCCCCGCAGAGCACGAGTATGTGCTTACTCCCTGGCGAGTCAAGATTTGGGCGTATCCCCACAAAGTAGGTGCAAAGTTTTCCTCAGTTGAGGCCTGGTACTTTTTCCATCTTCATCAGTTTGATCGTACTCAGCTTTCAGTAGTGCAGACTGAGGCCTCCGACAGTTAGGTCTTTGTTCCCCAAGAGAGTTGTGTCTTGGAAGGCCGTTCAGGGCATTGCTTTTCTCTATCAGGTAAGTTGGGCTGTTTAGCTCAGATGTTTTAAGTACTCGGTGAGTTATCTGTTCCTCAGAAAGTTTGTATTCCAGAGAGTCAGCCCAGGCATTTTCCTCAGCAAGTGGTGATCTGCATCCTAGGTTGAGTTTGGATTTCCTGTTCTTGTTTGAACTTTATTCCCGGTAGGTGAGCCTTTCGAGGCCTTTTCGTTTTGGTGTAAGTCCAATTGTTATTGGCATGGGTAAGCTTTTCCCTGCAGGGTTGTTTGTTGTTCCTGACAGGATGGTTTCTATTTCTCTAGCATTTACTTTGTTGTTTCAGTTCCGTTGCATATGCATGCGTGCATAGCATCTACCCAAACGCGTAACATTTCCATCTCGTATGGGGAATTACGACATTGTGTGATCTTTTAACTGTTTCTCCCTTTCCCCTTTGGTCCAATGAATGAAAATTGTTCCTCATACTCTTGATGAGTTGAACAAATTTCTAGGACCATTTTGCCCCTGGTTGGTTGACTTTAGGGTTGACTTTTGGTGCTTTCCTTTTGACCCTCGATTTTCCCATTTCAAAGTGGTACATCTTGAATTTAATTTTCTTTTGATGGTGCTTTGAGGGGATATTAGCCTTGTGCCTTTGGCTTCTGTTTGCCAACTTGTTTGGCTATCTTGTGCATTTTATTTGGTAATTGTTGAGCCTTTTTCCTAATTTTGAGATGACTTGCAAGTCAAGTCATCACCAAGGGAGGTTCCCACACACATCTTGACCTAGTTTGACTTGGATATGACATTTTTGGATCCCTTGAGCTTTCAATGCCTTGTAATTCATGTTGCTAACATGTTAAGGATGTTTTTGGTTCAATTTTAGGTCATGACAATTCTTTTTGCTTGCTCATTTGTGTTCATCTCTTGAGTCTTTTAATTAGAGTTTCCATGTGGAGCTTTCTTGCTTTTCCTTTGTGCATATGCTTATTTTTCTCTTGTGATGTACTTGCTTTTGCATTTGTGCACTCTTTCCTCATCCTCCATTATGTCCCATGACTTTGGAATGTTATTTAAGGTAGCTTGGTCCCTCCTTAGGAGGAACTTGAAGCTTACCTAAAGTAATGAATCCATGAGGACTTTTCTTGGTGACTTTGTTACACTTGCTTGCTTGCTTTTGATGCATCTCTCTCTCTCTTTTCTCTTTGCATCCTCATATGCATGCTTGGTTGAGATGAGCTTGTGGTGGCTACTGCCCCACACATGTTTTCCTCCCACTTTCATTCTATGTGTTCCTACTTGTGCATTCCATGTATGCATTCTCTTATTTGCATGTTTCCATTTTTCTTTCTTCTTCTTCTTTTGTCTTCCTCCCCTTAGGATTTCTAACCTCTCTTGTTTAAGAGAGGTTATGATGGACATTAGGGTTCTAACCATGCATGATAACATTAGGTAGATGTTTCCCTTTTGTGATCTCAACTTTAGGTGCACTTTGAATGACAACTTCTAGGGTTTGGTCTAGTCCCCCTTTAGTTTGTCCCTTTCTCTTCTCATCTTCAAACAACTTCAATCCACTTAATAAAGATAATGAATATTGTGCCATGAGCCTTATACTTAGGAAATGGTGATTGAGTGGTTACCTCTCAATTGCCTAGAGTGTTTAGTATACGTCCTTAGAACGATATGCGACGCATTCGATCCTAGGTTTTAGACTTTGTTAGAACATACATTATGAACACTCTAATTCAAAATGCTTCTTCTCTAAAAAGCATAAAAACACTTCAAACCTTTTTATCCTTCGGGATCTTAATCAGGAAAACCTTTTCATAAACAAGAGTGTTGTTAACTTTCAGTCCTATCGCAAACGGTAACGCCTAAGTCTCCAATGGTCGAGCTGCATACACCAAACTGCTAGAACTGTCTGTTAACCCTGCTCGGGTAAAACTTTTGAACCAACCTGTGGTTCTTTTAGCCTGAACTACGTTTGCTCTGATCTTTCATACCGGATGAAAGTACGTAGGCATAAGACGTGATGTCTTAGCGAGCAACCTCTCCCCCTTCTTTAGCCGTAGTTGGTCGAACTACGTTGACTCTGACTTTCCCATTGCATGAGGGAGTACGTAGGCACAGAGCGGCGATGCTCTGCCGAGTCAGTCCTTTTTCTTTTTTCTTTTGTCCATAAGCCTTTAGCGTAGATAGTTTACACACCCTTTTAGATAGACAACACACTCGTGGATCCCGTCGAGTACGACAGACGTGAGGGGTGCTCATACCTTCCCCTTGCGTAACCGACTCTCGAACCTAGGACTTGGTTGCGATGACCTCGTCTTTTCCCGTTTTCGTCAGGTTTTTTTCGATCGTTTCCTTTCCCCTCTTTGGGATAAATAACGATAGGTGGCAACTCTGTTAGTCATTGTCGGCCCCTTTTTTCACAGTAGCGACATTATGCCATTCAACCAGGATTGTTAATAGTAGACCCCGATGCTAGGTAAGGATTAATATAGGATGCAATATCCATTGCACTATCTACATAGGTAGATGGACTAGAGTGTAGGCTTGCCATAATCGCAGTTGGCATGCCATAAGAATGTTCCCTACCACTTAAGGATAATGTAATATTCAAGGGAAAATAAGGCATTTGGTCTCCTACCATACTTTGTGTAGCCTAACGGGTGGTGGACACACTCGTTACTTGTGATAAAGATACCACCATTTCTAGTGATGCAGTCGATGCTGCCATCTGGCTTATAACCATTAGGTTTTCTCCAACAGTGGTTAAAGTCCATGTATTCCCAACCGTTGTATATATTGATTATTCTTCTATGTTTGAAGCATTGCTTCGAGCGGAAATTTGGTTCTTAGTTGGACGATTCATTTATGAAAGTTTCTTACCACTCCTCAAACGCATAAACACTCAATAAATGAAGACATTTCATATGAAAACACAAATACACTATATGAAAGACAACACTTTTCTATAAAAGTTTTAAAAATCTTGCATATAAGGGTCCCACTGGGCAGACCAATTGTTTATAATTTAGTAAACAATCACGAGTTTAGTTCATTTAAGAGATTAACTCAAAAAAAATCTCAAAAACAATTTGTGCAAAAAATTGCAAAGAAAAGTTGTGTGATTGGAATTTAAATGCTTGAATAATTATACATTGGACGCAAACAATATGCTTTGGATAAAGATAACAAACAGTAAAGAAGATAAATGACATTAAAGTAAATGGTTCAAAATACAACAAATTTAAAGAAAGTTTAAAGAATGAATGCATACTCATATTTCTCACAAATTGTTGTTCTCCGTGACTTGGATAATTTAGTTCTATAAAAAAACTAGTGAAAAGTTGTGACTCTGATATCATACACTAAGATTGACTTATATACTAATACCATAGTAACCATAGACAACAAATAGATCCTAATGATCTAACACGTATCCCACAACGTGGGCTTCAATCCACTCGTCTTCAAGGACAAAACTGCTGAAAATCAACCATAACATTGATATCTGCATTAATAACTGCTCTAAGGCTCTTAACTGCCTCAGTCGAGAGTATTTGATTAACTCCCATAGTGTTAAGACATCTCCATGTTACATAGTCTTTGGACTTAAGAATATCCTAAGTCTCTAACACCTGGTAGACGTGTCGACTTTGACATTGGTCAAAAGTTTGATTTCTGAAACTCTTTTCAAGATTCTGAACATATTTTGAAGAAAATGATCTTAATCTTGTGGATTTGTTCTTGAAACTACTACAAACCAGTCTTTGCTTCGACTCAACTAATAGGTTAGTCAAACCATCTTAATCGAGATAACTAGTATGTCGATGTTTTGGTTATCATGTTAATTTTCTCTAGTTAAAATTCTTATGCTAACACCTAAAAAAAACTTTAAGCAAATTAAATTAATCTATGTAGAGATAATACATATTTTATGAGTAAAATTGAATATATTTAATAATAGTACAATGCTAAGATGGTCATGATTTCAATTTACACTATATAAATACACAGGTTTACGTGGAAGCTCTTCCTTAAACGTCTCTAAACGAAAGATGAATTAGTAAAGCGGGAAATTATATCAGGTTCTCATAACACAATATATCTTCTTTATTTTGCTGAAAATGAATCACACCTAATTTATCTCTTTATGTTTTGTACAAAGACTATGTTGCTTTAAAAAAATATGAATTGGTTTTGGCTTCCTTCCTCGTTGTACTAGCATCATTCTCCATCTCATTAATTTTAATAGAAAATTAAAGGGTAATATCAGAAAAGTTTTTCGGTTGATTATCTAGTTAGCAACTGTTGTTTTCGGATTTAAAAAATTGAGTTTGGCACAAGGAAATTATCGGGACGAGTCGCGTACTAGGTCGCTTTCTTTAAGACGTTTCGCCGTACTGCCAAATTATGCAAAGCAGTCGAATTTATGACGACGCCTCCAGGATAAAACAGCCCGTTCGAACAACTTACGATCATCAGTTGCACACTGATAAATCGCTCTAGAAATACACCTATCTAAGTATCTGGTGAAAATAACCAGTCAAGAAAAGAAAGTTTTTGAGATGAAGAGAAATAAGGAAGAGAAGAGGGAAATCAAAATTCGTGTAAATTTGTGAAATCCGATGTATACACTACTGAATTTCTACCCTGTATTTATAGGCAGCTACCTGCACATGAGTGGGGAGAAATTCATGGTGAGTTTAATTAAATTATATAAATTCGGATCCAAAAAATAATTCATCTAGACCGGACCGGACCGGATCGAACCGAGCCGGCCGGCCGGAAGGCGGCGGCGCGCGCGCGTGTGTCTTGTTCGTCATGGGTGTGTCCTCACTCCTTTCACAAAATTGGGTGCCCTTTAGGGCCCAACCCAATAGACAAAGTTGGAATATATAAACACTACTAATATTTCCATTCCCTTCAATGTGGGACTAAAATGAATCTTTTCAAATTCACTTCTATATTAGTTCTCACTTGTGTTCATTTATTGCTCATTAATTGTCAACAAATGTTTCCAATTCCCACTCTAATTAATTAAAGTTCCAACATTCCCCCACTTGAATTTAAAAGAGATTTTAGAAGTACGTCAGTCGTTTCTAAGGTTGAGCATAAGTAAAAGGTGTCTACGACTTGAACCTTAGCATAACGAGTAGGTTTCCGATTCAACAAGAGGGACACCATTGTCTTGAACTCTATCTCGGACATCAGACCCACACACAACCTTTCTGTAAGGTGTATTCTTGTAGCCCGTGCTTTAGTGGCCCTGCACGTGTATCCCGGTTCAATGAATGCTCTAGGAATTCTGCCTCGAAATTCCATAGGAACCGGCCTCAGTTCCACAGTCACATAGGTGAATCTATCAAGAGTACTCCTGTAGCCTAGGTACTCCCTCATACAGAGTATATATCTCATTAAGAGTTTCGATTATCTCATCCTCTCATTACTTCAGGATTCATGCTTTACTTGCATGATCATTTTCATATTGCTCATAACTTGTTATTACCCATTGAACCTAAGTCTTGGGATCTCCAGTCATTTAGGTCGGGTTACCATCATGAGTAACAAATTACTTTATAGGCATTAGTCCCATCTTTTTGGAAGTATTATGGACTTTCTCTCTAGCTAATCCTTTCGTCAAAGGATCTGCTAGGTTCTCATCAGTGCGTACATGATCCACTCTCACAGCTCCTTTAGAGATACAGTCTCTAACAGTGCTATGTTTTCTTCTAATTTGACGTCTTTTACCATTATAATAACGGTTCTCAACTTTTGCAATAGCCGCGGTACTATCGCAGTGGATCAACACAGCTGGTATAGGTTTTTCCCATAAAGGAATCTCAGCTAGCAAGCATCTTAACCAACTTGCTTCTTCACTAGCTGTAGCTAATGCTATCATCTCAGACTCCATTGTGGACTGTGCCAGAATGGTCTGTTTCTTTGATTTCCAAGATACAACTCCTCCGGCTATACTAAATATATAACCACTAGTAGCTTTGGAATCATCCGATAAGGTGTTCCAATCTGCATCACTATACCCTTCTAGTACAGCAGGAAATTTCTGATAGTGTAGGCTGTGGTCCATAGTCCTTTTAAGGTACCTCATTACTCGCTCAATAGCTTGGCAATGTTCGTTACTCAGCCTACTTGTAAATCTGCACAACAATCCTACGACATATGCAATGTCGGGTCTAGTACAATCAGTGGCATACCTAAGACTGCCAATGATGCTCGTATATTCTACTTGTTTGACACTTTCTCCAGTGTTCTTAAACAGTTTCACACTTGGATCATACGGAGTGCATGCAGGTTTACAATCAGAGTATTTATATTTCTTTAAGATCTTCTCCACATAGTGAGATTGATCCAAAGAAATTCCTTGGTCGGATCTTGTGATCTTGATACCCAGGATCACGCTTGCTTCTCCGAGGTCTTTCATATCAAAGTTATTGCATAACAATGATTTCATATCATTAATGGCCTGAATGTTTGATCCAAATATAAGTAGATCGTCTACATATAGACATATGATAGTATAAATGCGATTCTCAGATTTGTAATAAACGCACTTGTCACTTTCATTCACTTTGTACCCATTAATTGTCATTAGGTTATCAAACTTTTCATGCCATTGTTTAGGGGCTTGTTTTAGTCCATACAGAGACTTATCTAACATACAGACCTTGCTTTCTTGTCCTTGGATCACAAACCCTTCTGGTTGTTCCATATAGATTTCTTCTTCTAAGTCACCGTTTAAAAAAGCTGTTTTAACATCCATTTGGTGTACTATTAAGTTATAAATGGCTGCTATTGAAATGAGTACCCTAATGGATGTAATTCTAGTGACCGAAGAAAATGTGTCAAAGAAATCTATATTTTCTCTTTGTCTAAAACCCTTGGCTACAAGGCGAGCCTTGTATTTCTCAATCATTCCATCAGGTTTTAGTTTCTTTTTCAAAACCCATTTACAACCAATTGGTTTGGAACCCGGTGGTAAGTCTACTAAGTGCCAGGTCTTGTTGGATTCTAGAGAATTTATCTCATCATTAATGGCTTTTTGCCATAAGTCTGCATCCATAGATGACAGTGCTTCTTAAAGGTTTATTGGATCTTCTTCTACATTATAGGCCGAATAATCGGGCCCATAGTCTTTAGCAACTCTTACTCTTTTACTTCTTCGAAGTTCTGTTTCTACATTGTCGTTGCTTTCAGTGCTTTTTATCACAGGAATGTGACTCGATTGTGTGCCCCCACTATTTCTCGATTTGAAAGGAAATTTGTCTTCAAAGAATTCAACATCGTTTGATTCTATAATTACTCTGGCATTTAGGTCATAAAACCTATATGCCTTACTGTTTGCTGCATACCCAATGAATGCGCATTCATAGGCTCTACTAGCGAGTTTAACTCGTTTCGGATCCGGAATTCTGACATAAGCCAGACAGCCCCAAGTTCTTAAATAAGACAAATTTGGTTGTCTTTTCTTTAATATCTCATAAGGTGAGATCTTACTTTTTGACTTGGGAACTTTATTCAGGACATAGCAAACAGTCAATAAAATTTCCCCCCACCAGTGAGGTGCAGCACCCGAATTCAGCATGATTGCAACTACAAGTTCAGTAAGAGTCCTATTCTTTCTTTATGCTTTACCATTCATTTCAGGAGAGTATGGAGCAGTCGTTTCATGTATAATACCATGTTCAGCAAAAAAATCATTAAAAAAGCTAGAGTCATATTCGGTTCCCCTATCACTGCGAAGTCTCTTAATCTTCTTGTTAAATTGATTCTCAATTTCAGTTACATACACCTTAAACATGTCAAGCGCTTCACTTTTATTCTTCATTAGATATACATAAGTATAATCAGAGCAATCGTCAATAAAAGTGATAAAATAACGTTTATTATTTCTAGTTAAACTTCCATCTAATTCACATATATCAGAGTGTATAAGATCTAGGGGGTCAGATTCTTTTATAATTGACTTATGTGAAGTTTTTGTTATTTTAGCTTGACTGCAAAATTCACATTTATTGGAATCATTAAAATTAAGTTTAGGGATTAGGCCTATGTTGCTTGCATTAGAAAGGATTCGTTTATTAACGTGACAAAGTCTACCATGCCAAATATTAAAGTCACACACAGAGTAAACAGAAGGAGAAATTTTATTCAAATCAACATTCAACTTAAACATGCCATCAGTGGCGTACCCTTTTTCCAACAAAAATACCATTCTTAGTGATGGTGTACAAATCTTTCCAACCAGGGGACAGTTTGTCAATAATTATAGCAATTTGAAATTGTTCATTGAGGGGCATACCTTCTGTAATGATCTCATGAGCAATCTTCTGAATTTCGTGGCTTTGAGCTTCCACCGACTTCTCATCCACCATCTTGTAGTTCAAGTAGCGGCTGACAGCAAATTTCTTCGCACCTGCTTCTTCAGTATCATATTTTCTTTGCAGAGCCTCCCATACCTATTTAGCAGTCCTGTAGCTACAGTAGTAGTCATACAGATCATCAGCAAGGCTGTTTAGAATATGATTTTAGCACAGATAATCATTCTCGTGCCATAAGGAGATTTCTTTTCGGAGCTGTAGATCATCTGCTGCAGCCTTAGCTTTTGCAGCATCTGAGTCAGACATTTTGGAAATCCCGTCTGAATCTGCAAGTGAGTTACCGTTAGGTAGTTCAGATGATGCAGAAGGGACAACCGGGATATCCTCAGTCAGAACGTGGGCAACCTTTTTCAGAGTTAAGAAAAATTTCATCTTAGCTTGCCAACGTTTGAAATTGGAACCCTCAAACCTGAAAGGTTTGTCAGAGACCGAAGCGGCCGCAGTAGAACCGATAATTTCCTCAGTTGCCATGTCAGTTATTAAAACGTCTTAAAATTATTGTTTTCGGATTTAAAAAATTGAGTTTGGCACAAGGAAATTATCGGACGAGTCGCGTACTAGGTCGCTTTCTTTAAGACGTTTCGCCGTACTGCCAAATTATGCAAAGCAGTCGAATTTATGACGGCGCCTCCAGGATAAAACAGCCCGTTCAAACAACTTACGATTATCAGTTGCACACTGATAAATCGCTCTAGAAATACACCTATCTAAGTATTTGGTGAAAATAACCAGTCAAGAAAAGAAAGTTTTTGAGATGAAGAGAAATAAGGAAGAGAAGAGGGAAATCAAAATTCGTGTGAATTTGTGAAATCCGATGTACACACTACTGAATTTCTACCCTGTATTTATAGGCAGCTACCTGCAACTGAGTGGGGAGAAATTTGTGGTGAGTGGAGAAAATGGTGGGAGAATGAGAAATTCGTGGAGGACTGGATCTGGCAGTTACTGACCAATTATTTTCTTAATTAATTAATATTTATTATTAATTAATTTTCCACCGAATTATATTAATTAATTAATTAAATTATATAAATTCGGGTCCAAAAAATAATTCATCTAGACCGGACCGGACCGGACCGAACCGAGCCGAGCCGGCGGGCCGGACGGACGGCGGCGGCGGTGCGCGCGCGTGTGTCTTGTTGGTCATGGGTGTGTCCTCACTCCTTTCACAAAATTGGGTGCCCTTTAGGGCCCAACCCAATAGACAAAGTTGGAATATATAAACACTACTAATATTTCCATTCCCTTCAATGTGGGACTAAAATGAATCTTTTCAAATTCACTTCTATATTAGTTCTCACTTGTGTTCATTTATTGCTCATTAATTGTCAACAAAATTCTCTTCAATGTTGCCATTTGCACTGCACGGTTATCGTACGACAGTGCGTACGTCAACCGGGGCAACTCCTTTCTCACTGGTGTACGGTATGGAAGTTGTCCTACCGTTGGAAGTTGAGATTCCCTCTTTGCAAGTTTTGGTTGATGTGAAACTCGATGAGGCAGAATGGATTAAGAATCGACTAAACCAACTCAATCTGATGGACGAGAAGAGGTTAGCATCGATTGCATATAGTCGTCTGTACCAGAGCCGAATGAAGAAAGCTTATGATAAGAAGGTGCGTCCTAGAAGCTTTCAGACGGGTGATCTCGTCCTGAAGAAGATTCTTCCTCCCCACTCTGATCACCGGGGCAAGTGGACTCCCAATTACGAAGGTCCGTACGTTGTCAACAAGGTCTTCTCGGGAGGAGCCTTGTTGTTATCCACGATGGATGGCGAAGATTTTGCATCCCCGGTGAACGCGGATGCAGTTAAAAAATACTTTGCTTAAAAAATGACCCGCTGGAAAGAAAAAGAATATCCAGGCAAAAATGGGGCATCCCGGCGAACCATAAAAAAGGGAAAAAGGTTTGGGCAAAAATTAGGGATATAAAAGAAAGAATGTACACCCACAAAGTCGAAAACCTGAAAGGGCGATTCAGGCAAAAGTTAGAGATTTGAAAAAGAAAATGACTGCGTTCCGCGTGTGGACTTTCATTGTTTAGTGGTTTGGAAGACCTGACGGCCGTTTATCTGAATCAATCTCTTCTGAAGCTGAAGCGTCGGAGAAGTATCGAAGTCGAGTGGGTCATAGAGGGATCAACTCATGGTGTTCGTCTACGCCTCATTGCCGATATTTGTGTATATACTGATGTATATTTTATTTTTGCGCGGCTTCCTCATTCCAGGAGCTTGCATCTGTTGTAAAACATTTTCACCCATTCAGGGGTTCGATATCAATAAAATATATACTATTCAGCAATTTTGTTTGTTTGTTTAGCATCTATCTGTTTTGATTGCGAAAAAGAATGCCGATGTTTTTGATAAAATGTGCATACATAAACTTACTGGCCTAGGCCACCGATTGTTGAAACAATGAATTACTTGAACATTGTCACAAGATGATAACCTTGATAGGTCCCTTTGAGAAGGGTATCTTGTCCGTTTGTTTGTGTTGTTATAGGTATAGCATATTCCAGGCAGTACGCCGTATGCATCCCAGTCAGGATGATTCCTTCCTCTCCAACAAGCCCAGCAGCGTCTCCCCGTAGAGTTTGAACATGGGATCAAAAGCATTGATATGTGTTTCCCCAGGCAGAGAAGATTCTCTCCCTAATCAGATGTGTCCTGAAGGATCATCGTCCCCCCCAGCTGAGTCATACACTGAAGTGTGCAGCAATTGATAGTTCAAGACTGAAGTCTCCAGCGGAATTGAAGTTCCCCACAGAGTCATACTCTCCCCAATAAGCAGGATGATTCCTTCTTCCCCAACCGAGTTGGCAGTTCCCCAAGAGAGCTGAGTCCTTGGAAGTCGTCCAGATCATGATTGGTTTTCCCCAGTAGAGTGTTGAATAGCTGATGTTGTACTTCCCCACCCGGAGTCATTATCTCCAGGAAAGTTGTAACTGTGAAGGTCGTGCAGTTTATTTCTGCGATTGACATCGTTTTCATCAGCGGTTGTGGTTCGTGTACCCAGAGGAGCAAGTTCAGGTGCTCGTAAAGCTTTATTCCCCTGCAGCATTCGACTGAAGTTCATCTCCCCAAGAGCCCAATTGTTATTGGTGTGATTCTCCTTGGCAGGATGATTCCTCCTCCCTACCAGAGTGGTTCTTTCTCCTTGACAGGAGGATTCTCCCTTCAGCATTTATTTTGCTAATGGGGTCGTAGCATTTTGCATGATTGCATAGCATTTACCCTAAGAAGGCGTAGCATTTCCACCGTGTGGAGCATTGCGCCATTGTTGAACCATATGCATATGAAACATGAGCTAGGTCGTTACCATTCTTGTTTTGCAGGTGTTCCCCGACAGGGTGTCCGCTCAGGATGATTCCTGAAATCTCAGAAGAGTTGTGTGGCTCAAGATGATTCTTGAATTCCCCCAGCAAAGTCGTTTGCCCAAGATGATTCTTGAGTTCTCCAGCGAAGTGGTTTGTTTAAGATGATTCTTAAAATCCCTTGTGAAGTCGCCAGAGAGGGTTGCTCAAGTTGATGCTTAGAGTCCCCGGCAGAGTGTTTGCTCAGGATGATTCCTGAAATCTCCAGCATAGTTATTGGTTCAGGATGATTCTTGAAGTGCCCGACGGAGTCACTTGTCCAAGATGATTCTTGAAATCCTTAGCAGAGTTGATTCACCCAGAATGATTTCTGAATCCCTGAAGCAGAGTTACTTGATAGTTCTCCCGAATCCCTGGCGGAGATGAATCATCCCCAGCAGGTTTCTGAACAGCGGAGTTGAAACTTCCCTTGAAGACTTGACGATTGAAGTCCAACCGTATTAACGAAGCAGTTCTCTCAGCTGATGTGGAGTTCCTGATGGCAGAAGTTTGGATATCCCCAATTGGTTCATGATTGACTGAGAATTCTATTCCCGACTTACTGATGAAATCCGGCTGACGCCCGAAAATTTCTTTGAATGCCCGTTGGCATGATTAGCTTGATTGTTGACCTGATGAGTCCCAAGGAATCTTGATGCCTGACGGCATGATCGACCATGTATCACCGGTTACCGTGTGACCAATTCCCCAGCTAGTTGCCGTGCAGCTATTATTTCAGTTTTTGAAGATTTGTTCCCATCAGAGTACTGTGTACTTGTGCAGTTGGCAAATTTCCGGGTTTATCGGTATTCAAAAGTCTTTTACCTTGATTGTTTGAGAGCCGTTCGCTTCTCACCCAGTCAGGTCCAAGCCGTTTGAATAGGGGCAGCTGTTGCACCCCAAAATTTGCTCAACTTTTCTTTACCTAGCTTATGTTTCACTTCATTCACATTAGCATTATCATTTGCATTTCATTGACATGTATGCAGGAGATCATGAGGTATAATTACCAATAAAGGGCTACACAAGACTTTGAAGCTAGCTTAGAAGGTTATTCAAGTGTTCAAGGGTTGACATCCTTGTCAGAGAAGTTAAAAGATCCTCAGAGAGAGTGGCTGAAGCCAAGAGGGTGTGTCTCCTAACTTGAGAGTTGTGGGAAGCCATCAGATGATTCTGAGGTCATGGAGATGCACTTGAGGTCTTGATAGAGATCATGAGAAGTGTTGAAGATCACTTTGATTCCTAGACAGGTCATTGTGCAAGATTAAGAAGACTCAGCCATGAGTGGTGCAATTAGGGTTTGACTGGGTCAACCCTAAGTCAACTGATGATTTGAACAAGGTTGAGACCTAATTCAAGATCCATGTGATCATGGATTGAGGCATTGAGATGTTATAAGGATGATTCCAAGGTTAACTCATCATGATTGAAGAGTTTGAGAAGTTTCAAGCTAGGGTTTCTAAGGCTTGACAGTGTAAAATCCCCTAGTTTGACCCCCATCTTCAATGCAATGTAGCTCAAGATGTGATTGTCATATCATCTTACCCCCAACATGAATGTTGCAGAGCTTTATTTTAGCTTTTATTTGAGTGCTAGAAGTCCTTGATAGGATTTGTAGAACTCACGTTATGACTTTGGCAAGTTACAGGTCATCTGAGGTATGTGAATTTGGAGCTTGAAAGTTACCCAACTTGCATGAAACTTTTGCCCTAGAAGGATGATTCCTATGAACTTTTGGTCAACATGAATGTTGTTCCTTATCCTCTTAGATTTCTAGAGAGTACTATAAGTCCTTGATAGGATTTGTATAACTCAAGTTATGGCTTTGACAAGTCAAGGGCATTTTGGTCATTTGGAGATTATAGGTCATTTCAACCACAAGGCCATAACTCCTATTTCCAAGCTTCAAATGGGAAAATGTTCAACATCAAACTTGTTCAAAATGATGTTTTAAGGCTAACCAAAAGGTCATGAGAGGTTGGAATTGCTTGTAGCTCAAAGTCACAAAAATGGCTTAAAATAAGAATGATTTCCAAATGAACCAAAGATGGAAATTGGTATTTTTGATCTACATGTCCAAACCAAGGCATGTAATATGTCATTTTGATTCTAAAACAAATTTTAAGAACATTGGTTTTGCCACAATTTTGAATTGAAGTTTAATTTGTGGACTTGCTTTGAAAAGTGGTTACTTACATCTTAAGTAACATTTGCCAAACCAAAATTCAAGGCATGACCAAGGCTTCTTCCAATCCAAACACATCAAAAATACCATTAGGAGAGAAAGTGGAATAGAATGGGGGTGAATACAAGCTGCTAATAGAATTGGTATGACCATGGCATGTGATTGAAATTTCCATGAAGTGAGATATTGAATTTCTCATTAGAAGGATCTAGAGCTTTCTAGATCATCCATACATGGCCTATATATTGAATAGAGTTGGTTCAAATTGAAGGTTGGTGATAGTTGAAGGAGAGAATAGAGATTGAGTGTGAAAAATTCTTGCTTGCAACTGAATTCGGTTACACCATTTTCTTCACTTTCCATCCATTTTCTTGATTGCAATCTCTTCCATGGATGCTAGGGAATGATTCCAGATCATAATCAAGGCAAATTCGTGGCTGAGTAGTGTTCTTGATCTCAGATTTCTCCATCTGCAACTCAAAGTTGGTTCCAAGACTTCAGAGCATTTCCATCCATTTCATTGCATACAGAAGCTTGGAATTGATTCAGTGAAGGATTCTGCAAGCTCTTGAAGGTTGATTTGAAGATTCAACCCTTCTGTTTGCTCAAGTTTACCAGGTATGCAATCCTTGTGCTATGGCCTAAATTAGGTAGAATTAAGATGAATTGTTATGGTAGATGCATAGTAGAATGGTGTAAGGAGGTTTTCAAATCATTAATTTGAGAGTTAGTGACCAATTAGGGTTGTTACCATTTTCGGGTGAGATGTTGTTCTTGCGAATCTTGAGGTTTTAGGTTGAACTAATGGTATGAATGGACTCCTTGTGAGATTTGGGACAAGTTTCATTAAGGAATCGTGGCCAATGGTGGATTCTATGGCAAGTTAGGGTTGTGAGATGACGACCGGAGAATGTCACCGGCCAATGGTGGATTCTACGTTGACTCTGATTTCTCATTCTCTGATGAGAATACGTAGGCATAAAGCGTGACGCTTTGCCGAGTCATTTTTATTTTCTTTTTATACCAGCCTTGATAGGTAGATAGTAAACAAATCCGTCAGTTAAACACAACAAGCGTGGATCCCATCGAGTACGATGGACGTGAGGGGTGCTAATACCTTCCCCTTGCGTAACCGACTCCCGAACCCAGACAATGGTTGCGATGACCTTGTCTTATACCTTTTCGTCAGGTTTTTCCGATCGTTCCCTTTCCCGTCCTGAGGGATAAATAACGAAAGGTGGCGACTCTTCTGTTTTGCCGGCACCTTATTTTCGCGGTAGCGACAGCTGGCGACTCTGTTGGGGACTTGATAGTTTCCTGGGGATCCAACGTCCCTTGTGCGAGTCAGTTTGGGGATCCAACGTCCCCTGCGAGAGTCAATCCTAGCGCTTGTATGATTACTTGTTGGGTTCTGTTTGTTTATCGCATTTTATTTCCCGCATTTTATTTTCAGTATGATATGATTATCTGTACTATTGTGGGAGGGGCATTCTGATGAGTGAGAAGCCAGACCCAGGCTTGAGTGTACTTAGCATTAGTTGTGGAAATTAGTGGGCGCGTGCTTGCTTGGCAGGAACTAGTGTCTCATGATATCCATGCTCAGACGAGGTTCTCCCGATTGACTTCTTTTTCAACCCTTTGGGTTGAAGGGGTTGTTGGTTTGGAGGATTGTCGACTCTGGGGACCGATCATTTGGAATTCAGCTGAGTGAGGCCACTTCAGGAGCTGGTGATGTCACACCTTCTGGGTATTGTATCGCCCCTCTTGAATGTCTGTGACGCTGATGACCGCATAGGATGCCGAACTTGTGTCAGTGTAGGTCCATACCTGTGAGCAGGGTCGGGTTTGTTGCAGGAAACCTTAACCTTCATACTACCTGGTTTTCTTGATAGTGAATCAGTTTTGTTGGTATCAGAGGTTCTCATCATCAGATGTATATGTGTTCTTGACAGAGCAGAGTTATGGTCCTGCATCAGAGGTCCTTATCTTCAGAGATGTTTGTTCTTGACAGAGCAGATTTATGGTCCTGTATCAGAGGTCCTTATCTTCAGAGATGTTTGTTCATGACAGAGCAGATTTATGGTCCTGTATCAGAGGTCCTTATTGTCAGATGTATGTTTGTTCTTGACAGAGCAGATTTATGGTCCTGTATCAGAGGTCCTTATTGTCAGATGTATGTTTGTTCTTGACAGAGCAGAATCTATGGTCCGATACCGGGGTTTTCTTCTCATCAGAGATAGGGTTGTTTTTGACAGAGCAGTATTATGGTTTTGTTGACACAGAACCTTCATCTCTTCAACAACACAGTTGTCTTGATCTCCTGCTGCATGATTGCATCTTATATTGCTTTGCATACCCATTTGCATTTCATTAACGTGTGTCTGTGTTGCAAGTACTGTTTCCCCCCGATTCAGGATTTCTCGCCTTCTATTGTGCTACTATGGGTTCTCTAAGGAAGACTGTGGCTTACAAACTCCCCACTCCTGATGTTGTTCAGCTGACTGGTTTGATTGCTTTGGCAGATGATTCTGTGAGAGATGAATTCAGAAAGTCTTACGATAAACTGCTCAGTTTGGTTCGTAACCCTTCTGTGTTTGAGTTGAATGGGTTGCACGCCCTGCTGCAGTTCTACGATCCTCCGTTGAGATGCTTTACTTTCCAGGATTTTGTTCTCTCCCCCACACTAGAGGATTATGTTGATGTGTTAGGTGTGCCTATCAAGAGTCAGATGCCTTTTGTTCATATGGATGTTGAGCCTAATCTGGCTAGTCTAGCCCCTTCACTTCATCTGGATGCCTCCGAGTTGATCTTGTCTAGTTGGAACAAGGTTCTCGGCTTCTCCTTGCAATTCTTAGTGAGAAAAGCTCAGCAGTGCGCCAAAGACGGATGTTGGGTCGTGTTCAACGCCATCCTCGTTTTGTGCATATATGGCATCATTCTGTTCCCCAATATGCCTGACTTTGTAGACTTCGATGCATTTCACATCTTTGCATTAGGGAATCCAGTCCCTACCTTGATAGGAGATGTCTACCATTCCGTCCACTACAAAAACGAGAACAGAAGGGGTAAGAATGTCTCGTGTTGTGTGCCCCTGCTCTATAGATGGCTTGATAGTCACCTACCCAAGAAGGGTCCCTTTGCTTCGTCTGCAGACACAGCTGAGTGGTCTGAGCGTTTGATGAGGCTATCAGTGGAGGATATCGCCTGGTTTGATAGAGATAGGTTGGGTACCGAGATCATCTTCAGCTGCAGTGGGTTTCCGAATGTGCCTTTGATAGGCAGGAAGGGCTGTATAAACAATAATCCATCTCTGCTGGTCCGACAGTTTGCTTATGCTTTGAGAGCTCCGCCGAAGGATGAAAAGGTGCAGGAATCTCTGTACCTCACTGGTCTTCTAGAGGTGGATACGTTATCTAAGCTTTAGCACGCTTGGAATGGTATCTGTAAGTGGGGAAATCCGTTGCTGGGAAAAAGTAATAGCCAAGCCTACGCTCTGTATGTGACCTGGATCAGAGCCAGAGCAGATGCTATAGGGATGTCGTTTCCTCCTGCCAAGCCAAAAAGCCCTCCAGTGATTGAAGATCCTACCACCGTGCCTATTCAGCAGCATAATCGGGTGCTAGCTGAGAGAGATGAGCTGAAGAAGGCAAACAAAGAACTGGAGAAAGAATTGGCGCAACTCAGAAGCGAGAGGAGCGAAGCCGTCCATTCCTTCAAGAGGCAGACAGAGCTGGTGAACCAGTTAGGGACAGATTTGAATAAGCAGATAGCTGAGCATGAACGCTTAGGTCGAGACTTCAAAGCTGTCAACGATGTACTGGCCACTAAGAAGCAGCACTTGGATGAAGCACATCGGAGAATATCCAAGTTTAATCAGCATTGGAAGGCCACCCTGGCCAACAGCAAAGAACGGGAGGATAAGCTGAAGCAACAGATTTCCAAGTTGAAAGCCCAGGTGAAAGCTAGTGAGAAGAGGTTTGATGAAGAAACCGCTCGCAGATATGTCGCTGAAGGCCGGCTCAACAAAGCTCTTGCTAACCTGAAGGAGCGCAAGCTGATGTTTGAATCCAAGAAGCGGAAGTTAGAAGATTGTTTCGGCGAAGTAGCATGAGAAGACTCAGTTGAAGGTCTTCAATACACCATTATGCAGAGAGAGTTACTCGTCGAAGGGTTTCTCACTCGGCCTGATCATCTAGAAACGAAGGGGTTGTTAGAAGAGTTTCGCGCGCGTGGCCGTGCTTGACTATTTGTAATCCTTTTGCGTTGATCATTGTTGTACGCTGACCATCACCAGGCTTGTTGGTCGAGGTCATGCTATTGATTCTGCTTGTACTCAGTGACGTTATGTACTGCCTTGATGGGCTTTCTTTATCTATGAGATGTTATTTCCATGATTGGACTCGGACTTCTTATTATCGGCATTGGCACTCAGGCACTAGGATCGGGGGAAATCTCCCTAACGCACAGACACACGTTTGCATTTGCATGAAGCATTTGCATAACGAGCACTTTGTTGTTTTTTCTGACCCTTTTGTGTATACAGGTTGTTTCAGGTTGTTCCAGGATTAATCAGAGACCTATCCACTGCTATCCGACCAGAGCAAATCAAGCCAGAGTTATGGAGCAAATGCAAACTGATGTTCAGGAACTCCGAGAAAGGATGGACCGCTTCATGGAGCTCATGCAAGCGGTCGCCAACGACCAGGATCAGCTCAGAACCTTGGTTCAGCCTCTGATTTCAAGGGTCGACGGCAATGGTGTACTCCATGGTGGGACTGTGCCAACCCCTCCACCTGTTGAAACTCCTCAGAATGGCGTCCCCGTGACCGGGGAGAATGGCAATGCCAACGGCAATGTAATCGCTAACATGGGGCTCAACGGTAGTACGACTGGCGTCGGTAATGGGAATTTCGAAGCTAACGTCAATGTTGGGCTGGGTAACGGCAACGCAGGTGTAGGAAATCTGTTTGGGCCTCAGCCGTGGTTAGAAGACCGTCAAGACGATGTGTTCTCACAGAGAGGTGCTGAAGGAGAGCTGACTGTTGAAGCACGGCTAAGGTTTAAGGCACTCGAGGACAAGATGAGGAACTTCGAGAACCAGAACACCATGGGTGTTGACATGTCCAAGTTGGGACTGATTGCTGATTTCAAGGTGCCTCCCAAGTTCAAGGTACCTGACTTTGAAAAGTACAAGGGCACCACTTGCCCTCGCGTCCATCTGAGATCATATTACCGGAAAATGTCCGCTCATTCTGAGGATGAGAAGTTGCTGATGCACTTCTTTCAGGACAGTCTGTCCGGGCCTTCCCTGGAATGGTACATGAGTCTGGAACCTACCAGTGTGCGCACGTGGAAGGAACTTGCTAAAGCATTTGTGCACCACTACCAATATAACAGTGACTTGGCTCCGAACCGGGTCCAACTGCAGAATCTGTCACAGAGGAATAATGAAGGGTTCAAAGAGTACGCCCAGCGGTGGCGTGAATTGGCAGCCAGGGTTCAGCCGCCGATGGTTGAACGCGAGCTTGTGGAAATGTTCGTCGCCTCCCTCCCAGGGGTTTATTACGAGAAATTGGTCAGCTGTATGTCTGGAAGCTTCTCAGATCTCATTATCACGGGTGAGCGCATTGAAAATGGGATCAAGTTGAAGATAATTCAAGGTGATCTGTCCTCAACTAGAGGAGGCAAGAAACCCTACAGTGGCAAAAGGAGGGAAGGAGAGACGAGCGTCGTGTCCAACGCTCGAAGGAAGGGTAAAGGCCCTCACCAGCAGGTGGCCAGCATAACTATCCCGTCAGTCCAACAACCCCAGCCACAACAACAACAACAGCAGCAGCAGCAGCAGTCGAATCAACAAGGGTACAGAAAGTATCAGAACAGGGCACCTATGTCGAGCCGTCACCTCGAGCCACCGCCCATGTCTTATGCTCAGCTGTTACAGACTTTGCTTCAGTTACAGCTAATCCAGAAGAGAACCCTGGCTCCCTTGACAGGGGCACCTCCGCCAGGTTACGATGCGAATGCAACTTGTGAGTTTCACTCGGGGGCACCAGGCCACACAATAGAAAATTGCAAAGCCTTCAAGCACAAGGTGTAGGACATGGTGGATGCTAAGATCATCAACTTCTCAGATAATGTGTCAAACGTCACAAAGAACCCTATGCCGAATCATAGGGGAGGTGGAGTAAATGCCATTATTGAAGACGAGAGCTTGGATTTGTTGACTGACGTCAGAGATCTGAAGACACCGCTTAGCTTCGTTAAAGCTAAGCTGATGAAAAGAGGTTACTTCCCGGGCTGTGGAGAGCGGTGTATGGGTTGTGCGACAAGTCCTGATGGATGTGAACAGTTGATAGAGGGGATCCAAAGTCTGATGGCCGAAGGAATCCTGCAGTTTAGCCGAAGGGCCGAAAGCGGATCAGGAGAGGTAATGCTGAAGCAAGATGATGAGGTCGCCACCATCACCATCCCTCGTCGTACGATCACTATTTCTGCACCCAGACCACCCACGATTACCATCACCAAAGCTGGGCCGATACCCTTCAAAAGCACCAATGTTGTCCCGTGGCATTACGGGGCAGAGGTCTACTGCAATGGACAAAAGTTGGATTTAGAACCATCAGGGTCGTGTGTGGATAACCTAGCGGGAATCGGCGGAATCACTCGCAGCGGAAGAGTATTTTCCCCACCTGAGATCGTGGCGCACAAAACGGACAAAGCTGATGCAACTGATAAAGGGAAGAGTAAGGTCGCTGAAGAAATCCCTCGTGGGGTAGAGAAAGACTTACTTGTTAAAGACGCCGAAGAGTTTATGAGGTTGATTAAAAAGAGTGACTACAAGATCGTGGATCATCTCCATCAAACACCCTCGAAAATTTCCATCCTGAATCTGTTGCTGTGTTTTGAGGCACATCGCAACGCACTGCTGAAGGTGTTGAATGCCACATATGTACCACAGGAAATATTGGTAAACCAGTTGGAAGGGGTCGTAGCCCACGTGAATGCTGGAAATGGGTTAGGGTTCATTGACCTGGAGCTGACGCCGAAGGGGAGGAACCACAACAGTGCCCTGCACATCTCGATAGAGTGTAGGGGAACGATTATGTCTCATGTGTTGGTGGACACAGGGTCATCGCTCAATGTTCTTCCGAAGAAAGCATTGATGAAGTTAGATACTCGCGGAGTGATTTGCACACCCAGTGATCTGGTTGAGAAGGCGTTCGATGGAACCAAACGTCATGTTTTCGGGGAAGTGACGTTGCCAATCCAAGTCGGGCCGGAAACGTTCGACGCGGTCTTTTACATCATGGACATCATGCCTGCCTACAGTTGTCTCTTGGGCCGGCCATGGATCCATTCTGCGGGCACCGTGACCTCCACGTTGCACCAGAAGCTCAAGTATGCTGTCGGAGGAAGCATCGTGACGGTATGTGGCGAGGAAGATATAATGGTGAGCCATTTGTCGTCCTTCAAGTATGTCGAGATGGATGGGGAAATCCACGAAACCCTATGTCAGGCGTTCAAAGCTGTTAAAGTCAAGAACGTAGCTCCTGTAATCACTGAGAAGCCAGAGATGACTCTCTCCTCCTTCAAGGAAGCCCGGGCCGTTGTTCAAGCCGGATCTACCCCAGGGTGGGGGCGAATTCTAGAGATACCTAACAAGCAAGACAAGTTTGGGTTGGGATATTCTCCTGCGGCTGAATCCTCCTCTTCTCACAGTGCGTCGCGAGGTAAAGGGCCGATCCAGTTTACAAGCGGCGGAGTAATTTTCGAAAGTGTCAACGCGGTGTCTGAAGACGGCGAAGACAGCGACTGTGACCTAGACTCTTGGATCCAGCCAAGCAAGCCAGGCGAGAGCCTCAACAATTGGTCCGTCAGGGATATCATCTAAATGACAAGAAAAGAGTAATGATTTACTTTTTCCAATCGTTGTACAACCCTATGTCCTACCCGGGGCATAGTGGTTTTATTGTCAGGGCCTTGTTTGATTATGTACATGCATTTTATCAATAAATCAAAAGGCGTTTTCTTCGTATTCGAATGCTGTGATCTCTGTTATTCCTGTTTTATATTTGTTTTGAAAAACAATAAAATGGCAATGGGGTTTGTGCTAACCTGCATATCCTTGTTTTAAGCTTAACCCTTGTTATTGCAGGATCCACATAGCAGATGACATCGACTCTGGACCTTCTACGACTCACTTCGACTTCGATTTCCCGATCTATCAAGCCGAAGAAGAGATTGACGAAGACGAAGACCTTCCCGAAGAGTTGGCTCGCTTGTTGAAACAAGAAGAGAAGGTTATTCTGCCTCATGAGGAAGAGATTGAGATCGTGAATCTGGGTTCTGAAGAACTAGTCAGGAATGCCAGGATAGGGGCTGCAGTGCAGAGTGATGTCAAGCAGAGATTGGTCGAGATGCTGAGAGAGTATAGTGACATCTTTGCTTGGTCATACAAAGATATGCCCGGACTTGACACTGACATTGTGGTCCACCACTTGCCGCTGCGAGAAGATTGTCCTCCCGTCAAGCAGAAGCTTAGGAGGACACGACCAGATATGGCCGTTAAGATCAAAGAGGAAGTGCAGAAACAGCTTGATGCTGGATTCTTAGCGGTCACTACTTACCCTCCGTGGGTCGCCAACATAATGCATGTACCGAAGAAAGACGGTAAGGTGCGAATGTGCATCGATTATCGGGATTTGAATAGGGCAAGCCCTAAAGATGATTTCCCGCTGCCTCATATTGATGTGTTGGTCGACAATACAACTCAGTTCTCTGTATTTTCGTTCATGGATGGCTTCTCTGGCTACAAACAAATCAAGATGGCGCCGGAGGACATGGAGAAAACTACGTTTATTACACCTTGGGGAACATTTTGCTACAAGGTAATGCCTTTCGGTCTGAAGAATGCAGGGGCCACTTACCAACGAGCTATGGTTACTTTGTTTCATGATATGATTCATCATGAGATTGAAGTCTATGTTGATGACATGATTGCGAAGTCCCAAATGGAGGAAGGACATCTGGTCAATTTGCTGAAGCTTTTTGAGAGGCTTAGGAAGTTCAGGTTGAGGCTGAATCCTAACAAGTGTACTTTCGGAGTACGGTCTGGAAAACTACTGGGGTTTATCGTGAGTGAAAGAGGCATTGAGGTTGATCCTGCGAAGATAAAAGCGATACAAGAAATGCCAGCGCCGAAAACAGAAAAAGAAGTTCATGGTTTCCTGGGCAGAATAAACTACATTGCGAGGTTTATTTCTCAGCTCACGGCCACGTGTGAACCGATGTTCAAACTACTAAAGAAAAATCAGGCGATTATCTGGAACGAGGATTGCCAGAAGGCATTTGACAAGATAAAACAGTATCTACAGGAACCTCCGATCTTGATACCCCCAGTGGCCGAAAGACCCTTAATCATGTACTTGACAGTTCTTGAGAATAGTATGGGGCGTGTTCTCGGTCAGCACGACGAGACGGGCAGAAAGGAGCATGCCATTTACTACTTGAGTAAAAAGTTCACGGATTGTGAATCTCGCTACTCGATGCTGGAGAAAACGTGTTGTGCACTAGCCTAGGCTGCCAAACGTTTACGACAATACATGCTCAATCACACCACCATGCTAATTTCGAAGATGGATCCGATCAAGTACGTCTTCGAGAAGCAAGCGCTTTCGGGCAGGATTGCCAGATGGCAAATGGTGTTGACGGAATATGACATTCAGTACGTTTCCCAGAAGGCCATCAAGGGAAGCGTATTGTCTGAGTACCTTGCTGAACAGCCGATCAAAGATTATCAGCCGATGAAATTTGAATTCCCTTATGAGGATATCATGTTTCTTAAAGCGAAAGATTGCGATGAACCGTTGCCCGACGAGGGTCCAGACAGGAAGTCCCAATGGAAATTGATATTTGACGGGGCGGTTAATTCTTATGGAAGTGGCATTGGAGTGATCATCACGACTCCCCACGGATCCCACATCCCGTTCACTGCGAGACTGACGTTTCCGGTCACCAATAACGAAGCGGAGTACGAAGCATGCATCATGGGTCTAGAAGAGGCAATTGATTTGAGAATCAAGAACCTAGATGTATATGGTGACTCGGCACTTGTGATTAACCAGATTAAAGGGGAATGGGAGACTCGTCAATCGAATTTGGTGTCGTACATGAATTATGCCAGAAGGCTGCTTCCGTTCTTTGATCGAGTGGAACTCCATCATGTGCCCAGGGACGAAAATCAGATGGCTGATGCCTTAGCCACGTTGGCTTCGATGTATAAAGTCAATTTTTGGAATGAAGCTCCAAGGATTGTCCTTTCCCGTCTTGATAGACATGCATTCGTCTTTGCAATCGAGGAAGCCTCCGATGGCAAGCCATGGTTCCATGACATCCAGACCTTCCTTATGACTAAGGAGTATCCTGCGGGAGCGTCAACCCAGGATAAGAAGACTCTGAGGAGGCTATCTGGAAACTTTTATCTCAATCCTGATGGAGTCCTGTATAAAAGAAACCACGATCTCGTGCTGCTCAGATGTGTAGATGAGAAAGAAGCGAGTATGCTCATGGAAGAAGTCCATGAAGGCACATTTGGTACGCACGCCGGCGGGCATGCTATGACAAGAAAGATCCTGAGAGCGGGATACTACTGGCTGATGACGGAGTCAGATTGCTTTAAATTCGCGAAGAGATGTCATAAATGCCAGGTTTATGCTGATAAGATTCATGTGCCGCCGTGCCCGTTGAATGTCATGTCCTCCCCGTGGCCGTTCTCCATGTGGGGCATCGACGTGATAGGCAAAATCGAGCCCACTGCATCTAATGGTCATCGCTTCATTCTAGTAGCTATAGACTACTTCACCAAGTGGGTGGAGGCAGCCTCGTATGCTAACGTGACCAAGCAGGTGGTGGCTAAATTCATAAAGAGGGACATCATCTGTCGTTACGGAGTTCCTGAGCGGATCATTACTGATAATGGTTCGAATCTAAATAACAAGATGATGAAGGAGCTGTGCCAGAGTTTCAAGATTGAACACCACAACTCATCTCCTTACCGGCCGAAGATGAATGACGCCGTTGAAGCGGCCAAGAAAAACATTAAGAAGATTGTACAGAAAATGGTTGTGACCTACAAAGATTGGCACAAGATGTTGCCATTTGCACTGCACGGTTATCATACGGCAGTGCGTACGTCAACCGGGGCAACTCCTTTCTCACTGGTGTACGGTATGGAAGTTGTCCTACCGTTGGAAGTTGAGATTCCCTCTTTGCGAGTTTTGGTTGATGTGAAACTCGATGAGGCAGAATGGATTAAGAATCGACTAAACCAACTCAGTCTGATGGACGAGAAGAGGTTAGCATCGATTGCATATAGTCGTCTGTACCAGAGCCGAATGAAGAAAGCTTATGATAAGAAGGTGCGTCCTAGAAGCTTTCAGACGGGTGATCTCGTCCTGAAGAAGATTCTTCCTCCCCACTCCGATCACCAGGGCAAGTGGACTCCCAATTATGAAGGTCCGTATGTTGTCAACAAGGTCTTCTCGGGAGGAGCCTTGTTGTTATCCACGATGGATGGCGAAGATTTTGCATCCCCGGTGAATGCGGATGCAGTTAAAAAATACTTTGCTTAAAAAATGACCCGCTGGAAAGAAAAAGAATATCCAGGCAAAAATGGGGCATCCCGGCGAACCATAAAAAAGGGAAAAAGGTTCGGGCAAAAATTAGGGATATAAAAGAAAGAATGTACGCCCGCAAAGTCGAAAACCCGGAAGGGCGACTTTGGCAAAAAAGGGTATCCCGGTGAATCGAAAACCCGAAAGGGCGATTCAGGCAAAAGTTAGGGATTTGAAAAAGCCCATGAGTGGTGCAATTAGGGTTTGACTGGGTCAACCCTAAGTCAACTGATGATTTGAACAAGGTTGAGACCTAATTCAAGAGCCATGTGATCATGGATTGAGGCATTGAGATGTTATAAGGATGATTCCAAGGTTAACTCATCATGATTGAAGAGTTTGAGAAGTTTCAAGCTAGGGTTTCTAAGGCTTGATAGTGTAAAATCCCCTAGTTTGACCCCCATCTTCAAGGCAATGTAGCTCAAGATGTGATTGTCATCTCATCTTACCCCCAACATGAATGTTGTAGAGCATGATTTTAGATTTAATTTGAGTGCTAGAAGTCATTGATAGGATTTGTAGAACTCAAGTTATGACTTTGACAAGTTACAGGTCATCTGAGGTATGTGAATTTGGAGCTTGAAAGTTACCCAACTTGCATGAAACTTTTGCCCTAGAAGGATGATTCCTATGAACTTTTGGTCAACATGAATGTTGTTCCTTATCCTCTTATATTTCTAGAGAGTACTAGAAGTCCTTGATAGGATTTGTAGAACTCAAGTTATGGCTTTGACAAGTCAAGGGCATTTTGGTCATTTGGAGATTATAGGTCATTTCAACCACAAGGCCATAACTCCTATTTCCAAGCTTCAAATGGGAAAATGTTCAACATCAAACTTGTTCAAAATGATGTTTTAAGGCTAACCAAGAGGTCATGAGAGGTTGAAATTTCTTGTAGCTCAAAATCACAAAAATGGCTCAAAATAAGAATGATTTCCAAATGAACCAAAAATGGAAATTGGTATTTTTGATCTACATGTCCAAAACAAGGCATGTAATATGTCATTTTGATTCTAAAACACATTTTAAGAACATTGGTTTTGCCACAATTTTGAATTGAAGTTTAATTTGTGGACTTGCTTTGAAAAGTGGTTACTTACATCTTAAGTAACATTTGCCAAACCAAAATTCAAGGCATGACCAAGGCTTCTTCCAATCCAAACACATCAAAAATACCATTAGGAGAGAAAGTGGAAGAGAATGGGGGTGGATACAAGCTGCTAATAGAATTTCTATGACCACGGCATGTGATTGAAATTTCCATGAAGTGAGATATTGAATTTCTCATTAGAAGGATCTAGAGTTTTCTAGATCATCCATACATGGCCTATATATTGAATAGAGTTGGTTCAGATTGAAGGTTGGTGATAGTTGAAGGAGAGAATAGAGATTGAGTGTGAAAAATTCTTGCTTGCAACTGAATTCGGTTACACCATTTTCTTCACTTTCCATCCATTTTCTTGATTGCAATCTCATCCATGGATGCTAGGGAATGATTCCAGATCATAATCAAGGCAAATTCGTGGCTGAGTAGTGTTCTTGATCTCAGATTTCTCCATCTGAAACTCAAAGTTGGTTCCAAGAATTCAGAGCATTTTCATCCATTTCATTGCATACAGAAGCTTGGAATTGATTCAGTGAAGGATTCTGCAAGCTCTTGAAGGTTGATTTGAAGATTCAACCCTTCTGTTTGCTCAAGTTTACAGGTATGCAATTCTTGTGCTATGGCCTAAATTAGGTAGAATTAAGATGAATTGTTATGGTAGATGCATAATAGAATGGTGTAAGGAGGTTTTCAGATCATTAATTTGAGAGTTAGTGACCAATTAGGGTTGTTACCATTTTCGGGTGAGATGTTGTTCTTGCGAATCTTGAGGTTTTAGGTTGAACTAATGGTATGAATGGACTCCTTGTGAGATTTGGGACAAGTTTCATTAAGGAATCGTGGCCAATGGTGGATTCTATGGCAAGTTAGGGTTGTGAGATGACGACCGGAGAATGTCACCGGCGGTGACTTTGGGCGCGCAGGTGGCCTGAGTTTTAGAGGTTTAAATTAGGGAAGATGATCCCAGAGCCCTTGGATCAAGGTTGGACTTTGACTGAAGACCCCATCCAACGGCAACGCGTGCATGAAATTTGTGAAGGATTTCTGAACTAAATGAAACGATGCGTTTCATTAATCAATTGTTTTTGGGCTTTATGCAATTACTGCTAACCACACCCCCTTCGTGGCCCAGTCTGTGAAATGAACTGATTTCTTTTACTATCTACACCACGCGCTTCTCATTTTACTTTTGATTTTCTATTATTTTTCATTTTATTCATGGTTAGTGATTAATTCATAAAAAATGGAAAAATAACTCAATTGATCCCATTCTTTTTGCATTAGATTCATGATTGAATCTAGTATTTTTTAGATGAAAAATATTATTATTTCATGCATTTTCTGATTTTATGGGATGTTTTACATTTTAATTGATATTAAAATAATCATGTTTGATGCTTGATATTGTTGAATTTGGTTTGATCATGTGATGATGATTTTGGCCTTAATTTTTTGTGAGTAGTTAGCATAGATATGCCTGCTCCCCATAGATTTTTCTCACATTTTTGTGATGAATGTAAGTGGTAGTTCTAGGTTGAAACATTAAGAGCTCCATTTTTAGGGTTTATGGTTGATACCTTGTGGTTTAGATTTTATTTCTAGGACTTGGTGGATGATTCAACCTCTGATTTTTGTAGGGTAGATTCATGATTGAATTAGGGTCCCTTAGGAATTTTTGTAGGAATTTTCAATGTAGTTCTCTATTTTTGTTTGATTTTAGTTTAGGTGCTAACTTTGGATGATTCTAATGCACTAATTCAACTAGATTGACCTCTTTAGTTCCCTTAGATTAGGGTGTTGCTTTGCTTGTTCTTAGATGATGTTGAAGACAAGTTGAAGATGCATTGGATTGCTTGAAGAGGCTTGGATGTGAGGATCTTCCCTTCTTTTGGTGTAGTTTTGTTTAGGTGTTAAGATTAGGGTTTGTAGGCAGAGCTTCTAGATAGATTCTCTTCCTTCATAAACATGGATGATGTTGATCACTTCCATTCTTCCCTATGATGTAAGGTCCCTTGTAAAGGCATCATCCCTCCTTTGGTAGGATGTGTGGCTCTTCACAAGTTGGTAGAACCTTTGAGGGTCCCTTTCTCTAATGATAGGATGCTTAGTGGTGACCTTTGGTCTTCACTCTTCTACCAACCATCCAAACTTTACTCTTGATAGATGAGTCTTTCTCCCTTGTTAGAGGATGGAGTTCCTTGCTTAAGGAATATTGAAGGGTGAAGTTGATACTTCTTTGTGTTTGAAGATTACTCTGAGAAGCTGAAGCTTGTAGATGAAGAGGAACAAGTTGATACTGGTAAAGAAGAGAGAGCTGAAGCTTGAAGACCAAGTTGATACTTGTGAAGAAGATCAAATTGAGATTGAGTGAAGAGCTGAGGCTTGAGGAATAAAGGATGATTTGATACTTATGTTGAGGCACTGAGAGCCTGAGGGAGCCAAGGTGATACTTGGTATTAGGGTTGAAACCTAAAGGTGGAGTTTACTGAAGAGCTGAGGCTTGGAGAAGAGGGAATAAGTTGATACTTATGTTTGATGTGTGGGAAGCTCAGAGAAGCAAGTTGATACTTGCTATTGAAGATGATAGCCTTGAAGGGTAGTTGGAGTCTGAAGACTGAACTGCTGTCAAAGAAGGTTGCTTTGATGTGAAGCTGTGGAAGCTGTTGATCTGCTTTCTTTCCTGTCTGTTTGCTTTCTGTGCAACTGTATTGATGTGACTTGTTTGATTTGCTTGATGCATTAGAATAAGTTCATATCTAGATTGACTTGGACTAGGAGCATGATTGCACTAGAGGTTGAGTTGCTCCCTCTGCTTGTATTTTTACTGTATGGTTTTGCTTGCGGGTATTCAGTAGAGCCCAACTCCCTTGCCTATGTGGTTTGTCTTGCTTGATAGCATGTTATTTATTTTGTATGATTACATTTACCCATATTTTGCTTGATAGCATGTTGTTTCTTCTGTATGACTACAGTCACTTATTGTATTTGCTTGATAGCATGTTATTCCTTCATGTATGATTGCAGTTATTCATATCTGGCTTGAGGTTGAGATGAGCTTGTGGAGGCTGATGTCCTACACACATTTCCTCCCTCACTTGCATTGCATGCATTTTACATTCGTTTACTGTTTACTGTTTAAGCTGATGCTTATCTGTTTCTGTTTACCCTAGCATGATCCCCTAGGAATCTCACTTCCTTTGATAAGGAAGTGATGATAGAACTTTAGGTTGAAACCTATGCATGATAACTTCTAGGAGTTCCCTGTTTCAAACCCCAACCATAGGATGAATCCTTGGCATGACAACATTAGGACTTGATAGTCTCCCCTTAGTTGAACCTGTTCGTTCTCTCTTCTCATCTCAAAACAAATTAAAATATAGTAATAAAGATTAACTAACGTCGTACGTTACGAGCCTTAAGCTATCTGAGAAAGGATTGTTGGAGAGTTTCTTTTCAACAGTCTGGATGTTTAGTATGGCACCCTTTGGGTGACATGCGACACATTCACTCTCAGGTCATAGTCTCTAGTGCGATATTGGTTGCAGACATCCATAAAAAACAATTCTTCCGTAAAAGACAGAAAACAAACTTCAAACCTTTTTGCCTCGTGGGCCCATAATTTAAAGGAAGCTTTTCTGAAGAAAAGAGTGTCGTTAAGTCTCAGTTCTACCGCGAACGGTAATGCCTAAGTCTCCAAGGGTCGAGCTACGTACACCAAACTGCTGGAACTATTTGTTAACCCTACTCGATAAAACAGATGAATCTGATTACCCGTAATCCGTATTATCCCAAACTATGTAAGCTCTGATCTCTCATACCTGTTGAGAGTACGTAGGCACAATACTGATGTATTGGCGAGCAACCTTCCCCTCCTTTCCCGTAGGTAGACGAACTACGTTGACTCTGATTTCTCATTCTCTGATGAGAATACGTAGGCATAAAGCGCGACGCTTTGCCGAGTCGTTTTTCTTTTCTTTTTATACCAGCCTTGATAGGTAGATAGTAAACAAACCCGTCAGTTAAACACAACAAGCATGGATCCCATCGAGTACGATGGACGTGAGGGGTGCTAATACCTTCCCCTTACGTAACCGACTCCCGAACCCAGACAATGGTTGCGATGACCTTGTCTTATACCTTTTCGTCAGGTTTTTCCGATCGTTCCCTTTCCCGTCTTGAGGGATAAATAACGAAAGGTGGCGACTCTTCTGTTTTGCCGGCACCTTATTTTCGCGGTAGCGACAGCTTGCGACTCTGCTGGGGACTTGATAGTTTCCTGGGGATCCAACGTCCCTTATGCGAGTTAGTTTGGGGATCCAACGTCCCCTGCGAGAGTCAATCCTAGCGCTTGTATGATTACTTGTTGGGTTGTGTTTGTTTATCGCATTTTATTTCCCGCATTTTATTTTCAGTATGATATGATTATCTGTACTGTTGTGGGAGGGGCATTCTGATGAGTGAGAAGCCAGACCCAGGCTTGAGTGTACTTAGCATTAGTTGTGGAAATTAGTGGGTGCGTGCTTGCTTGGCAGGAACTAGTGTCTCATGAAATCCATGCTCAGACGAGGTTCTCCCGATTGACTTCTTTTTCAACCCTTTGGGTTGAAGGGGTTGTTGGTTTGGAGGATTATCGACTCTGGGGACCGATCATTTGGAATTCAGCTGAGTGAGGCCACTTCAGGAGCTGGTGATGCCACACCTTCTGGGTATCGTATCGCCCCTCTTGAATGTCTGTGACGCTGATGACCGCATAGGATGCCGAACTTGTGTCAGTGTAGGTCCATACCTGTGAGCAGGGTCGGGTTTGTTGCAGGAAACCTTAACCTTCAGACTACCTGGTTTTCTTGATAGTGAATCAGTTTTGTTGGTATCAGAGGTTCTCATCATCAGATGTATATGTGTTCTTGACAGAGCAGAGTTATGGTCCTGCATCAGAGGTCCTTATCTTCAGAGATGTTTGTTCTTGACAGAGCAGATTTATGGTCCTGTATCAGAGGTCCTTATCTTCAGAGATGTTTGTTCATGACAGAGCAGATTTATGGTCCTGTATCAGAGGTCCTTATTGTCAGATGTATGTTTGTTCTTGACAGAGCAGATTTATGGTCCTGTATCAGAGGTCCTTATTGTCAGATGTATGTTTGTTCTTGACAGAGCAGAATCTATGGTCCGATACCGGGGTTTTCTTCTCATCAGAGATAGGGTTGTTCTTGACAGAGCAGTATTATGGTTTTGTTGACACAGAACCTTCATCTCTTCAACAACACAGTTGTCTTGATCTCCTGCTGCATGATTGCATCTTATATTGCTTTGCATACCCATTTGCATTTCATTAACGTGTGTCTGTGTTGCAAGTACTGTTTCCCCCCGATTCAGGATTTCTCGCCTTCTATTGTGCTACTATGGGTTCTCTAAGGAAGACTGTGGCTTACAAACTCCCCACTCCTGATGTTGTTCAGCTGACTGGTTTGATTGCTTTGGCAGATGATTCTGTGAGAGATGAATTCAGAAATTCTTACGGTAAACTGCTCAGTTTGGTTCGTAAACCTTCTGTGTTTGAGTTGAATGGGTTGCACGCCCTGCTGCAGTTCTACGATCCTCCGTTGAGATGCTTTACTTTCCAGGATTTTGTTCTCGCCCCCACACTAGAGGAGTATGTTGATGTGTTAGGTGTGCCTATCAAGAGTCAGATGCCTTTTGTTCATATGGATGTTGAGCCTAATCTGGCTAGTCTAGCCCCTTCACTTCATCTGGATGCCTCCGAGTTGATCTTGTCTAGTTGAAACAAGGTTCCCGGCTTCTCCTTGCAATTCTTAGTGAGAAAAGCTCAGCAGTGCGCCAAAGACGGATGTTGGGTCGTGTTCAACGCCATCCTCGTTTTGTGCATATATGGCATCATTCTGTTCCCCAATATGCCTGACTTTGTAGACTTCGATGCATTTCATATCTTTGCATCAGGGAATCCAGTCCCTACCTTGATAGGAGATGTCTACCATTTCGTCCACTACAAAAACGAGAACAGAAGGGGTAAGAATGTCTCGTGCTGTATGCCCCTGCTCTATAGATGGCTTGATAGTCACCTACCCAAGAAGGGTCCCTTTGCTTCGTCTGCAGCCACAGCTGAGTGGTCTGAGCGTTTGATGAGGCTATCAGCGGAGGATATCGTCTGGTTTGATAGAGATAGGTTGGGTACCGAGATCATCTTCAGCTGCAGTGGGTTTCCGAATGTGCCTTTGATAGGCAGGAAGGGCTGTATAAACAATAATCCATCTCTGTTGGTCCGACAGTTTGCTTATGCTTTGAGAGCTCCGCTGAAGGATGAAGAGGTGCAGGAATCTCTGTACCTCACTGGTCTTCTAGAGGGGGATACGTTATCTAAGCTTCAGCACGCTTGGAATGGTATCTGTAAGCGGGGAAAGCCGTTGCTGAAAAAAAGTAATAGCCAAGCCTACGCTCCGTATGTGACCTGGATCAGAGCCAGAGCAGATGCTATAGGGATGTCGTTTCCTCCTGCCAAGCCAGAAAGCCCTCCAGTGATTGAAGAGCCTACCACCGTACCTATTCAGCAGCATAATCGGGTGCTAGCTGAGAGAGATGAGCTGAAGAAGGCAAACAAAGAACTGGAGAAAGAATTGGCGCAACTCAGAAGCGAGAGGAGCGAAGCCGTCCATTCCTTCAAGAGGCAGACAGAGCTGGTGAACCAGTTAGGGACAGGTTTGACTAAGCAGATAGCTGAGCGTGAACGCTTAGGTCGAGACTTCAAAGCTGTCAACGATGTACTGGCCACTAAGAAGCAGCACTTGGATGAAGCATATCGGAGAATATCCAAGTTTAATCAGCACTGGAAGGCCACCCTGGCCAACGGCAAAGAACGGGAGGATAAGCTGAAGCAATAGATTTCCAAGTTGAAAGCCCAGGTGAAAGCTAGTGAGAAGAGGTTTGATGAAGAAACCGCTCGCAGATATGCCGCTGAAGGCAGGCTCAACAAAGCTCTTGCTAACCTGAAGGAGCGCAAGCTGATGTTTGAATCCAAGAAGTGGAAGTTAGAAGATTGTTTTGGCGAAGGAGCATGAGAAGACTCAGTTGAAGGTCTTCAATACACCATTATGCAGAGAGAGTTACTCGTCGAAGGGTTGCTCACTCGGCCTGATCATCCAGAAACGAAGGGGTTGTTAGAAGAGTTTCGCGCGCGTGGTCGTGCTTGACTATTTGTAATCCTTTTGCGTTGATCATTGTTGTACGCTGACCATCACCAGGCTTGTTGGTCGAGGTCATGCTATTGATTCTGCTTGTACTCAGTGACGTTATGTACTGCCTTGATGGGCTTTCTTTATCTATGAGATGTTATTTCCATGATTGGACTCGGACTTCTTATTATCGGCACTGGCACTCAGGCACTAGGATCGGGGGAAATCTCCCTAACGCACAGACACACGTTTGCATTTGCATGAAGCATTTGCATAACGAGCACTTTGTTGTTTTTTCTGACCCTTTTGTGTATACAGGTTGTTTCAGGTTGTTCCAGGATTGATCAAAGACCTATCCACCGCTATCCGACCAGAGCAAATCAAGCCAGAGTTATGGAGCAAATGCAAACTGATGTTCAGGAACTCTGAGAAAGGATGGACCGCTTCATGGAGCTCATGCAAGCGGTCGCCAACGGCCAGGATCAGCTCAGAACCTTGGTTCAGCCTCTGATTTCAAGGGTCGACAGCAATGGTGTACTCCATGGTGGGACTATGCCAACCCCTCTACCTGTTGAAACTCCTCAGAATGGCGTCCCCGTGACCGGGGAGAATGGCAGTGCCAACAGCAATGTAATCGCTAACATGGGGCTCAACGGTAATACGACTGGCGTCGGTAATGGGAATTTCGAAGCTAACGTCGATGTTGGGCTGGGCAACGGCAACGCAGGTGTAGGAAATTTGTTTGGGCCTCAGCCGTGGTTAGAAGACCGTCAAGACGATATGTTCTCACAGAGAGGTGCTGAAGGAGAGCTGACTGCTGAAGCACAGCTAAGGTTTAAGGCACTCGAGGACAAGATGAGGAACTTCGAGAACCAGAACACCATGGGTGTTGACATATCCAAGTTGGGACTGATTGCTGATTTCAAGGTGCCTCCCAAGTTCAAGGTACCTGACTTTGAAAAGTACAAGGGCACCACTTGCCCTCGCGTCCATCTGAGATCATATTACCGGAAAATGTCCGCTCATTCTGAGGATGAGAAGTTGCTGATGCACTTCTTTCAGGACAGTCTGTTCGGGCCTTCCCTGGAATGGTACATGAGTCTGGAACCTACCAGTGTGCGCACGTGGAAGGAACTTGCTGAAGCATTTGTGCACCACTACCAATATAACAGTGACTTGGCTCCGAACCGGGTCCAAGGATCTGCTAGGTTCTCATCAGTTCGTACATGATCCACTCTCACAGCTCCTTTAGAGATACAGTCTCTAACAGTACTATGTTTTCTTCTAATTTGACGTCTTTTACCATTATAATAACGGTTCTCAACTTTTGCAATAGCCGCGGTACTATCGCAGTGGATCAACACAGCTGGTATAGGTTTTTCCCATAAAGGAATCTCAGCTAGCAAGCATCTTAACCAACTTGCTTCTTCACTAGCTGTAGCTAATGCTATCATCTCAGACTCCATTGTGGACTGTACCAGAATGGTCTGTTTCTTTGATTTCCAAGATACAGTTCCTCCGGCTATACTAAATATATAACCACTAGTAGCTTTGGAATCATCCGATAAGGTGTTCCAATCTGCATCACTATACCCTTCTAGTACAGCAGGAAATTTCTGATAGTATAGGCCGAGGTCCATAGTCCTTTTAAGGTACCTCATTACTCGCTCAATAGATTGCCAATGTTCGTTACTCGGCCTACTTGTAAATCTGCACAACAATCCTACGACATATGCAATGTCAGGTCTAGTACAATCAGTGGCATACCTAAGACTGCCAATGATGCTTGCATATTCTGCTTGTTTGACACTTTCTCCAGTATTCTTAAACAGTTTCACACTTGGATCATACGGAGTGCATGCAGGTTTACAATCAGAGTATTTATATTTCTTTAAGATCTTCTCCACATAGTGAGATTGATCCAAAGAAATTCCTTGGTCGGATCTCGTGATCTTGATACCCAGGATCACGCTTGCTTCTCCGAGGTCTTTCATATCAAAGTTATTGCATAACAATGATTTCATATCATTAATGGCCTGAATGTTTGATCCAAATATAAGTAGATCGTCTACATATAGACATATGATAGTACAAATGTGATTCTCAGATTTGTAATAAACGCACTTGTCACTTTCATTCACTTTGTACCCATTAATTATCATTAGGTTATCAAACTTTTCATGCCATTGTTTAGGGGCTTGTTTTAGTCCATACAGAGACTTATCTAACTTACAGACCTTGCTTTCTTGTCCTTGGATCACAAACCCTTCTGGTTGTTCCATATAGATTTCTTCTTCTAAGTCACCGTTTAAAAAAGTTGTTTTAACATCCATTTAGTGGGCAACCTTTTTCAGAGTTAAGAAAAATTTCATCTTAGCTTGCCAACGTTTGAAATTGGAACCCTCAAACCTGAAAGGTTTGTCAGAGACCGAAGCGGCCGCAGTAGAACCGATAATTTCCTCAGTTGCCATGGCAGTTATTAAAACGTCTTAAAATTGTTGTTTTCGGATTTAAAAAATTGAGTTTGGCACAAGGAAATTATCGGACGAGTCGCGTACTAGGTCGCTTTCTTTAAGACGTTTCTCCGTACTGCCAAATTATGCAAAGCAGTCGAATTTACGACGACGCCTCCAGGATAAAACAACCCGTTCAAACAACTTATGATTATCAGTTGCACACTGATAAATCGCTCTAGAAATACACCTATCTAAGTATCTGGTGAAAATAACTAGTCAAGAAAAGAAAGTTTTTGAGATAAAGAGAAATAAGGAAGAGAAGAGGGAAATCAAAATTCGTGTGAATTTGTGAAATCCGATGTACACACTACTGAATTTCTACCCTGTATTTATAGGCAGCTACCTGCACCTGAGTGGGGAGAAATTCGTGGTGAGTGGAGAAAATGGTGGGAGAATGAGAAATTTGTGGAGGACTGGATCTGGCAGTTACTGACCAATTATTTTCTTAATTAATTAATATTTATTATTAATTAATTTTCCACCGAATTATATTAATTAATTAATTAAATTATATAAATTCGGGTCCAAAAAATAATTCATCTAGACCGGACCGAACCGAGCCGAGCCGAGCCGGCCGGCCGGCCGGACGGCGGCGGCGGCGCGCGCGCGTGTGTCTTGTTGGTCATGGGTGTGTCCTCACTCCTTTCACGAAATTGGGTTCCCTTTAGGGCCCAACCCAATAGACAAAGTTGGAATATATAAACACTACTAATATTTCCATTCCCTTTAATGTGGGACTAAAATGAATCTTTTCAAATTCACTTCTATATTAGTTCTCACTTGTGTTCATTTATTGCTCATTAATTGTCAACAAATGTTTCCAATTCCCACTCTAATTAATTAAAATTCCAACATTAATTAATTAAAGTTCCAACATTCCCCCACTTGAATTTAAAAGAGATGTTAGAAGTACGTCAGTCGTTTCTAAGGTTGAGCATAAGCAAAGGTGTCTACGACTTGAACCTTAGCATAGCGAGTAGGGTTCTGATTCAACAAGAGTGACACCATTGTCTTGAACTCTATCTCGGACATCAGACCCGCACACAACCTTTCCGTAAGGTGTATTATTGTAGCCCATGCTTTAGTGGCCCTGCACGTGTATCCCGGTTCAGTGAATGCTCTAGGAATTCTGCCTCGAAATTCCATAGGAACCGGCCTCAGTTCCACAGTCACATAGGTGAATCTATCAAGAGTACTCATGTAGCCTAGGTACTCCCTTATACAGAGTATAGATCTCATTAAGAGTTTCGATTATCTCATCCTCTCATTACATCAGGATTCATGCTTTACTTGCATGATCATTTTCATATTGCTCATAACTTGTTATTACCCATTGAACCTAAGTCTTGGGATCTCCAGTCATTTAGGTCGGGTTACCATCATGAGTAACAAATTACTTTATAGGCATTAGTCCCATCTTTTTGGAAGTATTATGGACTTTCTCTCTAGCTAATCCTTTCGTCCAAGGATCTGCTAGGTTCTCATCAGTGCGTACATGATCCACTCTCACAGCTCCTTTAGAGATACAGTCTCTAACAGTGCTATGTTTTCTTCTAATTTGACGTCTTTTACCATTATAATAACGGTTCTCAACTTTTGCAATAGTCGCGATACTATCGCAGTGGATCAACACAGCTGGTATAGGTTTTTCCCATAAAGGAATCTCAGCTAGCAAGCATCTTAACCAACTTGCTTCTTCACTAGCTGTAGCTAATGCTATCATCTCAGACTCCATTGTGGACTGTGCCAGAATGGTCTGTTTCTTTGATTTCCAAGATACAGCTCCTCCGGCTATACTAAATATATAACCACTAGTAGCTTTGGAATCATCCGATAAGGTGTTCCAATCTGCATCACTATACCCTTCTAGTACAACAAGAAATTTCTGATAGTGTAGGCCGAGGTCCATAGTCCTTTTAAGGTACCTCATTACTCGCTCAATAGCTTGCCAATGTTCGTTACTCGGCCTACTTGTAAATCTGCACAACAATCCTACGACATATGCAATGTCGGGTCTAGTACAATCAGTGGCATACCTAAGACTGCCAATGATGCTCGCATATTCTGCTTGTTTGACACTTTCTCCAGTGTTCTTAAACAGTTTCTCACTTGGATCATACGGAGTGCATGAAGGTTTACAATCAGAGTATTTATATTTCTTTAAGATCTTCTCCACATAGTGAGATTGATCCAAAGAAATTCCTTGGTCGGATCTCGTGATCTTGATACCCAGGATCACGCTTGCTTCTCCGAGGTCTTTCATATCAAAGTTATTGCATAACAATGATTTCATATCATTAATGGCCTGAATGTTTGATCCAAATATAAGTAGATCGTCTACATATAGACATATGATAGTACAAATGCGATTCTCAGATTTGTAATAAACACACTTGTCACTTTCATTCACTTTGTACCCATTAATTATCATTAGGTTATCAAACTTTTCATGCCATTGTTTAGGGGCTTGTTTTAGTCCATACAGAGACTTATCTAACTTACAGACCTTGCTTTCTTGTCCTTGGATCACAAAACCTTCTGGTTGTTCCATATAGATTTATTCTTCTAAGTCACCATTTAAAAAAGTTGTTTTAACATCCATTTGGTGTACTATTAAGTTATAAATGGCTGCTATTGAAATGAGTACCCTGATGGATGTAATTCTAGTGACCGGAGAAAAGGTGTCGAAGAAATCTGTATTTTCTCTTTGTCTAAAACCCTTGGCTACAAGGCGAGCCTTGTATTTCTCAATCGTTCCATCAGGTTTTAGTTTCTTTTTCAAAACCCATTTACAACCAATTGGTTTGCAACCCGGGGGTAAGTCTACTAAGTGCCAGGTCTTGTTAGATTGTAGAGAATCTATCTTATCATTAATGGCTTCTTGCCATAAGTCTGCATCCATAGATGACAGTGCTTCTTGAAGGTTTATTGGATCTTCTTCTACATTATAGGCCGAATAATCGGGCCCATAGTCTTTAGCAACTCTTGCTCTTTTACTTCTTCGAAGTTCTGTTTCTACATTGTCGCTGCTTTCAGTGCTTTTTATCACAGGAATGTGAATCAATTGTGTGCCCCCACTATTTCTCGATTTGAAAGGAAATTTGTCTTCAAAGAATTCAACATCGTTTGATTCTATAATTACTCTGACATTTAGGTCATAAAACCTGTATGCCTTATGTCGCTACTGCGAAAATCGGCGTCGGCTGACAAAAGAGTCGCCACCGTGCGTTATTCATCCCAACGGAGGGAAAGGAAATGCTCGAAGTAAACCTCGCGAAAAACGGGAAAGGTATGGTCATCGTAACCAAAACCTGGGTTCGGGAGTCGGTTACGCAAGGGGAAGGTATTAGCACCCCTCACATCCGTCGTACTCGACAGGATCCACGCTTGGTGTTTATAAGGAAAAGGGTGTGTTTATCTATCTACGCTAGTGGTCAGTCTGAAAAGAAAAGAAAAGGACAGGACTCGATAGAACATACGCTGTCCTGGGCCTACGTACTCCCTCGTGCAATGGGAGAGTCAGAGTCAACGTAGTTCGACTACCTACATCTAGACGGGGGGAATGTTGCTCGCCAGGACATCGCGTCCTGTGCCTACGTACTTCCACACGGCATGGAAGATTAGAGCAAACGTAGTTCGGGCTACGCACAACACAAGCTGTTCAAGTGTTTTTTTATGGGAAAATGCACCCTAACCAAGGGTTTTCACAGTCCAAGAGGACAAAAGGTTTTAATGTTTGTTCAAATCTTTTGATGGAAGAAATGAATTCACTTTTGTTTCATCCCTTATTAAGTGTTTTTCTGTTGTTTTGAGAAAGGAAAGAGACACCCTAAAACTATGGCTGAAAAGGGGAATCTACCTAATGTTATCATGCCTGATTAACCAACCTAATGTCTATCATAACTCCTCCACAGCAGAGAAGTTAGAGCTCCTGAGGGATCACGGCAACAGGACTAAACAGCAAACAAGAATCACTGCAAATTAAAGAAATACTGGAAATATGCATGAATGCAACAATCAAACAATCAAGGCACAAAGGCCACACACCACAGAGGCAAGGGAGCTCAGCTCTACCAAATACCAGCAAGCAAAGCCACTCAATAACAATCAAGCAGAAGGAGTACCACCTCAACTTCTCATGCACACAAAGCCTATTTCTAAGATGCACCTATCTCAGAAATATCTAGATGAACCCCTAAGACTAATGCAACATAGCACCACACAAGTCAATCAACACACAGAGAAGGCTAACCAGCCTGATAAACCCCTATCCAAAAGCAGGAAACTACCCCTGAGCAGGACCCTAAACGAAACCATAATCAAACCCCTGAACAAAGCCCCTAATCAAACCCCTGAGCAAAAGCCCTGCACTAAACCTTAATCAAATCTCTAAGCAAAGCCTAAGCAAGAGAAATCAATCCCAGTCTTCAAGCTTCAAGACAAGCTTACCAGAGAAAGGGAGCTAAGTAGACAGACCCATAGTGCCTTCCTCAGGAAAGTACTAGGAGGCTTCCACTTAGGAATCATATCCCATGTGGCTCAACAACTGTGATCGGTTTACATTCCTCCTCAGGAGAAACTAAACTCACATGAAGGCTCCAACATCATTGGATACTTGAGAAATCCTACCTGAACTAAGGGAACTAAGTGAACAGACCCATAGTGCCTTCCTCTGGAAAATACTAGGGGGCTTGCACTTAGGAATCATATCCCATGTGGCTCAACAACTGTGATCGGTTTACATTCCTCCTCAGGAGAAACTAAACTCACATGAAGGCTCCAACATCATTGGATACTTGAGAAATCCTACCCGAACTAAGGGAACTAAGCGAACAGACCCATAGTGCCTTCCTCTGGAAAATACTAAGGGGCTTCCACTTAGGAATCATATCCCATGTGGCTCAACAACTGTGATCGGTTTACATTCCTCCTCAGGAGAAACTAAACTCACATGAAGGCTCCAACATCATTAGATACTTGAGAAAGAGATGAGAATAAAGAATGAAAGACATCCATAGTGCCTTCCTCAGGAAAGTACCATGAATTTCCCTCAAACTTCAGGATCTCAAACCTCACAGAAAGAGGGCAAGCTCATAGATTAGGACCTCAATCCATGCATCCTTGCAAGCTCCATCAAGACTTCATCCAGCCTCCATCTTCCAGAAGAAACCACAGACCCTTAAACCAAAAGAAACTATCTTTAAAGTTCAACCACAGTTGAACTTCAAAGTCAGAAGCCCTCAAGACTTCTCCTATTCTCAAACTCAAGCAAAAATAACAGAACACCCTATAAAAATCTACCAAAAGTCTAGGGGAAGCCTACATGCCTCTATGATCCCAAGATCAAATCTCAAAGCCTAAGTCAACTTCTAAGGCTACTAAACAATCCCTAACATGGAGTGGTCAAGGGTTACCCAGCAAGTTATGAGGTCTCTACTCTCTAACCCTAAAACAACATCAATCAATTTCTAAAAAATCTATGAAAAATCTAAGGGAAGCATGCAGTGGTCTAGTACCACATACTAAAAAACAAAAGCAAAATTCAATACCAAGTGAGAGAAATAAAATCAGCAAGGCAGACACATCACAAATCAATTACTCGATACCAATTAACATACAAAAATGCAAATAAAAATAAAAATGCATGATCAATTTAATATTTTTGCACTATAAAATTCTAAATTGAATTATGAGCCTATAGAAAAAAGAAGGGAATCAATTGGATAATCCTACTATTTTTTATGACATATTTTCTAACATGAATGAAACAAAGAAAATTAAGAAATAAAACCAGGGGGTGGCAATAGCAAAACCCTAGTTATCTTAAGACTGGGCCCAAATAGGGGGGTGCAGATATTAAGCGTGCAGGGCCCATGATCCATCAGGAAATTGAATGAAAAATCAAAAAGAAAAGGACAAATTGGTGGTGCAAATAGAAACAAAAAACAGTTCAATTATCCTTGGGCCTGCGTTTGGGGGTGTGGAAACTAATTGGGACAAAGCCCAAACCAAATCTCAACATTCTGCTCACATTCAAGAGGGGGGACAGCGAGTAACAGGGGGTGATTCATCCTGCTATCCAGACTTGGGCCCAAACCCAATCCAAACCCTAACCCAATCACCCACTAACAAAACCATTCTCTCCCTAAAAAAACGCTCACTGTTCATTACCTCCCCTCAAACCCTAATCGCCGCTCCTCCCCTTCTCTGAACATCTCAAGAACTCTCAAACAATCTCTCTCAAACAAATCCTCAAAAACAAACAAACAATCTCTAAAAACTCTAAATCTCTGCGAAACAACGCCATCTGAATCCATTCAATCAAGCAGAAAAAACTAGCACCAAGCTCAAAGAAGGCGCACCTGGAGATGAATCAAGAACGAGCTTAGGTCTTGAAGCTCGCTGGAGAAATTGAAGAACTCAAAGCTTAAAGCTCTGGGGAAAAAAACGAAGAACCAACTATTGAAGGTCTTGAAAGAGATCTCGTTGAGTTCTGGAGGTTCGTGGATGGACGTTGAAGATACTTGAGAAGAATCGTGCAAGAAAAAACTGGAATCGGTTGTTGAAGGTCCTTGAATCTGGAAATGTCCTGACGAAAACTATGGAGATTCGGTGAATCTTGATGAAGGGATTATTGCTGGAGAACTGAAAGATCTCTGAAGATCTTGAAGGATATCGACGAAGATGATGATTCTGATGAATCTATGCTTTCCGGCGAGATGCGAACGGAGGAGATCGGAGGAGATTGGAGGGGAAAACGATGAAGATCTTGAGAATCTGCAAATTTTGCAGATCCCGGCGAGATGAGCGGCGGCCGGAGGTCGTTAGGGTGGCCGGCAGCGGGAGGTTATGGCGTTTGCATGCCCGGCGGTAGGGTGCTCCGACGAGGATGAGGTGCCACCAGGTGGCAAGCCTGCATGCAGAGGGTGAAGGCTGGGAGGACGCGTGTGAGAGGGGAACGAGGAGGGCGCAACACGTGGCAGGAAAGCTGGCAGAGAGAGAGAGAAAGGAGGTGATGAGGTGTCAGAATGGGGGAGCCAAAAAAAGAGACGCGTGGGTAGCCTATTATATAGCCACGTGGATCCCAAACCCTGGGCTTTCTGAATTGGACTGGCCCACTATGGACTAATCAAGGACTAAACACAATTAGCATGATTAAATGAAACTAATGCATTAATGACGGATTGATTAATGGACTAAAGACTTAATGGTTGATTAAACGTGACAAAATAAATGGCTAATCTAAAATTAATACTCTAATCAACTAATTAAAGCTCTTAGTCAAAATTAAACTAATAAAACCTAATTAATCTAAATGGAAAACAAAGGATTAAACCTAATTAAAAAAACTCTAACAATCATCAGCTCTAAAATCCTAATAAAAATCTATTAATCTATTTAATACCTAAAAAAATCTATAATATTTCTGGAAAACATTTTAAAACCACTACAATCTATTAAAATAAAGTCTAGAAATTTCTAAAATCTATGTATTCTATTAATTTTCTATATTATGATTAAAAACTATGTTAATACCTATTAAACTCTAAAAACAAATTAAGACTATTAAAATCTATTAAAAGAAAATTCTATCAAACTATTATCTAAAAACTCAATATCTAAAAAAAAAGGAAGTTTATTCTAAAATCTACTTAAAACCATTTATAAAATTCTAGAAAGATTTAAAACTATTAAAGATATTAAAAGAAACTATTTAAATTCTAGAAAATCTATAAAACCTATTTAAAATTCTACAAACGGCTATTAAATCCTAAAAATGCAAACAAAGGCCAATAGCCAACCCAAAGGAGAGTGCGAGACCATATCGACGCAAATAGTAAACCCGGACACCAAGAATCTCCAAAATCACTGCGTAAGCCGAAAACACCCAGGAAGCGCGTGACTTCCCAAAATAACCTCCGATTACCCGAACCGGTCTGAGACGTCCTATAGGTGAAAACCAAGCTGTAACTCTGACATCCTCTGTCTGTGTACAAATGTCATGCATCTGATATGCGAATACGAACTAAACCATGAACCAGATAGGAGAACCGGTTGGTCAAATTTTAGGGTGCAACAGCTGCCCCTATTCAAACGACTTGGACCCGACTGGATGAAGAGCGAACGGCCTTCAGATAATCGAGGTACGAGACGGTTGAATACCAATAAACCCGGAAATTTGCCAACCGCAAAATAAATTGCGCACACCACTGCTTGGGGAGAATTAACCAGGGAACTGATTTCCGTTGCCACATCGACAACTAAACACCCATCCCTCAACCTGCTTATGAAATAATATGATATTGTCCAAAGACCATCCCATTTCGAAGAAGTGAGAAAATGTTGATTTCACTTACCGACCTTTCGCTCGTACCTGAACGAGCAAACACTAAACGGCGAGAAAATGTTGATTTCACTTACCGACCTTTCGCTCGTACCTGAACGAGAAAACACTAAACGGCGAGAAAATGTTGATTTCACTTACCAACCTTCGGTTCGTACCTGAACGAGCATCCACTAAACAGCGAGAAAATGTTGATTTCACTTACCAACCTTCCGTTCGTACCTGAACGAGCATCCACTAAACAGCGAGAAAATGTTGATTTCACTTACCGACCTTTCGTTCGTACCTGAACGAGCATCCACTAAACAACGAGAAAATGTTGATTTCACTTACCAACCTTCCGTTCGTACCTGAACGAGCATCCACTAAACAGCGAGAAAATGTTGATTTCACTTACCAACCTTCCGTTCGTACCTGAACGAGCATCCACTAAACAGCGAGAAAATGTTGATTTCACTTACCAACCTTTCGTTCGTACCTGAACGAGCATCCACTAAACAGCGAGAAAATGTTGACTTCACTTACCAACCTTTCGTTCGTACCTGAACGAGCAGCCCTGCGGGGACACGAGAAACTTAACCAAGCAACTATGAGAGGACAATTCTGACGACGGCCATCCAACAACTATTCTGGCGATAGGTAGCCTGAAAACACTCCGCTGGGGAATTGGGAACTTAACCAAGCACCTTGACGAGAATAACCTTGTCGGGGAAACTACGGGTAACCACCCAAAAATCTGCATTACCATCTTCCACTGCTGGCACCACAGCATCCTGAGAAAGACTCAATTGGGGGGAAAAAGGTGCTTGACCAAGCAAACTCTGCTAGGGGAGTATGACATGACGAACACGACTACTGCGTGTCTAGCCCCCACGTAATCCCCATAACACGATGAACACGATCACTGCGTGCCTTGCGCCACAAACAAAACCACATATGAGACGAATGCGATCACTGCGTATCTCTTCCGCAAAAACCCCATAACATAACGATGACCACGATCACTGCGTGCCTTGCGCCACAACCCTCTTGTTAGGAGGAAACACGATCACTGCGTACTTTTCCACAAATCCCCACAACATACCGATGACCACGATCGCTGCACGCCTTGCGCCACAACCCTCTTGTCAGGAGGAAACACGATCACTGCGTACTTTTCCACAAATCCCCACAACATACCGATGACCACGATCACTGCGTGCCCTGCGCCACAACCCTCTTGACAGGAGGAAACACGATCACTGCGTGCTTTTCCACAAATCCCCACAACATACCGATGACCACGATCACTGCGTGCCCTGCGCCACAACCCTCTTGACAGGAGGAAACACGATCACTGCGTGTCTTGTATTGCAAACCAAACATATGTGCACCTCTATGAACCACGATCTCACTTATCGACAGAGAAAATTATACCTGAAGCTGGACGGGTAATCCATCCTGCTTATGCTTCCAAATGCACATGTTTGATAATGCCGTAATGCTTCCATACTGCATGGAAATGCTACGTATTCGTGTAAAATGCAAGTGCTTATGATGCATGCTTATGCAGGGAATTACATCAGCAAAATAAATGCTGAAGACAAACTGGATCCGCTGGGGATAACCGGAATACTATCGGAACACTTCCATCAATATAAATGCTGGAAAAATGAACTAATTCCTTTGGGGATAACCATCCTGCTGAGAAAGTAGCTCACAAACTCATAACTTCAAACTCTGCTTAAAGTGATCGTCCTGACGAGGAATGATCAACCTGGGGAAAGAGAAGGGAAATCCTGGAAACTGCTTTCAAAAGGCATCAACACTCTGATTACGCCCTATAGGGATAATTCATCCTGCTATCACTTAGCTGGGGATTGACCGGTGTGCTCTGATTCGCACTACACAGGAAACTCTTTGGGGAAGTTAATCATATCCGCCTCGACCCTTGCTGGGGATGACTTTGCTCTGCTTGATAAGCCAATTCTGAACTACTGAAGATACATTGATCTTTTCCTTTGACGCAACCTCCACTCTCCTGGGGAGATGACATTCAATTTTTGCCTGGGGCGACTTCATTGGGGAAAGACTCAACCTTCATCCCCTGGAGAGGGTACTAGCCTGCCATGGACTCTGGCGAGGAACTTTGCGAGCTTTTGAATACCTGCAAAAGTCAACAAGCAAACACAAGACAATCTATGCAAAAGGAACATCTTGGTAATCACCCACGACAACCATTCAGGTAATTTCTGGTTTTAACAATCATCGGCCGAGGCCCGCCTGTTTACACACATGTAAGTTTTATCAAAAACATCGGCGTTTTTTACAAACAAAATTGTAAAAGTTAAAACCAAAGTCACACACTACACTGAATAACACACTTTATTGATGACGGCCTGAAAATAGGCAAGATTTGTACATCAGATGCAACTCCTGAAAAGAGGTAGTCACACATAAACAAAATGCAGAAATGTACAAAGATACAGAATAAGATTTGTACACATGTTGGCAACGTGTTACAGACGAACACCATGAGCTGATCCTCCTATGACTCGCCAGACTCTGACGCTTTTCTAATCTCTGTCTTCGGAAGAGATTGCTTTGGATAGTCGACCCCCCAGGTTCTCCCAAACCACTAGAACAATCAAACTTGGACCGCAGTCATTTGCTTCTCAAATCCCTAACTTTTGCGTGAATCGCCCTTTGCGGGTTTTCAATTCACCGGGATACCCCTTTTTGCCGAAGCCGCCCAGTGTAGGTTTTCAACTTCGCGGGTGTACATTTTTTCCATTTTATCCCTAACTTTTGCCCGAACCTTTTTATTCTGTTTTTTGGTTCGCCAGGATGCCCCATTTTTGCCTGGACTCTCTTTTTACTGTCCAGCGGGTCAATTTTGTAAGCAAAGTATTTTTTGACTGCGTCCGAGTTCACAGGGGACGAAAATTCTTCACCATCCATGGTGGATAATAATAAAGCTCCTCCGGAGAAGACCTTTCTCACGACGTGTGGACCTTCATAATTGGGAGTCCATTTGCCCCTGTGATCCGATTGCGGTGGGAGAATCTTCTTCAGCACAAGATCACCCGTCTGAAAGCTTCGAGGTCGAATCTTCTTGTCAAACGCCTTCTTCATCCGGCTCTGATACAGCCTACCATGTGCAATTGATGTCAGTCTCTTCTCGTCTATCAAGCTCAGCTGGTTCAATCTATTTCTCACCCATTATGCCTCATCAAGCTGAACATCAAGCAAAACCCTCAAAGATGGTATCTCAACCTCCAATGGCAGGAATGCCTCCATACCATACACCAATGAGAATGGAGTTGCCCCGGTTGATGTACGCACCGTCGTGCGATAACCGTGCAAAGCAAACGGCAACATCTTATGCCAATCCTTATACGTTACCACCATCTTCTGAACAATCTTCTTTATGTTCTTGTTGGCCGCTTCAACAGCGCCATTCATCTTGGGTCTGTACGGAGATGAATTATGATGCTCGATCTTAAACTCCCGACAAAGATCCCTCATCATCTTATTGTTCAGATTCGAACCATTATCAGTAATGATCCGTTCAGGAATACCGTATCTGCAAATTATATCCCTCTTGATAAATCTGGCCACCACCTGCTTCGTCACATTGGCGTAAGATGTTGCTTCTACCCACTTGGTAAAATAATCAATCGCGACCAGGATGAAGCGATGCCCATTAGAGGCAGTAGGCTCAATCTTGCCAATCATGTCAATTCCCCACATGGAGAAAGGCCACGGAGAAGCCATAACATTCAGTGGACTGGGTGGCACATGGATCTTATCAGCATAGATCTGGCACTTGTGACACCGCTTGGCGAACTTGAAACAGTCCATTTCCATTGTTAACCAATAGTACCCCGCCCGCAACAACTTTCGGGTCATAGCATGCCCACCAGCATGTGTACCAAAAGTTCCTTCATGGACCTCTTCCATGAGTAAATTGGCTTCCTTCTCGTCTACACACCGGAGGAGTACCAAATCGTGGTTCCTTCTATACAGAACACCGTCGGGATTCAGATAGAAGTTGCCTGCTAATCTCCTTAGAGTCTTCTGATCACGACTGGATGCCCCATCCGGATATTCCTTGTTCTTCAGGAAATTCTGTATGTCGAAGTACCAAGGTTTACCGTCAGATGCTTCATCAATTGCAAACACAAAGGCCGGCCTATCAAGGCGAGATATGACAATCCTGGGAGCCTCATTCCAGTAGTTGACCTTATACATCGAGGATAATGTTGCAAGGGCGTCTTCCATTTGATTCTCCGCCCGAGGTACATGATGAAACTCCACCTTATCAAAGAAAGGTAACAACCTTCTCGCATAATTCATGTACGGTACCAGATTAGGTTGGCGTGTCTCCCACTCTCCCTTAATCTGATTCACCACCAATGCTGAATCCCCATACACGTCCAGAATCTTGATCCTCAGATCGACAGCCTCCTCTAACCCCATAATATAAGCTTCGTACTCGGCTTCGTTGTTCGTCACTGGAAAAGTCAATCTGGCCGTAAACGGGATGTGCGACCCGTGGGGAGTTGTAATGATTGCCCCAATCCCACTGCCGTACGAATTGACAGCCCCATCAAAAATCAATTGCCACTGGGAACTCCTCTCAGGACCCTCATCAGGCAACGGCTCATCACAATCCTTAGCCTTCAAGTACATTATGTCCTCATCAAGAAACTCAAACTTCATAGGCTGATAATCCTCAATCGGCTGTTTGGCAAGATATTCGGACAAAACACTTCCCTTAATGGCCTTCTGGGAAACATATTGGATATCGTATTCTGTCAATACCATTTGCCATCTAGCAATCCTTCCAGAGAGCGCTTGCTTTTCAAACACATACTTGATCGGGTCCATCTTCGATATCAGCATGGTTGTATGGTTCAGCATGTACTGTCTTAGACGTTTGGCAGCCCACGCCAATGCACAACACGTCTTTTCGAGCATAGAGTATCGAGATTCACAATCCGTGAACTTTTTACTCAAGTAGTAAATTGCATGCTCTTTCCTTTCTGTCTCGTCATGTTGACCGAGAACACAACCCATGCTGTTCTCAAGAACCGTCAGATACATAATCAGTGGTCGTCCCGCCACTGGGGGTATCAACACCGGAGGTTCCTGCAAGTATTCTTTTATCTTTTCAAATGCCCTTTGGCAATTGTCGTTCCAGACCACCGCTTGATCTTTCTTTAACAGTTTGAACAAAGGTTCACACGTGGTCGTTAGGTGAGAGATGAACCTAGCAATGTAGTTCAACCTCCCTAAGAATCCACGGACTTCTTTTTCTATTCTCGGTGCTGGCATCTCTTGTATTGCTTTTATTTTTGCAGGGTCGACCTCGATTCCTTTCTTGCTCACAATGAACCCCAGTAGCTTCCCGGATCTCACTCCGAAGGTACACTTGTTAGGATTCAGCCTCAACCTGAATTTCCTCAGCCTCTTGAACAATTTCAGCAGATTAACCAGATGTTCTTCCTCTGTTTGAGACTTGGCAATCATGTCATCGACATACACCTCAATTTCTTTGTGCATCATATCGTGAAAGAGCATTGTCATAGCCCGCTGGTACGTTGCCCCAGCATTTTTCAAACCAAAGGGCATCACCTTATAACAGAAGGTTCCCCACGGGGTGATAAAGGTCGTTTTTTCCATATCTTCCGGAGCCATTTTGATCTGGTTGTACCCTGAAAATCCATCCATGAAAGAGAATACCGAAAACTGAGCCGTATTGTCATCTAACACGTCAATATGCGGCAGCGGGAAATCATCTTTCGGGCTCGCTTTGTTTAGATCCCTATAATCAACACACATTCGAACCTTGCCATCTTTCTTTGGCACGGGCACAATATTAGCGACCCAAGTGGGATAAGTGGTGACAGCCAGGAACCCAGCATCCCATTGCTTCTGCACTTCTTCCTTTATCTTTACAGCCATGTCAGGACGAGTTCTTCTGAGTTTCTGCTTCACAGGTGGGCAATCTTCCCTCAACGGCAGACGATGAACAACCATATCGGTATCCAAACCTGGCATGTCCTCGTAGGACCAAGCAAATATATCACTGTATTCACGCAGCATCTCAATAAGCTCTTGCTTGATGTCAACCTGCAACGCAGCCCCTATACGGATATTCCTGACGCATTCTTTAGACCCTAAATTGACAATATCAATCTCTTCCTGATGAGGAAGAATGACCCTCTCCTCTTGCTTCAACAATCGACTCAGCTCTTCTGGTAAGTCACTATCCTCAACAATCTCCTCCTCAGCTTGGAAGATCGGATGCTCGAAGTCTAAACGAGTCATAGGAAGTCTTTGGTCGATGTCATCTGAAAATTCATGAATCCTGCGAGGGAAACGGTTAAGTGCTTCAAAATGATATACAAGCAAAATACATAACCACGCTGCCATTTTATTGCAAAATAAAAAAACAGAAAGAAAAGGATCACAACATTTGAATGTAAAAAACGTCGTCATTTATTGATCATACAAACATACAGGTAAACAGTTAGGCCCTAAGACGAGGTCAACGATGCCCCGGGCAAGGCATGTGATCATACAATGATTGCAAAAACAACGCATTACTGTTTGGTTACTTGGATGACGTCCTGGATGGACCAGTTGCATAGGCTTTGCCCCGGCGTGCTGGGTCGAATCCATGCGTCCATGTCGCAGTCGCTATCCACTTCCTCCGTATCAGACACGGCATTGATCCTTTCAAAGCTAACCCCTCCGGGCGTGAACACCACAGGTCCCTTGTACTTAGGCGCGCTCTGTGAGGGAGATGGGCGGTACCCCAAGCCATACCTATCTTGCTTCAACGGGATGTCCAGAACCTGCCCCCACTTCGGAGTCTCTCCTGCTTGCACCAACGCCTTGGCTTCTTTATATGAAGAGACGACCACCTCTTGCCCTTCGCTCTTCGCCGGAGCTTCTTCTTTAACCTTCACCCCTTCGAACGCCTGACACAGCGTTTCATGAATCTCTCCATCTACCTCCATGTATTTGAAGGAAGACAAATGACTGACTAGGATATCCTCTTCGCCACACACCGTCACAATACTCCCCTCAACCATATACTTCAGCTTCTGGTGGAGTGTAGAAGTTACTGCCCCAGCGGCATGAATCTAAGGTCTCCCGATCAAACAGCTATATGCAGGCTGGATGTCCATGATATAGAACACTGTATCAAACACCTCCGGACCTACCTGGATGGGTAATGTTACTGACCTGAATACCGACCTCCTTGTTCCGTCAAAGGCCCTCACCACCAAATCACTAGGTGTGCACACCAACCCGCGGGTATCCAATTTCAACAGGGCTTTCTTTGGTAACACATTCAACGAGGACCCAATGTCTACCAGCACATGGGATAAAATAGTGCCCCGGCATTCGATAGAGATGTGCAAGGCATTATTGTGATCACGCCCTCGAGGCGTCAGGTCAAAATCCATGAATCCCAGACCATGCCCGGCATTAACATGTGCCATAACTCCCTCCAGCTGATTAACTGAAGTCTCTTGCGGCACGAAGGATGTCTCAAGTACCTTCAACAGGGCATTTCTATGCGCCTCAGAGCACAACAACAGCGATAATATGGAGATCTTTGACGGGGTCTGCTGCAGGTGATCTACGATCTTGTAGTCACTTTTGCGAATCAATCTCATGAATTCTTCCACATCTTTGGTTATCGGTTCTTTCTCCTTACTCCCCGAAGATTCCCCCTCGACAACTTTGTTCTTCCCCCTGGCGAGCCTCTCTGCCTCGACCTCAGGTGAAGTGAAAATTCTCCCGCTCCGAGTTATACCACCCGCTCCCACTATGTTATCTACGGATCCCGCTGGCGGATCATTCAAGTCAATCTTTTCCCCATTGCAATACACTTCAGCACCGTAGCTCCACGGGACTGCCCTTGTGCTCTCATAAGGGATTGGTTTAGCTTTGGTAATAGTGATGGTCAGCCTTTTCGATGATGCCGAAATCATCACCGATTTGAAGGGAATGGTGATCGTAGCAACCTCACTGCGCTCTTTTCCAGATTTTGTCTCAACAGACTTCTCTCGCCCCACAGACCTGTCAAACTGCAAGATTCCTTCATCAATCAAACCTTGAACTCCCCTTTTCAACTTCTCACAGCCCCCAGGTTGAACCAAACAGTCAGCACACTCTTCACTGCATCCGGGATAGACCCCTCCCTCCAATAAGCGTTGCTTTACATAACTCACAGGGGTTTTCAGCTTGCTCACTTCCGAAACCAAGTCCAACTCATCATCTGTCAGGATTGCATTGGCCCCAGCCCCACCATGCTTGGGCATTGGCTGTTGCGTGATATTGGGACCGTCTTTCCCGAAGTTAATAGCCGTACTATCAAGCAAATCCTGTACTTTATGCTTGAAAGCTAGGCAATTTTCAATATTGTGCCCTGGTGCACCCGAATGGAAGTCGCAATGCTCATTAATGTCATACCCGACCGGTGGCTGGCCGGTTGGTGGCGCTAAAGTCCTCTTCTCGACTAGCTGCAATTTCAACAAAGCTTGAAGAAGTTCTGCATACGACACCGGCGGTACCTCGAATACTCTCCTCGGTCGCGGGTTCTGAAATCTACGCTGATTATTATTTGGCTGCTGTTGAGCCTGCTGCGGTGGTTGTTGTCTCTGCTGCTGAGAAGGCCCTGGAATGGTTACACTTGCAACCTACGACTGCTGATGCCAGTTCTGACCTCTATTTCTCCGTCGAGCATTGTACACAGCGTTGGTATCACCCTGCCTCTTACCACCAAACGTCTTCTTATTACCTCCTGCGGAACTGGACTCACCCGCTTGAATTTTACCAATCTTCACCCTGTTTTCAATGCGCTCCCCCATCAAGATCAACTCAGAGAAGGTACTCATCAAAAAATTGAGCAACCGGTCGTAGTACATTCCAGAGAAAGTTCCTATGAACATATCCATCATTTCGCGCTCCACCATCGGAGGGTGTACCCTAGCAGCTAGATCTCGCCATCTCTGGGCGTATTCCTTAAAGCTCTCGCTAGACTTTTGAGACATGCTCTGCAGCTGGACTCGGTTGGGGGCGAGATCACTATTATATTGATAATGTCGAACAAAAGCCTCTGCCAGCTCTTTCCAACTCCTGATCTGAGTAGGCTCCAAGCTCATGTACCACTCCAGCGATGGCCCTGACAGGCTATCCTGGAAGAAGTGCATTAGCATCTTTTCATCCTCAGAATACACGGACATACGCCTGTAAAACGCGCGCACATGCACCCTAGGGCATGTATCCCCTTTGTACTTATCAAATGACGGCGCTTTGAATTTCAACGGGACCCTCAGCCCTGGGACCAGCCCCATATTTGACATATCCAGCCCAAGAGCGTTCTGGCTGGCTAATCCGTTCATTTTCTCTTCTAGCAATCTCATCCGATGGTTGTCATCCCTAGCTCTTTCATAACCCTCATTCTGACCAGAGAACATATCCTCTTGACGATCCTCCCAGCGAGGTACTGCATCGTATCCAACACAACCTGCATCACGGCCTGGACCCGTTTGGGAGTACCTGGGGTCATACCTCAGATTGCCCATCTCTTGAGCGTTGTACGCACCAGTTCCATATCTAAGATTACCATAACCATAGTCACCAAACCCAGCCTTGGTGCCAGCAATGTTGCCATACCCCATGTTCACACCATTGAAGCCCTGGTTACCATTATTACCATTCATTCCGACATTCTCAACGCCCCCATTGAAACCCTGGTTGACATTACCCACAAATGCCCCAGCAGTATCTGCATTGGCATTCATATTACCGGTGTTCCCACCTCCACCTGCAGGACCAGTTTCTCCAGCATTCAAACCGGTTGCGGGAATAGCATCAGCACTTTGACGATTCTCAATTCGGGGAGAAGCAGCAATATTTTCACCATGCGGTGTCCCGTTGTTTTCAGCCCGTGCGACTATCGGTTGAACCAGATTCTGCAGCTGCTCTTGTCCTTTGGCGATGGTCTCCATGGTTTGCATGAGCATGGCCATCCATTCACGCATTTCTTGCATTTCACTTTGTACGTTGTCCATGATTTTCTTGTGATTAGTTCTGGTAGAGTAACGGTGGACCCGCTTTTCTGCAATCCTGAAAATACCTGGTGATATGGATGAAGAATGATAAGGAAAATGGATCACAAACCTGTAATGCAATGTGATTTATGCAAACAACAATGCAAAAATGCTAACGTGCATGTGTGTGTTAGGGATATTTCCCCTCCAATTCCAGTGTCAAGGTAGCAAGACAAGAGAAACCATAAAGACAATATTTAGAAAAACCCTCATATATTTATTAGAATAACAGTCTCGTCAAGGTGTTACACAACTACGTTCCATACAACTGATATGATAAAGGAGGATCCCAACCAACATGTCTGGCGGTGATCTCAACACATAGAATACAAGAAAGAAGTCACGTGCGGGTACGGTCGCAGAAATCCTCAACCAGCTTCTTCGTCTCTGGGTGATCCGGTCGATAAATCAAGCCTTCTATCAACTGATCCCTTTTCCTGACCGTTCCTTGGATATCTCTGACAAAATCTTCCCAAGCCTTATCCTGGGCACCATCATCAGGTTTGGGCCTCTTGGTGTCTGCTCTGCGCTGACAATCTTCGAGATTCTTCATGGCATCAATCAGTTTGCGTTCGGCCTCGTATCGACGACATGCTTCTTCTTCAAGCTCTTCAGTCTTCACTTTAACCTGCTCTCCCAACTGAGCAACCTGTATCTTTAGCTCTTCTTCCCGTTCTTTGCGTTTGGTCATAGTGAGGTCCCAATGCTCTCTGAATTTAGCTAACTTCGTGTAGGCCCTTTCCAGCTCTTGTTTCTTAGTAGCCAATACACTGCTAACTGAGTCTACATCTAACTCCAGACGCTTCCTGGTTTCAGTCAACTCCAATAAAGTAGTCTTCAGATGTTTCAAAGTTTCGGCCTGTTGCTTGGAAAAATATCCTGTTTCAATCTTTTCATGACGAAGTTGGGCGTTCTCTTTCTCTAAAGCTTCTTTAACCTTTGCTAACTCTTCTTTCTCTACCATCAGCTGCTTGTACACCTGTATGTCTATAGTGGTGGGTTCCTCCACCGGAGAAGGATACAATGGCTGAACTGCAGGATAAGGCATAAGGAATTTCGTAGCTCGTTCACGAATCCATTCCACATACGGACCAAGAACTCGAGTGCCCCCTTTGCTAAATGAATACTTTCCTCTCTTATGCAGGTTCTTCCATGCTTTCTTAAGCTTGATCAACATTTCTTCCTCTATTGCCCCAGTAAGATACAGAGATTCCTGTATCTCCTCGGGCTTCGGCGCTTCCTGAGGTGCATACCCAAACTGCCTGATTAATAAGGAAGGGTTGTAATTGACACACCCTATCCTTCCTATCAAAGGAACATTAGGGAATCCTTCGCATCTGTATATGACCTCAACTCCTAACACCTCCTCATTAACCCACATCACATTCTCAGAAGTCAACCCCATCAAGCGCTCAGGCCATCCTAAAGAATCAATAGAAGTGACGAAAGGCCCTGACTTCGGCATATGACTAGTAAACCACCTGCACAGTAGAGGTACATAGCAAGAGACATTCTTTCCTCGCCGTTTTTCATTTTTGTAGTGAGTGGAATGGTGAACATCTCCCAGCAAGGTAGGAACTGGGTTCTTTGCAGCCAGAATATAGAAAGCATCTGCATCAACAAACTCAGGATGGTTTGGGAACAATACAATGCCATAAACGCACACAGCAAGGATGGCATCAAAAACAACCCAGCCACCCTTCTTGGCATACTCCCGAGCCTTATCCACCAAAACAACCAACGGAAATCCCCACACATCTCCTTTTCTGATCATCTTCCCTGTCAGCTCAAACTCTCCTAAGTACAGAATAGCAGAAAGCTTAGCCAGATTAGGCTTAGCGTCCGTGTGATAGAAAGGCATCTGCTCGCGAATCGGTATATCCAAGAGTGCAGAATACTCCTCCAGGGTAGGAGCCAAGACAAAATCAGGAAATACGAAACACCTGAGCTCAACATCATAAAACTGCAACAGGGTGTAAATACCGCCGATCTCATAAGCCGAGGGCTGGTAAACATAAGTCAGGATCCTCCCATATGTCTTCCTGAAATCTCCCATCACCTTCTTCCCAGCAATAGTAATTAACTCTGACAACAGACTGATATCTGGAGACGGGAATCTGAAGGGTAACACTCTCTTCATGGCTTCCATGTCTGCTAGGAAACAACCACCGGAACTGGGAGGGAAAATATGTACCTGCAATACACACACGTTAGTTGGATGCAAATGGTAATGCAATAATGCAATATGATAAATGATGCGATCAGTGAACACAGAGGCCATGCTGTAGCCTGAAGAGGAACATCTCTGTGATGTCGAGAACAGAAAACCACCACAGTCACCAGGACCTCATGACACTGACTATCATCCGCCACCCAAAATACCAATACCTTGGTAAGAAATCCATCTGAACCTCTGTCTCTGACGAGAAAACCATCTAATAATAGTATCAACCTCAGACAAGAAATCCATCTGACCCAAACAACGCATCTATTACGAGCCAAGAAAACCATCTGATCAATACTGAATCAAGGTTTCTGAAGGTCAGTTTTCCTGCAATAACCCAATCCCTCTCACAGGTATGGACCTAATCCACGAACAAAGGTACGACATCCTATGCGGTCATCAGCGTCACAGACTTTCATGAGTGACGATACGATTTCCAGAAGGAGTGGCATCATCAAGTAATGAAGAGGCCTCACTTAGCTGACTTCCAATTGATCGGTCTCCAGAGTCGACAATCCTCACGTCTGGACTCCCCTCAGATCCTCAGGATCGGAAAGGAGCACCTCAGAGAGAACCTCGTCTGAGCGCAGATTTCGTAGGGAACGGTGTCTGCTCAGCAAACAGGTTCGTCTACTACTCTCCACAACTATGTCTAGGTGCATACTCAAGCCCAGGTCCAGCTTCTCACTCATAGTAACCTCCCTTTCCCACAGCGATAATCACAATAATATACAGTGTTGAAAGTAAATGCGGAAAGGTAAAGGTGCGGAAAAGTAAAACACATATGCATAACACCCAACAAATACACACCCAAGCGCTAGGATTGACTCGCGTAGGGGATGGGAAACGGTCCCAGCATAAGGGATGGGAAAGTCCCTAGATGCTAAAAACTTCCCCAGCAGAGTCGCCAGCTGTCGCTACTGCGAAAATCGGCACCGGCTGACAGAAGAGTCGCCACCGTGCGTTATTCATCCCAACAGAGGGAAAGGAAACGCTCGAAGTAAACCTCGCGAAAAACGGGAAAGGTATGGTCATCGCAACCAAAACCTAGGTTTGGGAGTCGGTTACGCAAGGGGAAGGTATTAGCACCCCTCACGTCCGTCGTACTCGACAGGATCCACGCTTGGTGTTTATAAGGAAAAGGGTGTGTTTATCTATCTACGCTAGTGGTCAGTCTGAAAAGAAAAGAAAAGGACAGGACTCGACAGAACATACGTTGTCCTGGGCCTACGTACTCCCTCGTGCAATGGGAGAGTCAGAGTCAACGTAGTTCGACTACCTACATCTAGACGGGGGGAATGTTGCTCGCCAGGACATCGCGTCCTGTGCCTACGTACTTCCACACGGCATGGAAGATCAGAGCAAACGTAGTTCGGGCTACGCATGACACAAGCTGTTCAAGTATTTTTTATGGGAAAATGCACCCTAACCAAGGGTTTTCACAGTCCAAGAGGACAAAAGGTTTTAATGTTTGTTCAAATCTTTTTACGGAAGAAATGAATTCACTTTTGTTTCATCCCTTATTAAGTGTTTTTCTGTTGTTTTGAGAAAGGAAAGTGACACCCTAAAACTATGGCTGAAAAGGGGAATCTACCTAATGTTATCATGCCTGATTAACCAACCTAATGTCTATTATAACTCCTCCACAACAGAGAAGTTAGAGCTCCTGAGGGATCATGGAAACAGGACTAAACAGCAAACAAGAATCACTGCAAATTAAAGAAATACTGGAAATATGCATGAATGCAACAATCAAACAATCAAGGCACAAAGGCCACACACCACAGAGGCAAGGGAGCTCAGCATCTACCAAATACCAGCAAGCAAAGCCACTCAATAACAATCAAGCAGAAGGAGTACCACCTCAACTTCTCATGCATACAAAGCCTATTTCTAAGATGCACCTAGCTCAGAAATATCTAGATGAACCCCTAAGACTAATGCAGCACAGCACCACACAAGTCAATCAACACACAGAGAAGGCTAACCAGCCTGATAAACCCCTATCCAAAAGCAGGAAACTACCCCTGAGCAAGACCCTAAATGAAACCATAATCAAACCCCTGAACAAAGCCCCTAATCAAACCCCTGAGCAAAAGCCCTGCACTAAACCTTAATCAAATCTCTAAGCAAAGCCTAAGCAAGAGAAATCAATCCCAGTCTTCAAGCTTCAAGACAAGCTTACCAGAGAAAGGGAGCTAAGTAGACAGACCCATAGTGCCTTCCTCAGGAAAGTACTAGGAGGCTTCCACTTAGGAATCATATCCCATGTGGCTCAACAACTGTGATCGGTTTACATTCCTCCTCAAGAGAAACTAAACTCACATGAAGGCTCTAACATCATTGGATACTTGAGAAATCCTACCTGAACTAAGGGAACTAAGTGAACAGACCCATAGTGCCTTCCTCTGGAAAATACTAGGGGGCTTCCACTTAGGAATCATATCCCATGTGGCTCAACAACTGTGATCGGTTTACATTCCTCCTCAGGAGAAACTAAACTCACATGAAGGCTCCAACATCATTGGATACTTGAGAAATCCTACCCGAACTAAGGGAACTAAGCGAACAGACCCATAGTGCCTTCCTCTGGAAAATACTAGGGGGCTTCCACTTAGGAATCATATCCCATGTGGCTCAACAACTGTGATCGGTTTACATTCCTCCTCAGGAGAAACTAAACTCACATGAAGGCTCCAACATCATTGGATACTTGAGAAAGAGATGAGAATAAAGAATGAAAGACATCCATAGTGCCTTCCTCAGGAAAGTACCATGAATTTCCCTCAAACTTCAGGATCTCAAACCTCACAGAAAGAGGGCAAGCTCCTAGATTAGGACCTCAATCCATGCATCCTTGCAAGCTCCATCAAGACTTCGTCCAGCCTCCATCTTCCAGAAGAAACCACAGACCCTCAAACCAAAAGAAACTATCTTTAAAGTTCAACTACAGTTGAACTTCAAAGTCAGAAGCCCTCAAGACTTCTCCTATTCTCAAACTCAAGCAAAAATAACAGAACACCCTATAAAAATCTACCAAAAGTATAGGGGAAGCCTACATGCCTCTATGATCCCAAGATCAAATCTCAAAGCCTAAGTCAACTTCTAAGGCTACTAAATAATCCCTAACATGGAGTGGTCAAGGGTTACCCAGCAAGTTATGAGGTCTCTACTCTCTAACCCTAAAACAACATCAATCAATTTCTAAAAAATCTATGAAAAATCTAAGGGAAGCATGCAGTGGTCTAGTACCACATACTAAAAAACAAAAGCAAAATTCAATACCAAGTGAGAGAAATAAAATCAGCAAGGCAGACACATCACAAATCAATTACTCGATACCAATTAACATACAAAAATGCAAATAAAAATGAAAATGCATGATCAATTTAATATTTTTGCACTATAAAATTCTAAATTGAATTATGAGCCTATAGAAAAAAGAAGGGAATCAATTGGATAATCCTTCTATTTTTTATGACATATTTTCTAACATGAATGAAACAAAGAAAATTAAAAAGAAAATAAAACCAGGGGGTGGCGATAGCAAAACCCTAGTTATCTTCAGACTGGGCCCAAATAGGGGGGGTGCAGATATTAAGCGTGCAGGGCCCATGATCCATCAAGAAATTGAATGAAAAATCAAAAAGAAAAGGACAAATTGGTGGTGCAAATAGAAACAAAAAACAGTTCAATTATCCTTGGGCCTGCGTTTGGGGGTGTGGAAAGTAATTGGGACAAAGCCCAAACCAAATCTCAACATTCTGCTCACATTCAAGAGGGGGGACAGCGAGTAACAGGGGGTGATTCATCCTGCTATCCAGACTTGGGCCCAAACCCAATCCAAACCCTAACCCAATCACCCACTAACAAAACCATTCTCTCCCTAAAAAAAACGCTCACTGTTCATTACCTCCCCTCAAACCCTAATCGCCGCTCCTCCCCTTCTCTGAACCTCTCAAGAACTCTCAAACAATCTCTCTCAAACAAATCCTCAAAAACAAACAAACAATCTCTAAAAACTCTAAATCTCTGCGAAACAACGCCATCTGAATCCATTCAATCAAGCAGAAAAAACTAGCACCAAGCTCAAAGAAGGCGCACCTGGAGATGAATCAAGAACGAGCTTAGGTCTTGAAGCTCGCTGTAGAAATTGAAGAACTCAAAGCTTGAAGCTCTGGGGAAAAAAACGAAGAACCAACTATTGAAGGTCTTGAAAGAGATTTCGTTGAGTTCTGGAGGTTCGTGGATGGACGTTGAAGATACTTGAGAAGAATCGTGCAAGAAAAAACTGGAATCGGTTGTTGAAGGTCCTTGAATCTGGAAATGTCCTGACGAAAACTATGGAGATTCGGTGAATCTTGATGAAGGGATTATTGCTGGAGAACTGAAAGATCTCTGAAGATCTTGAAGGATATCGACGAAGATGATGATTCTTATGAATCTATGCTTTCCGGCGAGATGCGAACGGAGGAGATCGGAGGAGATTGGAGGGGAAAACGATGAAGATCTTGAGAATCTGCAAATTTTGCAGATCCCGGCGAGATGAGCAGCGGCCGGAGGTCGTTAGGGTGGCCGGCAGCGGGAGGTTAGGGCGTTTGCATGCCCGGCGGTAGGGTGCTCCGGCGAGGATGAGGTGCCACCAGGTGGCAAGCCTGCATGCAGAGGGTGAAGGCTGGGAGGACGCGTGTGAGAGGGGAACGAGGAGGGCGTAACACGTGGCAGGAAAGCTGGCAGAGAGAGAGAGAGAGAGAGAGAGAGAGGAGGTGATGAGGTGTCAGAATGGGGGAGCCAAAAAAAGAGACGCATGGGTAGCCTATTATATAGCCACGTGGATCCCAAACCCTGGCTTTCTGAATTGGACTGGCCCACTATGGACTAATCAAGGACTAAACACAATTAGCATGATTAAATGAAACTAATGCATTAATGACGGATTGATTAATGGACTAAAGACTTAATGGCTGATTAAACGTGACAAAATAAATGGCTAATCCAAAATTAATACTCTAATCAACTAATTAAAGCTCTTAGTCAAAATTAAACTAATAAAACCTAATTAATCTAAATGGAAAACAAAGGATTAAACCTAATTAAAAAACTCTAACAATCATCAGCTCTAAAATCCTAATAAAAATCTAATAATCTATTTAATACCTAAAAAAATCTATAATATTTCTGGAAAACATTTTAAAACCACTACAATCTATTAAAATAAAGTCTAGAAATTTCTAAAATCTATGTATTCTATTAATTTTCTATATTATGATTAAAAACTATGTTAATACCTATTAAACTCTAAAAACAAATTAAGACTATTAAAATCTATTAAAAGAAAATTCTATCAAACTATTATCTAAAAACTCAATATCTAAAAAAAAAGGAAGTTTATTCTAAAATCTACTTAAAACCATTTGTAAAATTCTAAAAAGATTTAAAACTATTAAAGATATTAAAAGAAACTATTTAAATTCTAGAAAATCTATAAAACCTATTTAAAATTCTACAAACGGCTATTAAATCCTAAAAATGCAAACAAAGGCCAATAGCCAACCCAAAGGAGAGTGCGAGACCATATCGACGCAAATAGTAAACCCGGACACCAAGAATCTCCAAAATCACTGCGTAAGCCGAAAACACCCAGGAAGCGCGTGACTTCCCAAAATAACCTCCGATTACCCGAACCGGTCTGAGACATCCTATAGGTGAAAACCAAGCTGTAACTCTGACATCCTCTGTCTGTGTACAAATGTCATGCATCTGATATGCGAATACGAACTAAACCATGAACCAGATAGGAGAACCGGTTGGTCAAATTTTAGGGTACAACACCTTACTGTTTGCTGCATACCCAATGAATGCACATTCATAGGCTCTACTAGCGAGTTTATCTCGTTTCGGATCCGAAATTCTGACATAAGGCAGACAGCCCCAAGTTCTTAAATAAGACAAATTTGGTTGTCTTTTCTTTAATATCTCATAAGGTGAGATCTTACTTTTTGACTTGGGAACTTTATTTAGGATATAGCAAACAGTCAATAAAATTTTCCCCCACCAGTGAGGTGCAACACCAGAATTCAGCATGATTGCAACTACAAGTTCAGTAAGAGTCCTATTCTTTCTTTCTGCTTTACCATTCATTTCAGGAGAGTATGGAGCAGTTGTTTCATGTATAATACCATGTTCAGCAAAAAAATCATTAAACAAGCTAGAGTCATATTCGGTTCCCCTATCATTGCGAAGTCTCTTAATCTTCTTGTTAAATTGATTCTCAATTTCAGTTACATACACCTTAAACATGTCAAGCGCTTCACTTTTATTCTTCATTAGATATACATAAGTATAATCAGAGCAATCGTCAATAAAAGTGATAAAATAACGTTTATTATTTCTAGTTAAACTTCCATCTAATTCACATATATCAGAGTGTATAAGATCTAGGGGGTCAGATTCTTTTATAATTGACTTATGTGAAGTTTTTGTTATTTTAGCTTGACTGCAAAATTCACATTTATTGGAATCATTAACATTTAGTTTAGGGATTAGGCCTATGTTGCTTGCATTAGAAAAGATTCGTTTATTAACGTGACAAAGTCTACCATGCCAAATATTAAAGTCACACACAGAGTAAACAGAAGGAGAAATTTTATTCAAATCAACATTCAACTTAAACATACCATCAGTGGCGTACCCTTTTCCAACAAAAATGCCATTCTTAGTGATGGTGTATAAATCTTTCCAACCAGGGGAAAGTTTGTCAATAATTACAGCAATTTGAAATTGTTCATTGAGGGGCATACCTTCTGTAATGATCTCATGAGCAATCTTCTGAATTTCGTGGCTTTGAGCTTCCACCGACTTCTCATCCACCATCTTGTAGTTCAAGTAGCGGCTGACAACAAATTTCTTCGCACCTGCTTCTTCAGTATCATATTTTCTTTGCAGAGCATCCCATACCTGTTTAGCAATCCTGTAGCTATAGTAGTAGTCATACAGATCATCAGCAAGGCTATTTAGAATGTGATTTTTGCACAGATAATCATTCTCGTGCCATAAGGCGATTTCTTTTCGGAGTTGTAGATCATCTGCTGCAGCCTTAGCTTTTGCAGCATCTGCTTCAGCCTTAGCTTTTGCAGCATCTGAGTCAGACATTTTGGAAATCCCGTCTGAATCTGCAAGTGAGTTACCGTTAGGTAGTTCAGATGATGCAGAAGGGACAACCGGGATATCCTCAGTCAGAACGTGGGCAACCTTTTTCAGAGTTAAGAAAAATTTCATCTTAGCTTGCCAATGTTTGAAATTGGAACCCTCAAACCTGAAAGGTTTGTCAGAGACCGAAGCGGCCGCAGTAGAACCGATAACTTCCTCAGTTGCCATGGCAGTTATTAAAACGTCTTAAAATTGTTGTTTTCGAATTTAAAAAATTGAGTTTGGCACAGGGAAATTATCGGACGAGTCGCGTACTAGGTCGCTTTCTTTAAGACGTTTCGCCGTACTGCCAAATTATGCAAAGCATTCGAATTTACGACGACGCCTCCAGGATAAAACAGCCCGTTCAAACAACTTACAATTATCAGTTGCACACTGATAAATCGCTCTAGAAATACACCTATCTAAGTATCTGGTGAAAATAACCAGTCAAGAAAAGAAAGTTTTTGAGATAAAGAGAAATAAGGAAGAGAAGAAGGAAATCAAAATTCGTGTGAATTTGTGAAATCCGATGTACACACTACTGAATTTCTACCCTGTATTTATAGGCAGCTACCTGCACCTGAGTAGGGAGAAATTCGTGGTGAATGGAGAAAATGGTGGGAGAATGAGAAATTTGTGGAGGACTGGATCTGGCAGTTACTGGCCAATTATTTTCTTAATTAATTAATATTTATTATTAATTAATTTTCCACCGAATTATATTAATTAATTAATTAAATTATATAAATTCGGGTCCAAAAAATAATTCATCTAGACCGGACCGAACCGAGCCGAGCCGGCCGGCCGGACGGACGGCGGCGGCGGCGCGCGCGCGTGTGTCTTGTTGGTCATGGGTGTGTCCTCACTCCTTTCACAAAATTGGGTGCCCTTTAGGGCCCAACCCAATAGACAAAGTTGGAATATATAAACACTACTAATATTTCCATTCCCTTCAATGTGGGACTAAAATGAATCTTGTCAAATTCACTTCAATATTAGTTCTCACTTGTGTTCATTTATTGCTCATTAATTGTCAACAAATGTTTCCAATTCCCACTCTAATTAATTAAAATTCCAACATTAATTAATTAAAGTTCCAACATTCCCCCACTTGAATTTAAAAGAGATGTTAGAAGTACGTCAGTCGTTTCTAAGGTTGAGCATAAGCAAAGGTGTCTACGACTTGAACCTTAGCGTAGCGAGTAGGATTCTGATTCAACAAGAGTGACACCATTGTCTTGAACTCTATCTCGGACATCAGACCCGCACACAACCTTTCCGTAAGGTGTATTATTGTAGCCCGTGCTTTAGTGGCCCTGCACGTGTATCCCGGTTCAATGAATGCTCTAGGAATTCTGCCTCGAAATTCCATAGGAACCGGCCTCAGTTCCACAATCACATAGGTGAATCTATCAAGAGTACTCCTGTAGCCTAGGTACTCCCTTATACAGAGTATAGATCTCATTAAGAGTTTCGATTATCTCATCCTCTCATTACTTCAGGATTCATGCTTTACTTGCATGATCATTTTCATATTGCTCATAACTTGTTATTACCCATTGAACCTAAGTCTTGGGATCTCCAGTCATTTAGGTCGGGTTACCATCATGAGTAACAAATTACTTTATAGGTATTAGTCCCATCTTTTTGGAAGTATTATGGACTTTCTCTCTAGCTAATCCTTTCGTCCAAGGATCTGCTAGGTTCTCATCAGTGTGTACATGATCCACTATCACAGCTCCTTTAGAGATACAGTCTCTAACAATGCTATGTTTTCTTCTAATTTGACGTCTTTTACCATTATAATAACGGTTCTCAACTTTTGCAATAGCCGCGATACTATCGCAGTGGATCAACACAGCTGGTATAGGTTTTTCCCATAAACGAATCTCAGCTAGCAAGCATCTTAACCAACTTGCTTCTTCACTAGCTGTAGCTAATGCTATCATCTCAGACTCCATTGTGGACTGTGCCAGAATGGTCTGTTTCTTTGATTTCCAAGATACAGCTCCTCCGGCTATACTAAATATATAACCACTAGTAGCTTTGGAATCATCCGATAAGGTGTTCCAATCTGCATCACTATACCCTTCTAGTACAACAGGAAATTTCTGATAGTGTAGGCCGAGGTCCATAGTCCTTTTAAGGTACCTCATTACTCGCTCAATAGCTTGCCAATATTCGTTACTCGGCCTACTTGTAAATCTGCACAACAATCCTATGACATATGCAATGTCGGGTCTAGTACAATCAGTGCCATACCTAAGACTGCCAATGATGCTCGCATATTCTGCTTGTTTGACACTTTCTCCAGTGTTCTTAAACAGTTTCACACTTGGATCATATGGAGTGCATGCAGGTTTACAATCAGAGTATTTATATTTCTTTAAGATCTTCTCCACATAGTGAGATTGATCCAAAGAAATTCCTTGGTCGGATCTCGTGATCTTGATACCCAGGATCACGCTTGCTTCTCCGAGGTCTTTCATATCAAAGTTATTGCATAACAATGATTTCATATCATTAATGGCCTGAATGTTTGATCCAAATATAAGTAGATCGTCTACATATAGACATATGATAGTACAAATGCGATTCTCAGATTTGTAATAAACGCACTTGTCACTTTCATTCACTTTGTACCCATTAATTATCATTAGGTTATCAAACTTTTCATGCCATTGTTTAGGGGATTGTTTTAGTCCATACAGAGACTTATCTAACTTACAGACCTTGCTTTCTTGTCCTTGGATCACAAACCCTTCTGGTTGTTCCATATAGATTTCTTCTTCTAAGTCACCGTTTAAAAAAGCTGTTTTAACATCCATTTGGTGGGCAACCTTTTTCAGAGTTAAGAAAAATTTCATCTTAGCCTGCCAACGTTTGAAATTGGAACCCTCAAACCTGAAAGGTTTGTCAGAGACCGAAGCGGCCGCAGTAGAACCGATAATTTCCTCAGTTGCCATGGCAGTTATTAAAACGTCTTAAAATTGTTGTTTTCGGATTTAAAAAATTGAGTTTGGCATAAGGAAATTATCGGGACGAGTCGCGTACTAGGTCGCTTTCTTTAAGACGTTTCGCCGTACTGCCAAATTATGCAAAACAGTCGAATTTACAACGACGCCTCCAGGATAAAACAGCCCGTTCAAACAACTTACGATTATCAGTTACAAACTGATAAATCGCTCTAGAAATACACCTATCTAAGTATCTGGTGAAAATAACCAGTCAAGAAAAGAAAGTTTTTAAGATGAAGAGAAATAAGGAATTGAAGAGGGAAATCAAAATTCGTGTGAATTTGTGAAATCCGATGTACACACTACTGAATTTCTACCCTGTATTTATAGGCAGCTATCTGCACCTGAGTGGGGAGAAACTCGTGGTGAGTGGAAAAAATGGTGGGAGAATGAGAAATTCGTGGAGGACTGAATATGGCAGTTACTGACCAATTATTTTCTAAATTAATTAATATTTATTATTAATTAATTTTCCACCGAATTATATTAATTAATTAATTAAATTATATAAATTCGGATCCAAAAAATAATTCATCTAGACCGGACCGAGCCGAACCGGCCGGCCAGACAGATGGAGGCGGCGGCGCGCGCGCGCGTGTGTCTTGTTGGTCATGGGTGTGTCCTCACTCCTTTCACAAAATTGGGTGCCCTTTAGGGCCCAACCCAATAGACAAAGTTGGAATATATAAACATTACTAATATTTCCATTCCCTTCAATGTGGGACTAAAATGAATCTTTTCAAATTCACTTCTATATTAGTTCTCACTTGTGTTGATTTATTGCTTATTAATTAGCAACAAATGTTTCCAATTTCCACTCTAATTAATTAAAGTTCCAACATTAATTAATTAAAGTTCCAACATTCCCCCACTTGAATTTAAAAGAGATTTTAGAAGTACGTCAGTCGTTTCTAAGGTTGAGCATAAGCAAAGGTGTCTACGACTTGAACCTTAGCGTAGCGAGTAGGATTCTGATTCAACAAGAGTGACACCATTGTCTTGAACTCTATCTCGGACATCAGACCCGCACACAACCTTTCCGTAAGGTGTATTATTGTAGCTCGTGCTTTAGTGGCCCTGCACGTGTATCCCGGTTCAGTGAATGCTCTAGAAATTCTGCCTCGAAATTCCATAGGAACCGGCCTCAGTTCCACAGTCACATAGGTGAATCTATCAAGAGTACTCCTGTAGCCTAGGTACTCCCTCATACAGAGTATAGATCTCATTAAGAGTTTTGATTATCTCATCCTCTCATTACTTCAGTATTCATGCTTTACTTGCATGATCATTTTCATATTGCTCATAACTTGTTATTACCCATTGAACCTAACTCTTGGGATCTCCAATCATTTAGGTCGGGTTACCATCATGAGTAACAAATTACTTTATAGGCATTAGTCCCATCTTTTTGGAAGTATTATGGACTTTCTCTCTAGCTAATCCTTTCGTCAAAGGATCTGCTAGGTTCTCATCAGTGCGTACATGATCCACTCTCACAGCTCCTTTAGAGATACAGTCTCTAACAGTGCTATGTTTTCTTCTAATTTGACGTCTTTTACCATTATAATAACGGTTCTCAACTTTTGCAATAGCCGCGGTACTATCGTAGTGGATCAACACAGCTGGTATAGGTTTTTCCCATAAAGGAATCTCAGCTAGCAAGCATCTTAACCAACTTGCTTCTTCACTAGCTGTAGCTAATGCAATCATCTCAGACTCCATTGTGGATTGTGCCAGAATGATTTGTTTCTTTGATTTCCAAGATACAGCTCCTCCGGCTATACTAAATATATAACCACTAGTAGCTTTGGAATCATCCGATAAGGTGTTCCAATCTGCATCACTATACCCTTCTAGTACAGCAGGAAATTTCTGATAGTGTAGGCCGAGGTCCATAGTCCTTTTAAGGTACCTCATTACTCGCTCAATAGCTTGCCAATGTTCGTTACTCGTCCTACTTGTAAATCTGCACAACAATCCTACGACATATGCAATGTCGGGTCTAGTACAATCAGTGGCATACCTAAGACTGCCAATGATGCTCGCATATTCTGCTTGTTTGACACTTTCTCCAGTGTTCTTAAACAGTTTCACACTTGGATCATTCGGAGTGCATGAAGGTTTATAATCAGAGTATTTATATTTCTTTAAGATCTTCTCCACATAGTGAGATTGATCCAAAGAAATCCCTTGGTCGGATCTCGTGATCTTGATACCCAGGATCACGCTTGCTTCTCCGAGGTCTTTCATATCAAAGTTATTGCATAACAATGATTCCATATCATTAATGGCCTGAATGTTTGATCCAAATATAAGTAGATCGTCTACATATAGACATATGATAGTACAAATGCGATTCTCAGATTTGTAATAAACGCACTTGTCACTTTCATTCACTTTGTACCCATTAATTATCATTAGGTTATCAAACTTTTCATGCCATTGTTTAGGGGCTTGTTTTAGTCCATACAGAGACTTATCTAACTTACAGACCTTGCTTTCTTGTCCTTGGATCACAAACCCTTCTGGTTGTTCCATATAGATTTCTTCTTCTAAGTCACCGTTTAAAAAAGCTGTTTTAACATCCATTTGGTGGGCAACCTTTTTCAGAGTTAAGAAAAATTTCATCTTAGCCTGCCAACGTTTGAAATTGGAACCCTCAAACCTGAAAGGTTTGTCAGAGACCGAAGCGGCCGCAGTAGAACCGATAATTTCCTCAGTTGCCATGGCAGTTATTAAAACGTCTTAAAATTGTTGTTTTCGGATTTAAAAAATTGAGTTTGGCACAAGGAAATTATCGGGACGAGTCACGTACTAGGTCGCTTTCTTTAAGACGTTTCGCCGTACTGCCAAATTATGCAAAGCAGTCGAATTTACAACGACGCCTCTAGGATAAAACAGCCCGTTCAAACAACTTATGATTATCAGTTGCACACTGATAAATCGCTCTAGAAATACACCTATATAAGTATCTGGTGAAAATAACCAGTCAAGAAAAGAAACTTTTTAAGATGAAGAGAAATAAGGAAGAGAAGAGGGAAATCAAAATTCGTGTGAATTTGTGAAATCCGATGTACACACTACTGAATTTCTACCCTGTATTTATAGGCAGCTACCTGCACCTGAGTGGGGAGAAATTCGTGGTGAATGGAGAAAATGGTGGGAGAATGAGAAATTCGTGGAGGACTGGATCTAGCAGTTACTGACCAATTATTTTCTTAATTAATTAATATTTATTATTAATTAATTTTCCACCGAATTATATTAATTAATTGATAACACGAAATCGTATATATATTTCGATGCATAATTCAACTGATGTTTAACTGTTATCGATCCGATTTCGGGTTATTTCCGTGTTATTTGTCTGATACTTTGCAGGTATTTGATGATCATGTCTAAACAAGGCAATATGAAGAAAAGAAGCAATCTCCGATGAAATATGGACGAAAACCGGATGAAAACAACATGAAAAACGCAGAATGCTGATTTTGCTGTTGTGACGACCGTCACGGCTCCATGACGACCGTCACACGGGTGACGACCGTCACACATTGTGACAACCGTCATGCAGGCAAAAACGCCCCACTTCAAATGCACGTGAAAGAAGCAGTTCCAAGTCCCAAATAGTGGACCACTACTCCCTGATAATTCTGCCTCAAAGTCCACCTTCTTCAAGTTATAACCGTTAGAATTCCATTTCTATAAAAGGGGAAGAAGGGGAACTCAAAAGAGGAGCCGCATTCAGACAACAAAGTGCTGCCAATTTATTTTCAGAGCAACCTTTCCAGTTTTTAATATTCTTATTTGTTTCTCTTTTCTCTTTCTGCATTCCTTTGATTTCTTCTGTAATTCTTATTTCCGTTGTACGATCAATTGGCACAAAGACCAGAATCCTGCCAACATTTGTGGAGGATCTGCCCAAAGGTCAATTGGAATATTTACAGGTTTCTCATTTTAATCGTAATTCCAGTTTTTATTATGATGTATGTTATTATTTATTGTTATTATTTATTGTTTTCATTTATGTTTTACCTTTCCCAAATCCATGTCTGGCTAAATTAAAGTAATTGATATATAATAATAATTCGGAAGGGATTTGATAATAACCGGTTGAAAATTGTCTTTTCCAAAAGTTGTTTATGGTCTGAGTGTTTAAATTAATTTACTGAATAAATTTCGTCGCGAAAGCGAGAACTTATTTAAAAGTAGTTTTGCCACGAAAGTGGGAAATTAATTAAGGTACGAACCAACAAGCAAAAGCTGCGGCAAGACCAGATAGTAAACACTAGTCATTCATTTTAATAACAGCAAAAACACTTTAAAATGAATTAGAATTTAGAGATTTCCAAAAAATAATTTTAACCCCGAATGGGACACGAAAGCGTACGTTTGGCCCTTAGAATTATGATTAGCGTCAATAACCATCGTGAGGCGAGAGTCTTCAGATCACCATTTTCTGCTTAAATAAACTCTGAAAAATATTTCGTATATCGGTAACTTGTCAAATCCCCGAAGAACATAATTACTGCATATCGATTCACTTAATTATAATTTAATTAACATTCTTAGTTCCCTTTAGTGACAATCTTATTCCCTTAAACATTATCTACCTAGCTAAACATAGTAACTCCCGAGAACACTAGTTTGATTACGAGTCCCTGTGGGATCGATATCTATTATTACTACGCGATAGACTGTGCACTTGCAATTAGGTTGTATTAGACATAGAAAGTCGCGATCAAGTTTTTGGCGCCGTTGCCGCGGACCCGTTTAGTCAATAGTGTAACCTTCTGTTACACCGTATAGACTAGGTTAATTATTTTCATTTTTCCTTTACTAGTGTTGTCGATTGTATGCCAAGTGATCACCCACAAGGCGATATCTTGAAACGTTCAGTCGCAGAACTAGAACGTTTCTTACATCTAAGAAGCCGAATCATTGAGTACCAACTCAAACATAACATTCCCGATCCTCTCACTCCCATTCCCAAATCCGAAGAAGAACCAAACATGGCTGAAGGACCTCCAAACAAACCGCTGAAGGCATACGCTACACCCTCTCAGATGGAGCCTAGAAGTAGCATTGCTGCCCCAGCTATTACTCGAAACGATTTTGAGCTGAAACCATCACTATTGTCAGCTGTACAACAAAACCAATTCTAAGGAAGCGTAACTGAGGATCCAAACGAACATTTAACGAAGTTTGTGCAATACGCAGACACAGTGAAAGCAAATGGAGTAACTCCAGACGCGATAAGACTTCGTCTTTTCCCATTCTCTCTTAGAGACAGAGCGTGGACATGGTTACAATCCTTACCATCCAACTCCATTACGACGTGGGAACAATTGAAAAACGTCTTCTTAGCGAGATATTTTCCGCCAAGCAAAACTGCTATGCTTAGAGCTCAAATCAACGGATTTCGACAAAAAGATACTGAATCTCTTTACGAAGCATGGGAACGATTCAAAGATATGATGAGAACATGTCCTCGCCACGGTTTAGAAGACTGGGTGACAATCCATACTTTTTATAATGGGCTTTTATACAATACCAGATTGACAATAGACGCTGCCGCGGGCGGTGCACTTATGGATAAGTCATACGACGAAGCCTATCAACTAATCGAAAACATGTCTCAGAACCACTGCCAATGGGGAGGTGAACGTACTCCAACAGAGAAAACCATAACGAAAGGTGGGATGTACGAGATCAGCAGCCTCGAAAAGTTCAACGCTAAAGTAGATGCTCTAGCACAGAAGATTGATAGTCTGATCGTTAACCCCACTGCAACCGTCGCTGCCGTAACTCCAAATTGCGAGTTATGCGGAAGCACTACTCATAATGCGCCCGAATGCCCATTGCTAGCCGGAATCCCACCAGACCAAGTAAATTATGCTCAAGGAAATCCTTACGCAAATACTTACAACCCAGGTTGGCGAAATCATCCAAACTTTTCTTACAAAAGCGAAAACGCATTGCAAATGCCTACTGCTCCGCCAGGATATCAGAAACCAGCTGCTGCTCAGACTGCACCTAGGAAATCAAACCTCGAGTTGATGATGGAAAAATTCATAGCTACTCAAGCTCAAACAAACAAAGAATTCCTGAATCAAAACATACACACTAGCGAGCAAATTAAACAGTTGACTGGAAAAGTAGACGCTTTAGTCACCCACAACAAAATGTTAGAAACACAGATATCACAAGTGGCTCAACAACAAGCCTCTGCTGCCGCACCCGCTGGCACATTTCCTGGACAACCCGAACAGAATCCAAAAGGTCAAGCAAATGCTGTAATACTAAGAAGTGGAAAAGAATTGGACGAACCGATCGATCTGAGGACCAAAAACTCAGCCATGCAACAAAAACCAACTGAACAAGCAGAAAAGGAATCCGAGTTAGAGAAGAAGGAAGACAACGAGAAGGAGGATACCACAAGTGAAAAAACTCAAGCACCTCCAGCGCCATATAAACCACCTATCCCTTATCCTCAAAGATTAATAAACTCCAAAACTTCAGGACAGTTTAAGAAATTTGTAGAGCTCCTTAAACAGTTGAATATCACTATTCCTTTTACAGAAGCGATAACTCAAATGCCGTCATACGCTAAATTTCTCAAAGAAATCCTGTCGAATAAGAGAAAGATCAAGGACAACGAAACAGTTACACTTACTGCAGAGTGTAGCGCTATTATTCAAAACCGCATGCCTCCTAAATTAAAAGACCCAGGTAGTTTCTCCATACCCTGCGTCATAGGAAAGTTCGTAATAGACAAAGCTCTATGCGATTTAGGAGCCAGTATCAGTGTTATGCCTTTATCTATATGCAAAAAGATGAATATGGGAGACCTCAGACCAACCAAAATGTCCATACAATTAGCTGACCAATCAGTAAAATACCCCGTCGGAATACTGGAAAACGTTCCAGTACACATAGGACAATTCTACATTCCAACCGACTTCATAATCATGGACATCAAGGAGGACACTGTTACCCCAATTATCCTAGGAAGACCGTTCCTAGCTACAGCCGGAGCTATTATAGACGTGAAGAAAGGAAGGCTAACATTCGAAGTAGGAGAAGAAAAGATAGAGTTCATTCTCACCAAGTTTTTACAAGCACCAGCCATAGACGATACCTGCTATTTAGTAGATGAAATTGACGAATGCATAAGAGAACTTGAAAATGAAGAGACCACGTATTCAGAAATAATAAAGATTCAAATATCCGATATTTCTGAAGACGATGATTGGCGTAAACCGTATAAAGACGACAACCTAAGCGAAAGCTTAGCACTGACCCCAAACCATATGCCAGGTCCGAAGAACCCATCTTTAGAACTTAAAACACTACCCAAAAACCTTAGATATGAATTCCTAGACGATGAACTAAAAAGACCAGTGATAGTCAACGCCGACTTAGGACAACCAGAAACCGTAAAGCTAATAGAAGTCCTAAAGAAGTACCCCACCGCGTTAGGCTATAACATAAGTGATCTAAAAGGCATAAGCCCTTCGATCTGTATGCATCGAATTACAATAGAGGAAGACTCTAAAACCTCTAGAGAGCATCAGAGAAGACTGAACCCCATCCTAAGCACTGTAGTCAGAGATGAAGTAAAGAAATTTCTAGATGCAGGAATCATCTATCCAATCTCCGATAGTGAATGGGTTAGCCCAGTTCATGTCGTACCAAAGAAAGGAGGAGTCGCAGTAGTTAAAAACGAAAAAGGCGAATCAATAACAAAAAGAGTCGTGACTGGAAGCATGATGTGTATTGATTATAGAAAGCTTAAAAAGGCCACACGAAAAGATCACTTCCCGTTACCCTTCATAGACCAAATGTTGGAAAGATTAGCCAAACATTCATATTTCTGCTATCTAGATGGTTATTCAGGATTTTTCCAAATTCCCATTCATCCGGATGGCCAAGAAAAGACTACATTCACCTGTCCTTATGGTACTTTTGCTTATCGCCGAATGTCGTTCGGACTCTGTAATGCTCCAGCAACCTTCCAAAGATGCATGATGGCAATCTTCGCAGATTTCATAGACGACATCATGGAAGTATTTATGGACGATTTCTCGGTATGTGGACAAAGTTTCGAAGGATGCCTACAAAACTTAGAAATGGTATTAGAACGTTGTGTAAAAGTGAACCTCGTCCTAAATTGGGAAAAATGCCATTTTATGGTCCGACAAGGAATAGTCCTAGGACATGTCATATCGAATAAAGGAATTGAGGTCGACAAAGCTAAAATAGAGATTATAAAAGATCTCCAACCTCCAAAGTCCGTACGAGAAATACGGAGTTTTCTAGGACATGCCGGTTTCTATCGAAGATTTATAAAAGATTTTTCAAAAATCACAAAACCTTTGACCGGCCTGTTGATGAAAGATGCTGAGTTCGTCTTCAACGACGAATGTTTAAAAGCATTTGAAACATTAAAATCAGCCCTTATCACCGCACCGATTATGCAACCACCCGATTGGCGACTGTCGTTCGAAATCATGTGCGATGCGAGTGATTATGCCGTAGGCGCAGTTCTAGGACAAAGGAAGGACAAGAAGCTCCATGCCATCTACTATGCCAGTAGAACCTTAGATCCTGCCCAAATGAACTACACTACCACAGAAAAGGAACTTCTAGCAGTTATATTTGCGCTTGACAAATTCCATTCTTACTTAGTAGGAGCAAAAATTATCATATACACAGACCACGCTGCCATTAGGTACCTAATAAGCAAAAAGGATGCCAAACCAAGACTATTGAGATGGATCCTGTTATTACAAGAGTTTGACATAGAAATCAAAGATAAGAAAGGAACCGAGAACGTTGTTGCAGATCACTTATCCCGAATAGAAGGCATCAAACATGAACCAGTACCGATAAATGACGATTTCCCGTACGAACGTCTGATAGCCAAATTAGAAAGTGACATACCCAACTCAATCTCGGAAGATCCAGAATTCGAAAAAGCCGTAGAAGCCGTCTATGCCCAAGTCACATTACCTTGGTATGCTGATATCGTTAATTACCTCGCTGCAGGCGTGCTTCCACCGGATCTCACTTATCAGCAAAAGAAGAAATTCTTCCACGATCTGAAACACTATTATTGGGACGAACCTCTACTCTTCAAGAGAGGGGCCGACAACATATACCGTCGCTGTGTCCCAGAGGAAGAAATAGAAAATATCATTTCCCAATGCCATTCAGCACCATATGGTGGTCATGCTAGTACATCCAAGACGTGCGCTAAGATTCTCCAAGCCGGCTTATTCTGGCCCAACCTCTGGAAAGACGTCCACATCGCTGTGCTAAAATGTGATCGATGCCAACGAACTGGCAACATCTCACGACGCGATGAAATGTCTCAGAAAGGAATCTTAGAGGTAGAAATCTTTGACGTATGGGGAATAGATTTCATGGGACCATTCCCACCTTCTTTTGGTAATAACTACATACTCGTCGCTGTAGACTATGTGTCTAAATGGATAGAAGCCATTGCTGCTCCAACAAACGACGCACGAGTAGTAATCAAACTCTTCAAAAACACAATCTTTCCTAGATTCGGTGTAACCAGACTCGTCATTAGTGACGGCGGATCTCACTTCATATCGCGAATATTTGATAAACTTCTTTCTAAATATGGAGTCCGACACCGAGTAGCTACACCCTATCATCCGCAAACTAGCGGACAAGTAGAGGTCTCGAACAGGGAAATAAAACAGATATTGGAAAAGACTGTCGCTACCTCAAGGAAAGATTGGTCATCAAAGCTACATGAAACTTTATGGGCTTATAGGACCGCTTTTAAGACACCAATAGGTACTACATCCTACAAATTAGTTTACGGTAAATCCTGCCATCTCCCTGTAGAATTAGAGCATAAGGCCTTCTGGGCCATTAAGACACTAAATTTCAACTACACCGAGGCAGGAGAGAAGCGAATCTTGAACTTACACGAATTGGAAGAACTTCGATTAGACGCTTACAAAAATGCTCGTATCTACAAAGAACGAACTAAAAAGTGGCATGATAAACGTTCAATCAAGAAATAATTCAGTGTGGGAGACATCGTATTGCTGTTCAATTCAAGATTACAACTCTTCCCAGGTAAACTAAAATCTAGGTGGTCTGGCCCTTATGAAGTGACTAAAGTACTTCAAAGTGGAGCTGTTGAAATTACCGACAAGACAAATGCACCGTTTATCATAAACGGGCAACGTCTGAAACATTATAATAAGAACGAAAACAGCCCTCAAGTCTGCAGTATAGCATTGCTTGAGCTTCCAGCTCAAACACCCGAATAGCTTGTCACCAAGCTATCGTCAGGCTTTAGACGTTAAAAACAGCGCTTACTGGGAGGCAACCCAACTTTTCCCACATTTTTCCTCGTTACTGTATTTCATTTTTTATTTAAAATTTTACTTTGAAACTTTAACAAAAATTCTAAACTTAAAATTACTACTATTTTTTACTTTCGTTTGTTTTCATATTTTTATTTTTATTTTATTTTTCTCTTTTGGTCTTTTGTCTTTACCGCTTTTTGTTTTTAAAAATCCTGACTTCAAACTTCTATTTTAAACTTTTCAGGATTTTAAAAGTCTTCAAAACATTCCTCCTGTTTTCTCCGACTTACCTGCGAGTATGGCCGAGTACGACTTCACAAAGGTTCATTTTCGAGGACTAGCTCAAAAGGCAAGATTTGCAGCACTAACTGGAAGAGAAATAGCCTTAACGTTGTATTATGATAAGTCTACCATGGATAAACTAGGAATCATGGATAGCATTCAATACCTGTTCAATCAACTGGGTTGGGAGAACACTGCTTTGAAAACACGTTTTGCTACCTATAAGGACCTCACCTACGAATTCCTTAGTTCCTTCAGGTACCTACCCAACTATGGTTTTGGATCCAACACAGAGCTGATCACCTTTAGGATGTTTGGAATGGACCAAACCCATAGTCGGATGTCACTAGCTAACCTCCTAGGATTTCCTAGCGGACCGCATGTGTTCATCAGTGCAGAAGATGACGATATTGATTTTGAACTCGACCAATTCTGGGGTAGAATCACAGGCGACTATCACCCTGAACCAGACAGAATGTATAATGATGATATTCATAACCCAACTTTCAGATACTTCCATAAGATACTAGCTCACACCCTTTTCGGGAAAGAAGAAAATATTACTACAGTATCTAAAGAGGAGTTATTCATCATGTTTTGTGCTTCTCAGGGACGTACAGTAAATGCAGTGCCTTTCATGATGAGATCTTTCAGACGCCTCACTCAGGACCCACAGTCACCTATTCTTATAGGAGGCCTCGTGACAATGATTTCCCACGAGCTCGGCCTTAGATTCCACTTAAATGCAAGCACTCGTTTTGGCACCATCCGACCCATGAATATACAGTTCTGCTTTAACAGACGCATTTTAGGAACTATGGGACCTGGACCTTATGAGAACCTCATCAACGAAAAACCTGTCCAGCTATTCGCACTGCCTAATCATCAGATGACAAGTATCCACAACAAGGACAACTGGCTTTATGAATTGGATGAGCCTATGGGACCTCCTTCACCTCAGTCAACACTACAGAATAATATGTACGACAGTGACCACATCTCTGAGGCACACGACTATATGTACTATGAGGATGTTGTATCAGAAGCTGAAGTAGACCCTATGACTCCTCCGCATTACAACACTTATCCTGAGCCTATTCCTGAGGAGACCACTGACAAAATGGATATTGTTCTACTCCGGTTGGACAATGTTGATGCAGCTCTGACTACTGTCAAAGAAGACATCGTAGGCATACACAGCGAACTGGTAGTCTTCATGGACTTAGTCTGTGACCAGCTCGACTACTACGCACGGAAGTTCGATGAGTTGAAGGCACGAAAAGACTAGATACTAGTTTTAGTTTAGTTTAGTTTAGTTTAATCATTTAGATTTTCGCATTGTTAATTTCTTCATGTATTACATTACAATTATTCTAATTTCTTGTTATTTCAATTATAGCATTTATTCATTTATTATGTTTTTACATTATTCATTGTTTATTGGCTGCTATAATACGTTGCCATATCAATACTAGGCCTAAAAGTCACTGTAAGAACACCCTCACAGCAAAATTCTGCGTTCTGCAGATTTTGCTGCTGTGACGACCGTCACAGGAGCCTGACGAGCATCACGCGGGTGACGACCGTCACGAACCCAAAATTGTTATCTGATATAACAGGGGTTGTGTTTTCTCTCCCGCTCATCTCCTTTCAACTTCCAATCATCAGCAACTCCCTCCCCACTCCAATTTTTCGTTTTCCACACCTTGCACCATATATCCCAACTCCCATCTCAACTTCCTACTACACTTCTGTCACATTTTCCCACTCCTCAGAACCACCTCAATCCTCCAACAATGGCGAGAAACCATGAAACCCCAGACCTCAGCAACATTATGTTCAGCGAAGGTGACTCCGGCGAGAGACAGTGGGCCAACTACATCGCATTCCATCAACGGTCGCTCCAGCCGACTCATTATCCACATATTCCATCGCTCACGGAGCTCGGACTCCTTGAAGGCGTCACTTGGATGCTTCAAAGAGCCGGCATCTGGAACCTCTGCACCAATCCACTGCCGACGTACGAACAACTCACTCTCGAGTTCCTAAGTTCGTTCACCTACGTCACTTCCAGCGGCGACCTCAGCCAACACTCCGGTGCCGCATGCTTCCGGATGTTCGGCACAAACTATCAGGTGAACCAGAACCAGATTGCCGCCATCTTACAACTCCCTCGAGGCGACAATGCTCACTGCCGCCTCACCGATCAGTTCCAGCACGAAGCCTTCGCGCTCTGGTACCAGTTAACCGGCATCAATGCCGATGGTTGGGATTCTCTGCACGCCACGCATATCCATAACCCGACCATCCAGTACTTCCACCGAGCATTGAGCAACAGAATCTTCGCCCGGGACAGCAACCATAAGGTGAACTCGAAAGAGATTTTCTTCCTCCACTGTGTCTTCAACAACGAGCCTATCAACGCTGCTCCGTTCCTCCTGGCCCACATTCAGGCCAACTGTAACCGTGGCTCCAAGCCATTTTACTTTGGCGGGATTGTCACTGCCATTGCACTTGGGCTGAACCTCGGCGACCGCCTCCAGCACCTCCACGCCATTCCCTCGGTGTTCCTTGACACCGACCACTGCAGAGCCTCTCACCTTATCCGTTCCAGAGCCGATGGCAAGTACCACCCGGTAGTGCGTGGCAAAACCGTCTGAAGCATCATCCTTCCATCACGCACCCGGATACACCCAGAGGATCGTACCAACTGGTTATTTGACCTCACTGCCCCTCCTGCTGCCGCTGCTCCAACTCAGGACCACACCCAAGGTTCTGACGACGAAATCCAAGCTGAGTTGGACAGGCCGGAGCAACCGGAGGCATCGCAGCCTCTTCCTTCCGAAGGTACATCCTCCCGCTGTCGCCGCCATCGTCCAGTGCCCGACTACTCAGAAGAGGACCTCCGCCGCTCTCTCAACCAGCAGGCCCAGATACTCGCTATGATGCAGCAGCATAATCAGCGAGCTGAGCAGTTCGAAGCTTGGCATCGGACCCAAATGCAACAACTACAAACCGGCCAAGAAACCATTACTGAGAACTTGGCGAATCTGACCTTGCAGGTCGAAGGACTCCGTGACTATGTCTATCATACCGGAGCTATGAGTTTTGAGGACCGAGTTGCCCAGGTCAGAGCCAGAGGACGAGAGCGAGGACGTGACCGAGGCAGAGGCCGTGATTAGTTATCATTTTCCTTATTTGTTTACTATATTTTCAGTTTATTTGTACTTTCATTTTCGTTGTATCTCCCTCTCGCATTCTTTCAAATCAGTGGGGACACTGATTGAGATAGTGTGGGAGCGGAGCGTTTATTTCCCATTCCGTTGTACTTCCATTATACTTTGAATTTCGTAATTTATATTCAAACATTTTCTATTTTTAGAAAATAAAGCTCGTTTATATATCCTTTTTTTTTCGTTACGCGAACATCCCCACTTTATTCGACGTAAACAAAAAAATTTCGTTCGTTCCTCAAAAGCAAAAAGCATCATGAGAATGCGCCCGAGTTCAAACCAAGTTTTGAAACTCCGAGGAGACGATAATTCTAACAAAACCAGTACCATCCTGACACCTTAGATCTCCGGTTTATGCGAGTCGGCTTCACTACCTACGTGTACCAAAGTCTCAAGTGTCTACGCAAACTCAGTCCCAAGTAGTTTATACTAGCAGTCAGCACCATCCTAAAACACTTCTAAGCGAGCGACCAATGCAAATAAGTGTATGATCTCCAAAAAGATGAAAAATCATGAAAAGAAAGCTAGATAGCCAAAAATATAAAGACACGTGTCCTTCTAAGTTAGGTGCTCCTCACCCGAGCATTTAGCCCAACGACACGAAAACTCATTGAAAAATCAATGATACAAGCTTATGATCAATGAAGAAGACCAAAACAGAAATGAGATCATATTCACTAACAGGTTGACTTGCCATGAAAGTGTATGGACAATGGGCTTAATGTGATTGCGCTACAACAAACAGGGTGAACTTGCCGCGAGAACCTTGACACCAAACTACAGTAGCATGACTAGGACCGATTCGCATAAGAAAGAGACCTCTGAAGACTTATAGTCCAGTGTCATCATGGTACTCGTTTTGTTCTTACTAAGAATCCCGGTTTTTCCCAACTTTGCGAACGAAGAAGCTGCCTCGTGCTTGCCGACTTCTTCCTGTTTTACTTGAGGACAAGCAAAGATTCAAGCTTAGGGGAGTTTGATAACACGAAATCGTATATATATTTCGATGCATAATTCAACTGATATTTAACTGTTTTCGATCCGATTTCGGGTTATTTCCGTGTTATTTGTCTGATACTTTGCAGGTATTTGATGATCATGTCTAAACAAGGCAATATGAAGAAAAGAAGCAATCTCAGATGAAATATGGACGAAAACCGGATGAAAACAACATGAAAAACGTAGAATGCTGATTTTGCTGTTGTGACGACCGTCACAGCTCCATGACGACCGTCACACGGGTGACGACCGTCACACATTATGACGACCGTCATGCAGGCAAAAACGCCCCACTTCAAATGCACGTGAAAGAAGCAGTTCCAAGTCCCAAATAGTGGACCATTACTCCCTGATAATTCTGCCTCAAAGTCCACCTTCTTCAAGTTATAACCGTTAGAATTCCATTTCTATAAAAGGGGAAGAAGGGGAACTCAAAAGAGGAGCCGCATTCAGACAACGAAGTGCTGCCAATTTATTTTCAGAGCAACCTTTCCAGTTTTTAATATTCTTATTTGTTTCTCTTTTCTCTTTCTGCATTCCTTTGATTTCTTCTGTAATTCTTATTTCCGTTGTACGATCAATTGGCACAAAGACCATAATCCTGCCAACATTTGTGGAGGATCTGCCCAAAGGTCAATTGGAATATTTACAGGTTTCTCATTTTAATCGTAATTCCAGTTTTTATTATGATGTATGCTATTATTTATTGTTTTCATTTATGTTTTACCTTTCCCAAATCCATGTCTGGCTAAATTAAAGTAATCGATATGTAATAATAATTCGGAAGGGATTTGATAATAACCAGTTGAAAATTGTCTTTTTTAAAAGTTGTTTATGGTCTGAGTGTTTAAATTAATTTACTGAATAAACTTCGTCGCGAAAGCGAGAACTTATTTAAAAGTAGTTTTGCCACGAAAGTGGGAAATTAATTAAGGTACGAACCAACAAGCGAAAGTTGCGGCAAGACCAGATAGTAAACACTAGTCATTCATTTTAATAACAACGAAAGCACTTTAAAATGAATTAGAATTTAGAGATTTCCAAAAAATAATTTTAACCCCGAATGGGACACGAAAGCGTACGTTTGTCCCTTAGAATTATGATTAGTGTCAATAACCATCGTGAGGCGAGAGTCTTCAGATCACCATTTTCTGCTTAAATAAACTCTGAAAAATATTTCGTATACCGGTAACTTGTCAAATCCCTGAAGAACATAATTACTACATATCGATTCACTTAATTATAATTTAATTAACATTCTTAGTTCCTTTTAGTGACAATCTTATTCCCTTAAACATTATCTACCTAGCTAAACATAGTAACTCCCGAGAACACTAGTTTGATTACGAGTCCTTGTGGAATCGATATCTATTATTACTACGCGATAGACTGTGCACTTGCAGTTAGGTTGTATTAGACATAGAAAGTCGTGATCATTAATTAATTAAATTATATAAATTCGGGTCCAAAAAATAATTCATCTAGACCGGACCGGACCGAACCGAGTCGAGCCGAGCCGGACGGACGGACGGCGGCGGCGGCGCGCGCGCGTGTGTCTTGTTGGTCATGGGTGTGTCCTCACTCCTTTCACAAAATTGGGTGCCCTTTAGGGCCCAACCCAATAGACAAAGTTGGAATATATAAACACTACTAATATTTCCATTCCCTTCAATGTGGGACTAAAATGAATCTTTTCAAATTCACTTCTATATTAGTTCTCACTTGTGTTCATTTATTGTTCATTAATTGTCAACAAATGTTTCCAATTCCCACTCTAATTAATTAAAGTTCCAACATTAATTAATTAAAGTTCCAACATTCCCCCACTTGAATTTAAAAGAGATTTTAGAAGTACGTCAGTCGTTTCTAAGGTTGAGCATAAGCAAAGGTGTCTACGACTTGAACCTTAGCGTAGCGAGTAGGATTCTGATTCAACAAGAGCAACACCATTGTCTTGAACTCTATCTCGGACATCAGACCCGCACACAACCTTTCTGTAAGGTGTATTCTTGTAGCCCGTGCTTTAGTGGCCCTGCACGTGTATCCTGATTCAGTGAATGCTCTAGGAATTCTGCCTCGAAATTCCATAGGAACCGGCCTCAGTTCCACAGTCACATAGGTGAATCTATCAAGAGTACTCCTGTAGCCTAGGTACTCCCTCATACAGAGTATAAATCTCATTAAGAGTTTTGATTATCTCATCCTCTCATTACTTCAGGATTCATGCTTTACTTGCATGATCATTTTCATATTGCTCATAACTTGTTATTACCCATTGAACCTAAGTCTTGGGATCTCCAGTCATTTAGGTCGGGTTACCATCATGAGTAACAAATTACTTTATAGGCATTATTCCCATCTTTTTGGAAGTATTATGGACTTTCTCTCTAGCTAATCCTTTTGTCAAAGGATCTGCTAGGTCCTCATCAGTGCGTACATGATCCACTCTCACAGCTCCTTTAAAGATATAGTCTCTAACAGTGCAATGTTTTCTTCTAATTTGACGTCTTTTACCATTATAATAATGGTTCTCAACTTTTGCAATAGCCGTGATACTATCGCAGTGGATCAACACAGCTGGTATAGTTTTTTCCCATAAACGAATCTCAGCTAGCAAGCATCTTAACCAACTTGCTTCTTCACTAGCTGTAGCTAATGCTATCATCTCAGACTCCATTGTGGACTGTGCCAGAATGGTCTGTTTCTTTGATTTCCAAGATACAGCTCCTCCGGCTATACTAAATATATAACCACTAGTAGCTTTGGAATCATCCGATAAGGTGTTCCAATCTACATTACTATACCCTTCTAGTACAGCAGGAAATTTCTGATAGTGTAGGTCGAGGTCCATAGTTCTTTTAAGGTACCTCATTACTCGCTCAATAGCTTGCCAATGTTCGTTACTCAGCCTACTTGTAAATCTGCATAACAATCCTACGACATATGCAATGTCGGGTCTAGTACAATCAGTGGCATACCTAAGACTGCCAATGATGCTCGCATATTCTCCTTGTTTGACACTTTCTCCAGTGTTCTTAAACAGTTTCACACTTGGATCATTTGGAGTGCATGCAGGTTTACAATCAGAGTATTTATATTTCTTTAAGATCTTCTCCACATAGTGAGATTGATCCAAAGAAATTCCTTGGTCGGATCTCGTGATCTTGATACCCAGGATCACGCTTGCTTCTCCGAGGTCTTTAATATCAAAGTTATTGCATAACAATGATTTCATATCATTAATGGCCTGAATGTTTGATCCAAATATAAGTAGATCGTCTACATATAGACATATGATAGTACAAATGCGATTCTCAGATTTGTAATAAACACACTTGTCACTTTCATTCACTTTGTACCCATTAATTATCATTAGGTTATCAAACTTTTCATGCCATTGTTTAGGGGCTTGTTTTAGTCCATACAGAGACTTATCTAACTTACAGACCTTGCTTTCTTGTCCTTGGATCACAAACCCTTCTGGTTGTTCCATATAGATTTCTTCTTCTAAGTCACCATTTAAAAAAGCTGTTTTAATATCCATTTGGTGTACTATTAAGTTATAAATGGCTGCTATTGAAATGAGTACCCTAATGGATGTAATTCTAGTGACCGGAGAAAAGGTGTCGAAGAAATCTATATTTTCTCTTTGTCTAAAACCCTTGGCTACAAGGAGAGCTTTATATTTCTCAATCGTTCCATCAGGTTTTAGTTTCTTTTTCAAAACTCATTTACAACCAATTGGTTTGCAACCTGGGGGTAAGTCTACTAAGTGCCAGGTCTTGTTAGATTCTAGAGAATCTATCTCATCATTAATGGCTTCTTGCCATAAGTCTGCATCCATAGATGACAGTGCTTCTTGAAGGTTTATTGGATCTTCTTCTACATTATAGGCCGAATAATCGGGCCCATAGTCTTTAGCAACTCTTGCTCTTTTACTTCTTCGAAGTTCTGTTTCTACATTGTCACTGCTTGCAGTGCTTTTTATCACAGGAATGTGACTCGATTGTGTGCCCCCACTATTTCTCGATTTGAAAGGAAATTTGTCTTCAAAGAATTCAACATCGTTTGATTCTATAATTACTCTGGCATTTAGGTCATAAAACATGTATGCCTTACTGTTTGCTTCATACCCAATGAATGCGCATTCATAGGCTCTACTAGCGAGTTTAACTCGTTTCGGATCCGGAATTCTGACATAAGCCAGACAACCCCAAGTTCTTAAATAAGAAAAATTTGGTTGTCTTTTCTTTAATATCTCATAAGGTGAGATCTTACTTTTTGACTTGGGAACTTTATTTAGGACATAGCAAACAGTCAATAAAATTTCCCCCCACCAGTGAGGTGCAGCACCAGAATTCAGCATGATTGCAACTACAAGTTCAGTAAGAGTCCTATTCTTTCTTTCTGCTTTACCATTCATTTCAAGAGATTATGGAGCAGTCGTTTCATGTATAATACCATGTTCATCAAAAAAATCATTAAACAAGCTAGAGTCATATTCGGTTCCTCTATCACTGCGAAGTCTCTTAATCTTCTTGTTAAATTGATTCTCAATTTCAGTTACATACACCTTAAACATGTCAAGTGCTTCACTTTTATTCTTCATTAGATATACATAAGTATAATCAGAGCAATCGTCAATAAAAGTGATAAAATAACGTTTATTATTTCTAGTTAAACTTCCATCTAATTCACATATATCAGAGTGTATAAGATCTAGGGGGTCAGATTCTTTTATAATTGACTTATGTGAAGTTTTTGTTATTTTAGCTTGACTGCAAATTTCACATTTATTGGAATCGTTAACATTTAGTTTAGGGATTAGGCCTATGTTGCTTGCATTAGAAAGAATTCGTTTATTAACGTGACAAAGTCTACCATGCCAAATATTAAAGTCACACACAGAGTAAACAGAAGGAGAAATTTTATTCAAATTAACATTCAACTTAAACATGCCATCAGTGGCGTACCCTTTTCCAACAAAAATACCATTCTTAGTGATGGTGTACAAATCTTTCCAACCAGGGGACAAATTGTCAATAATTACAGCAATTTGAAATTGTTCATTGAGGGGCATACCTTCTGTAATGATCTCATGAGCAATCTTCTTAATTTCGTGGCTTTGAGCTTCCACCGACTTCTCATCCACCATCTTGTAGTTCAAGTAGCGGCTGAAAGCAAATTTCTTCGCACCTGCTTCTTCAGTATCATATTTTCTTTGCAGAGCCTCCCATACCTGTTTAGCAGTCCTGTAGCTACAGTAGTAGTCATACAGATCATCAGCAAGGTTGTTCAGAATGTGATTTTTGCACAGATAATCATTCTCGTGCCATAAGGCGATTTCTTTTCGAAGCTGTAGATCATCTGTTGCAGCCTTAGCTTTTGCAGCATCTGCTGCAGCCTTAGCTTTTGCAGCATCTGAGTCAGACAATTTTGAAATCCCGTCTGAATCTGCAAGTGAGTTACCGTTAGGTAGTTCAGATGATGCAGAAGGGACAACCGGGATATCCTTAGTCAGAACGTGGGCAACCTTTTTCAGAGTTAAGAAAATTTTCATCTTAGCTTGCCAACGTTTGAAATTGGAACCCTCAAACCTGAAAGGTTTGTCAGAGACCGAAGCGGCCGCAGTAGAACCGATAATTTCCTCAGTTGCCATGGCAGTAATTAAAACGTCTTAAAATTGTTGTTTTCGGATTTAAAAAATTGAGTTTGGCACAAGGAAATTATCGGGACGAGTCGCGTACTAGGTCGCTTTCTTTAAGACGTTTCGCCGTACTGCCAAATTATGCAAAGCAGTTGAATTTACGACGACGCCTCCAGGATAAAACAGCCCGTTCAAACAACTTACAATTATCAGTTGCACACTGATAAATCGCTCTAGAAATACACCTATCTAAGTATCTGGTGAAAATAACCAGTCAAGAAAAGAAACTTTTTGAGATGAAGAGAAATAAGGAAGAGAAGAGGGAAATCAAAATTCGTGTGAATTTGTGAAATCCGATGTACACACTACTGAATTTCTACCCTGTATTTATAGGCAGCTACCTACACCTGAGTGGGGAGAAATTCGTGGTGAGTGGAGAAAATGGTGGGAGAATGAGAAATTCGTGGAGGACTGGATCTGGCAGTTACTGACCAATTATTTTCTTAATTAATTAATATTTATTATTAATTAATTTTCCACCGAATTATATTAATTAATTAATTAAATTATATAAATTCGGGTACAAAAAATAATTCATCTAGACCGGACCGGACAGAACCGAACCGAGCCGAGCTGGCCAGACGGACGGCGGAGGCGACGTGCGCCCGCGTGTGTCTTGTTGGTCATGGGTGTGTCCTCACTCCTTTCACAAAATTGGGTGCCCTTTAGGGCCCAACCCAATAGACAAAGTTGGAATATATAAACACTACTAATATTTCCATTCCCTTCAATGTGGGACTAAAATGAATCTTTTCAAATTCACTTCTATATTAGTTCTCACTTGTGTTCATTTATTGCTCATTAATTGTCGACAAATGTTTCCATTTCCCACTCTAATTAACTAAAGTTCCAACATTCCCCCACTTGAATTTAAAAGAGATTTTAGAAGTACGTCAGTCGTTTATAAGGTTGAGCATAAGCAAAGGTGTCTACGACTTGAACCTTAGCGTAGCGAGTAGGATTCTGATTCAACAAGAGTGACACCATTGTCTTGAACTCTATCTCGGACATCAGACCCGCACACAACCTTTCCGTAAGGTGTATTCTTGTAGCCCGTGCTTTAGTGGCCCTGCACGTGTATCCCGGTTCAGTGAATGCTCTAGGAATTCTGCCTCGAAATTCCATAGGAACCGGCCTCAGTTCCACAGTCACATAGGTGAATCTATCAAGAGTACTCCTGTAGCCTAGGTACTCCCTCATACAGAGTATAGATCTCATTAAGAGTTTCGATTATCTCATCCTCTCATTACTTCAGGATTCATACTTTACTTGCATGATCATTTTCATATTGCTCATAACTTGTTATTACCCATTGAACCTAACTCTTGGGATCTCCAATCATTTAGGTCGGGTTACCATCATGAGTAACAAATTACTTTATAGGCATTAGTCCCATCTTTTTGGAAGTATTATGGACTTTCTCTCTAGCTAATCCTTTCGTCAAAGGATCTGCTAGGTTCTCATCAGTGCGTACATGATCCACTCTCACAGCTCCTTTAGAGATACAATCTCTAACAGTGCTATGTTTTCTTCTAATTTGACGTCTTTTACCATTATAATAACGGTTCTCAACTTTTGCAATAGCCGCGGTACTATCGTAGTGGATCAACACAGTTGGTATAGGTTTTTTCCATAAAGGAATCTCAGCTAGCAAGCATCTTAACCAACTTGCTTCTTCACTAGCTGTAGCTAATGCAATCATCTCAGACTCCATTGTGGACTGTGCCAGAATGATCTGTTTCTTTGATTTCCAAGATACAGCTCCTCCGGCTATACTAAATATATAACCACTAGTAGCTTTGGAATCATCCGATAAGGTGTTCCAATCTGCATCACTATACCCTTCTAGTACAGCAGGAAATTTCTGATAGTGTAGGCCGAGGTCCATAGTCCTTTTAAGGTACCTCATTACTCGCTCAATAGCTTGCCAATGTTCGTTACTCGTCCTACTTGTAAATCTGCACAACAATCCTACGACATATGCAATGTCGGGTCTAGTACAATCAGTGGCATACCTAAGACTGCCAATGATGCTCGCATATTCTGCTTGTTTGACACTTTATCCAGTGTTCTTAAACAGTTTCACACTTGGATCATACGGAGTGCATGCAAGTTTACAATCTGAGTATTTATATTTCTTTAAGATCTTCTCCACATAGTGAGATTGATCCAAAGAAATTCCTTGGTCGGATCTCGTGATCTTGATACGCAGGATCACGCTTGCTTCTCCGAGGTCTTTCATATCAAAGTTATTGCATAACAATGATTTCATATCATTAATGGCCTGAATGTTTGATCCAAATATAAGTAGATCGTCTACATATAGACATATGATAGTACAAATGCAATTCTCAGATTTGTAATAAACGCACTTGTCACTTTCATTCACTTTGTACCCATTAATTATCATTAGGTTATCAAACTTTTCATGCCATTGTTTAGGGGCTTGTTTTAGTCCATACAGAGACTTATCTAACTTACAGACCTTGCTTTCTTGTCCTTGGATCACAAACCCTTCTGGTTGTTCCATATAGATTTTTTCTTCTAAGTCACCGTTTAAAAAAGCTGTTTTAACATCCATTTGGTGGGCAACCTTTTTCAGAGTTAAGAAAAATTTCATCTTAGCTTGCCAACGTTTGAAATTGAAACCCTCAAACCTGAAAGGTTTGTCAGAGACCGAAGCGGTCGCAGTAGAACTGATAATTTCCTCAGTTGCCATGGCAGTTATTAAAACGTCTTAAAATTGTTGTTTTCGGATTTAAAAAATTGAGTTTGGCACAAGGAAATTATCGGGACGAGTCGCGTACTAGGTCGCTTTCTTTAAGACGTTTCGTCGTACTGCCAAATTATGCAAAGCAGTCGAATTTACGACGAAGCCTCCAGGATAAAACAGCCCGTTCAAACAACTTACGATAATCAGTTGCACACTGATAAATCGCTCTAGAAATACACCTATCTAAGTATCTGGTGAAAATAACCAGTCAAGAAAAGAAACTTTTTGAGATGAAGAGAAATAAGGAAGAGATGAGGGAAATCAAAATTCGTGTGAATTTGTGAAATCCGATGTACACACTACTGAATTTCTACCCTGTATTTATAGGCAGCTACCTGCACCTGAGTAGGGAGAAATTCGTGGTGAGTGGAGAAAATGGTGGGAGAATGAGAAATTCGTGGAGGACTGGATCTGGCAGTTACTGACCAATTATTTTCTTAATTAATTAATATTTATTATTAATTAATTTTCCACCGAATTATATTAATTAGTTAATTAAATTATATAAATTCGGGTCCAAAAAATAATTCATCTAGACCGGACCGGACCGAGCCGAGCCGAGCCGGCCGGACGGACTGCGGCGGCGCGCGCGTGTTTCTTGTTGGTCATGGGTGTGTCCTCACTCCTTTCACAAAATTGGATGCCCTTTAGGGCCCAACCCAATAGACAAAGTTGGAATATATAAACACTACTAATATTTCCATTCCCTTCAATGTGGGACTAAAATGAATCTTTTCAAATTCACTTCTATATTAGTTCTCACTTGTGTTCATTTATTGCTCATTAATTATCGACAAATGTTTCCAATTCCCACTCTAATTAATTAAAGTTCAAACATTAATTAATTAAAGTTCCAACATTCCCCCACTTGAATTTAAAAGAGATTTTAGAAGTACGTCAGTCGTTTCTAAGGTTGAGCATAAGCAAAGGTGTCTACGACTTGAACCTTAGCGTAGCGAGTAGGATTCTGATTCAACAAGAGTGACACCATTGTCTTGAACTCTATCTCGGACATCAGACCCGCACACAACCTTTCCGTAAGGTGTATTCTTGTAGCCCGTGCTTTAGTGGCCCTGCACGTGTATCCCGGTTCAGTGAATGCTCTAGGAATTCTGCCTCGAAATTCCATAGGAACCGGCCTCAGTTCCACAGTCACATAGGTGAATCTATCAAGAGTACTCCTGTAGCCTAGGTACTCCCTCATATAGAGTATAGATCTCATTAAGAGTTTCGATTATCTCATCCTCTCATTACTTCAGGATTCATGCTTTACTTGCATGATCATTTTCATATTGCTCATAACTTGTTATTACCCATTGAACCTAACTCTTGGGATCTCCAATCATTTAGGTCGGGTTACCATCATGAGTAACAAATTACTTTATAGGCATTAGTCCCATCTTTTTGGAAGTATTATGGACTTTCTCTCTAGCTAATCCTTTCGTCAAAGGATCTGCTAGGTTCTCATCAGTGCATACATGATCCACTCTCACAGCTCCTTTAGAGATACAGTCTCTAACAGTGCTATGTTTTCTTCTAATTTGACGTCTTTTACCATTATAATAACGGTTCTCAACTTTTGCAATAGCCGCGGTACTATCGTAGTGGATCAACACAGCTGGTATAGGTTTTTCCCATAAAGGAATCTCAGCTAGCAAGCATCTTAACCAACTTGCTTCTTCACTAGCTGTAGCTAATGCAATCATCTCAGACTCCATTGTGGACTGTGCCAGAATGATCTGTTTCTTTGATTTCCAAGATACAGCTCCTCCGGCTATACTAAATATATAACCACTAGTAGCTTTGGAATCATCCGATAAGGTGTTCCAATCTGCATCACTATACCCTTCTAGTACAGCAGGAAATTTCTGATAGTGTAGGCCGAGGTCCATAGTCCTTTTAAGGTACCTCATTACTCGCTCAATAGCTTGCCAATGTTCGTTACTCGTCCTACTTGTAAATCTGCACAACAATCCTACGACATATGCAATGTCGGGTCTAGTACAATCAGTGGCATACCTAAGACTGCCAATGATGCTCGCATATTCTGCTTGTTTGACACTTTATCCAGTGTTCTTAAACAGTTTCACACTTGGATCATACGGAGTGCATGCAAGTTTACAATCAGAGTATTTATATTTCTTTAAGATCTTCTCCACATAGTGAGATTGATCCAAAGAAATTCCTTGGTCGGATCTCGTGATCTTGATACGCAGGATCACGCTTGCTTCTCCGAGGTCTTTCATATCAAAGTTATTGCATAACAATGATTTCATATCATTAATGGCCTGAATGTTTGATCCAAATATAAGTAGATCGTCTACATATAGACATATGATAGTACAAATGCAATTCTCAGATTTGTAATAAACGCACTTGTCACTTTCATTCACTTTGTACCCATTAATTATCATTAGGTTATCAAACTTTTCATGCCATTGTTTAGGGGCTTGTTTTAGTCCATACAGAGACTTATCTAACTTACAGACCTTGCTTTCTTGTCCTTGGATCACAAACCCTTCTGGTTGTTCCATATAGATTTTTTCTTCTAAGTCACCGTTTAAAAAAGCTGTTTTAACATCCATTTGGTGGGCAACCTTTTTCAGAGTTAAGAAAAATTTCATCTTAGCTTGCCAACGTTTGAAATTGAAACCCTCAAACCTGAAAGGTTTGTCAGAGACCGAAGCGGTCGCAGTAGAACTGATAATTTCCTCAGTTGCCATGGCAGTTATTAAAACGTCTTAAAATTGTTGTTTTCGGATTTAAAAAATTGAGTTTGGCACAAGGAAATTATCGGGACGAGTCGCGTACTAGGTCGCTTTCTTTAAGACGTTTCGTCGTACTGCCAAATTATGCAAAGCAGTCGAATTTACGACGAAGCCTCCAGGATAAAACAGCCCGTTCAAACAACTTACGATAATCAGTTGCACACTGATAAATCGCTCTAGAAATACACCTATCTAAGTATCTGGTGAAAATAACCAGTCAAGAAAAGAAACTTTTTGAGATGAAGAGAAATAAGGAAGAGATGAGGGAAATCAAAATTCGTGTGAATTTGTGAAATCCGATGTACACACTACTGAATTTCTACCCTGTATTTATAGGCAGCTACCTGCACCTGAGTAGGGAGAAATTCGTGGTGAGTGGAGAAAATGGTGGGAGAATGAGAAATTCGTGGAGGACTGGATCTGGCAGTTACTGACCAATTATTTTCTTAATTAATTAATATTTATTATTAATTAATTTTCCACCGAATTATATTAATTAGTTAATTAAATTATATAAATTCGGGTCCAAAAAATAATTCATCTAGACCGGACCGGACCGAGCCGAGCCGAGCCGGCCGGACGGACAGCGGCGGCGCACGCGTGTTTCTTGTTGGTCATGGGTGTGTCCTCACTCCTTTCACAAAATTGGATGCCCTTTAGGGCCCAACCCAATAGACAAAGTTGGAATATATAAACACTACTAATATTTCCATTCCCTTCAATGTGGGACTAAAATGAATCTTTTCAAATTCACTTCTATATTAGTTCTCACTTGTGTTCATTTATTGCTCATTAATTATCGACAAATGTTTCCAATTCCCACTCTAATTAATTAAAGTTCAAACATTAATTAATTAAAGTTCCAACATTCCCCCACTTGAATTTAAAAGAGATTTTAGAAGTACGTCAGTCGTTTCTAAGGTTGAGCATAAGCAAAGGTGTCTACGACTTGAACCTTAGCGTAGCGAGTAGGATTCTGATTCAACAAGAGTGACACCATTGTCTTGAACTCTATCTCGGACATCAGACCCGCACACAACCTTTCCGTAAGGTGTATTCTTGTAGCCCGTGCTTTAGTGGCCCTGCACGTGTATCCCGGTTCAGTGAATGCTCTAGGAATTCTGCCTCGAAATTCCATAGGAACCGGCCTCAGTTCCACAGTCACATAGGTGAATCTATCAAGAGTACTCCTGTAGCCTAGGTACTCCCTCATACAGAGTATAGATCTCATTAAGAGTTTCGATTATCTCATCCTCTCATTACTTCAGGATTCATGCTTTACTTGCATGATCATTTTCATATTGCTCATAACTTGTTATTACCCATTGAACCTAACTCTTGGGATCTCCAATCATTTAGGTCGGGTTACCATCATGAGTAACAAATTACTTTATAGGCATTAGTCCCATCTTTTTGGAAGTATTATGGACTTTCTCTCTAGCTAATCCTTTCGTCAAAGGATCTGCTAGGTTCTCATCAGTGCGTACATGATCCACTCTCACAGCTCCTTTAGAGATACAGTCTCTAACAGTGCTATGTTTTCTTCTAATTTGACGTCTTTTACCATTATAATAACGGTTCTCAACTTTTGCAATAGCCGCGGTACTATCGTAGTGGATCAACACAGCTGGTATAGGTTTTTCCCATAAAGGAATCTCAGCTAGCAAGCATCTTAACCAACTTGCTTCTTCACTAGCTGTAGCTAATGCAATCATCTCAGACTCCATTGTGGACTGTGCCAGAATGATCTGTTTCTTTGATTTCCAAGATACAGCTCCTCCGGCTATACTAAATATATAACCACTAGTAGCTTTGGAATCATCCGATAAGGTGTTCCAATCTGCATCACTATACCCTTCTAGTACAGCAGGAAATTTCTGATAGTGTAGGCCGAGGTCCATAGTCCTTTTAAGGTACCTCATTACTCGCTCAATAGCTTGCCAATGTTCGTTACTCGTCCTACTTGTAAATCTGCACAACAATCCTACGACATATGCAATGTCGGGTCTAGTACAATCAGTGGCATACCTAAGACTGCCAATGATGCTCGCATATTCTGCTTGTTTGACACTTTATCCAGTGTTCTTAAACAGTTTCACACTTGGATCATACGGAGTGCATGCAAGTTTACAATCAGAGTATTTATATTTCTTTAAGATCTTCTCCACATAGTGAGATTGATCCAAAGAAATTCCTTGGTCGGATCTCGTGATCTTGATACGCAGGATCACGCTTGCTTCTCCGAGGTCTTTCATATCAAAGTTATTGCATAACAATGATTTCATATCATTAATGGCCTGAATGTTTGATCCAAATATAAGTAGATCGTCTACATATAGACATATGATAGTACAAATGCAATTCTCAGATTTGTAATAAACGCACTTGTCACTTTCATTCACTTTGTACCCATTAATTATCATTAGGTTATCAAACTTTTCATGCCATTGTTTAGGGGCTTGTTTTAGTCCATACAGAGACTTATCTAACTTACAGACCTTGATTTCTTGTCCTTGGATCACAAACCCTTCTGGTTGTTCCATATAGATTTTTTCTTCTAAGTCACCGTTTAAAAAAGCTGTTTTAACATCCATTTGGTGGGCAACCTTTTTCAGAGTTAAGAAAAATTTCATCTTAGCTTGCCAACGTTTGAAATTGAAACCCTCAAACCTGAAAGGTTTGTCAGAGACCGAAGCGGTCGCAGTAGAACTGATAATTTCCTCAGTTGCCATGGCAGTTATTAAAACGTCTTAAAATTGTTGTTTTCGGATTTAAAAAATTGAGTTTGGCACAAGGAAATTATCGGGACGAGTCGCGTACTAGGTCGCTTTCTTTAAGACGTTTCGTCGTACTGCCAAATTATGCAAAGCAGTCGAATTTACGACGAAGCCTCCAGGATAAAACAGCCCGTTCAAACAACTTACGATAATCAGTTGCACACTGATAAATCGCTCTAGAAATACACCTATCTAAGTATCTGGTGAAAATAACCAGTCAAGAAAAGAAACTTTTTGAGATGAAGAGAAATAAGGAAGAGATGAGGGAAATCAAAATTCGTGTGAATTTGTGAAATCCGATGTACACACTACTGAATTTCTACCCTGTATTTATAGGCAGCTACCTGCACCTGAGTAGGGAGAAATTCGTGGTGAGTGGAGAAAATGGTGGGAGAATGAGAAATTCGTGGAGGACTGGATCTGGCAGTTACTGACCAATTATTTTCTTAATTAATTAATATTTATTATTAATTAATTTTCCACCGAATTATATTAATTAGTTAATTAAATTATATAAATTCGGGTCCAAAAAATAATTCATCTAGACCGGACCGGACCGAGCCGAGCCGAGCCGGCCGGACGGACAGCGGCGGCGCACGCGTGTTTCTTGTTGGTCATGGGTGTGTCCTCACTCCTTTCACAAAATTGGATGCCCTTTAGGGCCCAACCCAATAGACAAAGTTGGAATATATAAACACTACTAATATTTCCATTCCCTTCAATGTGGGACTAAAATGAATCTTTTCAAATTCACTTCTATATTAGTTCTCACTTGTGTTCATTTATTGCTCATTAATTATCGACAAATGTTTCCAATTCCCACTCTAATTAATTAAAGTTCAAACATTAATTAATTAAAGTTCCAACATTCCCCCACTTGAATTTAAAAGAGATTTTAGAAGTACGTCAGTCGTTTCTAAGGTTGAGCATAAGCAAAGGTGTCTACGACTTGAACCTTAGCGTAGCGAGTAGGATTCTGATTCAACAAGAGTGACACCATTGTCTTGAACTCTATCTCGGACATCAGACCCGCACACAACCTTTCCGTAAGGTGTATTCTTGTAGCCCGTGCTTTAGTGGCCCTGCACGTGTATCCCGGTTCAGTGAATGCTCTAGGAATTCTGCCTCGAAATTCCATAGGAACCGGCCTCAGTTCCACAGTCACATAGGTGAATCTATCAAGAGTACTCCTGTAGCCTAGGTACTCCCTCATACAGAGTATAGATCTCATTAAGAGTTTCGATTATCTCATCCTCTCATTACTTCAGGATTCATGCTTTACTTGCATGATCATTTTCATATTGCTCATAACTTGTTATTACCCATTGAACCTAACTCTTGGGATCTCCAATCATTTAGGTCGGGTTACCATCATGAGTAACAAATTACTTTATAGGCATTAGTCCCATCTTTTTGGAAGTATTATGGACTTTCTCTCTAGCTAATCCTTTCGTCAAAGGATCTGCTAGGTTCTCATCAGTGCGTACATGATCCACTCTCACAGCTCCTTTAGAGATACAGTCTCTAACAGTGCTATGTTTTCTTCTAATTTGACGTCTTTTACCATTATAATAACGGTTCTCAACTTTTGCAATAGCCGCGGTACTATCATAGTGGATCAACACAGCTGGTATAGGTTTTTCCCATAAAGGAATCTCAGCTAGCAAGCATCTTAACCAACTTGCTTCTTCACTAGCTGTAGCTAATGCAATCATCTCAGACTCCATTGTGGACTGTGCCAGAATGATCTGTTTCTTTGATTTCCAAGATACAGCTCCTCCGGCTATACTAAATATATAACCACTAGTAGCTTTGGAATCATCCGATAAGGTGTTCCAATCTGCATCACTATACCCTTCTAGTACAGCAGGAAATTTCTGATAGTGTAGGCCGAGGTCCATAGTCCTTTTAAGGTACCTCATTACTCGCTCAATAGCTTGCCAATGTTCGTTACTCGTCCTACTTGTAAATCTGCACAACAATCCTACGACATATGCAATGTCGGGTCTAGTACAATCAGTGGCATACCTAAGACTGCCAATGATGCTCGCATATTCTGCTTGTTTGACACTTTATCCAGTGTTCTTAAACAGTTTCACACTTGGATCATACGGAGTGCATGCAAGTTTACAATCAGAGTATTTATATTTCTTTAAGATCTTCTCCACATAGTGAGATTGATCCAAAGAAATTCCTTGGTCGGATCTCGTGATCTTGATACGCAGGATCACGCTTGCTTCTCCGAGGTCTTTCATATCAAAGTTATTGCATAACAATGATTTCATATCATTAATGGCCTGAATGTTTGATCCAAATATAAGTAGATCGTCTACATATAGACATATGATAGTACAAATGCAATTCTCAGATTTGTAATAAACGCACTTGTCACTTTCATTCACTTTGTACCCATTAATTATCATTAGGTTATCAAACTTTTCATGCCATTGTTTAGGGGCTTGTTTTAGTCCATACAGAGACTTATCTAACTTACAGACCTTGCTTTCTTGTCCTTGGATCACAAACCCTTCTGGTTGTTCCATATAGATTTTTTCTTCTAAGTCACCGTTTAAAAAAGCTGTTTTAACATCCATTTGGTGGGCAACCTTTTTCAGAGTTAAGAAAAATTTCATCTTAGCTTGCCAACGTTTGAAATTGAAACCCTCAAACCTGAAAGGTTTGTCAGAGACCGAAGCGGTCGCAGTAGAACTGATAATTTCCTCAGTTGCCATGGCAGTTATTAAAACGTCTTAAAATTGTTGTTTTCGGATTTAAAAAATTGAGTTTGGCACAAGGAAATTATCGGGACGAGTCGCGTACTAGGTCGCTTTCTTTAAGACGTTTCGTCGTACTGCCAAATTATGCAAAGCAGTCGAATTTACGACGAAGCCTCCAGGATAAAACAGCCCGTTCAAACAACTTACGATAATCAGTTGCACACTGATAAATCGCTCTAGAAATACACCTATCTAAGTATCTGGTGAAAATAACCAGTCAAGAAAAGAAACTTTTTGAGATGAAGAGAAATAAGGAAGAGATGAGGGAAATCAAAATTCGTGTGAATTTGTGAAATCCGATGTACACACTACTGAATTTCTACCCTGTATTTATAGGCAGCTACCTGCACCTGAGTAGGGAGAAATTCGTGGTGAGTGGAGAAAATGGTGGGAGAATGAGAAATTCGTGGAGGACTGGATCTGGCAGTTACTGACCAATTATTTTCTTAATTAATTAATATTTATTATTAATTAATTTTCCACCGAATTATATTAATTAGTTAATTAAATTATATAAATTCGGGTCCAAAAAATAATTCATCTAGACCGGACCGGACCGAGCCGAGCCGAGCCGGCCGGACGGACAGCGGCGGCGCGCGCGTGTTTCTTGTTGGTCATGGGTGTGTCCTCACTCCTTTCACAAAATTGGATGCCCTTTAGGGCCCAACCCAATAGACAAAGTTGGAATATATAAACACTACTAATATTTCCATTCCCTTCAATGTGGGACTAAAATGAATCTTTTCAAATTCACTTCTATATTAGTTCTCACTTGTGTTCATTTATTGCTCATTAATTATCGACAAATGTTTCCAATTCCCACTCTAATTAATTAAAGTTCAAACATTAATTAATTAAAGTTCCAACATTCCCCCACTTGAATTTAAAAGAGATTTTAGAAGTACGTCAGTCGTTTCTAAGGTTGAGTATAAGCAAAGGTGTCTACGACTTGAACCTTAGCGTAGCGAGTAGGATTCTGATTCAACAAGAGTGACACCATTGTCTTGAACTCTATCTCGGACATCAGACCCGCACACAACCTTTCCGTAAGGTGTATTCTTGTTGCCCGTGCTTTAGTGGCCCTGCACGTGTATCCCGGTTCAGTGAATGCTCTAGGAATTCTGCCTCGAAATTCCATAGGAACCGGCCTCAGTTCCACAGTCACATAGGTGAATCTATCAAGAGTACTCCTGTAGCCTAGGTACTCCCTCATATAGAGTATAGATCTCATTAAGAGTTTCGATTATCTCATCCTCTCATTACTTCAGGGTTCATGCTTTACTTGCATGATCATTTTCATATTGCTCATAACTTGTTATTACCCATTGAACCTAACTCTTGGGATCTCCAATCATTTAGGTCGGGTTACCATCATGAGTAACAAATTACTTTATAGGCATTAGTCCCATCTTTTTGGAAGTATTATGGACTTTCTCTCTAGCTAATCCTTTCGTCAAAGGATCTGCTAGGTTCTCATCAGTGCGTACATGATCCACTCTCACAGCTCCTTTAGAGATACAGTCTCTAACAGTGCTATGTTTTCTTCTAATTTGACGTCTTTTACCATTATAATAACGGTTCTCAACTTTTGCAATAGTCGCGGTACTATCGCAGTGGATCAACACAGCTGGTATAGTTTTTTCCCATAAAGGAATCTCAGCTAGCAAGCATCTTAACCAACTTGCTTCTTCACTAGCTGTAGCTAATGCAATCATCTCAGACTCCATTGTGGACTGTGCCAGAATGATTTGTTTCTTTGATTTCCAAGATACAGCTCCTCCGGCTATACTAAATATATAACCACTAGTAGCTTTGGAATCATCCGATAAGGTGTTCCAATCTGCATCACTATACCCTTCTAGTACAGCAGTAAATTTCTGATAGTGTAGGCCGAGGTCCATAGTACTTTTAAGGTACCTCATTACTCGCTCAATAGCTTGCCAATGTTCGTTACTCGTCCTACTTGTAAATCTGCACAACAATCCTACGACATATGCAATGTCGGGTCTAGTATAATCAGTGGCATACCTAAGACTGCCAATGATGCTCGCATATTCTGCTTGTTTGACACTTTATCCAGTGTTCTTAAACAGTTTCACACTTGGATCATACGGAGTGCATGCAAGTTTACAATCAGAGTATTTATATTTCTTTAAGATCTTTTCCACATAGTGAGATTGATCCAAAGAAATTCCTGGATCTCGTGATCTTGATACCCAGGATCACGCTTGCTTCTCCGAGGTCTTTCATATCAAAGTTATTGCATAACAATGATTTCATATCATTAATGGCCTGAATGTTTGATCCAAATATAAGTAGATCGTCTACATATAGACATATGATAGTACAAATGCAATTCTCAGATTTGTAATAAACGCACTTGTCACTTTCATTCACTTTGTACCCATTAATTATCATTAGGTTATCAAACTTTTCATGCCATTGTTTAGGGGCTTGTTTTAGTCCATACAGAGACTTATCTAACTTACAAACCTTGCTTTCTTGTCCTTGGATCACAAACCCTTCTGGTTGTTCCATATAGATTTTTTCTTCTAAGTCACCGTTTAAAAAAGCTGTTTTAACATCCATTTGGTGGGCAACCTTTTTCAGAGTTAAGAAAAATTTCATCTTAGCTTGCCAACGTTTGAAATTGAAACCCTCAAACCTGAAAGGTTTGTCAGAGACCGAAGCGGCCGCAGTAGAACTAATAATTTCCTCAGTTGCCACGGCAGTTATTAAAACGTCTTAAAATTGTTGTTTTCGGATTTAAAAAATTGAGTTTGGCACAAGGAAATTATCGGGACGAGTCGCGTACTAGGTCGCTTTCTTTAAGACGTTTCGTTGTACTGTCAAATTATGCAAAGCAGTCGAATTTACGATGACGCCTCCAGGATAAAACAGCCCGTTCAAACAACTTACGATAATCAGTTGCACACTGATAAATCGCTCTAGAAATACACCTATCTAAGTATCTGGTGAAAATAACCAGTCAAGAAAAGAAACTTTTTGAGATGAAGAGAAATAAGGAAGAGAAGAGGGAAATCAAAATTCGTGTAAATTTGTGAAATCCGATGTACACACTACTGAATTTCTACCCTGTATTTATAGGCAGCTACCTGCACCTGAGTGAGGAGAAATTCCTGGTGAGTGGAGAAAATGGTGGGAGAATGAGAAATTCGTGGAGGACTGGATTTGGCAGTTACTGACCAATTATTTTCTTAATTAATTAATATTTATTATTAATTAATTTTCCACCGAATTATATTAATTATTAATTAAATTATATAAATTCGGGTCCAAAAAATAATTCATCTAGACCGGACCGAGCCGAGCCGGCCGGACGGACAGCGGCAGCGCGCGCGTGCGTGTTTCTTGTTGATCATGGGTGTGTCCTCACTCCTTTCATAAAATTGAATGCCCTTTAGGGCCCAACCCAATAGACAAAGTTGGAATATATAAACACTACTAATATTTCCATTCCCTTCAATGTGGGACTAAAATGAATCTTTTCAAATTCACTTCTATATTAGTTCTCACTTGTGTTCATTTATTGCTCATTAATTGTCAACAAATGTTTCCAATTCCCACTCTAATTAATTAAAGTTCCAACATTAATTAATTAAAGTTCCAACATTCCCCCACTTGAATTTAAAAGAGATTTTAGAAGTACGTCAGTCGTTTCTAAGGTTGAGCATAAGCAAAGGTGTCTACGACTTGAACCTTAGCGTAACGAGTAGGATTCTGATTCAACAAGAGTGACACCATTGTCTTGAACTCTATCTCGGACATCAGACCCGCACACAACCTTTCCGTAAGGTGTATTCTTGTAGCCCGTGCTTTAGTGGCCCTGCACGTGTATCCCGGTTCAGTGAATGCTCTAGGAATTCTGCCTCGAAATTCCATAGGAACCGGCCTCAGTTCCACAGTCACATAGGTGAATCTATCAAGAGTACCCCTGTAGCCTAGGTACTCCCTCATACAGAGTATAGATCTCATTAAGAGTTTCGATTATCTCATCCTCTCATTACTTCAGGATTCATGCTTTAATTGCATGATCATTTTCATATTGCTCATAACTTTTTATTACCCATTGAACCTAACTCTTGGGATCTCCAATCATTTAGGTCGGGTTACCATCATGAGTAACAAATTACTTTATAGGCATTAGTCCCATCTTTTTGGAAGTATTATGGACTTTCTCTCTAGCTAATCCTTTCGTCAAAGGATCTGCTAGGTTCTCATCAGTGCGTACATGATCCACTCTCACAGCTCCTTTAGAGATACAGTCTCTAACAGTGCTATGTTTTCTTCTAATTTGACGTCTTTTACCATTATAATAACGATTCTCAACTTTTGCAATAGTCGCGGTACTATCATAGTGGATCAACACAGCTGGTATAGGTTTTTCCCATAAAGGAATCTCAGCTAGCAAGCATCTTAACCAACTTGCTTCTTCACAAGCTGTAGCTAATGCTATCATCTCAGACTCCATTGTGGACTGTGCCAGAATGGTCTGTTTCTTTGATTTCCAAGATACAGCTCCTCCGGCTATACTAAATATATAACCACTAGTAGCTTTGGAATCATCCGATAAGGTGTTCCAATCTGCATCACTATACCCTTCTAGTACAACAAGAAATTTCTGATAGTGTAGGCCGAGGTCCATAGTCCTTTTAAGGTACATCATTACTCGCTCAATAGCTTACCAATGTTCGTTACTCGGCCTACTTGTAAATCTGCACAACAATCCTACGACATATGCAATGTCGGGTCTAGTACAATCAGTGGCATACCTAAGACTGCCAATGATGCTCGCATATTCTGCTTGTTTGACACTTTCTCCAGTGTTCTTAAACAGTTTCACACTTGGATCATACGGAGTGCATGCAGGTTTACAATCAGAGTATTTATATTTCTTTAAGATCTTCTCCATATAGTGAGATTGATCCAAAGAAATTCCTTGGTCGGATCTCGTGATCTTGATACCCAGGATCACGCTTGTTTCTCCGAGGTCTTTCATATCAAAGTTATTGCATAACAATGATTTCATATCATTAATGGCTTGAACGTTTGATCCAAATATAAGTAGATCGTCTACATATAGACATATGATAGTACAAATGCGATTCTCAGATTTGTAATAAACGCACTTGTCACTTTCATTCACTTTGTACCCATTAATTATCATTAGGTTATCAAACTTTTTATGCCATTGTTTAGGGGCTTGTTTTAGTCCATACAGAGACTTATCTAACTTACAGACCTTGCTTTCTTGTCCTTGGATCACAAACCCTTCTGGTTGTTCCATATAGATTTCTTCTTCTAAGTCACCGTTTAAAAAAGCTGTTTTAACATCCATTTGGTGGGCAACCTTTTTCAGAGTTAAGAAAAATTTCATCTTAGCTTGCCAACGTTTGAAATTGGAACCCTCAAACCTGAAAGGTTTGTCAGAGACCGAAGCGGCCGCAGTAGAACCGATAATTTCCTCAGTTGCCACGGCAGTTATTAAAACGTCTTAAAATTATTGTTTTCGGATTTAAAAAATTGAGTTTGGCACAAGGAAATTATCGGGACGAGTCGCGTACTAGGTCGCTTTCTTTAAGACGTTTCGCCGTACTGCCGAATTATGCAAAGCAGTCGAATTTACGACGACGCCTCCAGGATAAAACAGTCCGTTCAAACAACTTACGATTATCAGTTGCGCACTGATAAATCACTCTAGAAATACACCTATCTAAGTATCTGGTGAAAATAACCAGTCAAGAAAAGAAAGTTTTTGAGATGAAGAGAAATAAGGAAGAGAAGAGGGAAATCAAAATTCGTGTGAATTTGTGAAATCCGATGTACACACTACTGAATTTCTACCCTGTATTTATAGGCAGCTACCTGCACCTGAGTGGGGAGAAATTCGTGGTGAGTGGAGAAAATGGTGGGAGAATGAGAAATTCGTGGAGGACTGGATCTGGCAGTTACTGACCAATTATTTTCTTAATTAATTAATATTTATTATTAATTAATTTTCCACCGAATTATATTAATTAACTAATTAAATTATATAAATTCGGGTCCAAAAAATATTTCATCCGGACCGAACCGGCCGGCCAGCGGCGCGCGCGTGTGTCTTGTTGGTCATGGGTGTGTCCTCACTCCTTTCACAAAATTGGGTGCCCTTTAGGGCCCAACCCAATAGACAAAGTTGGAATATATAAACACTACTAATATTTCCATTCCCTTCAATGTGGGACTAAAATGAATCTTTTCAAATTCACTTCTATATTAGTTCTCACTTGTGTTCATTTATTACTCATTAATTGTCAATAAATGTTTCCAATTCCCACTTTAATTAATTAAAGTTCCAACATTAATTAATTAAAGTTCCAATGTGATGAATGTGGTTATCCAAGAACAGTATCTTATTTAATGAGGGTATAAAGATGTCAATGATATTTTAATTCTGGCGAAAACATTGTCTTGGAAATGTGTGAGGGATAGACTTAAAAGAATTTTCAATTGTGAAAAAAATGATGGATTTGTAAACCCTCTTATTGATTGAATAAGTTAATCCTTTATCAAGGTGGCTTTGGGTTGGGATCCACTCCATTTCTTTATTCCTCCATTTTCTCCATTACTATAGTTTGTATGTATATAAAATTGACTAAATATTAATTATATGTCACATGTCTTAGAAATGTGTGTTATTTACACACAAAACTATAGTAATGGAGAAAATGGAGGGACAAAAAAAATGGAGTGGATCTCAACCCGGTGGCTTCGTTTTGTCTCTTTTTGCAGCTTTCCTGTTTGAATAGTTTGTCATTCTATAATCATCTATATTGGAATGAGTATCTCTTATATTCGCTTTAATATATATTTTATTCATAAAAAGATAATTTTAATTATTAACAGATTAAAAAATTTAATTATTATTTTAAATAATAATAAATACTTCAAATAATATTTAAAAAAATATTATTAATATTAATTTATAACATTTTTTTTATAAGATGACTTATAATTATATATAAAAAAATAACTAAATTCGCATGTAATTCTGATCCATTTATATTTTATATTTTAAAATATATAAATATTCTAAATAGAAAAAAGCCAAGAACATGTAATTCTGATCCATTTATATTTTGTATTTTAAAATATATAAATATTCTAAATAGAAAAAAGCAAAGAACATAAATCCAAACATGTCAGGCAAAGTCCAACGTTCATATTTAAACAAAATTATTGGATTGAAACCCCATCCTACGGTTTTGTACAATCATCACTACTTCATTGTTAAGTCAATAAACATTAGATGAAGTTAGATTAGATAAACCACAGAAATATCAACAACAATTTATAGCTGCACTCACCCTTAACCAATAACTGTCACCGTCGCAGCAGTAATTAGTAACGTCTCCCTTTCGTCGACATCAAGTCATAGGGATACGTTCCCACGTACACGACCAAGATAGGTGACCCAATATAAAAATGTTTAAATTTTTCTAACCTAAATCTCAGCGGTTATGGAACTTGGAGAGTCGGTCTCCAGAATAGGTCCCACCATACTTGCGTAAAAAGCGTATACTCTTTTTCTTCATGTCTATAAATTACCACACTCTTTCATCATCATCACAAAGACAGATAAAGATATCTGCATTACATTACACCATAACATGGCTCCTCTTGCGTTCTTTTTCTTGTTCCTTTCGCTATCATTTTCTTATTCAGGTAACAAAGAAGAAACATAGTATCTCTTTCTGTTTTATTCTTTATCAAGTATTGACGTGTTTTTTCTGTTGTGTTTTTTTCTTTCAGAAGCAGGATCTATCGGAATCAACTACGGAAGAATAGCGAATAATTTACCACCACCGTCGAAGGTGGTTGAGCTCTTGAAAACACAAGGTATCAGCCGCGTGAAGCTCTACGACACAGAGTCCACCGTCCTCACCGCACTTTCAAACTCCGGCATCAAAGTTGTCGTCGCCATGCCAAACGAGCTTCTCTCCAACGCCGCCGCGGACCAATCCTTCACCGACACATGGATCCAAACAAACATCGTTAACTACTACCCCGCAACTCAAATCGAAGCCATTGCTGTTGGAAACGAAGTCTTCTTAGACCCCAAAAACACGACAAACTACCTTGTACCCGCTATGAAAAACGTTCAAGCTTCCCTAGTAAAAAAGAATCTCGACAAAGCTATTAAAATCTCTTCCCCGATAGCAATCTCCGCTTTACAATCTTCTTACCCAACCTCATCTGGTTCTTTCAAAACCGAACTAATTGAACCGATTATTAAACCGATGTTGGAGTTTCTTCATCAAACCGGTTCTTCCTTAATGGTTAACGCTTATCCTTTCTTCGCTTACGCTGCTAACTCAGACACAATTTCATTAGATTACGCTTTGTTTAAACAAAACCCTGGTGTAGTTGATTCCGGTAACGGGTTAAAGTATAGTAACCTTCTTGACGCTCAAATTGACGCGGTTTATGCTGCCATGTCAGCACTTCACTACGACGACGTTGGAATAACCGTTTCGGAAACGGGATGGCCTTCGTTAGGTGACTCTAACGAGATTGGAGCTGGTGAAGACAATGCGGCGTCGTATAATGGAAATTTAGTGAGGAGAGTTTTGAATGGAAGTGGGACCCCTTTGAGACCAAATGAACCGTTAGATGTTTTCTTGTTTGCTCTGTTTAACGAGAATCAGAAAACGGGTCCTACGTCGGAGAAAAACTATGGGTTGTTTTACCCTAGTGAGGAAAAGGTTTATGATATTCCGTTGACGATGGCGGGGGTTAATAATAATAAAACGTCGTCGGCGTCGGCGGGAGGGGGTGTTGGGAGGAGTGTGGTTCCGGTGAAAGGTGACGTGTCGGCGGTGGCGAATCGTGGTGAGACGTGGTGTGTGGCGAATGGTGGTTATTCTGAGGAGAAACTGCAACACGCGCTTGATTACGCATGTGGGGAAGGTGGGGCTGATTGTAGTCCGATTCAACCGGGTGCCATGTGTTATAATCCGAACACGTTGGAGGCGCATGCTTCGTATGCTTTCAATAGTTTTTATCAGAAGAAGTCACGTGGGAGTGGCACGTGCGACTTTGGTGGTGCTGGTTATGTTGTTACTCAACCTCCTAGTAAGTCTTTGAAATATTGTTTCTTTATTTAGGACAATTTCTCAATCAGTTATTTTTTTGTATAAAATTTTCACATGGAGTTTTTAATTGTGTTTTATGAATCTGTGTTTGCAGGGTATGGAACATGCAATTTTCCCACAGGATATTGAAAGGACAGAAAAGTAGTGGGGTTAGGTTATAGATTTTGGTTATTTCTATTTGTATTATTTCTTGAGATTATTATTGATTTTGGATTTTATAGATTTTGGTTATTTCTATTTGTATTACTACTAGTATTATTTTTTGAGATTATTATTGATTTTGGATTAATTAATTGGGACTGGGTGGTGTTTTAGGTTTTTTTTTTTTTTTTTACTCTTGTGTGAATTGTTGAATTATCATTCTTATGGTTTATTTTTCATTTATTGGTAGTAGTTAGGAGGAGTATCGATTTCTTTCCTTTGACGTACTTTGTTTGTAATTATGTCTCTGTTCCTTTTAAAACATCTAGTTGCTTTAAAGATAATGTACCAAAAAAATAGATAATGTACCAAAAAAATAGATAACGTACCGGTACCAAATTACGCAAACATCCTTTGAAATATAGTGCTATGAATGCAGATTTTGGAAATTATTTATTGATTATAAATGTAGTCGTATACCGTCCAAATCAAATTAAAAACTTTGATTTCTATACATAATTATGAGTATACCGTCCAAATCAAATTAAAAACTTCGATTTCTATACATAATAACAAGGATAGTTATAAGGATTTAATGGACAAACATAAAGCAGCAGTTTGACAATACAACTCCCTCCAACCGTTTTGTTAATACATTAAAAATATAATTCCCTTGCCTAAATTACAAGAAATTCTTCCTCCAACTACGTTCACAAATATTTTTAATAATTTAATATAAAAAATTGAAATTTAAAGAAGGAGTGAGATTTGAATTTTAAAAAAGTTATTATGTGAGGTTGTATTTACGTCGCAATTCTTTTTTCAAAAAAAGTAAAATAATATTTACTCCAATATTTTATTGAGTTGATAGCTCGGTCAAACTTAAATGATTGTTGAATCCTTCATATGTAACTACGTGGTAGACACGTTGCAAGACAACGGTATAAAAAAGTTGTCGCGTGAATAACACGTCGCAAGCTGCAACGTGAAATTTGTGACGCAAATGTGAATATAAATATTACATTTCAGTTCCCACCGTTCACGCATTTAGGATTTTATTTCTTTGCATTTTCTTTCTCCCTCTTCAATTCATTCTTCTTGTGCATCTTCTTCCTCTTCATTCTCCCTCTTCATTCCAAAATCATTATTTCTTCGACTTCAACCCAACTTTAGCTTCAATTCAAATTTTATAAGATCAAATTGTATTGATATTTTTCTCTTTATGTTATGTTTTGTTAATTAAATTTTAGTTTGTTATTAATATTATTTTATTTTTGTTTTTAATTTAGATTATTTAAAAGAAGACGGTATCCACATGTCGCTTTCATAGGGATATTTTTGCAATTAATTTTTTTTCTTCAGAAATTCATAAATATTTATATATATTAAATTTAAGTTTTATGTTAGATTTATATTTGATGTTTAAATTTTTTTTAATAAACAAAATATGTTAGATTTAGGTTATATGTTACATTTGTTGTATTATTTGAATTTTGATTGTTAGATTTAGATCATTCATATGTTTTTAGAAAAAAAAAACTAATATATTTAAGTTATTAACAGGTATTAATTTGAGGTAATATACTTATATTAATCATATGTTTTTAGGTTATAAACAAAAAAAATATATATTTAGGTTATTTGAATTTTTAGAAATAATAAACAAAATATTAATTTAATGTATTTTTTTTATTTTTTATAAACAAAAATAAAATAAACATATCTAGGTTATTAATATGTTTTTAGAAAAAAAATTAATATATTATTTTATAAAGAATAAATATAATATGTATTAAATAGTTTTAGAAAAGAAATAGAATATATTAATAGTATATACTAATTTTTCAAATTTAATGATTTATTAAATTAAAACAGAATTTTTTTTGTTATGATATATTAATTTATTAAATTAAAATAGATTTGTTTAATATTTTAAAAGATATTAAATTATTTTTTCAAATTTAATATAGTATTAAATATAATATAAGACTTGTTTAATATTTAAAAATATATAAAATATATTAAAAATAATATATTAAGTTATAAATGAAAATAAATTTTTTATTTATTAAGTATTATTTTTTTATTAAATTTAAGTAAGGATATATTTTTTAAAAATAAGTAATTTTTTAATTAGTATGTATTTTTTAAATATGTACTATATAATAAATAAGTATAAGCCTTTTTTTTAATAAAATATTTTAAGATAAGTAACGTAAATATAATTTGAATAAGTATATATTTTTTTAAATAATAAATACAATTTGAGAAATTATGTAATTTTTTTAAAGTAAATGATTTTAAGTAAGTAAAATTATTATGAAGAACATGCATAATCAATACATTAATACAACCAAATATGAATGACAATGTTTAAAATAAATAATACTTAAACAAACAAAGACAAAATACAAGAATTTAAATGACAGGAAGGCATGACGACTGCATTCTTCAGGGAAACTGATATTCCTTTCTTGACTTGATGTTGACACTAGCTTGGCTGCGGCATAGGGTTATTTATGACATTTGGAGTCCTTCGATTGAATGTGAGAAAATTCGAATCAATTAGGTATTGAACTTTGTGTTTGAAGGCTTTGCAGTCCTTAATCGTGTGCCCTTATGATACTCGCAGTGAGCATTAGCATCATAATCTTGTGGAAAGACAGTTGGCGGAGCTAGGTCTCTCGGTGTAATCTTCTCATCCTTCAGCAGTTCAAAAAAGACTTGAGCGTATGACACAGGTAGACGATCAAAGTTTCTCTCTGGCCTCCTCGTCCTTTGTTGATTGGGTTGACGCTGCTGTTGAGCAACTCGTTGTTGTTGATTTTGCGGCGGATACTAATGCCCTTGTTGATGATATGATGGTTCATGAGGAACCTGTTGTGGAGGCATTGGAGCTTGAACAAATGGTTGATAAGGCATTTGAGCATATTGTGCAGCAGCAACATACATATACTGGAAGTAAGGGATTTGAATAGGCACTGGAGAGGGAGCCGTCTGTTGAGCTTGTCCTTTTTTAGCAGAGATAATATTTGTTTCGTCCTCCTTTTTCTTGTATCCATTGAAAGACTTATTAGCTACAGTCTGACTGCTAGAACCTCCTTGGATTTTTCTGTTCTTCAGACCCTCTTCAATTCTCTCATCGACGACCACCAAGTCAGAGAATCCAGAAGACACACTTCCAATCAACTTCTCGTAGTATTGTTCTTGCAAGGTGCCCATGAAGATGTCAATTAGTTCACGGTCAACCAGAGGTGGATGCACTCTTGCAGCTAACTCTCTCCAGTGTTGTGCGTACTCCTTAAAGGATTCGTTGTCCTTCTGAGCCATACTCTAAAGTTGAGTACGATTCAGAGCAAGGTCAGTGTTGTATTTATATTGCTTGACAAAGGCTTCAGCTAAATCAGCCCAAGTACGCACACTATTTCGCTCCAGTTGCATATATCATTCAAGAGATGCTCCGGACAAGCTGTCTTGTAAGCAATGCATCATCAACTTTTTATCTCTAGCATAGGTAGCCAGTTTGCGATAGTACATATTTAGATGGATGTTGGGACAACTAAGACCTTGTATTTCAGTAATTCTGACACCTTGACCTTGGGAGGAATGACAACATCTGGCACCTAGCACATTTCTGAGGCATTCAAGGAAGTTGAGTTGTGCCCTTCCATGACTCGAAGTTTTTTCAGCTAGATCACGACACATTTTAATAGCTTCAGAATCCTGTGCAATAGCAGGATGGGCAATAGGGATAACAACACAATAGTTTTGCACCTCATCATACTCATATTGCAGATTTCTTTCAGCATGAGGGATGGGAATTTGAGTGACAACAGGTTGGGATTGCGGAATAGCTCCAACAGTGACTCCAAATGTTGGAAATGGCTAAGAAGTGGCTTCTTCAGATGCAGGAGTGAAGTTCATTGGTATCCCATAGATGACGGGATTGGGGATATGAACTGAAATCCTTGAGGTAGATCCTTGCACAGGGACAATGTTGTTGGTGGTAGCGACCTCACGCAGTTCTTCTTCCTTTCTGGCTATAACTGTAACAGCCCAAATTTCATTAAATAATTAATTGTAGTAATTAATTGATTTAGTGGGATTTTTATTAATGTTGGGAATTAATTTTTATTAATTGGAATTAATAGAGAATTGAAAGGAAATTGGAAGGAAAGAAAATAAAAGGAATATATAAGTGAGGAAGAAAAGAAAAGGAAGTTAGAAACATTTGGAGAGAAAGAGGAAAGAAAGAAGAAAGAAGAGAAAGGGAGGAGAAGAAGAGGAAAGTGGAAAATCATCAAGAACCAACATCAAGGCTCCGATTAATCGAGGTAAGGGTGAGAAATGTTTCTATTTGATCATTGCATGATGTTATGTATGTTGGGTTGGGGTTTTGGTAGAGTTTTCATCACTTTCCAATTAGGGCAAATGTTGGATTAATCAGTAGATTGATGATTTAATCGGTTGGAACTGAGCAATAACGTCGTAGAATAGTCGGGTAACATGTATTGATGCTATTTGTACTGATTTGGATGTTCAAGGTTTGGTTGATGATGGATTGATGAAGGAGAGGCAGAATAAGGTTCTGTTCTGCGCAGGTTCGCTGGCTCTCGCCAGGCGAAGCCCAGCGAATGCTGGCGAATAATTATGATTAAATCCCAGTGGACTTCGCCGGCGAGTTCGCCAAGCGAAGTTGGATAGCGAAGGTTCGCCCAGCGAAGGTGCTGGCGAATGGTGGCGAATGAAGTCAGTAGCTACTGATTTGGGCTCGCTGGAAAGTCTCGCCAGGCGAAGCCTAGCGAGTGTTCGCTGAGAGAGTTCGCCAGGCGAAGTCCAGGCGAAGGTTCGCTGCGAGGGTTCGCCAGGCGAATGAAGGCAAATTTGACAGCATTTCTCTTTTGCTGTGTTGCTCATGTGGTGATAGTTTGGTAGTTTCACATAGATTGATATTCTTATGATATGATATAGATATGATCTATTGTGATGATGTGTGGTGTGGGTAGCCTCCGGGCGTGAATCCTAGTTGATATGCGATGCGCATTAATTGTGATAAATAGAAATACATGTGAATACAATGATGAATGTATGTGTATTGTTTAATGAATTGTGAGTGCATATTTATATGCGATTGTTGTGGAAATGCATGGGAACATATGTGGTATGTGTGCATTGTTGTTGAGTATGATGATGATGATGTGTGAAATGAATACATTGATAAATGTTTGATATATGTTGTATGTGCAATCATGATGAAATTCTCGAAGGGGTGAATTATTCGAATGCATGGGATTAAGACGCGGGAACGGTCTTAAGTGCATTTATTGTGATTGGTTGATTGTACATGCATCATTCATTCAAGAGGCAATGTCTGTTAGTTTCGTGGAAACTAGTGGCTTGTCCCAAACCTAGAAGGGTGGGTTTGAAGCCTAGGGGACGGGCTTGGTTGTTATCGGTCTAGAAGGGTGGACCCAGTTTAAAGTAAAAACCGAAAAATGATAACGAGTTATCGGTCTAGAAGGGTGGACCCGGTTTAGAGTGAAAACCGAAAAAAGATAACGAGAGTCGGTACCGCATAGCATTGAGTTGTATTGGATATGTTGAGTCACATTGCATAATATTGTTGTTGTATAAATGTGCTTGTGAATGATTGTGAAATTAAGCATGAAGGGATGTGCTTGCGAATGTTCATAATGTTGATATATGTGAGCATGATATAATTATGATTATGGGAATGAAGTGTGGTGAGAAATGTGAATATGTGTTACATGATTACCTATATATATAATCTTATGCTTTGATTATTATGGTTATATTTCTCACCCTTCTGCTGTTTTATAATGCTCTATGAGGCATTGCAGATTAGGATGCTGGAGTCCTTTTGTGAAGTTAGTCTTCATTCTTTTGAGTCGGCTGCTCTGATATGTAACACCGGGTAGTTAGACTAGTATAGTCATTCTTTTGTGATACATTGCGATGTATCAGTTGATGTGATCGTGTAATCTAACTGATATGATGTATTAATTTGGATTAACTTGTGTGTACATGGATTAATATTTTGAAAACGATTAAATGATTTGATCTTCCGCTTAATTTTGAAAATGTTACATATCTTGTGGAGAAAAATGTGAAAGTGTTTTATTGGTGAAATTGTGGCATTCTTCCTTTATACCTTATCCTAAAATTTTTACTCTGATAATTTGTATGTGCTTAATTGTTTTATATGCATTTATTTGGGGTATAGAAGGGGGTGTTACAATAGTGGTATCAGAGCAGGTCGGTCCGTCCGACCAAGTTGTTAGAGTGTTTTTCCCTGTGTGTTATTGATATGCGTGTGTTGCATTATCAATATTGGTTGTTCTTACATGGTTCTGTTGTTGCAATCAAGTAAGATGGTTGCAGGGAGGAACGATGAAGCGATTGCGGAGGCATTGACGAGATTGGCGGGAGCGATTGGGCAGAATCCTCCGGCCAATGTGAATATGAGGAATCATGCTGATGATGGATTCTGTGCTTTGGGGAAATTCCAAAAGAATAACCCTCCGGTCTTCAAGGGAACTCATGAACCGGACAAGGCACAAATTTGGTTGAAAGATGTGGAAAAGATTTTTCGAGTTATGAATTGCTCAGATGCACAGAAGGTGCAGTTTGGGACTCATATGCTCGAAGAAGAAGCTGAAGATTGGTGGGGTAATACTCGCCAAAGATTTGAGGAAGATGATATTGTGATTACGTGGGATCTGTTTAGAGAAACTTTTCTGGAGAAGTATTTTCCAGAGGATGTGCGAGGGAAGAAAGAGATCGAATTTCTTGAGTTGAAGCAAGGTAATTCGACGGTTGCTGAGTATGCGGCAAAATTTGAGGAGTTGATCAAATTTTGTCCTCACTATAATACTGGTAATGCTGAGAGGTCTAAGTGCCTCAAGTTTATGAACGGTTTGAGACCCGAGATTAGGCAAGCTATTGGATATCAGGAAATCAGGCGGTTTTCTGAGTTGGTTAACAAGAGCAGAATTTATGACGAAGACAGTAGGGCTAGGTCTAGCCACTACAAGAGCCTAAGTGATAAGAAAGGAAAAGGACAATTCAGAGGAAAACCTTACGTAACTCCTGCGGATAAGGGGAAACAAAAGGTTGGTTTCGGCAAGAAGCCAAGTGGGGGAGTTCCTACTCCGACGAGATGTTATAGGTGTGGTGAAGAGGGGCACCGTGCTTCGGAATGCAAAAGTGTTGAGAAAGCGTGTTTTAAGTGTGGCAAGTCAGGCCACAAGGCTCTTGAGTGCAGAAGTGGTACGGGTGTGACTTGCTACAATTGTGGTGAGCAAGGACACATTAGTACAAAGTGCGATAAGCCAAAGAAGAATCAAGGGAGCGGGAAAGTGTTCGCTCTATCTGGATCTGAGACTGCTAGCGACGATCGATTGATCCGAGGTACGTGCTTCATTAATGGTACACCTTTGATCGCTATAATTCATACCGGAGCTACGCATTCTTTTATTTCTTTGAATTGTGTTAGAAGGTTGAATCTTGAGTTGTCTGTGATTGGTGGCGGTATGGTTATTGATACTCCTGCTATGGGTTCGGTAACTACACCGTATGTTTGCTTGAATTGCCCGTTGAGTATTTTCGGTAAAGATTTTGGGATTGATTTAGTGTGTCTTCATTTGGATCAACTTGATGTCATTCTTGGAATGAATTGGTTAAAATTCAATCGTGTTTATATTAACTGTTTTGACAAAACGGTTATTTTTCCCGATTCGGATGTTGAAAGGGATTTGTTTATGACGAGGAAACAAGTGAAAGAATCGGTGCAGGATGGGGCTAAGGTATTCATGTTTATGGCAACTTTGAGGATTGGTGGAAGTGAGGAGATTGATGCCTTGCCCATTGTTAGAGATTTTCCGGAAGTTTTCCCTGATGAGATAAAGGATTTACCGCCGGAGCGAGAAATGGAGTTTTCAATATATTTGATTCCTGGAACTAGTCCGATATCGATGGCTCCTTATCGTATGTCGGCATCAGAATTGAAAGAGTTGAAGAGTCAACTTGAGGATTTGCTTGAGAAGAGGTTTATTCGTCCGAGTGTGTCGCCGTGGAGTGCACCGGTGTTGTTGGTTAAGAAGAAAGAGGGTTCTATGAGGCTCTGTGTGGATTACAGACAGTTGAACAAGGTGACTATTAAGAATAAGTATCCACTTCCAAGGATTGATGATCTGATGGATCAGTTGGTTGGTGCAAGCGTGTTCAGCAAGATTGATTTGAGATCTGGGTACCATCAGATCCGTGTGAAAGCTGAGGATATTTAGAAGACGGCCTTTCGGACGAGGTATGGACACTATGAGTATTCCGTGATGCCATTTGGTGTGACTAATGCACCAGGTGTATTTATGGAGTACATGAATAGGATTTTCCATCCTTATTTGGATAAGTTTGTGGTGGTGTTTATCGACGACATCTTGGTTTATTCGAAGAGCGAAGGAGAGCATGCCGAGCATCTGAAGATTGTGTTATCTGTGCTGAGAGAAAAGCAGTTGTTCGTGAAGCTTTCTAAGTGTGAATTTTGGTTGAAGGAAGTTAGTTTCCTTGGTCATGTGATTTCCAATAATGGTATTGCGGTCGATCCGTCGAAGGTTGAAGCGGTGTCGCAATGGGAGACTCCGAAGTCGGTTTTTGAGATTAGAAGTTTTCTTGGTTTAGCCGGTTATTATCGGAAGTTTATTGAGGGATTTGCTAAGTTATCGTTGCCGTTGACGCAGTTGACTAGGAAAGGTCAAGCCTTTGTTTGGGACGCCAAGTGTGAAGCGAGTTTTCAAGAACTTAAGCGAAGGTTGACGACAGCTCCTGTTTTGATTCTGCCAAATCCAGAAGAACCATTCGTTGTGTATTGTGATGCTTCTTTGATGGGTTTAGGAGGTGTGTTGATGCAGAATAATCAAGTTGTGGCTTATGCTTTGAGGCAACTCAAAGTGCATGAGAAGAATTATCCGACGCATGACTTAGAGTTGGCCGTCGTTGTGTTCGTGTTGAAACTCTGGAGGCATTATTTATTTGGCGCAAGATTTGAAGTGTTTAGTGACCACAAGAGTTTGAGATATCTTTTTGATCAAAAGGAATTGAATGCGAGACAAAGAAGATGGCTTGAACTTTTGAAGGATTTTGATTTTGGCTTGAACTACCATTCGGGTAAAGCGAATGTAGTAGCGGATGCATTGAGTCGGAAATCATTGCATATGTCGGCGTTGATGGTGAAAGAGTTAGAATTGGTCGAGCAATTTCGAGATTTGAGTTTGGTATGTGAGAGAACTTCTTTTGGATTTAAGTTGGGTATGTTAAAGCTTACAAGTGGTATTTTGGATGAAATTCGAGAAGGACAGAAATCGGATTTGAGCTTAGCTGATCGGTTGACTTTAATCAACTAAGGCCAAGGTGGTGATTTTCGGATTGATGAGAATGGTATTATGAGATGTCGGGATCGAGTTTGTGTTCCGAACATGGTTGAGCTTAAGAAGAGCATCCTTGAGGAAGGACATCGTAGCGGATTGAGTATTCATCCGGGTGCTACTAAGATGTATCAGGATTTGAGGAAAGTATTTTGGTGGCCTAGTATGAAGAAGGATATCGCGGAATTTGTATATTCTTGTTTGACTTGCCAGAAGTCAAAGATTGAGCATCAGAAGCCATCGGGTTTGATGAAGCCATTGTTTATTCCTGAGTGGAAATGGGATAGTATCTCCATGGATTTTGTATCGGGTTTGCCGAGGACGCTGAGTAATTTTGAGGCTATTTGGGTTATCGTGGATAGGTTGACTAAATCTGCTCACTTTATTCCTATGCGTATGGATTACCCTTTGGAGAAGTTGGCTAAGTTGTATATTGAGAGGATTGTGTGTCTGCATGGTATTCCGTTAAGTATTGTTTCAGATAGAGATCCGCGGTTTACTTCGAGATTTTGGGAGAGCCTGCAGAGTGTTTTGGGTACTAAGTTGCGTTTGAGTTCAGCGTATCATCCTCAGACTGATGGTCAGACGGAGAGGACGATTCAGTCGCTTGAAGATCTTTTGAGAGCTTGTGTATTGGAAAAAGGAGGAGCTTGGGATAGCTACTTGCCTTTGATTGAGTTTACCTACAACAACAGTTTCCATTCGAGTATTGGTATGGCACCATTTTAGGCGTTGTATGGTAGGCGGTGTAGGACACCATTGTGTTGGTTCGAGTCCGGAGAGAGTTCTGTTGTTGGACCCGAGTTAGTTCAACAGACTACTGATAAGATCAAGATGATTCAAGAGAAGATGAGAATTACTCAGAGTCGTCAGAAGAGTTATTATGACAAGAGGAGGAAGGCACTTGAATTTCAAGAGGGAGATCATGTGTTTCTTCGAGTCACTCCGATGACAGGTGTTGGTAGGGCACTGAAGTCGCGCAAGTTGTCGCCGCGTTTCATTGGTCCTTATCAGATTTTGCAAAGGATAGGAGAAGTGGCCTATCGTGTGGCTTTACCACCGTCGCTTGCTAATCTTCACGACGTATTCCATGTATCTCAGTTGAGGAAATACATTGCGGATCCGTCTCATGTAGTCCAAATAGATGATGTGTAGGTGAGAGATAACCTGACTGTTAAGACATCACCTATGCGGATTGAGGATCGGAAATTGAAACAACTTCGAGGTAAAGAGATTGCTTTAGTGAAGGTCGCTTGGGGAGGACCGGCTGGTGGAAATGTTACGTGGGAGCTTGAGAGCCAGATGAAGGAGTCTTATCCAGAACTGTTTGAATCAGGTAACATTTTCGAGGACGAAAATTCCTAAAGTGGGGGAGAGTTGTAACAGCCCAAATTTCATTAAATAATTAATTGTAGTAATTAATTGATTTAGTGGGATTTTTATTAATGTTGGGAATTAATTTTTATTAATTGGAATTAATAGAGAATTGAAAGGAAATTGGAAGGAAAGAAAATAAAAGGAATATATAAGTGAGGAAGAAAAGAAAAGGAAGTTAGAAACATTTGGAGAGAAAGAGGAAAGAAAGAAGAAAGAAGAGAAAGGGAGGAGAAGAAGAGGAAAGTGGAAAATCATCAAGAACCAACATCAAGGCTCCGATTAATCGAGGTAAGGGTGAGAAATGTTTCTATTTGATCATTGCATGATGTTATGTATGTTGGGTTGGGGTTTTGGTAGAGTTTTCATCACTTTCCAATTAGGGCAAATGTTGGATTAATCGGTAGATTGATGATTTAATCGGTTGGAACTGAGCAATAACGCCGTAGAATAGTCGGGTAACATGTATTGATGCTATTTGTACTGATTTGGATGTTCAAGGTTTGGTTGATGATGGATTGATGAAGGAGAGGCAGAATAGGGTTCTGTTCTGCGCAGGTTCGCTGGCTCTCGCCAGACGAGCGAAGGCGAAGCTTCGCCAGGCGAAGCCCAGCGAATGCTGGCGAATAATTATGATTAAATCCCAGTGGACTTCGCTGGCGAGTTCGCCAAGCGAAGTTGGATAGCGAAGGTTCGCCCAGCGAAGGTGCTGGCGAATGATGGCGAATGAAGTCAGTAGCTACTGACTTGGGCTCGCTGGGAAGTCTCGCCAGGCGAAGCCTAGCGAGTGTTCGCTGAGAGAGTTCGCCAGGCGAAGGCCAGGCGAAGGTTCGCTACGAGGGTTCGCCAGGCGAATTTGACAGCATTTCTCTTTTGCTGTGTTGCTCATGTGGTGATAGTTTGGTAGTTTCACATAGATTGATATTCTTATAATATGATATAGATATGATCTATTGTGATGATGTGTGGTGTGGGTAGCCTCCGGGCGTGAATCCTAGTTGATATGCGATGCGCATTAATTGTGATAAATAGAAATACATGTGAATACAATGATGAATGTATGTGTATTGTTTAATGAATTGTGAGTGCATATTTATATGCGATTGTTGTGGAAATGCATGGGAACATATGTGGTATGTGTGCATTGTTGTTGAGTATGATGATGATGATGTGTGAAATGAATACATTGATAAATGTTTGATATATGTTGTATGTGCAATCATGATGAAATTCTCGAAGGGGTGAATTATTCGAATGCATGGGATTAAGACGCGGGAACGGTCTTAAGTGCATTTATTGTGATTGGTTGATTGTACATGCATCATTCAGTCAAGAGGCAATGTCTGTTAGTTTCGTGGAAACTAGTGGCTTGTCCCAAACCTAGAAGGGTGGGTTTGAAGCCTAGGGGACGGGCTTGGTTGTTATCGGTCTAGAAGGGTGGACCCGGTTTAAAGTAAAAACCGAAAAATGATAACGAGTTATCGGTCTAGAAGGGTGGACCCGGTTTAGAGTGAAAACCGAAAAAAGATAACGAGAGTCGGTACCGCATAGCATTGAGTTGTATTGGATATGTTGAGTCACATTGCATAATATTGTTGTTGTATAAATGTGCTTGTGAATGATTGTGAAATTAAGCATGAAAGGATGTGCTTGCGAATGTTCATAATGTTGATATATGTGAGCATGATATAATTATGATTATGGGAATGAAGTGTGGTGAGAAATGTGAATATGTGTTACATGATTACCTATATATATAATCTTATGCTTTGATTATTATGGTTATATTTCTCACCCTTCTGCTGTTTTATAATGCTCTATGAGGCATTGCAGATTAGGATGCTGGAGTCCTTTTGTGAAGTTAGTCTTCATTCTTTTGAGTCGGCTGCTCTGATATGTAACACCGGGTAGTTAGACTAGTATAGTCATTCTTTTGTGATACATTGCGATGTATCAGTTGATGTGATCGTGTAATCTAACTGATATGATGTATTAATTTGGATTAACTTGTGTGTACGTGGATTAATATTTTGAAAACGATTAAATGATTTGATCTTCCGCTTAATTTTGAAAATGTTACATATCTTGTGGAGAAAAATGTGAAAGTGTTTTATTGGTGAAATTGTGGCATTCTTCCTTTATACCTTATCCTAAAATTTTTACTCTGATAATTTGTATGTGCTTAATTGTTTTATATGTATTTATTTGGGGTATAGAATGGGGTGTTACAATAACTATGGCTTCAAGAATCTGGTCAATCTTACCCTTGATTGATTCCAACTCCTCTCTAAAGGAGACTTGCTCTTGTTGAATTTCCTCCATTATTCGTCTAGTGTTGGCTCGATTTGCGTACTGGTGTCAAGGAATCAACTTGATTTACTAGAGATAAAGAAAGGTGAAATTAGTTTATGATTTTGACATGAAATAAAAGATGCATAACCGATGTAATGCAATGCAATAACATGTATTCAAGATGCAAGAATCCAAGATCACAGGTTCGATTAATTATGAGGTTGGTCGGAGGAACGGGTCAACAACCAAAGTCTCTGATCAAAGAAACCCCACAGGTAGGTTCTAAGGATGGTAGGTTTGCAGAGTCATAGATATATTTCAAAGACATTATAGCCATGACGAAGCCTCATCAGACGATATTATCTACGAAATGATCTCTTCTAGGTGAGGTTTTTGTATTTTCCCCATGAGAAAGACTCCCTGGAGACTTCAACTACACAACCATCGACACAAGGGATCTAAGAAAGGTTCTCAGAGTCATAGGTCGAGGTTGAAAATTGATCTCATCTGATCAGAAAGAGTCACTGGTCGGCCACACGTTAGAGTTGTCTGGCTGTTGAGGAGAATAGAGGGGGTTGTACCTGAAACTAGAGGTGGCAATGAAATCCATTTAGATAATATCCATCCAATCCATCCAATAATTTATCCATCCAATCCATCCATAAGACAAAAAATAATTTAATGGATTTGATCCAATCCATCCACTAACTCATATGGATGGATTCAATCCATCCATCTCATTTTATAAATCCATTGGATATTATGTTGTCACTCATTAAATTAAGAATTTTTAAATTAATTTTTTTGGATGGATGGATATCCATCCATTAGAAATATGTTAATGGATGGATTAGATGGATTTTATCTTTTAATGGATGGATTGGATTGGATTTTTATTAAGAGAGTTTATTGGATTGTTAATGGATTAATGGATTGCTTTGATCCATCCATTAACAATTCAATCCATATCCATCCAATCCATCCATTTTGCCACCCCTACCTGAAACACACAATGATGCCAAAGTAAGAGTCGGGCAGAGTGATAAAAATACAGAAACATAAGTAAGAATGAGATTATCTGACCCTATAGTGAAATAGGGTATTTATAGTGCGCCCTCAGCGTAGGGCCAACGGTTACTTCGCGTTGGGATGGGTTGCCAGGCCAAATGCTGGTAACTGCTAGGGCTGACGTGGCGTCAGGAAGACCAGCATGTGGTATTTGCCCTAGTGTAACTACTCTGTGCTATCCGGGAGGTGGAAGACCGAATAATCAGGGCACGGGTAGTTACCTGATGACGTGTATCTGCATAGGGGACACGTTGAGAACGTGGAGGAGGTCAGAGGAGCCCTCCGAGCTGGATAGGGTCTACCTGATGGTTGGGAAGAAGGGAGAACGTGCCTGGAAGATGTGAGGTGCCTGCTCGACTGCCAAGAGGTTCGTGCCCGATGGGAGAAAGGGTTCTGCCTAACGGGATGAAGGGCTATGCCCGATGGGGAGGCGGTTTAGGTCTTATTGGGCCTTCCAACCCGATGTGGGGTTGGGTCTGCTCGACTGTGGATCAAGTGTCGGCCCGGTCCAGAACAGTAGCCCCCCTAAGTCGTTGCACGTGGTCAAACGAGCTATGAGTTAAAGTGCAGAGGTGTCGAGCATGTTGCTTCGTCGGTCTGTCTGTGGCCATACTGGTCGGGCGAGTCTACGATGCGCGGGGAGGCCCGCGGACAAGGAAAGGGAATCTGAAGAGACGCAGGGAAAGCTGAGAGTCGCCACGTGTCACCCTAGAGAGGCTACGAGCTAGGCACTTGAATGCTTAGTGACGCTTTGTTTCTCGTGCTAGGGGTGTATATATATATGGGCTCAGTCTGCCTTCTTGCTTACTTGTCTCCTTGCTGCAGCTCAGTTTTTTGAATTCTCTGCTCGACGTCTACAACATTTCTGCTTGATGTAACACCCCACTTTCCAAATTAAAATAAAATGCGATTAAGTCAAATAATTATCAGAGTCTCCATTCCAAAAGTGGGATATTACATTCAACAAAATTCTACAAAACATTTCATTATGTGATTTTCAAAATAAAGTAGCGGAAAATTATCCATAATATATCATTCATGGCCATTCGCCAAAATACACACAAAAAAAACATTCATCATTAAGGTTCACCAAAATACGATACGTCACAGGAATACAACAAGTTTATCATGAAACAAATAAACTCCCAAGTCCCGTGTTACGTATCAGAGCATCCTAGGACTCGACTCGCACACCACTATCCAAGCTAGCTATGCACATGGATTATCTGTACTTCCGAAGAAGCACAAACCACAACAACAACAGAGGGGTGAGAAAACATGATCAAAATTATCGGTAATAAAATACATGAATAAAAAGGCAGTAAATAAACAATCATCACCCCACCAACATCAAACAGAACCTACTGTCCAATCATCAACACAACATATCATAATGCAAGAATGCAACCCAACACATGCATGCGGTACCGACTCATCATCACTGATGGACACTGGGCCATCAACCCTCCACAAAGGAACACATCATCACTGATGGACATCGGGCCATCAACCCTCCACAAAGGAGCATATCATAAACAGGATAGATCACTTACGCTCCTCCTGAGACATGATCTATCCCCATAATTTTCCACAAAGGAGTACGGGTGAATCACTTACGCTCCTCTTGAGATATGATTCAACTCCGCAATCACTGATAGACACTGGGCCATCAACCCTCCACAATGGAGCACCTCATAAACATCATAAGAAAGTATGGTTGAATCACTTACGCTCCTCTTGAGACATGATTCAACCCTACCAAGACACCATGCTATGCGCAACACCAAATGTGCAACCCACAAACATCAAGCACACTAAGTACACACGATCCTACTGATCATATCACCATACATCATACATATGTATATATATACACCAATCAATTATATCAATCAAGTTAAATAATAGGGAAATCACATCCGAACACCGAGTACACACGACCCTCCTGATCACCTCACTATGCATCATATACATATTACATATATATGTCTTACCCACCAATTAATCATGTCAATTAAATTCAATATTTCATAATTCACCTTTTCACACCAAGTATACACTTTTTACCCCTAAACAACATCCCTCGACCTATCACAACCCAAGGAATCCTACAAAACGAATCACAAGGCAAGACATCACAAAAATCACATTCTGTCACGCTCGTTGGCTCACTCGCCTAGCGAATTCCTAGCGAATGCTCGCTACTAGCTCGCTCAGCGAAGGTGCTGGCGAATGTCTGCGATTTCACAAAATCCTCATTGTTCAAAAATTCATCAGAAGCTCAAAAATCATCCGATTCTCACCTCACCAGTCCCAGTAGTCTTAGCCTAGTATTCTACGACTAAACCGCATTGTTTATTCCAGACTTTACCCGATAAAACCCCAATCCTACCGATTAAATCATTTTCGACCTAAACGGTAAACTACACCAATTCACCCAAGTCATTCCAACAATCACCTTATAATCACATGCAAGGAGTTTACCATAACAGCAATGATCAGAAAACACAACAACATACTAATCATAATCATCAAATCCCTATGGGGTTAAGGAATCCCCAACTACCCCATTCATGCAATTACCAATTTTAACCTGTTTCTCCCCCCTTACCTCGATTAATTTCTCCGATCGTTGAAGAATTCCCAAGAATCTGATTGCTCTCCCTTGTTCTTCTTCCTCTTGTTCTTGTTCTTCTCTCCTTACTCTTCTTTCCCACTTGATCATGTCTTCCTCTCTAAACTCACAAAATACCCCTTAAAACACTTATTCCTCATTTCTTTTAATTCCAATAATAATAATAATAATAATAATAATAATAATAATAATAATATTAATAATAATACCATTATTATTAATTATTAAATTATTATCATTATCAATTTTATTATACTAATATTAAAGGATATAGCTTCTTAAACAATCACCGCAAAAGACACGCCGAAATAAAATAACACCAGAAAGATTTAATAATTAAAATGGATGTTACAAATCTCCCCCACTTTAATTATTTTCGTCCTTGAAAATTACCTGACGGAAACAACTCTGGATACGCTTCCCACATCCTGCTTTCCAATTCCCAGGTCACGCTGCCTCCTGCAGCACCTCCCTAAGCCACTTTCACCAAAGATATCTCCTTCCCTCGGAGTTGCTTCATCTTACGATCCTCGATCCTCAACGGCATCGTCTCAATAGTAAGATTCTACCTGACTTGAACTTCATCCCTTTGAATCACATGAGAGGGATCCGATACATACTTGCAAAGTTGCGACATATGGAACACGTCATGCAAATTCGACAATTCAGGCGGCAACGCCACCCTATAAGCCACAACACCAATTCTCTGCAAAATCTGATACGGCCCAATAAACTTAGGGTCCAACTTCTTGGACTTCAACGCACGACCCACACCAGTCACTGGGTTAACCCTTAAGAACACGTGATCTCCTTTACTGAATTCCATCTCTTTCCTTCGGTTATCATGATAGCTCTTCTGCCTACTCTGAGACGCTCTCATTTTCTCACGAATCATCTGAATTGTCTTAGTAGTCTGCTGCACAATCTCTGGTCCCAATACTACATTCTCACCCGCCTCATACCAACACAGAGGAGTTCTGCATCTCCTACCATATAAAGCTTCAAACGGTGCCATTCCGATACTAGAATGGTAACTGTTGTTGTACGTGAACTCGATCAATGGTAAATGAGTATCCCACGCACCACCCTTTTCCAACACATAAGCCCTTAGCAAATCTTCCAACGACTGAATAGTCCTCTCTGACTGACCATCAGTTTGCGGATGGTAAGCTGAACTCAACTTCAACTCAGTACCCAAGGCTTCCTGTAAACTCTTCCAAAATTCTGAAGTAAACCTCAGATCTCTATCCGACACAATAATTGATGGAACACCATGTAGCTTCACTATTACCCGAATATAAATCTCCGCTAGCTTCTCCAACGGAAAACTTATATTGATCGACACAAAATGTGCAGACTTTGTAAGTCGATCCACAATCACCCAAATAACATCAAATCCTCTCGCCGTATTCGGCAAACCTGTATCAAAATCCATGGTTATACAATCCCATTTCCAAACCGGAACTTCAAACGGTTGCATCATTCTAGCGGGTCTCTGATGTTCCACTTTTGACTTCTGACATACCAAATAGGCGTAAACAAATCAAGCTATATCTCTTTTCATACCAGACCACCAAAATATTTTCCTTAAATCGTGGTACATCTTCGTAGCTCCCGGATGGATACTCAACCTACTACGATGTCCCTCATTCAAAATTGACTTCTTCAGCTCATCATTATCCGACACACAAATCCTGCCTCTACATCTCAACACACCTGTGTTATCCAACTTAAAATCACTATCGGCGTCACTTCCTACTCCCGACATCAAATCCACTAATTTCATATCTAGCTTTTGGTTCTCTCTAATCATATCTAAGAAATCATTATTCACTTGCAACTTGCCCAACATCACACCACATGCCGTAAACTCACAAACCATGCTCAAATCTCTGAACTGCTCAATTAGCTCCATTTCTTTTACCATTAAAGCCGACATATGAATTGTTTTCCTGCTCAAAGCATCGGCTACTACATTCGCCTTTCCTGGATGATAACTCAAATTGAAATCGTAATCCTTCAAGAATTCCAACCATCTTCTTTGTCTCATATTCAGCTCCTTCTGATCAAACAGATATTTCAAACTCTTATGGTCACTGAACACCTCAAATATCGAACCATACAAATAGTGCCTCCAGATCTTTAACACAAAAACTACCGCAGCTAATTCAATGTCATGGGTAGGATAATTCCTTTCATGCACTCTCAATTGCCGCGAAGCATATGCCACCACCTTACCGTTCTGCATAAGAACCCCACCTAATCCCATCTTAGATCCATCACAATACACCACCAAAGGTTCACTCGAATTTGGAAATATTAACACCGGTGCTGTAGTCAATCTCTTTTTCAGTTCCTCAAAGCTTTCTTCACAAGCAGTATCCCACACGAAAGCTTGATCCTTCCTCGTCAACTGGGTCAATGGCAACACCAAACGAGAAAAACCCTCAATAAACCTCTGGTAATAACCTGCCAAACCCAAAAAGCTTCTAATTTTCGTTGCTGTCTTCGGCGGTTCCCACTGCAACACTGCACTCACTTTCGATGGGTCCACCGCTACACCGTCACCAGATATCACATGCCCCAAGAAACTCACAGTCTTCATCCAGAATTCACACTTCGATAGTTTAGCAAAGAACTTATTATCTTTCAGCACTTGCAACGCAATTCTCAAATGTCCTGCATGCTCTTCTTCAGACTTAGAATAAATCAGTATATCATCAATAAACACCACAATAAACTGATCCAGATAAGAATAGAATATTTGGTTCGTATACTCCATAAACACTCCTGGCACATTAGACACTCCAAAAGGCATCACAGTATATTCGTAATGTCCATAACAAGTTCTAAACGCCGTCTTTTGAATATCACCCTCTTTCACTCTGATCTGATGGTAACCCGACCTCAAATCAATTTTACTGAACACACGAGCTCCCACCAACTGATCCATTAAATCATCATTCCTTGGAAGAGGATACTTATTCTTAATGGTCACCTTATTCAACTGACGATATTCGATGCACAAACGCATACTACCATCTTTCTTCTTTACCAACAACACTGGAGCTCTCCGTGGCGACACACTCGGTCTGATGAACTTCCTATCCAACAATTCTCCAATCTGAGATTTCAATTCAGCCAATTCCACTGCCGACATCCTGTACGGAACCATAGATATAGGTCTCGTACCAGGAACAAGATCAATGCTAAATTCAACTTCCCTTGTCGGAGGCAATTCCGTAATATCATCAGGGAACACTTCAGGAATTCATTCACCACCGCCAACTCTTTCATTGACGCCTTGCTGTCAACAGATAATGATGCAAATAGAGCAAACATTTTAACTTCGTCTTCTAACAAGGTTCTCAATTCCTTATTAGACAAGGAATCCGCCAATGCTTCCTCTTCTGGAGTAAGGAACAACAACACCTTCCGAAAACAATCGATGTAGACTCGGTTGAACTCCAACCAGTTCATACCCAGAAAAATATCTAGCTTACCAAGTGGCAGATAAATCAGATCCACTCCAAAATCTCTGCCGAAAATAGTCAGCGGACACTTCAAACACACCAAAGAAGTAATCACTGAACCAATAGAGGGAGTTTCAATAGTCAACCGTTGCTCAAGAGTAGATGGCACCAATCCTAATCTCTTCACACAATCAACAGAAATGAACGAGTGGGTTGCACCCGTATCAATCATAGCCGTCAAAGGAACATTATTGATAAAACAAGTACCTTTGATAGAACGTTCCTCGCCGGCAGCTTGAGTTCCTACCACCGCAAATACTTTACCACTGGCCTGAGGCACCTGAGACTTCTTCGGCTTCTCGCAGTGTGTACTAATATGACCTTTCTCACCACAGTTATAACAAGTAGGCATAGCAGTCCTACAATCCGCCATCACATGGCCTGGCTTACCACACTTGAAACACTTCTTCACCTCATCAGGACAATCATTGGCACGATGCCCCGCACCACCACATCGGAAACACTTTACACCAACAGACGCTCTCCCTTCTCTGGGCTTCTTATCAGCAGCAGCCTTATGTTTTCCTTTATCAGCAGGAACACTGTAAGGAGTACCACCAAATCTCTGCTTACCCTTCCGATCATTCACAGCCTTATAGTGTGCAATTCTGGCCCGGTTATCATTATCATAAATTCTGCTTCTGCTTACCAGCTCAAGATGATTTCTGATCTTCTGACAAGCGATCCCCATCTTAATCTCCAGACGTAACCCATTTTCAAACTTCAAACACTTGGAAGTCATTGCCTCTTCAGTATTGTAATGAGGACAATACTGTACCAACCCTTCAAATTTAGCAGCATACTCTGCTACAGTCAGATTACCCTACTACAACTCCAGAAACTCTATCTCCTTAGCACTTCATATATCTTCTAGAAAATACTTCTCCAGAAAACCAGTTCGAACCACATCCCAAGTAATAGCAGTTCTTGCAGCCTCCAATCTCTAGCGACTGTTGTCCCACCAAGCCTTAGCTTCACCTTCTAGCATGTGAGTACCGAACCTCACCTTTTGCTCATCATTACAACCCATCATCCTGAAAATCTTTTCAATTGCCTTCAACCATTTCTGAGCAGCTTCAGGATCCAAAATTCCCCCTTCAAACGTCAGTGGCTTGTTACTCTGAAACTGTGCCAAATCTCTGAATTGCGCACCCGCAGCTTGGTTCTGATTAGCAACCACATGCGCCATCACTTGCATATCTGCAGTCAAAGCAACATCATTCCTCCCTGCCATACTGCTCAACCACAACAACACTAGGTTAAAAAGGCACACCAACTCTATCCTAAAGACAGACTCAACTACTACATTGGCCGGACGGACCGAACTGCTCTGATACTAACTTGTAACACCCCACTTCCCAAATTAAAATAAAATGCGATTAAGTCAAATAATTATCAGAGTCTCCATTCCAAAAGTGGGATATTACATTCAACAAAATTCTACAAAACATTTCATTATGTGATTTTCAAAATAAAGCAGCGGAAAATTATCCATAATATATCATTCACGGCCATTCGCCAAAATACAAAAAAAAAACATTCATCATTAAGGTTCACCAAAATACGATACGTCACAGGAATACAACAAATTTATCATGAAACAAATAAACTCTGAAGTCCCGTGATACGTATCAGAGCATCCTAGGACTCGACTCGCAGACCACTATCCAAGCTAGCTATGCACCTGGATTATCTGTACTTCCGAAGAAGCACATACCACAACAACAACAGAGGGGTGAGAAAACATGATCAAAATTATAGGTAATAAAATACATGAATAAAAAGGCAGTAAATAAACAATCATCACCCCACCAACATCAAACAGAACCTACTGTCCAATCATCAACACAACATATCATAATGCAAGAATGCAACCCAACACATGCATGCGGTACCGACTCATCATCACTGATGGACACTGGGCCATCAACCCTCCACAAAGGAGCACATCATCACTGATGGACACCGGGCCATCAACCCTCCACAAAGGAGCACATCATAAACAGGATAGATCACTTATGCTCCTCATGAGACATGATCTATCCCCACAATTCTCCACAAAGGAGTACGGGTGAATCACTTACGCTCCTCCTGAGACATGATTCAACTCCGCAATCCTTGATGGACACTGGGCCATCAATCCTCCACAATGGAGCACCTCATAAACATCATAAGAAAGTATGGTTGAATCACTTACGCTCCTCCTGAGACATGATTCTACACTACCAAGACACCATGTTATGCGCAACACCAAATGTGCAACCCACAAACATCAAGCACACTAAGTGCATACGATCCTACTGATCATATCACCATACATCATACATATGTATATATATACACCAATCAATTATATAAATCAAGTTAAATAATAGGGAAATCACATCCGAACACCGCGTACACACGACCCTCCCGATCACCTCAATATGCATCATATACATATTACATATATATGTCTTACCCACTAATTAATCATGTCAATTAAATTCAATATTTTATAATTCACCTTTTCACACCATGTATACACTTTTTACCCCTAAACAACATCCCTCGACCTATCACAATCCAAGGAATCCTACAAAATGAATCACAAGGCAAGACATCACAAAAATCACATTCTGTTACGCTCGCTGGCTCACTCGCCTAGCGAATGCTCGCTACTAGCTCGCTCAGCGAAGGTGCTGGCGAATGTCTGCGATTTCACAAAATCCTCACTGTTCAGAAATTCATCAAAAGCTCAAAAATCGTCTGATACTCACCTCACCAGTCCCAGTAGTCTTAGCCTAGTATTTTACGACTAAACCATATTGTTTATTCCAGACTTTACCCGATAAAACCCCAATCCTACCGATTAAATCATTTTCGACCTAAATGGTAAACTACACCAATTCACCCAAGTCATTCCAACAATCACCTTACAATCACATGCAAGGAGTTTACCATAACAACAATGATCAGAAAACACAACAACATACTAATTATAATTATCAAATCCCTATGGGTTAAGGAATCCCCAACTATCCCATTCATGCAATTACCAATTTAAACCTGTTTCTCCCCCCTTACCTCGATTAATTGCTCCGATCGTTGAAGAATTCCCAAGAATCTGATTGCTCTCCCTTGTTCTTCTTCCTCTTGTTCTTGTTCTTCTCTCCTTACTCTTCTTTCCCAATTGATCGTGTCTTCCTCTCTAAACTCACAAATACCCCTTAAAACACTTATTCCTCATTTCTTTTAATTCCAATAATATAAATAATAGTAATAATAATAATAATATTAATAATAATAATAATACCATTACTATTAATTATTAAAATATTATCATTATCAATTTTATTATACTAATATTAAAGGCTATAGCTTCTTAAACAATCACCGCAAAAGACACGCCGAAATAAAATAACACTGGAAAGATTTAATAATTAAAATGGGTGTTACACTCGACGCAACCACCGCTCTCCACCTTGCCACGTAAATTTCCGCCCTATTTACTGGTGTTTTAGTGGGTTTCTGGCGGCTCAGACGGGCCTGCGGGGGAGGTCGTGGATGTTTCCGCCGAATACGCCAAAAAGTCCTTCAAAGTTAGGATTTTGACTGAACGTCCTCAACACTTGCGATGAGTGACCCGGGGAGATGTGGTGATTGTTGAATTCCCCGAGGGTGTTTGATGAATACCCTGAGCACGATCGATAAGTATCCAAAGGACAAAAGATGAATTCCCTAGGGACAATGAAGGATCTAGGGTTAACCCAGATTGGTCCTCTGGGCGACCCGGGGGTGTGTCGCAGTTCTGCTTGGCTTCGGGCATCCACACCCTTTCACTTGAATTGCGGTGGAAAGGTGGATTTAATTTAGCTGTCGAATTCACCGAGTTCCTCTTCTTTTCAGGTAAGTGGCTTCCCGCGAAGAAGAAGAAATAATGTGGTATCTGTATGACGACGAGGGGGGTCACCAAGACGGGACCTCCATGGAGCCTCCTGACAGGCCGACAGAAGAACGGGTCAGGGACGAACCCTGTAATTACATGTCACATTTTATTGATGATGACGTGGATGTCTTTGCCGTAATCGAGGACAGAGTCGCCAGGGCTCCTCGCTAGTTCAAGGCATGTCGCTCTCGGGAGCGGGATCGTATTTATTCTCCCTATGACTGTAGATGATTCCCCATGTACGAGTTTGCATTTAAGGAGGCAGGGATGCGCCTTCCGTTCATGGGTTTTCAACAGGGATTTTTCGACCATCTAATGCTGGCGCCCTCTCAGCTCTACCCTAACTCTCTTGCCTTCATCTGTGCCTTCGAGATCGTCTACAACTATCTTGAGCTCGGGGCCACCATCCCCCTCTTCTTCTACATCTTCCATCTGCAACGATAGACTGTGTCCGGGAAACACAACTGGGTATCCCTGAAGCACCCGACCAAGCTCTTCCGGGCATACACAGATTCTATTCGGGGGTTCAAAGACAGGTGGTATGTGGTGATGTCGGAGACAGACGGGGCCGTCAATATGTTGTTCCAATATGAGGTTACCATGGTGAACGACAAGCCTGAGGTGGACTTCCATTCCCACTTCCCCTTGGAGTGGATGGATCTACATTTCCAATCTAGCACAAAGATCTTCATCTATCGACCTAACCATATGGACTAGGATGATAGTTTGGCCTTTAAGAAATTGGTCGACTTTGTCAGACGCCCCCCTCGCAAATGCGCGACACCGAACAGGCAGTACATCCGCGACGCTATCGGGGAGATCCGAACTGAGACTAGATATATCAACACGAAGGCCCTCCTCGAGTGCCAGACCAAGGCAGAGGCTCATCGTTTCTTAGGTAGTGAGCAGCTTTCTTGGATCATTTTGTTTTGTTTTGAGCTCCCATACCAATTTTTCTTTTTTTCATGTTTTCTTTGTAGGTGCTACGGTTTCTATGGAGGAACGTGTCACGAAGCTACTCAAAGGAGGTGGTCGACATCCTACGGGGAAGGCCGCTATTGTTCGAAAGGAGGCCAGTGCTGGACTGGCGGGGTCGACTCCGTCCCCCCAAGGTAGCGGCTCCCTGGTTGCCCAGCCGATCCCTAAGAGGTGTCGAGAGTCCGAGACATCCCTGATCAACTTAACGGACAGCTCTCCTGACTGTCGTTTTATCCTTCCCCTTGTTGTCTAAGACTCAACTATTTTATCGGGGATAACGTCCCTGATGTGGCTCCCGAGGAAACCAAAACCATCCCGGTTGCCAGCAAGGAGGCCAGGAGGAAGATGTTGTTGGACGACCTGACCTTGGTGGTGAGGGCATTTGAAACGGCTCTCGCACTTAATGAGGAGGTTTGTTCCTCGGCAGACTTAGCAACAATGCAGAGTGAGCTGGCAGCGTCTGAGGAGGTTAGGTCTAAGCTGGTTGCCGACCAGAAAGAATATCAGAAGTAGAACAAGACCCAACGCGAGCGGATCAAGGAGCTAGAAAAGACGGTGAAGGATAGGGATGACGAGTTGACTCGGCTGAAGGGAAGGGTCATTGAACTCGAGGTCCTGCTTGCTCCCGCCGAGGAAGAGTCCGCCGAGGAGAAGCTTCTGGTTTCCCGACATGAGCTGGTGGAAAAGATCTGGTTGTTGGAGGATGACTGTATGGGAGCTGTTGAGGTGGGTTTTAAGAACGTCGTGGCCCAGCTTCGGCTCGCCAACCCTGGCGTAGATTTTGTGGCTACGGGGACAGACCCATACCATCAAGTCCAAGGTGATCACATTGTGGTGCCCAACGGACCAGACGGTGAAGAGGAGCAGCCTTCTGAGGGGGACCAGCCCGACCTAGAAGGAGAGGATCATGCTGAAGATTAGGAGTTTGCGTGGCCTGCGTGCCCGTTTTTTATCGGCCTGCATGCCGTGTAACAAATTTTGAATGTTGTTTGGGCCTTGTGCTCCTTATTGTAATTCCGAACAGCTGGGCTCCTGCCCGTGATTTTATAACAATGTTTATTGTTTTTCGTTAAGTATTTGTGTGTGCTCGTTTATTTGTTTATGCATGCCCATTTGCATGGATTTTTGTATGTTTGTTTACATGTATTTATATATTGTTGTTTGTGGGAGTGGTAGCTCGACGTTATATGTTGTGCCCGGTAGTGTAGAGAACTGTCCGGGTGACTCGGGTTGTCACCTGGTCGGTTATGAAGTGGGAGCCATGATCGCGACCCTCTCTCCGCAGCGTGAACATCCCATCGCGAGCTGGACGTTCTGCCATCTTGGTACGGCGGTGGTGGAGCTCGGTTGAGGGGTCTCCGTCGGACATAGCATTCTGCCTGCACTCACAAAGGGCAGGCGATTGTCATCTCGTTAAGTTTTGGGAGACGCGTTTGTACCAGGTCGCGCTCCCGCGGTTGCGAGGTTGGTCGTCATGGGCAGTGTCTAACTGTAGTATCTTTTGAGCTTCTCAGCGTTTCATGGTCGAGCAATTTCCTCCACGTGTAAGTTTTTGAGGTAGTAGGTGTCGCTACTGCGAAAATCGGCACCGGCTGAACAGAAGAGTCGCCACCGTGCGTTATTTATCCCAAAGGAGGGAAAGGAAACGCTCGAGGTAAACCTACCGCAAAACGGGGAAAGGAATGGTCATCGCAACCAAATCCTGGATTCGGGAGTCGGTTACGCAAGGGGAAGGTATTAGCACCCCTCACGTCCGTCGTACTCGACGGGATCCACGCTTGTTTTCTGGTACGGATTGTTATTCTATCTACTCTACAGGTCAGGGGTTAAAAGAAAATAAAATGACTCGGCAAAGTATCGCACTTTATGCCTACGTATTCCCGTCTTGAACGAGAAATCAGAGTCAACGTAGTTCGCCTAACTACTGGTGAATGGGAAAGGTTGCTCGCTAGGATATCACATCCTATGCCTACGTACTTTCATACAGCATGAAAGATCAGAGCAAACGTAGTTCGGGCCACGTACGACACAAGTCTGTCTTGATTGTTTTTATTCCTTCTGAAAAAGGGTTTTTCTGATTACCGGTCCAAGCGGACAAAAATGACGTTTTGATGAGTTCACCTTCTTTTACGAAAGAAGTGTCTTTTATTGGATTTGAAATTTTATTGTATTTTTCTGTTTGTTTTGAGAAAGAAGAGACAGAACTCTAACCTATGGTTGCAAAGGGGATCACACTAACCTAATGTTATCATGCATGGGTTAAGACCTAATGTCTATCATGTTCCTCTCTTGCACAGAGAGAAACAGAGATCCTAAGGGAATAGACGGAAACAGAAACAATAGCAGATATACAATAAAGCAGTAAAATGCATGGATGCAACAATACAAGCGAGGCAAGGGAGTCACACTCAACCTCGAACCTAGAAAACAATGGGCAAAAGTGAACAGAATTCACTTTCAACCTAACAGGTTAAACAGCAAGCAATACAGTCAGGGAAATTCAATCAATACAAAAATTAAACAGCTAAAATAAACAACAACAGCAGTCTTCATCAACATCTGTCTTCAAGTCATCTTCAAACAGCTACAAGCTTCAAGCAAGCATCAGTCTTCATCTTCAAGCCTTCAAGCAAGGTCTCTATCATCAGTCTTCAGGGCTTTTCTTCAAGTCTCAATCTCCAAGCTGAGGAATCAATCACAAGAATGAACTGGGGTGTTAGGCAATTAGTTGACCACTAAAGGTGGCAAACAGACTGCTAACAACACATAGAATATTTCTCTCAAGAGTTATGTCTCTTAGACACTATCACCAAGCCTTCCAAAGGAAGGGGGTGAATGTCTTAGAGAGACTCTGCATCATAGAGAGGGATGGAGGAAAACAAGACCTTCCAAGTTTGTGAACCAAGTTTTCTACTCTAGAGCTCTGCCTAACTCCTAGATCCTATAACCTTCAATAGCTGCCAGCAAGAGATACTCCTCATCAGCTCTGGAAATTGGTCTTCATTCTCTATCTTCAATGGCCTCATCAACAAAATCTTCAGCTCAAACCCTAAACCCCAAGCAGGCCCAATACCCCACACAGTCAAATAATAACCCTAGAGAGGGCACACCACACAATCAAGCAAGCACAAGCAATATACTAATAGTAATAGTAGAATAAGGGAAGCCTAATATTTCCTAGGGATCTATTATCTACCCATAATACCCCTATAGTCCCATACCCCAAAATTCAAACTACAACTCCTAAAAGAAATGATTTACTACACCTATGTTATCTCTAAACCCTAGTTTTGATTCTCCTAATCACACCTAAACAAACCATCTAAAATTAAATCCTAAAATCATGAATTAAATTCTATAGGGAAGTTAAAGTCCTAAGTGAAATACCCTAAAAAGAATAGGTCCAAAATATAAAAGTATCTAACTAAACTAAAATCAACAATATCATGTATAAACCTAAAATCAATTAAAACCTATTTAAAAGGAAAATGTACTAAAAATACAAAAATAAAATGAAATGCTAATTTTATTATATGACAATTTTCTTAACAAAAATATGAAAAAGATGCAAAAACAACCATTTAAAAATATGACATTTTCAATTTGTTATGATTTTTTTTAAAGAATTAACAAAACAAAAGAAATTAAAATAAATTATATGAGGTTAGGGGTGCAATCAACAATTATTTCAGTTAAAAATGAATGATGGGCCCAGACTGGGGGGGCGCGCATAGCAAAGCGCGTCTGGGCCCAGCTAACCAGAAAAAAACACAAAAGGGAAAAAAAAACCAAAAACGGTGCAATTAGTAAGTAATAGTTCAAATGGCATTGGACCTTGAAAGTAGGGGTGGTACGAATAGCAATGCAACTAAAGCCCAGTCTGAGTGATTAAATGAAACGGTGCGCTTTGGCACCCAGACTTCCCTCGCGTTTCAGTTTAAATCCTGGCCATTAGAATATTCTCTGAGTCAAAGTCAAGTGAAGGATCCAACGATCCTCATGTGTCTTCTCCAAATCTAGGGTTTCCACCATTAATGAGACCTGGTGCAAGCTCGCACGAACCAGAATTCCACATACTCCTACACCTTCATTTCTCCATGAAACTCACATCTGTAAAAAGCAAAAACGCTCCATTTCTTCTCCTCTACACAACCATGGCCTTGGTTTTCTCTGAAACTCACCCCAGCACTAAACCCGATAGGTAGAAAGCCTTGGCTCCACCATTTTACACTGAGATCAAACCTGCTAATTCTTGCTAACTCTTACATTAATACAATCTACATGCTATGCTGATCATTTTTATCTATCTAACCAAGATTATCATGCCCTAACCTAGGTGTTCTAAGCCACAACAATTTTGGTGCTTCAATGGTAACCTCCATGAAATGCCTTCAAATTCATCAGAAACATTCATCTAACCATTCCTAACCGTTCTAACCTAAGAATTCTACATTATTCTAACTAATTCTAGCCAATTCGATGAAAACACTAACCTGGTGTAATCTTGAAAACAGATGGAGAAAACCTTGGATGCACAACTTGCAATGCTTGGGACTTGCTCAATAAACTTGGTTCTTGATTCTGTATGCAGTAGTTCTTGCTCAAACCCCTTGGATTGCCATAACCACTTCCTTTTGCAATTTGGATGATACACTTGGTAGCACACGAATTCTACCTCAATTCAGCCAGATCTTGATGGAAACTTGATCTATGATGGATGTAGATGATGATAGGATCAAGAATTATGGAGAATGATGAAGATTTGATAGAGTTCTTATATGATTTGCAAAGTTGAAGAATGAGATGTAACTATGTGTTTTGATCAAAATGAATCACCAACCCTTGAATGAAGCCACTCTACTCAATATATAGACACTCATAGAACACTCTAGAACTTGGTAGAAACTTCTTGTGCACAATTCCCTTGTGGATTTGAATATGTTACTTCCTTTGTAAGCCAACTAGCATAACTTCCAAACTTTGAACCAAGCTCAAAAATATACTTTTGCCAATGTTCTTAAAACATTTTTTTCAATCAAAATGACCTATAATTTCATCCCATTTGGCCATGTTATGAAAAATCCCATTTTAGGTCACTTTTATTCATTAAATTCACTTTTAATTGACCAAATTTGGAACCTTGAGCTATGAGCATTTCCAAACTTTCATGATCACTTTTTTAGACTCAAAATGTCATTTGGAGCAAGTTTGATGTTGTGAAGTTTTTCATTTGAAGCTTCCTTGTATGAGTTTTGGGCATAGGCTTGAAATGACCTGTAATTCTCAAATGACCAAAAAACCCTTTGCTTGCCAAGGCCATAAGTAGAGTTCCACAAATCAGATGAAGGCATACCATACCTTTCTAGAAATCTAAGACAATTAGGAACAACTCTTATGTTTACCAGAAATTCATTTGAAATCTCCTTGAGGGGTAAAAGTTGCTTGGAAGACAAGTAACTTTCACAGACAAAATTTCAGATACCTCAGATGACCTGTAACTTGCAAGGACCATAACTTGAGTTCTATAAATCTCCTTGATGTCTTCCACCACTCAAATTAAAGGTCTTGAGATCCTCCACAAGTTTAATGTTGGCCAAGGATCCATTTGAAGCTTGCATTTTGACTTATCTTGCTTTGAAGTTTGACCTAAATCAGGGGATTTTACACATAAACCCTAATTTAGAAACTCCTCTTCTTCTTGATTTCTTCTTGGAACAACACCACATCCTTCTCTACATGTCAAATGATGAACCCCACATCTCTCAGATAGACCTTGATGCCTTTCAATCAATCATTTGACCTAGGGTTGACCCAGGGTTGACCCAGATGAAACCCTAGTTGACTGTCTTCAATTGCAACTCTTGTGATCACATCAATGACTTGTCTCACTTTCAAAATGACCCTCTAGGTCCTCCATGATGTCTGTATACCCTCCATGCTCAATCCACAGCTCACAAATTCTTTGATGATCTTCAAATACACTCAAGATAGGAGAGAGATCCACTGCTTGGTCCAATGACTTCTTTAGACTTCAATTTCTTTCTGATGACTTGACTAAGATTGAATTTGAATAATAACCTCCTGATAGGCTCATAGAGATAAGAATAGCACTTGGTCCCTTGTTGGATGACTTGCTATGCTATGTTATGCAAATGATTAGACTATGTACATGTCTCTATATGCAAATGCTAATGTAATTGAAACATAAACCAAGTGAAATAGGTTGAGCAAATTTTAGGGTGCAACAGATGCCCCTATTCAAGCGACTTGGACCCGATTGGGTGAAGAGCAAACGGCCTTCAAACATTCGAGGTACGAGACGGTTGAATACTAAGAACCCGGAAATTTGCCAACCGCAGAAATAAACTGCACAAACTGCTTGAATAACAACATCTGCTGACTGGATCTGGTTGTTACGGCAACAAACTGATCCATTAGCGACCGTGCTGGGGATTATTTTCATCAGCCTGAAAAAGATTCTATCATCGCAGGGATAGAACTTTGTCCATGTTAGGACGCCCGTGTCGTCAACACGAAGGAATCTCAACTAAACTTGTCCACGTTAGGACTCCACCTGCCGTCAACACGGAAAAATCTCGGCGACTTCGCTGGGGATGACTCGTCTGCATTTCATCAACACGAGGGGATCCTATCAACATAGGGATGAATTGTCCACGTTAGGACTAGCACATCTCGTCAGGAATAAATCGTCCATGTTAGGAATAAACTCTTCCACGTTAGGAATAACCTGTCCACGTTAGGAATAAACTTTCCACGTTAGGAATAAAACCTTCTACGTTAGGAATAAAACCTTCCACGTTAGGAATAACCTTTCCACGTTAGGAATAACCTTTCCTCGTTAGGAATAAAACTTCGTCTGGATCTGTCCACGTCAGGACTAAACTTTCCACGTTAGGAATACATCTTTCCACGTAAGGCATACATCTTTCCACGTAAGGAATACATCTTTCCACGTAAGGAATACATCTTTCCACGTAAGGAATCCATCTTTCCACGTAAGGAATCACATCTTTCCATGTAAGGAATCCATCTTTCCACGTAAGGAATCACATATTCGACCCGCTGAAGAAATAAAACTTGTCCACGTCAGGACTCACGCTTCGCCAACACGAAGAGAGATAAACTTGTCCACGTCAGGACTTGCGCATCTTGACAACACGAAGAACTATAAACTTGTCCACGTCAGAACGCACATTTCACCATTACGAAGGAAAATATCTGCTGGGAATAAATGGTCCACGTCAGGACACCAACACGAAGAGTAATCAATTTTGTCCCCGTCAGGACTTCACATTCAATCAATACGGAGAAATCGACTCTGTCCACGCCAGGACTAGCACCTCCTATCAACCTGGGGAAACAAATCTGTCCACGTTAGGACACCCCTTTCTCTAGCACGAAGAAATCCCGTCAATATAGGAATAAATTGTCCACGTCAGGACTCATATTTCGTCAACGCAAGGAACTCCTATCAATATAGGCAATAAAATTTTGACGACTCCGGGGGAAATACTCCTGTCAACCAGTAAGAAAATACCTCCGTCTGTTCCTACGGGAAGATACTCTGAATACCGTTTCTCTGCTTATCTCCACAGTAACTAACTCCATTGGCCCCAACCCACAAACCTTTTAACACTGACGTGACAGCGACTTTGAGGCGGACTCTACTGGGGATATTTGGAAACCAAACTACCGGACGCCTGTTCTGATAACTGGCGGCAGCCTCTGAAATTCTGATTCATGAAACCTTTTGATGCTGACGTAACAAAAATTTTGAAGAAAATAATCCGCTGGCCGGATTAGAGAAACTTCAACAAGCAACTCTGGCGGGGAAAACAAGAGAAATTCAACCAAATAACTCTGCTCGGGGACAAAGAGAAACTTAACATAATAACTCTGTGGGGAAAATAGTAAGATGAACCGTATCATCACACGTCTTACGGCGAGACCTCGAATGTCTAGTAATTCATTTGAGCAAGAGCTCCCTCCTCCTGTAAGGAAAACAATACTTGAAACAAACGGTTAGCCAACCTAGTTTATATTTCAAAATGCATATGTTTGACAATGACGCAATGCTCCATTTGACATGGAAATGCTACGCATTTTTTTATTTGGTGGATGCACATATGACACTACATGCCAATGCAGATGCAAGCTCGAACTGCTGGGATACAGAAAACCGCTTCAGCAAAATAAATGCTGAAGACAACGCCAACTCCGCTGGGGATAACCAGGTGTTACCGAATTATTCCAGCAAAATAGATGCTGGAAAAGTGAAGCCCGCTTCGCTGAGGAATAACTGAATGCGTCAATCAGGATTGGACTTCTGCTGGGGAGTGAACGGGTATCACACGGTATTCCAACCAAATAAATGCCAGGACACACCCAACCAACTCTGCCGGGGATAGTTTTAATCTTCGAGTTCCACTGGGAGGAAAGAGAACACTTGCTGGAAAGAGAACTCCACTGGGGACGAAACGATTCTCTTGGGGGAAATCAATTGACTCCGCTAGGGGAGAGTAAATGACCCTACTGGGAAGGGTAGACTGCTTGAGTGCAGCTCACAAGTTGGAAATATTAATCTTCTGAGGCTAAACCACTCTGCTTGAGATGGGGGAATCCTCTTCGGGGGACACCATACCGTCTGAATACATCCTACAATCTTGGAATTGCCAAACTTTGCTGAGGATAAACGACTTTGCTGGAGAATATCCTTTGGATAAGCTACGACTAGCTGGGGAATTCGATCCTTCTTCAGTAGGGAACATTGTTATCTTGGAAGCACGACCTGCGTGGGGATCGAGTCTTTCGTTACGAGCTTCTGGTTAATACTGCAATCTTTTGATCGTCCACTTCATACGGCTACGAACCCTGCAACACCACAAATAAGACAAGACAAGTCTACGCAACCAAATCTATTCAGGTTAGCGTTAGTGGCATTATTTTCAGTTAATTCAAAGTTTTAGCAATTATTGGCAAGGGCCAGCGACGTTATACACTTGCTAGTTTCATTAAATCTAGGCGTTTATCATGCACAAAACAGTAAAGAACCAGCATCAAGTACTGAATGACATATTTTATTGATAGGGCCCCTAAATGGGCAGAGTTTTGTACACGGGATGTAACTCCTGAAAAGAGGAAGCTACTCGCAACAAATATACAAGTATACACAAGAAGCATAAATATAATGACAAATCAAATTTGTACACATGTCGGCAACGGGATGCAGATGAACATCATGAACTGATCCTCCTAGGACTCGCCCGACTCTAATGCTTTCCCGGTATTCACACTTCCGAAGAGATTGTATCTGATAATCGACCCCTCGAGTATATTCTCCCTCACCAATGCTCAATGTAGTATCACATTCGGACCGCAGTCATTTGCTTTTCAAATCCCTAATTTTTGCGTGCACCGCCCTTCACGGGTTTTCAGTTCACCGGGATACCCTTTTTTGCCGAAGCCGCCCAGTGTAGGTTTTCAACTTCGCGGGTGTACATTTTTTCAATTTTATCCCTAACTTTTGCCCGAACCTTTCATTCTGTTTCTGGTTCGCCAGGATTCCCCATTTTTGCCTGGACTCTCTTTTTTCTGTCCAGCGGGTCAATTTTAAGCAAAGTATTTTTTAACTGCGTCCGAATTCACAGGCGACGTAAAGTCTTCACCGTCCATGGTGGACAACAATAAGGCTCCTCCTGAAAAGACTTTTCTGACAACGTATGGCCCTTCGTAGTTGGGGGTCCACTTGCCCCTGTGATCTACGTGTGGCGGGAGAATCCTTTTCAGCACAAGGTCGCCCGTCTGAAAGCTCCGAGGATGTATCTTCTTATCATATGCTTTCTTCATTCGGCTCTGGTACAAACGACCGTATGCTAGAGAAGCTAGCCTCTTCTCGTCCATTAAGCTCAGCTGGTTCAACCTGTCTCTCACCCATTCTGCTTCGTCTAGTTGGACATCTCGTAATACTCTCAGGGAAGGAATCTCAACTTCCAGTGGTAGCACTGCTTCCATTCCATATACCAACGAGAACGGGGTTGCCCCGGTTGATGTGCGTACCGTCGTACGATAACCGTGCAAAGCGAAAGGTAGCATCTCATGCCAATCCTTATAGGTCACCACCATCTTCTGAACAATCTTCTTTATATTCTTATTGGCCGCTTCAACAGCGCCATTCATCTTGGGTCGGTAAGGGGAGGAGTTGTGATGCTCAATCTTGAAATTCTGACAGAGCTCCTTCATCATTTTGTTATTCAGGTTTGAACCGTTGTCGGTGATTATCCGCTCGGGGATTCCATATCTACAAATGATATCTCTCTTGATGAATCTGGCTACCACCTGCTTGGTCACATTTGCGTACGATGCCGCTTCCACCCACTTGGTGAAATAATCGATTGCTACTAGAATGAACCGGTGTCCATTAGAAGCCGTCGGCTCGATCTTTCCAATCATATCGATGCCCCACATCGAGAATGGCCATGGCGATGACATCACATTCAGAGGACCCGGAGGCACATGGATCTTATCAGCATAGATTTGGCACTTGTGGCACTTCCTCGCAAACTTGAAACAATCAGTTTCCATAGTTAGCCAAAAATAACCTGCTCGCAGCAGCTTCCTCGTCATAGCATGCCCACCAGCATGCGTACCAAATGTACCCTCATGTATTTCCTCCATGAGCAGCTTCGCCTCTTTCTCACCTACACAACGTAGTAGCACCAAATCGTGATTTCTTCTATACAGGACACCGTCCGGATTCAGATAGAAATTACCCGCCAATCTCCTGAGAGTCTTCTGATCGTGACTGGATGCCCCAGCCGGATACTCTTTGTTCTTCAGGAAGTTAAGGATATCAAAATACCATGGTTTATCGTCAGATGCTTCGTCAATAGCAAATACGAAGGCAGGCCTGTCAAGCCGAGAGATAACAATTCTGGGAGCCTCATTCCAGAAGTTGACTTTGTACATGGAGGACAAAGTGGCCAGGGCGTCAGCCATCTGATTTTCTGCTCTCGGTACATGATGCAATTCAACCTTGTCAAAGAAAGGCAACAATCTCCTTGCATAATTCATGTACGGTATCAAATTGGGCTGACGTGTCTCCCATTCCCCTTTTATCTGATTCACCACCAGAGCTGAGTCTCCGTATACATCCAGATTTTTGATTCGCAAATCAATGGCTTCTTCAAGCCCCATTATACAAGCTTTGTATTTGGCTTCATTATTGGTAACGGGAAAGGTCAATCGAGCAGTAAACGGGATGTGCGACCCGTGTGGAGTGGTGATGATTGCCCCTATTCCGCTACCGTAGGCGTTTACAGCTCCGTCAAAGATCAACTTCCACTTGGAACCCAATTCTGGTCCTTCGTCTGGAAACGGCTCTTCGCAATCTTTCATCTTTAGGTACATGATATCCTCGTCAGGAAAATAAAACCTCATCAATTGGTAATCTTCAATAGGCTGCTCTGCCAAGTACTCAGACAGTACACTCCCCTTTATAGCCTTTTGCGAGACATACTGGATGTCATATTCAGTCAAGACCATCTGCCAACGGGCAATTCTCCCCGATAACGCCTGCTTTTCGAATACATATTTGATAGGATCCATCTTCGAGATGAGCATGGTTGTATGATTCAGCATGTATTGCCTCAAACGCTTAGCGGCCCAGGCTAGCGCGCAACAAGTTTTTTCGAGCATTGAATATCGAGATTCACATTCAGTAAATTTCTTACTCAAGTAGTAGATCACATGCTCTTTTCTTCCTGTCTCGTCGTGTTGACCGAGAGCACAACCCATACTTCCCTCAAGAACTGTCAAATACATAATCAAAGGTCTCCCTGCCACTGGGGGTATCAAAATAGGAGGCTCCTGCAAATACTGCTTTAGTTTATCGAACGCCTTTTGACAATTTTCATTCCATGTTACAGCTTGGTCTTTTTTCAACAGCTTGAATAATGGCTCACACGTAGCTGTTAGGTGAGATATGAACCGAGCGATGTAGTTCAACCTCCCTAAAAACCCGCGCACCTCTTTCTCTGTTCTAGGCGTCGGCATCTCTTGTATTGCTTTTATTTTTGCAGGATCAACCTCTATTCCTCTTTCGCTCACGATAAACCCCAGCAGTTTACCCGATCTCACCTCGAAGGTGCACTTGTTAGGGTTCAGTCTCAGCCTGAACTTCCTAAGCCTTTTGAATAACTTCAACAGATTCACCAAATGCTCTTCCTCCGTCTGGGATTTGGCAATCATATCATCGACATAAACTTCGATCTCTTTATGCATCATATCATGAAAAAGAGTTGTCATTGCACGCTGATACGTTGCCCCAGCATTCTTTAGTCCGAAGGGCATCACTTTATAACAAAATGTTCCCCAAGGCGTTATGAAAGTGGTCTTCTCCATGTCCTCTGGTGCCATCTTAATCTGATTATAGCCCGAGAAGCCATCCATGAAGGAGAATACGGAGAATTGAGCAGTGTTGTCAACCAGCACATCGATGTGAGGAAGCGGAAAATCATATTTTGGGCTCGCTTTATTTAAATCACGGTAATCTACGCACATTCTCACTTTACCGTCTTTCTTTGGCACTGGTACAATGTTAGCGACCCATGAGGGGTATTTTGTAACAGCCAGGAAACCAGCATCCCACTGTTTTTGAACCTCCTCCTTAATTTTCACTGCCATATCAGGTCTAGTTCTGCGAAGCTTCTGTTTAACTGGCGGGCATTCTTTCTTCAACGGCAGACGGTGCACAACCATATCTGTATCAAGCCCCGACATGTCTTCATACGACCAAACGAACACATTACTATACTCTCTGAGCATTTCAACCAGTCTTCGCTTGACGTCGCTCCGCAGCGCAGCTCCTATACGGATGTTCTTTTCAACCCCTTCCGACCCCAGGTTAATAATTTTGATGACCTCCTCGTGAGGCAGAATGACTCGTTCTTCTTGCTTCACCAACCAAGACAATTCTTCGGGAACGTCACCATCTTCAACAATCCCTTCTTCGGCCTGAAATACCGGGTGCTCAAAGTCGAGACGAGTCATAGGTGGTTTAATGATGTCATCTGAAAATGTTATCCTGCAAAAGGAATGGTTAAATGCTTCAAAATGCGTATAAAGCGAATAACCGCGTTGCCATTTTATTGTAAAACACAAAACAGGAAAAACAGAGATCGCAATATTTGCACATGAAAAAACGCCTTTTATTTAATGATTACACACGCAATGTTCATAACAGCACGGCCCTAAGCAAAATCATGATGCCCCGGGCAAGACACCAGATTGTTCAACAATTAAAAAACAAAGTATTACTGTTTAAGAGTCACAGGAACAATCTCCTGAATAGACCAATTGCATAATCCTTGTCCTGACACGCTCGGCTGAATCCAGGCGTCCATGTCGCAATCACTGTCTCCTTCGTCAGACTTTGAAGCAGCGTTGATGGCCTCGTGACACACTCCACTAGCAGTGATGGTTATTGGTCCTCTAAAACGGGGTGCCCCCACAACAGGTGTTGATGACGACGGTTGATATCCCAGCCCAAATCGGTCCATCTTCACGGGAATATCCAGCACCTTGCCCCAGCCTTTTGTCTCACCAGTCTCTACTAGAGCTTGAGCTTCCTTATATGACGAGACGGCTACCTCTGATGCTTTACTCGGCCCGGGACCTTTGTCTTTGATGCGCAACCCTTCAAATGCCTGACAGGGTGTTTCGTGAATCTCGCCGTCGACCTCTACATATTTGAATGATGACAGATGGCTGACCAGTATATCTTCTTCTCCACATACAGTGACCACACTGTCCCCTACCATGTATTTCAGCTTTTGATGCAAGGTAGACGTGACTGCCCCAGCACCATGGATCCAGGGTCGTCCGAGAAGGCAGCTGTATGCAGGCTGGATGTCCATGATATAAAATTCAGTTGCGAAAACCTCTGGTCCCACCTGTAGAGGTAATGTGATGGATCCAAAAACTGTTCTTCGCGTACCATCAAATGCCCTGACCACCAAGTCACTGGGCGTACACAGGATTCCTCTGACATCCAGTTTCATCATCGCTTTCTTGGGCAGCACATTTAAGGATGATCCGGTGTCTACCAGTACATGAGACATGACTGATCCCCTACACTCAACAGAGACATGCAACGCCATATTATGCTCTCTCCCCTTTGGGGTCAAATCAAAGTCTGTAAATCCCAAGCTATGGCCTGCCTTCACATGCGCCAACACCCCCTCCAGCTGATTCACGGAAACATCTTGGGGTACGAAGGAAGTATCCAGGACTTTCAACAATGCATTTCTGTGAGCTTCAGAGCATAATAGCAACGACAGTATAGATATCTTTGACGGCGTCTGTTGCAGATGCTCAACAATCTTATAATCGCTCTTACGAATAAGGCGCATGAACTCTTCCACATCCTTCGATGCCGTTTCTTTCTCGTTCCTATGCACAGGGACAGTTTCATTCATCTTTCCTTTTCCTTTTGCCAGTCGCTCAGCCTCTACCTCAGGCGATATGAAGATTCTCCCACTTCTTGTCATACCTCCGGTACCGACAACGTTGTCTACAGTCTCAACTGGCTTCTTATTAACATCAATTTTCACCCCATCACAATACACTTCCAACCCATAAGACCAGGGGACTGCCTTAGTGCTCTCATAAGGGATTGGTCCTGCCTTGGTGATGGTGATCGGCGGTCGCTTGGCCGGTGCCGTTATAGTGATCGTTTTTTGAGGAATCGTCACAGTAGCTACATCCCTTTGCTTGTCTGCTAATACCCCTACAGGTTCTTCAATTGCTGCTCGGTCAAATTGCAATGTGCCTCCATCTATTAAGGCCTGAATACCTTTCTTTAAGTCAGTACACCCCCCAGCTTGGGTCCAACACTCTAAGCAATACTCGTCGCAACCTGGATACACACCACCTTGCAATAATCTGCTCTTTATCTCGCACAACGGTGTCTTTATATCGTCAACATTCGTAATCAAATTCAAACCCTCCTCGGTTAAAATGGCGTTTGCCCCATGATTGGGCATGGGCTTTTGCACTATGTTCGGACCCGCCTGTCCAAAATTGATAGCCTTACTATCCAATAGGTCCTGCACCACATGCTTGAACGCGTGGCAACCCTCTACATCGTGGCCAGGAGCCCCGGAGTGGAATTCACAGTGCCTGCTTGCATCGTAACCGTACGGAGGAGTGCCTGTTATTGGTGCCAGAGTTCTCTTCTCCACCAAGTTCAAACCTAGTAACGTCTGTAGCAATTCTGCATACGTTGAAGGAGGCTTTTCAAACACCCTCCTTGGTTTGCCCCCCTATAATCTGCGTTGGGCAGTATGTGCCCCCTGTTGTGACTGCTGTTGCTGCTGTTGTTGTTGAAATGGTTGTTGCTGAAATGGTTGTTGCTGAAACGGAATAGTAACGCTTGCCACCTGCTGCGGCTGATTGTACTGGTTTCGACCTCTGCCCCGGCCTCGGCCTCGGCCCCCAAACACCGCGCTTGCATCACCCTGACGGCGCCCACCGATAGCCCTTCTGTTACTGCCGACTGAGGTGGATTCCTCAGCTTGGAATCTTCCCTGCTTAATGTTGCTTTCAATCTTCTCTCCCATCAGGATTAAATCTGAGAAACTGCCCAAAGAAGTGTGAAACAACTTGTCATAAAACATGCCGGTGAATGTTCCTATGAACATATCATTCATTTCTTTGTCCTCCAAAGGAGGATGAACCCTAGCAGCCATGTCGCGCCATCTCTGCGCATACTCTTTGAAGCTCTCGCCCTTCTTCTGGGACAACCCCTGCAATTGGACCCGGTTGGGTGCCAAGTCGCTGTTATACTTATAGTGAGCTACAAATGCTTCAGCCAGCTGCTTCCATGTCTTTATATGAGTTGGTTCCAATCCCATATACCACTCGAGGGAAGGACCAGACAAGCTATCTTGAAAGAAATGCATTAGCATCCTCTCATCGTTTGAGTATGCCGACATCCTTCTGTAATATGACTGCATGTGCACCTTTGGACAGGTGTCCCCCTTATACTTGTCGAATGTGGGAGCTTTGAATTTGATTGGTACTCTCAAACCAGGCACCAGACCCATTGTTAACATATCTAAGCCAACATCACTTTGATTCACGACCCCCTTCATCTGCTCCTCGAGCATCCTGATTCTCTGAGAGTCATCCATAGGCCCTTCGAAACCTCCACCGGAGAAAGCGTCCTCTTGCTGGTCTTCTTGCCAATTACCATTCCCAGTTCCATATCCATCGTATCCGTTGTTACGGCCAACTCTGGTCTGATTCATTACCGGGCCTCGCCCCCTGTTGCCGTACCCCGGAGTGACCCCAGCAGGTCCAAAAGCCATTAACCCAGCGCCATTTCCATTTCCAAATCCGCCATAACCCTGATTAGTCATACCATATCCGTCCTGCCCGAAGCCTTGAATGTTGAAGTCGTACTTCCCAGCGTGGTCAAACCCCTGGTCATTGAAGCCAAATCCAGTATTACCGAAGCCATTTCCTCCCATATTATCACCCAGGTTGACATCTCCGAGCCCAACGTTGTTGACGACAGTCTCGTTCCCAATTCCAACGTTACCGTTCCCGGCAGCAGCACCGTTGTTCCCATTGGCAGCAGGTATGTTGACTACAGGTGGAGCCACTGGTGTGGGAGTACCATCCCCGTGAATAGTGTCGACTCGCACAGACTGATGATCCTCATTTCCGTGCCCATCATTTCTTACCAACAGAGGCTGCACCAAAGCTTGCAAATTCTCCTGACCTTTTGCAATGGTCTCCATTGTCTGCATGAAGAGCGCCAGCTTCTCACGCATGTCTTGCATTTCGTTTTGCATTTGATCCATAATTCTTCAGCAGTTGGTACGAGTGGAGTATCGGTGCGGGCGCTGATCTTCAATCCTGAAAAGACCTGGTACAGTGCAAGAAATGAGATATAGTTCGATAATCACCTGTAATGCAATATGAATGGGAATGTAATGCAATATGTGTCTGTGCATTAGGGAATATCATTCCCCGATTCTAGTGTGAATGCGTCAGTATGGTGATAGTGCTAGCAATACGGTGATCGGAGCCGAATCATAGAAAACACCTCATATATTGCAGAGAAATCCATTAAGCCAAGAATACAATATCACTGAGTGTACAATAAGAAGGCATGACCTCAACCAACAATCCTGGTGATGGTCAACGCTATGCAAATAAAGCATACATATTAATACATGAAACAGTCAAGTACACTCATAAGCCTGATACTCTTCTAGTAACTTCTTAGTCTCTGGATGACTTGGTCGGGTAAGCAAACCCTCAACAAGTTGATTTCTTCGCTTGAGAACACGTCGCACGTCACCAGCGGTTTCCTCCCATGCCCCTTCTCCGAAGCGATCCTCTAGCTTCCGCTTCTGAGACACAGCTTCGTTCCTGCCTTCGATGGCCTTGTTCAATGCATTCTGGAGACTATATCTGGCCATTACCTCCTCTTCATGCTTCTTAATGCTAGCCTTCAACTGCTCTTCGAGTTCAGAAATTTGCTGCTTCAATTTGTCTTCCCTCTTTTTGTTGTTGGTTAGCGTAGCATTCCACGTCTTGTTACAAGAAGAGATTTCTCGGTGGGCGGCGTCGAGTGCTTTATTTTTGGACTCCAACATGTCATGAGAGCTTCTGAACTCTTGACCCAGACGTTCGCGCTTCTTTTTCTCTTCAGCCAATTCAACACCTAGCCTGTTTACTAGTTCGATCTGCTGTTGGAAAGAATGCACCGCCTTGTTCTTCTCACTACGCATCTGAGCCAGTTCCTGTTCTAACTCTTCATTGATCTTCATCAAGGCTTCTTTTTCTTTTACAACTCGCTCGTAGACCCCCATAGTAACAGTGGTTGGTTCTTCCACCGGAATATGAACAGGGACTGGTGCAGCTGGAAATGGCATCAGCAACTGTCTTGCTCTCTCTTGGATCGAAACTTTGTAGGGTGCATAAGCCTGACAATCATTCTTCCCCAACAGTGGTTTCCCTCTTCTGTTAATACGCATCCAGGCATGCTGAAGCTTGGCTAGTAACTCTCCATTCAAATCACCTATGAAGTACAGAGATTCCTGTACTTCTTCCTCCTTAGGTGGGTTCTCCAACGCATATCCGAATTGGCGAATAAACAGAGATGGGTTGTAATTGATGCACCCTTTCCTTCCTATCAATGGAACATTAGGATACCCAGAACAACTGAAAATAAGCTCAGCCCCTAGCAAGTCTCGGTCAAACCACTCAATGTCTTCAGAAGATAGTCTCATCATGCGCTTTGGCCAGTCAGCTGTAGTTGCACTATCCACAAAAGGTCCCTTCAGGGGAAGATGGCTCTTAAACCACATGTACAGCAAAGGCACGCAACAAGAGACGTTCTTGCCTCTCCTGTTCTCATTTCTGTAGTGCATCGAATGGTAGAAGTCCCCGATCAATGTGGGTACAGGGTTGCCAGCAGCAAACAAATGAAATGCATCCATGTCCACAAAGTTCGGGAAATTGGGAAACAACACTATCCCATAAATGCATAGAGCCAAAACAGCGTTAAAGACTACCCAACATCCATTCTTGGCGTATTCTTAAGCCTTCCCAACCAGAAACTGGAGAGAGAAACCTGGAACCCCTCGCCAAGAAGTCATCAACAGCTCAGAAGCATTCATGTGCAAGGCCTTAGCTAAATCCTCCAACTTGGGCTCAGCGGCAGAGTGGATATAAGGAACTTTATTCTGTACCGGCAACTCAGTAAACTCTACATACTCTTCCATGGTAGGCCCCAAAATGAAGTCAGCGAACGTGAAACATCTCAAAGCCGGGTCATAGAATTGCATCAGTGTATACAGCCCATTCAATTCATCATCAGTTGGTTTGCGAACCAATCTCAACAACCGTCCGTAACTCTGCCTGAAGCTTCTACGGACATCCTCATCAGCCAGAGAAATCAGACCCAGGAGGGGAGTAATATCAGGAGTAGGTAGCTTGTAGGCAACTGTCATCCTCAAACCAGCCATGATCAATACTCAGAAGTCCGGACACTAGAACCAGGGAATATGCAAATGCACCTGCAGCACAGACACACGTTAATGGGATGCAATGATAATGGTTATGCAAACAATGCAATGCAAGTAACATGCAACAGGGACCCAATGCCATAGCTGAGAAGCCTGAACCATATCAAAAGTCTCAGATAGACCTTCCAGAATTCCTCAAACCCCGGTCTCAGATAGACCCAATACAAAGCTCCAACACTGGTCTCTGATAGACCCTACAACATAACTCTGATTGGTCTCTGATAGACCTCATATCGTAACTCCAACTGGTCTCTGATAGACCTCTCAACTGTCCATAAATACTCAGGATCTCAGATCGAGAAACAACCGGTATCTGAAGGTCTAGTTACCTGCATAACCCCAAAACCCTCTCACAGGTAGGTGTCCTAGTAACTGACAAAGGTACGGCATCCTATGCGGTCGTCGGCGTCACAGACTTTCAGGGTTGATGATACGATTCCCAGAAGGAGTGGCATCATCAAATCCTGAAGAGGCCTCACTTAGCCAACTTCCAAATGATCGGTTCCCAGAGTCGACAATCCAACTAACCAGCAACCCGAGCCACCCAAAGGGCAGGACAGGAGGCCAACCAGAAGAACCTCGTCTGAGTGTGGATTTCGCGGGACACTAGGACATGCAAAGGACGTGCGTGCCCACTAATTTCCACTCTAATTCTAGGTGCACTCAAGCCCAGGTCCGACTTATCTCTCAATCATGGAACACCCGTCACACCCCAATACAACAATAATAACAATAATATAATGCTGAAAGTAAATGACAGAAATATAAATCCATACAAAATCCTCGACGGGAAAACAAGCGCTAGGATTGACTCTCTTAAGGGACGTTGGATCCCAAATGCATAAGGAACTATCGCAGTCCTTAGCAGCCAGGGGACGTTGGATCCCCAGCAGAGTCGCCAGCTGTCGCTACTGCGAAAATCGGCGTCGGCTGAATAGAAGAGTCGCCACCGTGCGTTATTTATCCCAAAGGAGGGAAAGGAAACGCTCAAGGTAAACCTACCGCAAAATGGGGAAAGGAATGGTCATCGCAACCAAATCCTGGATTCGGGAGTCGGTTACGCAAGGGGAAGGTATTAGCACCCCTCACGTCCGTCGTACTCGACGGGATCCACGCTTGTTTTCTGGTACGGATTGTTATTCTATCTACTCTACAGGTCAGGGGTTAAAAGAAAATAAAATGACTCGGCAAAGTATCGCACTTTATGCCTACGTATTCCCGTCTTGAACGAGAAATCAGAGTCAACGTAGTTCGCCTAACTACTGGTGAATGGGAAAGGTTTCTCGCTAGGATATCGCATCCTATGCCTACGTACTTTCATACAGCATGAAAGATCAGAGCAAACGTAGTTCGGGCCACGTACGACACAAGTCTGTCTTGATTGTTTTTATTCCTTCTGAAAAAGGGTTTTTCTGATTACCGGTCCAAGCGGACAAAAATGACGTTTTGATGAGTTCACCTTCTTTTACGGAAGAAGTGTCTTTTATTGGATTTGAAATTTTATTGTGTTTTTCTGTTTGTTTTGAGAAAGAAGAGACAGAACTCTAACCTATGGTTGCAAAGGGGATCACACTAACCTAATGTTATCATGCATGGGTTAAGACCTAATGTCTATCATGTTCCTCTCTTGCACAGAGAGAAACAGAGATCCTAAGGGAATAGACGGAAACAGAAACAATAGCAGATATACAATAAAGCAGTAAAATGCATGGATGCAACAATACAAGCGAGGCAAGGGAGTCCCACTCAACCTCGAACCTAGAAAACAATGGGCAAAAGTGAACAGAATTCACTTTCAACCTAACAGGTTAAACAGCAAGCAATACAGTCAGGGAAATTCAATCAATACAAAAATTAAACAGCTAAAATAAACAACAACAGCAGTCTTCATCAACATCTGTCTTCAAGTCATCTTCAAACAGCTACAAGCTTCAAGCAAGCATCAGTCTTCATCTTCAAGCCTTCAAGCAAGGTCTCTATCATCAGTCTTCAGGGATTTTCTTCAAGTCTCAATCTCCAAGCTGAGGAATCAATCACAAGAATGAACTGGGGTGTTAGGCAATTAGTTGACCACCAAAGGTGGCAAACAGACTGCTAACAACACATAGAATATTTCTCTCAAGAGTTCTGTCTCTTAGACACTATCACCAAGCCTTCCAAAGGAAGAGGGTGAATGTCTTAGAGAGACTCTGCATCATAGAGAGGGATGGAGGAAAACAAGACCTTCCAAGTTTGTGAACCAAGTTTTCTACTCTAGAGCTCTGCCTAACTCCTAGATCCTATAACCTTCAACAGCTGCCAGCAAGAGATACTCCTCATCAGCTCTGGAAATTGGTCTTCATTCTCTGTCTTCAATGGCCTCATCAACAAAATCTTCAGCTCAAACCCCAAACCCCAAGCAGGCCCAATACCCCACACAGTCAAATAATAACCCTAGAGAGGGCACACCACACAATCAAGCAAGCACAAGCAATATACTAATAGTAATAGTAGAATAAGGGAAGCCTAATATTTCTAAGGGATCTATTATCTACCCATAATACCCCTATAGTCCCATACCCCAAAATTCAAACTACAACTCCTAAAAGAAATGATTTACTACACCTATGTTATCTCTAAACCCTAGTTTTGATTCTCCTAATCACACCTAAACAAACCATCTAAAATTAAATCCTAAAATCATGAATTAAATTCTATTGGGAAGTTAAAGTCCTAAGTGAAATACCCTAAAAAGAATAGGTCCAAAATATAAAAGTATCTAACTAAACTAAAATCAACAATATCATGTATAAACCTAAAATCAATTAAAACCTATTTAAAAGGAAAATGTACTAAAAATACAAAAATAAAATGAAATGCTAATTTTATTATATGACAATTTTCTTAACAAAAATATGAAAAAGATGCAAAAACAACCATTTAAAAATATGACATTTTCAATTTGTTATGATTTTTTTTAAAGAATTAACAAAACAAAAGAAATTAAAATGAATTATATGAGGTTAGGGGTGCAATCAACAATTATTTCAGTTAAAAATGAATGATGGGCCCAGACTGGGGGGGCGCGCATAGCAAAGCGCGTCTGGGCCCAGCTAACCAGAAAAAAACACAAAAGGGGAAAAAAACCAAAAACGGTGCAATTAGTAAGTAATAGTTCAAATGGCATTGGGCCTTGAAAGTAGGGGTGGTACGAATAGCAATGCAACTAAAGCCCAGTCTGAGTGATTAAATGAAACGGTGCGCTTTGGCACCCAGACTTCCCTCGCGTTTCAGTTTAAATCCTGGCCATTAGATCATTCTCTGAGTCAAAGTCAAGTGAAGGATCCAACGATCCTCATGTGTCTTCTCCAAAGCTAGGGTTTCCACCATTAATGAGACCTGGTGCAAGCTCGCACGAACCAGAATTCCACATACTCCTACACCTCCATTTCTCCATGAAACTCACATCTGTAAAAAGCAAAAACGCTCCATTTCTTCTCCTCTACACAACCATGGCCTTGGTTTTCTCTGAAACTCACCCCAGCACCAAACCCGATAGGTAGAAAGCCTTGGCTCCACCATTTTACACTGAGATCAAACCTGCTAATTCTTGCTAACTCTTACATTAATATAATCTACATGCTATGCTGATCATTTTTATCTATCTAACCAAGATTATCATGCCCTAACCTAGGTGTTCTAAGCCACAACAGTTTTGGTGCTTCAATGGTAACCTCCATGAAATGCCTTCAAATTCATCAGAAACATTCATCTAACCATTCCTAACCGTTCTAACCTAAGAATTATACATTATTCTAACTAATTCTAGCCAATTCGATGAAAACACTAACCTGGTGTAATCTTGAAAACAGATGGAGAAAACCTTGGATGCACAACTTGCAATGCTTGGGACTTGCTCAATAAACTTGGTTCTTGATTCTGTATGCAGTAGTTCTTGCTCAAACCCCTTGGATTGCCATAACCACTTCCTTTTACAATTTGGATGATACACTTGGTAGCACATGAATTCTACCTCAATTCAGCCAGATCTTGATGGAAACTTGATCTATGATGGATGTAGATGATGATAGGATCAAGAATTGTGGAGAATGATGAAGATTTGATAGAGTTCTTATAAGATTTGCAAAGTTGAAGAATGAGATGTAACTATGTGTTTTGATCAAAATGAATCACCAACCCTTGAATGAAGCCACTCTACTCAATATATAGACACTCATAGAACACTCTAGAACTTGGTAGAAACTTCTTGTGCACAATTCCCTTGTGGATTTGAATATGTTACTTCCTTTGTAAGCCAACTAGCATAACTTCCAAACTTTGAACCAAGCTCAAAAATATACTTTTGACAATGTTGTTAAAACATTTTTTCCAATCAAAATGACCTATAATTTCATCCCATTTGGCCATGTTATGAAAAATCCCATTTTTAGGTCACTTTTATTCATTAAATTCACTTTTAATTGACCAAATTTGGAACCTTGAGCTATGAGCATTTCCAAACTTTCATGATCACTTTTCTAGACTCAAAATGTTATTTGGAGCAAGTTTGATGTTGTGAAGTTTTTCATTTGAAGCTTCCTTGTATGAGTTTTGGGCATAGGCTTGAAATGACCTGTAATTCTCAAATGACCAAAATACCCTTTTTTTGCCAAGGCCATAAGTAGAGTTCCACAAATCATATGAAGGCATACCATACCTTTATAGAAATATAAGACAATGAGGAACAACTCTTATGTTGACCAGAAATTTATTTGAAATATCCTTGAGGGGTAAACGTTGCTTGGAAGACAAGTAACTTTCACAGACAAAATTTTAGATACCTCAGATGACCTGTAACTTGCAAGGACAATAACTTGAGTTCTATAAATCTCCTTGATGTCTTCCACCACTAAAATTAAGGGTCTTGAGATCCTCCACAAGTTTCATGTTGGCCAAGGATCCATTTGAAGCTTGCATTTTGACTTATCTTGCTTGGAAGTTTGACCTAAATCAGGGGATTTTACACAGAAACCCTAATTTAGAAACTCCTCTTCTTCTTGATTTCTCTTGATTTATTCTTGTCACAACACAACATCCTTCTCTACATGTCAAATGATGAACCCCACATCTCTCAGATAGACCTTGATGCCTTTCAATCAATCATTGACCTAGGGTTGACTCAGGGTTGACCAAGATGAAACCCTAGTTGACTGTCTTCAATTGCAAATCTTGTGATCACATCAATGACTTGTCTCACTTTCAAAATGACCCTCTAGGTCCTCCATGATGTCTGTATACCCTCCATGCTCAATCCTCAGCTCACAACTTCTTTGATGATCTTCAAATACACTCAAGATAGGAGAGAGATCCACTGCTTGGTCCAATGACTTCTTTAGACTTCAATTTCTTTCTGATGACTTGACTAAGATTGAATTTGAATAATAACCTCCTGATAGGCTCATAGAGATAAGAATAGCACTTGGTCCCTTGTTGGATGACTTGCTATGCTATGCTATGCAAATGATTAGACTATGTACATGACTCTATATGCAAATGCTAATGTAATTGAAACATAAACCAAGTGAAATAGGTTGAGCAAATTTTAGGGTGCAACAGTAGGCCCCGTGTTCCATCTTATCCCGGACACGGTAACGGCCCTTCCAATTTGCAGCGAGCTTACCCTCGCGCGAGTCCTTCTGGTTTCTTCGCAAGACCAGGTCGCCGACCTAGAACTCACGTTTTATGACTTCGTTGTCATAGTGAAGGGCGATTTTCTGCTTTAGTGCGGCTTCGCGGAGAGCTTCCCCTGAACGGATCTCTTCGACTAGGTCGAGCTCATCTCTGAGGGCCTCGTCGTTGGCCTCCTTCTCGAAGAGGGACTCAATTCTTCTGGAAGACTCCCTTATTTCTACTGGGATCATCGCTTTGGTCCCTTCCTGGCCTCCACCTGGCCGTTAGTTTGCGGGTGCTCGACTGACGTGAAGTGCTGCTTTATTCTGAGCTTGGTCACAAAGTCTTGGAAAATTTTGTTAGTGAATTGCGTCCCATTGTCGGTCACGATGGCCAGGGGAATGCCGAACCGAGTGAGGATATTCCTCTTGTAGAAGTGGAGTATATTGTGCGCTGTGATTTTGGCAATGGCTTCGGCTTCGATCCATTTGGTAAAATAGTCAGCCCCGGCTATTAGGTACTTGTTCTGATAGGAGCCCATGGTGAATGGACCGAGGATATCCATCCCCCACCAGGCGAATGACCATGGGGACGAGAGCGACTTGAGCTCGCTCAGAGGGGCGAGGTGTATGTCCCCGTGTCATTGGCATATGTCACACTTCTTCACATGCTCCTTAGCGTCCTGCTGCACCGTGGGCCAATAGTATCCTGTTTGCAGGGCCTTCTAGGCAAGAGACCTCCCCCCAAGTGTTGTGTGTTGATGCCGTCGTGGATCTCTTGCAAGATGCTCGGGGCTTGGGCTTTATCAATGCTTTTGAGGAGGGGGATCGAAAAGCCTCTCCGGTATAACTTGTCCTCGAGTAGTATGTAGGAACAAGCTCGACATTTGATTGTGCTGCCTTCCTTCGCGTCGTCGGGGAGACGTTTCGCGCTAAGGTAGGTGTGCACCAGGGTCATCCAGCAGTCGCTGTCCTCGATGGTGTTGACCTCGAGCATCGTTTTCTCCTTTTCTGTGCTTGGCCGAGCGAACTTGGAGAAAGCTCGACACTTGTCCGGGTTAGCCTCGATCCCTCGTTCGGTCAAGTAGAATCCGAGGAACTTTCCTGCCTGTGCACCGAAGGTGCACTTCTCCGGGTTGAACCGCATCCTACACTTTCTTTCCGTTTCGAAGACCTTCTTGAGGTGGACCGTGTGGTCGACCTCGGTGCACAATTTGACGATCATGTCATCCATGTAAACTTCGAGCATGTCGCCAATCTCTCCTCGGAATACTTTGTTCATCATTCGTTGATAGGTGGCGCCGATGTTCTTTAGACCGAAGGGCATTACATTGTAGTAATAGTTTCCCAACTCGGTTATGAAGGTCGTGCTCTGTTTGTCAGCCTCAGTCATGGGGATTTGATTGTATCCCAAATACGCGTCCATGAAGGACAATAATTTAATGCCCACCGAGTTGCCAATGAGCTTATCAATGTTGGGGAGGGAATATGCGTCCTTGGAACATGCCCGATTAAGATCTGTATAATCAACATACATCCTCCACTTTCCATTATTCTTTTTGACCAATACAATGTTGGATAGGCAGGTTGAGTACCAGGCTTCCAAAATAAAATTTGCCTATATGAGGTCTTTTACAGCTTTTTCAGCAGCCGCCGACTTTTCGGGAAACTGCCTACGCCTACATTGTACTACGACATTCGAGGATGGGTCGATGAAGAGCTGATGGCAAGCGACCTTGGGGTCGAGACCGGGCATCTCGGAAGCACTCCAGAAGAAGAGGTCAGCGTTCTCATGGAGGCAGGTCTTCAGCTGCTTCTTCGCCAGGTCGGGCATTCCAACTCAAATCTTCATGTTCCTGCTTGTATCCTCGCTGAGGGCCACGAGCTTGAAGTCCCCGTCTGGAATGGGGCGTGTTGGATGGGAAGGCTGCCCGTTGACCGTTGGAGGAGCATGCTCGGATTCTGCTTCTTGGTCCTGTTCACTGGGGAAGCGGCAGTCGAGGTCCACGGGATCGACATGGTTTTTTGGCTTCTGCTCTTCGACGAGTGGAGGTTTCTTGATTTCCTTGGGAGAAGGGCCGATGGTGCTGACGCCGTTCATCGCCGCTTCAAAACACTGTCAGGCTGCTTCTATGTCGCTGTTGAGGGTGATGATACCTCCTCGTCTGTTGTAGTACTTCATCTTAAGGTGGATCGTTGATGGTACTGCGGTGAGGTCCGCCAAGGTCATCCTGCCTAAGATGCAGTTGTACAGAGATGAACACTTGACGATCAAGAAACAGATGTTGATCTCCCTGGCCGTTTCATTTATCCCGAAGACAACCTTGAGTTCCACATACCCTCATGGCTTTGTCGTTGTACTGTTGAACCCTTGGAGGTCGGAACCAATGTAAGGAGTCAGATTGGTCTCGTCGAGCTGCAACGTTGAGAATAGGTGGGTGTACATGATATCCACTGAGCTCCCCTCATCAACCAAGATGCGGAGGACGTCGAAATTCTCCATCCGTTCCCGGATCAGCAGAGGAACGACGGTGTTGAGGGATTCCCCGGGCAGCTCCTTGAGGTAGTAAGTGATCGGGTTAGACAAACTGTGGAACATGTCGAGGGTACTCATCAGCTCATCGAATTTCCTCTTCACGGGCCCGATGGAGAGTTTTATTTGAGGCCTCGCTGAAGATGACCATCGCGGTAAGAAAGTATTCCCATGGGCTGATGGGGCGTATTGGTTCCTCGGGCAGCTTGAGCCTGACAGGGAAGTTGAGTTCTCATAGAGAGAAAAAGTCTTCGGGCTAGGTTATGCTGAGGGCCACCTGCAGTCTGGCGTCGCTGGCGGCTGGAGGCACGTCTTCGACCCTTTTGGCCTTGTGGGCCTCTTGTCGAGGAGCTTCTCCTCCCCTGGTATACCTCTTCAAGTGCCCGTCCTTGATGAGTATCTCGATTGCATCATTGAGATGGATGCAATCCTCGGTGACATGTTCGTGGCTGCGGTGGAAGCGGCAGTACTTGGACTTGTCCACATTAGCTTTAGGAGGTGCCGGTTTAGGGAAATAGACACCTCCCCTTACGAACTCTGAATTGGCGCACTCAGCCAGGATGCGCTTGCGGGAAACGATGAGGGTCGTGTACTTAGTGAACTGGCCTGTGGGGCCCCTCTATTCTCAGGGTTCCTGGGGACGATCATCTCGTCGTCAATCTCCCCCATGTCGGGGGGCTGGTGCTTCTTCTTCCTGAGCGCCACGGGTAGCTTCGCGATTTCGAGAGTCTCGAACAGAATTGGCAGCTTCGGTCTCCTTGAACCGGATGTATGCTCGGGCCTTTTCGAGGAGGCCTTAGAGGGTGGCTGGCCGATGGATTTCCACAGCCTCGACGAACTTGGAGCCATGGTGCAGCCTTTGCTCCATGAGGTATCGCTTCATGTCATCGGAAGTAGTTACCTGGACTGCCTCCGCGGTGAACCTCTCGATATAATTCCTATGAGACTCGTCCCTGGCTTGGATGATCACGCCCAGAGCTGCTTCTGTTTTTGGATGGCGCCGGGATGCCGTGAAGTGTTGTGAGAAAAGATCTTTCAGCACCCTCCACGAGGTGATGAATTCGAGCTCCAGGCTCTTGTACCATGCCATGGCTTCCTTTCTTAGAGTTGTCGGGAAAAGCCTGCATTTGATGGCTCCTCGGACGTTCCAGTAGTCGAGCATGGCTTCGATGTCCTCCAGATGGTCGTCTGGGTCCGTCGTGCCATTATAGGTGGAGAGGGCAGGCGGCTTCTCCATCCCATGGGAGATGGGAGTCTCCATGATGTCCCGTGACAAGGGAGTCCGGTGACTGTCCTCGTCACTTTGGACAAGGGAGCGCAAGGGGGAAGGATTGCGTCGAGTGGAATGGCCGCGACCCTTCGTCCTCTTGCTCAGATCGTCAGGTCTGCTCTTCCTCGGGGTTGGGAAGCGCCTCTCCTTTCAGGGAGGTGACTTCTCGCGCTTCTTGGAAGCCACAGTTTAGGGCCTCTCCAGTTGTGGTCGGCGCCCCTGTTGACGGGGAGAGAGGCTCCGAGAATCCTCGCGTTGGGATCTCTGTGGGGGAGATGTCGGTCATGTCTCGCGCAGTACTGGAGAAAGGCTCCGGGAAGGACGGCGGTGTCTCCGCGGAGGAGAGCGAGATGGAAGATCCTGTTCTAATATCCCGATCGCTTGTTCTGCTGGAACAACATCAAGTTAGTCTGGTTGATGGCCGCGAAGAGGGTCGTCATCATAAGATCCACACCTGTTGGTGTGGGGACGGGCTGGAAGGCAGTTGGGCTCTTTGCTCGTGGGGAAACTTTGAAGGTCGCGTCGTCAGATGAAGGAGAGGTTGTCTACCCATCCCTAATGTCGTCGTCATGGTCGTTGACGGGCACACCATGATCGTTACCATTGGTGAGTGGGTCGAAGGCGGAGTCGTGGACATCATCGTCGTGGTGTGGGCTGGCCATGATCACAGAAGTTGATGAACGCTTTGGTTCTATTTCTCGAAATAACGGGGAAGCTTTAGTTCCCACAGACGGTGCCACTGAGCTCACCTGATCAGAAGGAGTTGCTGGTCGGCCACACGTCTGAGCTGTCTGACTATTGGGGAGAATGGAGGGGGTGTACCTGAAACACACTCTAATGCCAAAGTAAGAGTCGGGTAGAGTGATGACAAGTACATAAACAAAAGTAAGAATGAGATTACCTGATCCCCTAATGAAATAGGGTATTTATAGTCTGCCCCCAACGCAGGGCCAACGGTTACTTCGCGTTGGACTGGGTTGCCAGGCCCAATACTGGAAGTATTAGGGCTGACGTGGCGTCAGGAAGACCAGCACGTGGTCTTCGCCCTAGTGTAACTGCTCCGTGCTATCCGGGAGGTGGATGACTGAATAATTAGGGCACGAGTAGTTACCTGATGATGTGTCTCCATGTAGGGGATACATTGAGAATGTGGGGGAGGTCAGAGGAGCCCTCCGAGCTGGATAGGATCTTCCCGATGGTTGGGAAGAAGGGAGAGTGTGCCTGACATATTGAGGTGCCTGCTCGAGTGCCAAGAGGTTCGTGCCCTACGGGGAGGTAGTTTAGATCTTATTGGGCCTTCCAACTCGATGCGGGGTTGGGCCTGCTCGACTGTGGGCCAAGTGTCGGCCCAGTCCAGAACAAAATTATTACTGTCAGGAAGTAATACTTTCAAGGGATCTCATCTGATTGGGGATTTCACATTAACCCAAAAGGAGTTAACACTACCAACCACAACGTATTTAATGGGTTAATGGTTATTGGAGTTAACGATTTAGGCTTGAAAACATTACCATCGTGACAAAGACTCATCAAAATAATAACATTTCCAAGGGAATCTACTTCAAGCGGGGTTTTCATATCGACCTCATGCAGAAGATTCCATGCAAATCTCTACTAAACAACCACCATCCTAATCCTAGGGTTTTACTCAGAATCGAGTATAGAGCCATCTTACAAAGCATCCAAAATCAGAGAAGCCCAACAATGTCATAATAAGCAATAGCAACAAAGGATAAGGATAAGAAGGCAAATAAACGAATAAGAAGAAAACAAATAAGCGAAGCTAACGGGCATCACAGTTCAAACTAAGATAAGCTTTACTCTCTCTTGCATGGAGCAATTACTTCCCCAGTAAAGTCGCCAGCTGTCGCACCTTGAAAAAATAAAAATATGACACTCGTGCAAAAGGCGCGGAAGAAATTGGTTCGACAGAGTCGCCACCGAACTTTATTCATTCCAATGAAGGAATAGGAAAATATCGAGAAAACCTTTAAATAGATAAGAACATGGTCATCACAACCACATTTTGGGTTTGGGAGTCAGTTACGTAAGAGGAAGGTATTAGAACCTCCTACGTCCGTTGTACTCAACAGGAACCTCTTAATTTGATTTGTGATAAATGTTAGCTAAGCTTATATGTTTTCTTCTAAACGAGATAAATCGAAAAGGTATGATAAAAGGGAATCAATTCTAAGAGGAATGGGTGGTTTTAGATTAGGGTGCTCGCCAAGGATTGGAGCCCTTGTGCCTCATATGCTCATTCAAAAGAGAATGAGGAATCAGAGCGCTTGTAGTTCGACTATGGGAAGGTTTTGGCGAAAAAGATGGAAAAAGAAAAAGGTAGGCGCGAAATGGAGGAAAAAGAAAAAGGTAGCTCGTCAAGATCATCGCAATCTTGGGCCTACGTATCTTCATTTGGACGAGAATGAAGAATCAGAGCGTTTATAGTTCGTGGAACTACGACTGAGTTGGTTTGATTTAGACGTGGCAATTGTTTACACACGAGTAAGAGAACTCGCACCCAAACAATTGAGAAAAAAGATAGAAAACTCCATCCCCCTCCATTTCACCTTGATAAGAGATTGTGTTTGAATATTTGTTAAGTGTTTTTGGTGAACTACGAGCTTGCAAAAATGGTTTAAATGTCATCAAGTTAGAAGTCTTTTTAAGGTGTCAATTGTTTACACACGAGTAAGAGAACTCACACCCAAAAAACTGAAGAAAAGGATTGAAGACTCCATCCCCCTCTCTTTCACCTTGAAAAGAGTTACAATAGTTGTTATGTGTTTTGAAGTTTGATTGAGAAAATCCACTTGATGTTGGATTAAGAGTTTGTTTGCGTGCGAAGAGGTTGATTGCGAGGTAAAAGGCACTCGACTTAGAAGGTGTTTTGAAAATGCCACTTGACGTTGAATCAAGGGTTTGATGAAATGGTTATGGATCGATCCTATTCCATAGGGGTGCTCCTAGTAACGAAACCACGAAGGTATGTGTGAGTGTGTGCATTAGGTTAGTGGCGAATGCTAACAGCAATTGACTTACAAGGGCGTTTTGAAAATGGCATGACGATGAATCAAGAATTAGTTTGAAAATGGTTTAGTCTATGCTAGTCTCTAGGGGTGCTCCTAGTAAACAAACCACAATCAATGGAAAGTGAGTATAACACATACATCGAAAAGGAAGCGTGGTACATGTAAAGTACACGGGATTGCGAGAAATAAATGGGGTCATTGTCAGGTAGCCCAAGAGGAAGTCGTGCGTGTGCAAGGTGTCTTAAACTAAGCCACGAACAAAAGTTCAGATAAAAATTCCTCTATTAGGGTTTTTGTACAAGGTCCAAACATCATGTCTTAAAATAGTAACCACAACCCACCAATTGAATGTTTTAGGGTTTCAATAATTTTATAATGTTTTTAGTGTTTTTGAACAAGATGAGCAAGAAAAAGGTTAGATGAACAAGATATGAATGACAAGATAATATGAATAATGTGAACAATATGATAATATGAATAAATATATTGACGGAAAAATAAAGCAAGAGAATATTGAACAGAATTTAAAGTTAGTTGTCAATTGTTAATCGTTAATTGTTCGGATGAATTGCTTTCAAATCGAGTCCGCTTTAGGGCTAAGAAATCGTAGCACGATCTATGGCGAAGATCATGCTATAGGAGATCGCGCAACAACTATGTTTGTTCTAAAACACGATATAGAAATGATATGTAGATAATTCTCTATGAATAGTGCCACACGAAAAGAAAAAGAGGACAGTCTTGTCTTAATTACAAACTTTCATTGATTAATCGAAGGTAACCTATCACGATCCCAAAGTATATGAAATGATCTCGATAATCATTCACTACAGATTTGAAATAGTGAAGGTTAACAACTTTGGTAACCAACATCTATGATTCTAAAGACTTCATTGACCAATAACCCGAAATAGAATTGAAATAAAATCAAAGTGAAAAGGAAAAAAAAAAGAGAAATTAAAATCATAAAACAAAGGACATGAGACCAATTATGATTCAACAAAACCAAACCATTAGCAAAATGCATATAAAAAACTTTTAAAAAGGAAATACTATTAGAAAATAATTGAGAAAAAACAAAAGAAATAATAAAATCAAAATAAAAGAGGGGGGTGTAGGTGTGAGATCAAATATGTGTTGATGATAAGAAATTAACCATGGGCTTAATGAGTCCACCAAACTTCCAAGAATTTTAGAAGAAAAAAAACAAACAGATGGGTGTGTGAAGAATAAGGGTGGTGGATTAAAAAGGACTGCGGGCTGTAAGCCCAAAATTCCATCCACAAGTTGTTCTGCTGTAATTTGGTATATGGGATTTTTTTTGCACAGGTAGTTTTGGCTTGTATGAGGTGTGCTATGGAATTATGGTGGGGTCACTTTATGATGTTGGCTTTTGTGGCTGATATATTGTACAAAGAACTCAAGAAGTATTGTCGTTGTTTTTTTTCATGGGCTTGTGTTGATGGATTCAAATACCATTTTTCTTGCAAGTAATAATCGACTATTTTTTTTGCAAAATTTTCTTGTAATATGGACTTTGTTATAGTCCATGGGCCTCAATTATCTTATTCAAGTTCCAATACACGTTCTTTTTGTAGAAACATTTTTTTTATATAAATGAGCTTTCTTGATCCATGAACTTTTGTAGACCTTTTGCATTATGGTAGATACCGTGTAATTATCGATTCTTGACAATGACAACTTGATTTCCCATGTGGATCCATAAATTCCAAAAGTTTTGTATTCTTCACTAAAACTTGAGTTGGTCCACCATGAATTGATCTTGAATTATGAATTGGATTGCTGGCCACTTGAATACCGATAGTATGAATTCCACTGCATGAAACCCTAATCTGGATCCTGAACTGGATTATGCATGCCATGACACTGATCATGAAATACAATCTGACCTGACCAAGATTATACCAAACTTTCACTTGAACTGAAGCATCACTACGCGCACACATCTAACTGAACCTCAAATGAACCACGACTCAATTCAATTCTACTTGGTAACACCCTGAGTTTGGACAACAAGCAGAACAAATATTTTTTTTTTGAGATTTTCTGAATAACAGTTAGTGGATGGAAGTACAAATGAAGGTAATGTACAAGTAGGACAAATTTGGGGTATGACAAAGTGGTATTTGAACCAAAGAAGGGATAAAAGTGTTTGTATCAATGAGATAAGGGAAATGATATGAGCGGTGTTTAAACCAAAGAAGAATGGAATCAATGTTTAAACTAGAGGAGTAATCAAGGTAGTGGTGTTTAAACCAAGAAGAGATAGATGTGGTGTTTACACCAAGTAGAGATAAATGTGGCGTTTAAATTAAGAAGAGATAGATATGGTATTTAAACCAAGAAGAGATAGGTGTGGTGTTTAAACCAAGAAAAGATAGATGTGGTGTTTAAACCAAGATAATGATGTTTAAATCAAAGAAGGAGAGAAAGTGGTGTTTAAACCAAATGATTGATGTTTAAATCGAAAAGTGGTATTTAAACCAATGGAACGGTAAAAATGGTGTTTTAAACCAAGAGGAAATGAAAGTGGTGTTTTAACCAGAGGAGAGAGTGCAATGTTGTAATGTTGGTGCGTTAAAGAGTGGAAAGTTTGAATGTCACTCTAGGGCGGAAGAATGTAGTTGATTGTTTTGTATTTATGAAATTTGTTTGACGAGTTTAATTGTTGGTATTTAGAGGGAAATGAGTATCCAACCATAGACTAAGTACGACCCACAATCAAATACTCGAGAGTTGAGGGGACAATGGCATCCCAACCACTCCTTTTCGCCCTAAGAGGACCATATTAAACTCATGTTAAGATTATGTGTTTTGAATGGAAGACGGGCGTCGGGTCCCAAGCCAAACAAGGCCAACCCAAGTACTCGAGAAATGGGATGCACAAGTACGTATACCCCATCCTTTTTCATCCAGTTTGTGGTGAAAAACATTTGAAAATGACTCGATGTTGGACCAAGTGTTTGATGTGTGAAATGAGAAAGGTGTGAATAGGAAAGAGGGATGATTGAATTGGAGATGATAATGAATGAAGGTTGATGGCGACGCCTAAGCGGTCAAATTACGGGTGTAAGAAGGTGGTGGAACCCTAAATGTGTGGTGAAGTGTAAAGTTCAATTAATTAGTTTGAAATGGCTTGACTTTGAATCAAACTTTATTTGTCTTTATTTTAAAATTGTTTTCCAAGTGCTTTGTTCTTATCTTTTTCATCATACAAGCATGCAAGTATAAATGATAAAATAATGTAGAGTCCTATGCTATTACACTTTGATGGGAGTGTGGAACATATTACCATAATGGGGGATGACATATGAACTATAAATAAAATGAAATAAAGTGTAATAATTAAAAAAGTGAATAAGGTCCAAGTTGCCTCAAAGTAGTGCCTCATAAAAGAGTGGAAAGAGTTAGTAGGATGGATCAAGGATGAATGCATGAGAATTATGGATTAGATTCATGAAGAACTTTCAATATTTACAAGCATATTAATTCAAAAATTTAATCTACATCTAATATGAACATGATATTTTTGTTAATTAAGTAACTAATGGATATTTTCTAAGTAGTGTTGCACCCCAAAATTTGCCCAACCTTTTTATCACTTGGTTTATGTTTCACTACATAGCATAACATTGTCCTAGCATAGTTATACCATTTGCATAGCATAACATCCTTCATTTAGCAGGGTATCAAGTGGGGTTTATGTCCAGAGAATCCTATCTAGAGGTTTTATGCAAGCTTAAGAAGTCACCATAATCATCAGGAAGGGGGTTGGGTTCTTAAGGAGTCCATGTGCTTGTATGGGGTCAGTCTTCTAATTTGAGGACCAGTTGAAGATCATCAAGGGGTGGTGAGGTCTTGACCAAGGTGATGGAGTGTGAGTAGAGCTCATTTGAGTTCCTTGAAGGTCATGTTGGAGCTCAATCAAGTCATTATGCCAGGTGTGGGAAGTCACAGTTGAGGGTGTTGCAAGTAGGGTTGTCATATGAGTAATTCCAAGTCAACCGGGCAATTGAAGAGGATCAGAGCTCAATTCTAGGTCTCTGTAACCATGGATAGTTGTGTTGAGACACATGAGATAATATTTCAAGATCAATTCATCAAGAATTCAAAGTGTGAGGAGTTGCTAAATTAGGGTTATCAGGGTAAAATCCCCTATTTAGTGCCTAACTTCAAGACAACCTATCTCAAGATAAAAGTTTCATCCCCACTTTTGGATAACATTAGACTTATAGAGAATGCTCTTAGCTTTAATTTGAGTACTAGAAGTCCTCCATTGGATTTATAGAACTCAAGTTATGGTCCATACAAGTTACAGGTCATCTGAGGAATGTGAAACTTGTCTGTGAAAGTTCATCAACTTCCAAGGAACTTTTAACCTAGAAGGGTGTTTCTCTTGAACTTTTGGCCAGCATAAAAGTTGTAGGTCTTGATCTTAGATTTCCAAATTGTATTATAAGTCTTCCATATGATTTGTAGAACTCAAGTTATGAGGTTTACAAGTTAGGGGTATTTTGGGAAAGTAAGATTATAGGTCATTTGGCATCATAGGTCAATTTCACTATCTTGCAAGCTTCAAATAGATTTTTGTTCAACATGAAAGTTGCTCAAAATGATGTTTTTAGTTTAGCCAAGTATCAAGAGTCCATGGATATGGATTGTATCAAGCATTGGTTGAAGAAAATTCCCAAAAAGACCATTTTAATGGATTAAAGTGTAAAAATTCAAAACAATTGGAAATAATATGGTTTTAGGCCAAATTTGTGATCATTTTGATTGGAATGGACATTCTAAAGGCTTTGGCATTATCACATTTTTGAATTGAAGCTCATAACATGGCCATATGGAGTCTTACTTTATTATGAAGCAACATACCAAATGCATCCCTTTGATTGGAATCAAGGATGGAAAACTATTCCATTGCACTCCCTAAGTGTTAAGTAAATGAATTGGACTGGATTTGAGGGGAGAGCAAGGCAAAAACGTGTACCACCATCTTTGAAATTTTGGAAGGAAGTGAAAATGGAAAATCTCAAAATGGGCTTTGTTTGGGCCTCCAAAGTTGTTTAACTGACTATAAATTGGATGTGGATTATTCTGAGAAGCTTCTAGTGTCAAATTCAGTTGAGAAACCATTGTAGAAAGTTGGAGAAAAAGCTTGAAAGTGAGTTTTCGGTTTTGAAGAATCAGAGGGTTTCATCAAGAATTGGTGATCAAGAAACGTTCATCATCAATTATTGAAGCTATCTGCACTTGTTGGAGGCGAATTGAGGTCTGAAACCACCACACTCGAAGCTTAAAATCAGGTTTCCATTTCTTGAACTTGCACTCAATTATGCGTTTTTATCACCTTAGATTCATGTGGTTAGGTTGCAATTAGGATATAGATGGATTCTGGATAGTTAATTTGAGGATTAGTGACAAATTAAGTTTGGACCCATTTTCGGTTTGGACCTAGATTTCTTTAATCTTGGAGTTTTAGCTCATTTAATTAGGATATTTGTAATCCTCACGAAATTTCGCACGAGTTTCATTCAAGAATCATTTGGATTGGTGGAATATTGAGAGAGATAGGAGGACGTGAAATTCTCTGGCGAAGCTCCGGCCGGTCGTGGCCGGATTCTGCGTTTTCCCTCCCCTGCGTTTTTCAAATTGGAGAAGATGAAATCACAGTCGTTCACACATGAGGAAGACGAAGACCAATTCCACATATCCTACGATGCAGAACGCGCCACCTCACCCCATTCCAAAACGCATCGTTTCAATTAGTGGATTCCCAGGCTTGTTTCAGCGCGCTTCTTGACCTAAGGAGCGAGGGTTCGATCCCTCGCGTGTCCTTTTTTATTAATTGTGAGAGAAAACTGAGTTGAATTAATCTGATGTTGGGCCTTGGTTTTCCTGTGCTATCTGCGCCTCCCCCTTCGCAGGCCTAAACGCAATACACATTGGAATAACTGCTTAATACACCTCCCTGGACGCGTTATTAGGAAATAATTTTGTTGAATTCACACTCAAATGGGCCCAGCGCCCATGTGCTATTAGAACCCCCCCTTCATGGGCCCAGGCGAATGAGCCTTGTTTTTCCTGCTAGTTGAACCCCTCCCAGTTATTTGTTTTTATTTTCTTTTATTTCATTTTGTTGCTTTAATGCTTGTTAGATTTAAATCATAAAAAATAGTAAATCTTGGTAATAAATTCTGGAAAAATTTGTGGATATAGATTTAGATGTTTAGGATTTTATCATGCTTTTTATTTTAATTTTCCATGCATTTTCCATTTATTTCATATTTTCTCTTTTAGTGCACTTTTAATAATGAAATAATGTTGTTCTGAATTTGTTGATTTTATTTCTCATCCATACTTCTGAGTTTGATCTTGAAATTTTGTGTGCTGGCTGTATACATGTTAATTTTGCTATGTGATTTTTGTTGGGATTTTTAGATCATTTTAAATAGGATTTTAGGGTAGTTGTTTAGGAGTATTCTTTAGTGAATTCCTTTAGTACACCCTTGAAGTTTTGGATTTAATTTGGGCATGTTTGAGTTAGATTTAGCTTCTCATTTTTCTACCATGGAATGTTGATACATATAGGATGGTGTAGTATTTTCCTTAGAAGTTTTAGGAACGAGTTCCCCTTAGTTCCCCATTTTACAAATTGGCCTTAGTATAGGTGATCATTAGGAGATAACATTTGAGGTTCTTTAGAGATTCAAGTAGGTGATGATCTTTCCCTAGGATTAATTCCCCTTTCAAATACTCCTTGCTTAATTAGGATCCTTCATTGTGGGTATAATTCCTCCTGTGGAGGAATTCCCTGCCTTTCACATTGGAGTTGAGCCTAAGCAAGCTCTCTAAAGGAAATGGATTTGGTTGAGTATCTGTGGTAGGTTCCTGTGGAACTTACCTTGCTTCTCATCTCCATTCTCCTAAAATTCTCTCACTTTTTCCTCTTTAGGAACCTTCTTGAGGTAGCACAGTCCCTCCTGCGGGGGGAATATGGCACACCTCTTGAAGGAGCCAAACCTTTAGGTTTCCCCAAACTTCTCTTAGTTGGTTGAGTGCCTGGGATAAGCTCCTGTGGACCTTACTCTTGCCTCCCAACACCCAATTTCTTTCCTTAGGATAGAATCTTGTTTGATTATTTGTGGGATTGAACCCCTTACTTGTCAAATTCCTTTCCTTCTCTTGAAGACGGTGTGGACTTGAAGAACAGTTACAGACTTTTGATTGGATTGCTTCTAGAAGATTGCTCTGCTGTGGAGATTGCTGGCTTGTTTTCCCTGTTTGTCTGTTTTCTTCTTGTTTAACTGTATTGATGTGTATTGATGTGACTTGCTTGGAGTGTTGCATTAGTAGTAGGCTTCATGTAGATGATCATAGGCCTAAGAGCATCCTAAGGGTTGAGTTTCTCCCCTTGCTTGTATTGCATTAGAGGTTGAGTTTCTCCCTCTGCTTGTATTTTTTACTGGGTGGCTTTGCTTGCTGGTATTTGGTAGAGCTCAGCTCCCTTGCCTGTGTGGTGTGTGGTCTGTTTGATTGCATTTACTTTCTTCTATTATCTTTGCAGTTATTCATATCTGGCTTGAGGTTGAGATGAGCTTGTGGAGGCTTATTCCCCACACATATTTCCTCCCTCACTTGCATTGCATGCATCTTTACAGTAATTTCTTTTACTGTTTGCTTTCCTTTGCCATGTTCCCCTAGGAACTATGACTTCTCTTGTTCAAGAGAAGTTATGACAGACATTAGGATTCTAACCATGCATGATAACATTAGTTAGTTTCCCTTCTAACCTCAACCGTAGGACGAATATTGCATGATAACTGTAGGATCGAGTCAGTTTCCCTGTAGAGAGTCTGTTTCTCTTCTTATCTCACATAACAGTAAAAAACATAATAAAGGCAAGTTAGTACAAGCGCGTTACGAGCCTTAAGCTACTTGGGAAATGATGATTGAGCGGTCTCCTCTCAATCATCTAGAGTGTTTAGTATATGTCCTTTGGACGATATGCGACCCATTTGCTCCTAAGTCATAGTCTCTAGTGCTGTACAAACTACAGACAACTAAAAAACACTTCTTCCGTAAAAAACAGAAAACAAAGATCAAACATCTTTTTGTCCTCTTGGACCCTAATCCCTTGAAACCCTTTTTCAGAAGGAGAGTTCTGTTAACTTTCGGTTCTACCACAAACGGTAATGCCTAAGTCTTCAAAGGTCGAGCTGCAAACACAAACTGCTGGAACTGTCTGTTAACTTTACTTGGATAAAAAGCAGTTGAACAAACCTGTGTTCTTCGTAGCCCGAACTACGTTTGCTCTGATCTTTCATGCTGTATGAAAGTACGTAGGCACAAGATGCGATATCTTGGCGAGCAACCTTCCCCCCTTTTTACCCGTAGTTAGGAGAACTACGTTGACTCTGATTTCTCGTTCCAGACGGGAATACGTAGGCATAAAGTGTGATACTTTGCCGAGTCATTTTCTTTTCTTTTCAGACCAGACCTCTTAGCGTAGATAGATTTAACAAACCCGTAAGATAAACACAACAAGCGTGGATCCCATCGAGTACGATGGATGTGAGGGGTGCTAATACCTTCCCCTTGCGTAACCGACTCCCGAATCCAGACAACGGTTGCGATGACCTTGTCTTATACCTTTTCGTCAGGTTTTTTTGATCGTTTCCTTTCCCGTTCTGAGGGATAAATAACGAAAGGTGGAGACTCTTCTATTTTTCCGGCACCTTATTTTCGCAGTAGCGACAGCTGGCGACTCTGCTGGGGACTCCAACGGTTCCTTGTGCGAGTCATTCCTAGCGCATGTGTGTTTACCTGTTGGGTTATGTTTATTTATTGCTTTTTTACTTTCCGCATTTTATTTTCAGTATGATATTATTATTATTATGCTGTTGTGGGAAGGGGCTATGATGAGTTCTCTGTCATATTGGAGATACCCATTATTGCTCAGGTACCCTTTTGGCCTATCGATCAGGAGCCAGATCTGGCTAAGATTGCTCCAGCTCTGCATGTTGATGTTTCTGAGTTAGAGGGAAAGACCGTCAAGAGAAATGGAGCCTGGGGATTCCCACTACCTTTTCTAGCTGAGAGAGCCCGACACTACGCCAAGAAGGAATGTTGGGTGGCATTCAAGGCTATTTTGGCCCTGTGCATATATGGTATCATGTTATTCCCCAATATTCCAGATTTTGTGGATGTGGATGCTCTTCGCATCTTCGTCTCAAAGAATCCAATCCCAACCTTGCTCGGAGACGTGTACCATTCGGTGCACTACAAGAACGAAAATAGAAGAGGCAAGGGTGTGTTTTGTTGTGCGTCATTGTTCTACAGATGGTTTGTCACTCATCTACCAAATGATGGTCCTTTTATAAAGACAACAAAGACAAAGGAATGGTTAGAGCGACTGATGAGCGTGTCTGCCGAAGACATCGATTAGTTTGATAGAGATCGTATGGGGAGTGAAATTATTTATAGCTGTGGGAGCTTTCCTAATGTCCCTCTTATGGGTAGGAAGGGCTGTATCAATTACAATCCATCCGTTGCTATCAGACAATTCGGGTATGCTTTGAGGGACCCTCCTAAGGACGAAGAGGTACATGAATCTCTGTACCTCACTGGTGTATTAGAAGGGGATGATCTGGTTAAGTTTGAACATGCTTGGAACAACGTTCATCAAAAGGGAAAGACCTCATTAGGGAAAAGCAATAATCAGGCTTATCCTCCTTATGTGGACTGGATTCGTAACAGAGCAGCGAAAGTGTTGATGCCTTTTCCTCCTGTCAAACAGGACGAATCTTCAGAGCCTACCATGATCGAAATCCAGAAGTACGAGCAACTTCAAGCCAAGAATGCAGAGCTAGTTAAAGCCAATGAAGAACTGGAAAATGAGATTGCTCAGCTCCGAAGAGAAAAGAGTGAAGCCGTCTACACCTGTAAGAGGCAGACAGAGATGATTAACCACCTGGGTGCTAACTTGACCAAGGAGACCGATTCTAGAGAGCATCTTGGGTTGGACCTAAAGGCAGTGCACGGGGTATTGACCACCAAGAAGCAGGACCTAGATAAGGTATACCGGAAGTTGACCCAGTACGAGAAGCTGTGGAATAGTACCTTGACTAGCCACAAAGAGAGGGAAGAAAAGCTAAAGCAGCAGATAATCCAGTTGGAAGCACAGGTTGAGGCCAAAAACAAGAAGATAGAGGCTGAAGCCTCACTCTGACGAGATGTCCAATATAAGATGATTGAGATCAGAGCTAACTTACTGGATTATCAACTCCGGGCTGACGCTAAGAGGAGTAGGGTAGAGAACCATTCTGAAGAAGGTGTGTGTGGGAGCATTGCTGAGAACCTCCCAGATGCCATCAGGCAAAGAGATCTATTGATTCAAGGCCTGCTCACTCAGCCTGACCATCCTGATACGAAGAAGTTACTAGAGGATTTCCGTGCCCGTGGCCTCACTTGATTTTCTTTGTATTTCTTTGTACCTTTTATGCATTAATATGCTGATCACCACCAGGCTTGTTGGTTGGGGTCATGCTGCTGCTTCAGTTATACTTCTCTTTTGTTGTACGCTACCCACGCGGGCTTTTCATATATATATGGGGATTTCTTTTCCATGATTGGACGGTAGATTTTATTTGTCTTGGAGCTAGAATCAAGGGGGACTTCCTCCTAATTCATGGATACGTGTTTGCATTTGCATAAATCATTTGCATGACAGGGACTTTGTACTGTGTTCCCTAACCCTCTGTTGATGCAGGTTCCAGGATTGCCGAACACCGAACTCACCGTTACTCAACCAGAAGCAACTGTAAGAAAGTCATGGACCAGATGCAGGCAGAGATGCAGGAGATGCGTGACCGCATGGCTCAGTTTATGCAGGTGATAGAGACCGTGGCTAAAGGCCAAGAACAACTCCAGACTCTCGTGCAGCCTCTGATTGCACGAGTTGATAGCAAGGGTGTGCTACATGGGGGTACGGATGCTAATCATCCTCAGGGTGAAACTCCTCAGGCCGGCGATGCTATACCAGTGGTTGGTCTTGACGCTGGTGAGAACATTCTCGTGGCTGGTAATGGGATTGCTGGTAATAGGAACGGCAAGTTGGAAACCAATGGGAACGTTGTTGGCAATGGTAATACTGGTCTCAAAGCTGGTGCTGGGAATACCGATGTGAATATGGTCAACGGCAATACAGGCTTTGCTGGTGTGAATATGGGCTTTGGTAACGCTGGTGGTGCCAATGCGGGATTTGGTAATCAGGGTTTTGGAACTGTAACAATGGTTACGGAATGGGTGCCTACAATACTGGCTTTGGGACAACGGCTGCTAATCAAGAGCTCGGTAATCTGAGGTATGACCCCAGGTTTTTCCAGAATGGTCATGGGCGCAACGTTGCTTACGCTGGGTACGACAATGAGGTTCCTTATCGGGGCGAAGACCACCAAGAAGATGCTTTTTCTGGTCAAGGCATGGGTTATGAGAGGCCTACTGAAAATGATCGCAGGATCAAGATGCTAGAAGAGCAGATGAAAGGGATAGCCAACCAGAATTCTGTGGGATTGGATATGGCGAACATGGGATTGGTTCCGGGGCTGAGGGTGCCACTCAAGTTTAAGGCTCCTGCGTTTGACAAATACAAGGGAGACACGTGTCCCAGAGTGCACGTGCGATCTTATTACAGAAGAATGTCTGCTTACTCCAACGATGAAAAGATGTTAATGCACTTCTTTCAAGATAGTCTGTCTGGGCCGTCATTGGAATGGTACATGGGACTAGAACCTACTCAAGTTGGAATCTGGAAAGAGCTGGCAGAAGCTTTCGTGAGACACTACCAATATAACAATGATCTTGCTCCGAATCGGGTTCAATTGCAGAATCTCTCTCAGAAGACTGGTGAAAGTTTCAAAGAATACGCCCAGAGATGGCGCGAGTTGGCTGCAAGGGTACACCCACCCATGGTAGAGAGAGAGAGTTGATAGATATCTTCGTGGGTACGTTTTCAGGGCTGTATTACGATAAACTTCTCAATTGTTCAATGAGCAATTTCTCTGACTAGATTCTGATGGGTGAGCGAATTGAGAATGGAATTAAGATTGGTAAGATTCAGACTGGTGAATCAACCTCAACTGGAGGTAGTAAGAAGGTTTTTGGTAGTAAAACACAAGGAGACACTAACTCAGTGTACAACGCTCGAAAGAAGAATAGGAGTCAAAGCTGGCGTATGCAGCAACAAGTTACTAGTGTAACAATCCCTGCACCGCAACAACAGCAGCAACAACCTCAGCAGCAGTTGAGGCAGCATAATACTAATTAGCGAAGAGTTCAGAATCAAAGGCCGAAAAGGATATTTGATGTACCTCCAGTATCGTATGCTGAACTTCTTCAGACTTTGTTGAGATTACAATTGGTTGAGAAAAGGACCTTGGCCCCGCCGACGGGAACACCTCCGTATGGGTATGACGCCAATGAGCATTGTGAATTTCATTTCGGGGCGCCCGGTCATAATATTGAAAATTGTCAGGCTTTCAAGCACAAGGTGCAAGATTTACTTGATAGTACAACCATTAATTTCGGTATGGAAGGACCCAATATTGTTCAACAACCAATGCCAAAGCATGGGGCAGCGGGAGCGAACGCTATTCTGACAGATGTAGAATTAGATCTGGTTGTGAATGTGGAGGAACTAAAGACACCTCTGGGTTACGTGAAAAGCCATTTGTTGAAAGGGGGAGTTTACCCCGGATGTGATGAGGGTTGTGTAGATTGTTCAACTCGGCCTGAGGGTTGCGATAGTTTGAAAAGCGGAATTCAGAGTCTGATTGATAAGGGTACGTTACAATTTGATCGCATTGCTGCCAAAAAAAGGCCTGTCGAGGCAATGGTCGAAGAGCAGGGTGAGATTGCCACTGTTACGATACCATTCAAGTCTGTCACGATATCGGCACCTGCCAAGCGAATGACTATCACCATCACTAAAGCAAAACCCATTCCGTATGAGAGCACCAAGACCGTCCCTTGGAGTTATGGAGCAGAAGTTTATTATAATGGTGAGAGAATTAATCTGGATGATCTGCCGGTGGGATCAGTTGATAATCTGGTAGGAGCGGGCGGTATGACCCGTAGTGGAAGAATCTTTACTTCGCCAAAAGTAGAGGCATAAAGAATTGTGAAGGGTAAAAGCAAGGTGAATGAGGGTGGACCTTCCCAAGAGAAGGAGAAAGAACCATTGAATAAAGACGTGGAGGAGTTTATGAGGCTAATTCGAAAGAGTGATTACAAGATCGTTGATCATTTATGGCAAACTCCTTCAAAAATCTCAATTTTGTCTTTATTGCTGTGTTCCGAAGCTCACCGGAACGCCCTGTTGAAAGTGCTTGAGACGTCCTATGTACCCCAGGAGATTTTTGTTAATCAACTTGAAGGGGTAATGGCCCATGTGAATGCGGGGCACGGTTTGGGGTTTACTGATTTTGACTTGACACATAGAGGTCGCGACCACAATAATGCTTTGCACATTTCAGTTGAGTGCAGGGGCACCGTCATGTCCCATGTTCTTGTTGATACTGGGTCATCCCTAAATGTGTTGCCTAAGAAGGCACTGTTGAAATTGGATACTCGAGGAATAATTTGCACGCCCAGTGATCTAGTAGTAAGAGCGTTTGATGGAACCCAGAGGTCTGTATTTGGGGCGCTGACGTTGCCAATTCAAGTGGGTCCAGAAGTATTTGACACCGTGTTCTATATTATGGACACCCAACCAACGTACAGTTGTCTGCTTGGACGACCGTGGATTCATTCCGCCGGGGCTGTAACATCCACGCTTCACCAAAAGCTGAAATATATGGTTGATGGCAGTATTGTTACTGTGTGTGGTGAAGAGGATATTCTGGTCAGTCATTTATCATCCTTCAAATACATCGAAGTGGACGGAGAAATCCACGATACGCTGTGCCAAGCCTTCGAAGGAGTGAAGATTAAGGATGAAGCTCCTGTGAGCAGCAAAGGGCCGGAAGTGGCCATGTCTTCGTATAAGGAAGCCCAGGAAGTGGTGCAGACCGGAGAGACCAAGAGGTGGGGTCAAGTCCTGGATATTCCTGTCAAGCAGGACAAATTTGGGTTGGGGTACCGCCCATCATCGTCATCTTCCCCACAAAGCGCACCGAGGTTCGGAGGGCCAATGATATTTACCCCTAGAGGAGTCAGCTACGAGAGAATCAATGCTGTGTCTGATGCTGAAGACGGAGACAGTGATTGCGATATGGATACTTGGATCAGACCCAACGTACTAGGGTAGAGCTTATGCAACTGGTCAATCCAGGATGTTATCCAAGTGACAACAAGACAGTAATGCTTCGTTTTCCAATTATTGTACAATCCTATGTCTTACCCGGGGCATAGCGATTTTATTTCAGGGCCTACTTGCTTATGTGTATGCTTTGTTTAATCATTGAATAAAGGCGTTTTTCATACAAATGTTGTAATCCTTGTCCTTCTGTTTTATTTTTAACAATAAAATGGCAACGTGGTTATGTGCTTTGTTTGCATATCATTTGAAGCGTTTAACCATTTTTCTCGCAGGACTCACATAATTTTAGATGACACTAACCAAGAACTTCCTATGACTCGCTTCGACTTTGAGCACCTGAACTTTCAGGCTGAAGAAGAGATTGTTGAGGATAATGACTTATCAGAAGAGCTGACTCGACTGTTGAAGCAAGAAGAGAGAATTATTCTGCCTTATCAGGAGGAAATTGAAGTCATTAACTTGGGGTCCGAGGAATGTGTCAGGAATGTTCGGATAGGGGCTGCACTACAAAGTGATATCAAGCAAAGGCTTATCGAGATGCTTCGAGAGTATAGTGATATCTTTGCTTGGTCTTACGAGGATATGTCTAGGTTGGATACTGATATGGTGGTTCATCGTTTGCCATTGCGAGAGGAATGTCTGCCGATCAAACAGAAGCTCAGAGGAACTCGACTAGATATGGCTATGAAAATTAAAGAGGAAGTACATAAACAGTGGGATGCTAGTTTTCTTGCTGTTACAACTTACCCTTCTTGGGTCGCCAATATCGTACCTGTATCGAAGAAAGACGGTAAGGTGCGGATGTGCGTTGATTACAGAGATCTGAACAAGGCAAGCCCAAAGGATGATTTTCCTCTTCCTCACATTGATGTGTTGGTTGATAATACAGCTCAATTTTCAGTGTTTTCCTTCATGGACGGCTTTTCGGGCTATAGTCAGATAAAGATGGCGCCGGAGTATATGGAGAAAATGACTTTTATTACCCCGTGGGGAACGTTCTGCTACAAAGTGATGCCCTTTGGTTTGGAGAACGCCGGGGCAACATATCAGCGAGCTATGACAACACTCTTTCATGACATGATGCATAAAGAGATCGAAGTCTATGTTGACGATATGATTGCCAAATCCCAGACGGAGAAAGAGCATCTGGTCAATCTTCTGAAATTATTTAAGAGGCTTAGGAAATTCAGGCTGAGGCTGAATCCTAACAAGTGCACCTTCGGAGTGAGATCTGGTAAGCTACTGGGGTTCATTGTTAGCGAAAAAGGAATAGAAGTTGATCCTGCAAAGATAAAAGCTATACAAGAAATGCCAGCACCGAAAACAGAGAAAGAGGTTCGTGGTTTTTTGGGGAGGTTGAACTACATTGCCCGGTTCATATCTCACGTAACTGCCACGTGTGAGCCAATGTTTAAGTTGTTGAAAAAAGATCAAGCGGTGGTCTGGAATGAGAATTGCCAAAGGGCATTTGAAAGAATAAAAGAGTATTTGCAGGAACCTCCAATTCTGATACCCCCAGTAGCCGGGAGACCATTGATTATGTATTTGACGGTTCTTGAGAATAGTATGGGTTGTGTTCTCGGTCAACATGACGAGACTGGACGGAAAGAGCATGCAATTTATTATTTGAGTAAAAAATTCACGGATTGTGAGTCTTGATACTCTATGCTCGAAAAGACGTGTTGTGCACTCGCTTGGGCCGCCAAACGTCTGAGACAATACATGCTGAATCATACAACCATGCTGATTTCGAAGATGGATCCAATCAAGTACGTCTTTTAGAAGCAGGCACTTTCTGGAAGGATTGCCCGATGGCAGATGGTACTGACAGAGTACGATATACAGTATGTCTCGCAAAAGGCTATCAAAGGTAGCGTACTGTCAGAGTATCTAGATGAACAGCCCATTGATGATTACCAGCCGATGAAGTTTGATTTTCCTGACGAGGATATCATGTACTTAAAGATGAAAGATTGCGAAGAGCCGTTGCACGGTGAAGGTCCTGAGCGGAGTTCCCAATGGCAATTGATTTTTGACGGTGCTGTGAATTCATATGGAAGTGGAATTGGGGCAACCATCACGACTCCCCATGGGACGCACATCCCGTTCACTGCCAGATTGACATTTCCAGTTACTAATAACGAAGCCGAATATGAGGCGTGTATCATGGGTCTTGAGGAGGCTATTGATTTGAGGATTAAAAATCTTGAGGTGTATGGAGATTCCGCGCTAGTCGTGAATCAGATCAAGGGTGAGTGGGAGACTCGCCAGCCCAATCTGATACCATATATGAATTATGCAAGAAGACTGCTGCCTTTCTTTGACAGGGTAGAGTTTCACCATGTGCCAAGAGCAGAAAATCAGATGGCTGACGCTCTTGCGACGTTGTCTTCCATGTACAAAGTTAAATTCTGGAATGAGGCTCCCAGAATAGTTATCTCTCACCTTGATAGGCCCGCCTTCATATTCGCCGTTGAGGAAACTTCTGATGGCAGGCCGTGGTATTTTGATATCCAGATTTTCCTAAAGACCCAAGAGTATCCGACTGGGGCATCCAGCCGCGATAAGAAGACTCTTAGGAGATTGGCTGACAATTTCTACTTGAATCCGGACGGTGTTCTGTATAGGAGAAACCATGATTTGGTGCTTTTGCGATGTGTTGATGAGAAAGAGGCTAACTTACTCATGGAAGAGGTCCACGAGGGAACCTTTGGCACGCACGCTGGCGGACATGCTATGTCTCGGAAGTTATTACGGGCAGGGTATTATTGGCTGACAATGGAATGAGACTGTTTCAAATTTGCAAAGAAGTGCCACAAGTGCCAAATTTATGCGGACAAGATTCAGGTGCCGCCGAGCCCTTTGAACGTTATGGCGTCCCCGTGGCCTTTCTCCATGTGGGGCATCGATATGATTGGCAAAATTGAGCCCACCGCATCCAATGGACACAGGTTCATCCTGGTGGCTATCGATTACTTCACCAAATGGGTTGAAGCAGCGTCTTACGCTAATGTCACCAAACAAGTGGTAACCAGGTTTATAAAAAAGGATATCATCTGTCGGTATGGCATCCCTGAAAGAATCATTACTGACAATGGTTCGAACCTGAATAACAAAATGATGAAGGAATTGTGCCAGAATTTCAAGATTGAGCATCACAATTCAGCTCCCTATCGGCCCAAGATGAACGACACCGTTGAGGCGGCTAATAAGAACATCAAGAGGATAGTTCAGAAGATGGTTGTGACATACAAAGACTGGCACGAGATGTTGCCCTTTGCTTTGCACGGTTATCGTACGATGGTACGCACATCAACCGGGGCAACACCTTTCTCACTGGTGTATGGTATGGCGGTTGTCCTGCCATTAGAAGTTGAGATCCCTTCCTTGAGAGTATTGCTCGATGTCCAACTAGACGAGGCAGAATGGGTGCGGAATAGGTTGAATCAACTCAGTTTGATGGATGAGAATAGACTTGCATCTATCGCATATGGTCGGTTATACCAGAGCCGGATGAAGAAAGCTTTCGACAAGAAGGTGCGCCCTCGAAGCTTTCAGACGGGCGATCTTGTGATAAAGAAGATTCTCCCACCACAGTCGAATCACAGGGGCAAATGGACTCCCAACTATGAAGGTCCATACATCGTGCGAAAGGTCTTCTCTGGAGGAGCCTTATTGTTGTCCACCATGGATGGCGAAGATTTTTCATCCCCTGTGAACTCGAAAGCAGTTAAAAAATACTTTGCTTAAAGAGACCCGCTGGACAGAAAAAAGAGAGTCCAGGAAAAAATAGGGCATCCCGGCAAGAAAATAAAGAAAGGTTCGGGCAAAAGTTAGGGATAAAATTGAAAAGATGTACACCCGCGAAGTCGAAAACCTGAAAAGGGCGACTTCGGAAAAAATGGGTATCCCGGTGAATTGAAAACCCGCAAAGGGCGATTCAGGCAAAAGTTAGGGATTGAAAAGCAAATGACTGTGGTCCGAGTTTGATCCTGCATTGCTTAGTGGTTTGGGAGTACCTGAGGGTCGATTATCCAAGTCAATCTCTTCCGAGGGCGGAGTATCGGGAAAGCGTCGGAGTCAGACGAGTCATAGGAGGATCAGCTCATGGTGTTCGTCTGTACCACGTTGCCGACATGTATACAATTTTCTCTTTTGTATTTTTGTACATATTTGCATTTGCTTTTGCGTAACTTCCTCTTTTCAGGAGTTGCATCTGAAGTACAAACTTTGCCTATTTATAGGCTGTTACCAATAAAACATACTATTCAGTACTTGATGTTTAATTCTTGTTTTAACTTTTACTGTTTTGTTTGTGGAAAACGCCGATGTTTTTGATAAACTTACATGTGCACAAGCTTGCAGGCCTCAGCCAATGATTGTTAAAACTATGAATCAACTGAATAGTTGTGACGGATACTAACCCGGATAATTCCTTTTGTGTAGAATGTCTTGTGTTCATTCGTGTTTTGCAGGGTTGTCACCTTTGCAGCAGATATCCAAGGGATCATGTTCCCTAGCCAGAGTCCTTTAACACATGAGTAGGCTCTATGTGAAACTTATTCCTCCCTAGCAGGAGCAGGCTCTATGTGAAACTTATTCCTCCCTAGCAGGCGAAATTTGCTTTTCCTCCCCAGCAGATGGAAGTTGAAGTTTTTATCCCCAGAAGAGTTGAGATTGAATCCGAGCAGGATCAGAGTATCCTCAGCAATTCAAGATTGGCTTAATCGGTAGGATAAAGTCATCCCCAGAGGGTCGAGATTGATATACCCAGCAGAGGATGCATTCATGATGTTTGGTTATGAATATGTTTACTCCCCAGAGAGTTCCTGCAAAGTACAATCAGAGTACACAAATCAATTCCCAGCTGAGTATCCCCAGCAGGATGGTGTCGCTACTACGAAAATCGGCGCCGGATAAATAGAAGAGTCGCCACCGTGCATTATTTATCCCACAAGAGGGAAAGGAAATGCTCAGAGTAAACCTGACGCAAAGACGGGAAAGGAATGGTCATCGCAACCAAATCCTGGATTCGGGAGTCGGTTACGCAAGGGGAAGGTATTAGCACCCCTCACGTCCGTCGTACTCGACGAGATCCATGCTTGTTTTCTAGCTAAGGGTGTGTTATTCTATCTATGCTAAAGGTCTGAGGTTAAAAGAAAAGAAAATGACTCGGCAAAGTATCGCACTTTATGCCTACGTATTCCCGTCTGGAACGAGAAATCAGAGTCAACGTAGTTTGCCTACCTACGGGAAAGGAGGGGAAGGTTGCTCGCTAGGACATCGCATCCTATGCCTACGTACTTTCATACATCATGAAAGATCAGAGCAAACGTAGTTCGGGCTACGGAAGACACAAGCTTGTCTGACTGTTTTTATCTCCTTATGAAAGGGTTTTTCCTGATTAAGAGTCCAAGCGGACAAAAATGACGTTTTGATGTTTGTTTTCAGTCTTTTACGAAAGAACTGTCTTTTATGATGTTTGCAATCTCTGACGCACTAGAGACTATGATTTGAGGGTGACTACATCGTATGTCACCCTAAGGATAACATACTAAGAAATCGGATTACTGAAGAGTGACCCTCTAGCAACCTTTCTCAAATGGCTTAAGGCTCGTAGCGTACGACACCGATCATCCTTATTACTGTGTTTTGAATTGTTTTGGAATAGAAGAGAAAGAATTCTAAAAACCTAGGGTTTGAAAATGGGAATCAAAACTACCCTAATGTTATCATGCATGGATTAACACCTAATGTCTGTCATAATTCCCTCCTGCACAGAGGAAATCAGAGATCCTAGGGGATAAATGGAAAAGAAATAACAGATATACAGTAAACAGTAAATATGCATGAATGTAGCAAAACAAGCGAGGCAAGGGAGTCCCACTCAACCTCGAACCTGGGAAAACAATAGGCAAAGTGAAACAGCTTCACCTCAAGCCTAAGGGAAAATCAACAGACAATACAGCAAAGAAAACCACACCCAACACCATCTCAGACAGCAACAATAGCTCTTACAACAAGCAGTTCAAACAACACCAGCTCTGGCAACTACAGTTGATTAACAGCAAAAGGTTGACAGTAACAACTTCAAGCAAGTTCCTCTCTTCACTTTCGAATGATATTCAAGCTTCAGGTAAGCTCTTATCTTCAATAATCTTCAGCTTTAGCAAGCACTGAATCCAAACAACAAACAGCTTCAAATAGCAGTATAACCCTAGTCTTCAACAGATATCCAGCTGTGACAGGCACAAGCTTCAATTCCACCAATATTCAATGCACTTCTTATCTTCAATTGGCTTACAATCTTCAAGGTGAACACTCACATGAGAGAATCAACTGATAGATGAAGTTGGAATGTTAAGAGGCTTAGTGAAAACCCAGGGAAATCACTAAGATCTTAACATAGCAAGGGAGAGGTATCCTCAAGGTTCTACCCAATCAAAGCATGCTCTACATCTCTCCTAAGGAGAAATGGAACTTCTTTGGGGGACCTTGTGTAGGATGGAATAGAGGCACAAGAAGCTCTCTATGTTTGACAGAAGAAATCAGTCTACTCTAGAGCTCTCCCTATATCTCCTATCTCCTAAGTCTTCAAAAGCAATCTTCAAGCACAAGCAACTTCAAGCTCCAAGCATCATTATTTGTCTTCAATCATCCTCAAAGTCCTCATGAGGTCCAACAAGCCAAATCCAAGCCCAATCACCCAATTGAAAAGGCCCAAAATCCATCAAACCAAACAATATCCCAAGAGGGAAACACACCAATGTCAACCAACTTGCAAAAATCAAATAAAATTGAAATACTCATCATAAAATCCTAGATTAATTTCTAAGGGACCCTAGCTATGTACCCTATACCCCACATAAACCCCAAGGCCTAAATCAAACTAAAAAGCCAAAAACTATGTGTTGAAATGCACCTATGTCAAGTTGAAACCCTAATTCTAGCACACCAAAGTTTGATGTTCAAAACTAACTAAACTTAAATCACAAAAATGTGATAAAATTCCAGGGGGAACCTAATACTATATACTAACTATGGCAAAAAGAATTGCATCAACATTCTAAGCGAAATGATCATACTAAATTCAGCAAGTTGCAATATCAAAATAAAAGTGAAATAAAAGCAATTAAAAGTAAAATTAAACCAAAAAATGAAAAATGAATGAAATGACATTTTTATTCTTTTATAATTTTCTTGATGTCTTGATGAAAATGAGGGAAAAAATACCATACAAAAATGTTATGTTTTCAATTTATTATGAATTTTCAAAGAACTTAAAATAAATGTGTGAAAATAAAAGAAAATATGGAAAAAAAGGAAAATGAGCGTGTCCAATAGCAATCAAAAACAGTTCATTCACCAACTGGGCCCAGAGAGGGGGTGTTAATAGTCAGCGCGCCTAAGCCCAATTCTACTTCAGAAAATTAAAACGAAAATATAAAGGAAAATGGAAAAGTTATGTGGCAAATAACAATAAAACTACGTGTATTTCTCATTGGGCCTTGGAAGTGGGGTGTGGGTATCAAGTTTTGCACTAAGCCCAGCCAAATACATTAAGTGAAATGGAGCGTTTCACTAATGTCTCAGAATCCTTCACAAACTGAAGCAAGCTCGTGGCTATTGGATCTTGTTTTGAGTCAAAGTCTTCCTAAGATCTAAAGGCAAATATATCATCCTCTTCCTTTTAAATTATGGAGGGAGAAACAGCCATGGAAACAGAGTGAAGAACATCATCTTCCCCAATTCGCAACTCCATCAATTCTTCATCAAAAATCACAAATTAAAACCCTAACTCACTCCATTTTTCACCAGCAATTCAATCATGGTAATCAAAATCACTGAATCACTCTCCTTCTCAAAACACGATTGTAATCTCAGAAATCGACCAAGAACCAAAACTCATCAAACTTGAAATTGAATAGCTCAACCTCTTTCCCACTTCACCCTGATCATTTCTAGCTATCAAACTAAGATTATAACACCAAGAACACGAAGATACAAGCATGAACAGAAATTGAGTCACTCACTTAATTGTCTCTAAATCAACCCTAATGCTACTAGAAAGCTCCATATGATCATTTACATTGGATCTAACCATTCAAAGCCTATTGAAACTGCCTAAATCAAGCCATAGAGTGAGGTTTACATACCTGCAATTTTGAGATGTACAGAGTGATCAAAGCTTCAAGATAAGCTTCAATAAGTTCCAGACACCTTCACCAACACCAAAGGAGGCTTCTGTATGCAAAGAGATGAATTGAAATGGCTTGGATTCTTGAATTCGGTCTTGAGTTGCAGGCTGAAAATTCCAAGTGCAATCTCACAGTTCTTCAATGCTCTTGCTATGGATTCTATCTGGAATCATCCAGCAATGCTAGAGCAAGCTTCTGAGATCAAAAGAATCGATTGGAAGTGGTTGAAACTTGTAACTGAATTCTATTTTGCAAATGGAAGATTGAAAATGCAATCTCATAAATCTCTCTCAATTCTCTCCAACTCAAGCTCTGAATCACTTCATATGTATATATAGAATGTAGATGAAGGCTCTAGAAAGTTCTGGATTGATCCTATGAGAAATTCACCATCTCATGTCATGAAAATCTCATCTCATGCTTGGTTCATATCAGCTCATGATTTAGCTTGTATTTGCACTCAATTCTGATCCAAATTGTCTTCTAATGAGATATTGGATGTGTTAGGATGGAATGTAGCCTTGGTTATGCCTTGAAGATTGGTTTGGCAATTGTTACTTATGATGCAAGTAACCAATTTACAAAGAAAGTCATTGAAATAACCCTCAATTCAAAATTGTGGCAATGTCAATGTTCTCAACATGCATTTTACAATCAAATTGGTATGTCATATGGATTGGTTTGGATTTGTAGATCAAAAACCCTAATTTTCAACTTTGGTTTATTTAAAATTCACCTTCATTTTAGGCCATTTTGGTGACTTTTTGAAGCAAGCCATTCCAAGCTCTCATGACCACTTATCTAGCCTAAAAACATCATTTTTAACACATCTCATGTTGAATATTGTTTCATTTGAGGAGTGGAAGATGGAGATTTGGACCTATGTTGGAAAATGACCTGTAATTCAACTTTCCCAAAATACCCCTGGATTGCCAAGACCATAACTTGAGTTCTACAAATCCTCTTGAGGACTTCTAGTACTCAAATTAAATATAAGATCAATATATACAACTCTTATGTTGGCCAAGAATCCATTTGAAAACTCCTTCATGGGCAAAAGTTGCTTGGAAGTCAAGTGACTTTCACAGATAAATTTCAGTGTCCTCTGGAGACCCATAACTTGCAAGAACCATAACTTGAGTTCCACAAATCTTCTTGAAAACTTCTAGTACTCAAATTAAATCTATTGAGAAGCTCTACAAGTTTCATGTTAACCAAGAATCCATTTGAAACTTGCATTTTGACTCATCTGGCTTGGAAGTTAGACCTAAATCAGGGGATTTTACACTAAAACCCTAATTTGGTAACTCCTCTTCTTCTTGATTCCCTTTGGTTCCTACTTGGCACAACAACACACATGTATCCACATATCAATTCATGAATTCCACAACCTCCAAGTTGGCCTTGATGCTCTTCAATCACTCAGTTGACCTAGGGTTGACCCAGATGAAACCCTAGTTGACTGTACTTCAACTCTGGCTCTTGTACTTGTATCAATGACTTGTCTCATCTTCAAAATGACCCTCTAGGTCTTCCATGATCTTTGTACACATTCCATACCCTCAACCATGGATCACACACTCATTGATGATCTTCAACCCCTCAAGATTAGGAGAGAAATCCACTGGTTGACCCTCAAACTTTTCAAAGCTTCAACTCATTTCTTAATTACTTGGATGGTCTTGAACTTGAATAAAACCCCTTGATGGGCCTCTTTCTGATAAGAATGACACTTGGTCCCTTGCTAAATGACTTGTTATGCTATGCTATGCAAATGATTAGACTATGTACATGACTTATTATGCAAATGACAATGCAATTGAAACATAAACCAAGTGAAATAGGTTGAGCAAATTTTAGGGTGCAACAAATGGTTAATCCCCACAGAGCATGATCAGGTGATCAGTGGTTTGAAAGGATCATCCCCGTACAGGACCGTTTTTTCTTGTTCTCCAGCAGGTTGTTTTTCCTCCGATAGGATGATTATCCTCAGTAGAGTTCGTAATTTCGAGCTTGTGAGCCATTCCCCAGCAGGATGGTTATCCCCTGCAGATATGGTTTCACCTTTCCAACAATTATTTTGCGGGAATATGTCTGTGATACCTGGTTATCCCCAGCGGATTCGACTTTGTCTTCAGCATTTATTTTGCTGGAGCACCTCTTTGCATTTGCATATATCATCATATTTGCATCTACTCAAATGCGTATCATTTCCATGCCGTATGGAGCATTACGCCATTATATAACATATGCATTTTGAAACATAAGTCAGGTTGGTTACCTCTTTGTTTTCAGGTGTTTTTTCCCTGCAGATAATTGAAATTCTTGTTCAGGAAGGTGTCCAGATGTTCAAATTTGTGGCGCGAGGTACGCGATGATAGCGTTCGCCCTATCATATGCTCCCCATCAGAGTTGCTTGGTTAAGTTTCTCTTCTCCCCCAGCGGAGTTCTTCTCAAGTTGTTGTTACGTCAACATTAAAAGATTTCGTGGTTTAAACTTTCAGAGTTGTTACTCGTGATTTCCCCAGTAGAGTTTTTTTCCCACCAAGTTGCTTGGTTAAGTTTCTCGTCTTCCCCAGTGGAATTTCCTTCAGACTGCCGTACATCAGTTTTGAAAATCTTGAAGTTATTACCTGTTGTCGAAATAGGTGTTTGGCGGCTGTCGTCAGAATTTCCCCGCAGAGTTGTTTGTTCAAGTCTTCGGATGCTCGACTCGCTTTTATTTAGCGTATGCTCGTTTCTTCGGAAATGGAAGGTTGACGTGATAGTTCAACGGTCGACGTGATGGTTCGACAGCTCTCACTTTTATTTAGCATATGCTCGTTTCCTTGTAAACGAAAGGTTGACGTGATGGTTCAACGGTCAACGTGATGGTTCGAAAGCTCTCGCTTTTATTTAGCGTATGCTCGTTTCCTTGTAAACGAAAGGTTGAAGTGATGGTTCGACAACTCTCGCTTTTATTTAGCGTATGCTCGTTTCCTTGTAAACGAAAGGTTGACGTGATGGTTCAATGGTCAGCGTGATGGTTTGACAGCTCTCTCTTTTATTTAGCGTATGCTCGTTTCCTTGTAAACGAAAGATTGACGTGATGGTTCAACAGTCGACGTGATGGTTCGACAGTTCGCACTTTGGTTGACGTGATGGTTCGATAGTTCGCGCTTTTATTTAGTGCTATGCTTGTTTCCTTGTAAACGGAAGGTTTCCGTGATGGTTCAACAGTCGACGTGATGGTTCGACGGCTAGCACTTTGATTCAGTGCTTTTCTCCTGCTTCTTCAGAAATGGAGGGTCGAGGACGGTATTTAGATATGGTCTTTGGACGGTGTCGCTTATGGTGATGTATTTTGGAAGGATTGATGGTTTTAATTTAGTTTGTTGATTCAAAACCTGTGGCGTCACGCAGGTGGTTGATGATGAATCAAATGTTCTTTGTCAAGATGATGGATCAGTTGTTGCCGTGACAACCATATTCAGTTTTCTGGATATTGATTCCCAAGCAGTTTTTGCGCAATTTATTTCTGCGGTTGGCAAATTTCCGGGTTATTTGGTATTCAACCGTCTTCTACCACGATTGTTTGAAAGCCGTTCTCTTTTCACCCAGTCGGGTCCAAGCCACTTGAATAGGGGCAACTGTTGCACCCCAAAATTTGCCCAACCTTTTTATCACTTGGTTTATGTTTCACTGCATAGCATAACATTGTCCTAGCATAGTTCTAGCATTTGCATAACATAACATCCTTCATTTAGCAGGGGATCAAGTGGGGTTTATGTCCAGAGAAGCCTATCTAGAGGTTTTATGCAAGCTTAAGAAGTCACCATAATCATCAGGAAGGGGGTTGGGTTCTTAAGGAGTCCATGTGCTTGTATGGGGTCAGTCTTCGAATTTGAGGACCAGTTGAAGATCATCAAGGGGTGATGAGGTCTTGACCAAGGTGAGGGAGTGTGAGTAGATCTCATTTGAGTGCCTTGAAGGTCATGTTGGAGCTCAATTAAGTCATTATGCCAGGTGTGGGAAGTCACAGTTGAGGGTGTTGCAAGTAGGGTTGTCATATGAGTAATTCCAAGTCAACCGGGCAATTGAAGAGGATCATAGCTCAATTCTAGGTCTCTGTAACCATGGATAGTTGTGTTGAGACACATGAGATAATATTTCAAGATCAATTCATCAAGAATTCAAAGTGTGAGGAGTTGCTAAATTAGGGTTATCAGGGTAAAATCCCCTATTTAGTGCCTAACTTCAAGACAACCTATCTCAAGATAAAAGTTTCATCCCCACTTTTGGATAACATTAGACTTATAGAGAATGCTCTTAGCTTTAATTTGAGTACTAGAAGTCCTCCATTGGATTTATAGAACTCAAGTTATGGTCCATACAAGTTACAGGTCATCTGAGGAATGTGAAACTTGTCTGTGAAAGTTCATCAACTTCCAAGGAACTTTTAACCTAGAAGGGTGTTTCTCTTGAACTTTTGGCCAGCATAAAAGTTGTAGGTCTTGATCTTAGATTTCCAAATTGTATTATAAGTCTTCCATATGATTTGTAGAACTCAAGTTATGAGGTTTACAAGTTAGGGGTATTTTGGGAAAGTAAGATTATAGGTCATTTGGCATCATAGGTCAATTTCACTATCTTGCAAGCTTCAAATAGATTTTTGTTCAACATGAAAGTTGCTCAAAATGATGTTTTTAGTTTAGCCAAGTATCAAGAGTCCATGGATATGGATTGTATCAAGCATTGGTTGAAGAAAATTCCCAAAAAGACCATTTTAATGGATTAAAGTGTAAAAATTCAAAACAATTGGAAATAATATGGTTTTAGGCCAAATTTGTGATCATTTTGATTGGAATGGACATTCTAAAGGCTTTGGCATTATCACATTTTTGAATTGAAGCTCATAACATGGCCATATGGAGTCTTACTTTATTATGAAGCAACATACCAAATGCATCCCTTTGATTGGAATCAAGGATGGAAAACTATTCCATTGCACTCCCTAAGTGTTAAGTAAATGAATTGGACTGGATTTGAGGGGAGAGCAAGGCAAAAACGTGTACCACCATCTTTGAAATTTTGGAAGGAAGTGAAAATGGAAAATCTCAAAATGGGCTTTGTTTGGGCCTCCAAAGTTGTTTAACTGACTATAAATTGGATGTGGATTATTCTGAGAAGCTTCTAGTGTCAAATTCATTTGAGAAACCATTAGAGCAAGTTGAAGAAAAAGCTTGAAAGTGATTTTTCGGTTTTGAAGAATCAGAGGGTTTCATTAAGAATTGGTGATCAAGAAACGTTCATCATCAATTATTGAAGCTATCTGCACTTGTTGGAGGCGAATTGAGGTCTGAAACCACCACACTCGAAGCTTAAAATCAGGTTTCCATTTCTTGAACTTGCACTCAATTTATGCGTTTTTATCACCTTAGATTCATGTGGTTAGGTTGCAATTAGGATATAGATGGATTCTGGACAGTTAATTTGAGGATTAGTGACAAATTAAGTTTGGATCCATTTTCGGTTTGGACCTAGATTTGTTTAATCTTGGAGTTTTAGCTCATTTAATTAGGATATTTGTAATACTCACGAAATTTCGCACGAGTTTCATTCAAGAATCATTTGGATTGGTGGAATATTGAGAGAGATAGGAGGACGTGAAATTCTCCAGTGAAGCTCCGGCCGGTCGTGGCCGGATTCTGCGTTTTCCCTCCCCTGCGTTTTTCAAATTGGAGAAGATGAAATCACAGCCGTTCATGCATGAGGAAGACGAAGACCAATTCCACATATCCTACGATGCAGAACGCGCCACCTCACCCCATTCCAAAACGCATCGTTTCAATTAGTGGATTCCGAGGCTTGTTTCAGCGCGCTTCTTAACCTAAGGAGCGAGGGTTCGATCCCTCGCGTGTCCTTTTTGATTAATTGTGAGAGAAAACTGAGTTGAATTAATCTGATGTTGGGCCTTGGTTTTCCTGTGTTATCTGCGCCTCCCCCTTCGCAGGCCCAAATGCAATACACATTGGAATAGCTGCTTAATACACCTCCCTGGACGCGTTATTAGGAAATAATTTTGTTGAATTCACACTCAAATGGGCCCAGCGCCCATGTGCTGTTAGAACCCCCCCCCCCCCCCCCCTCATGGGACCAGGCGAATGAGCCTTGTTTTTCCTGCTAGTTGAACCCCTCCCAGTTATTTGTTTTTATTTTATTTTCTTTCATTTTGTTGCTTTAATACTTGTTAGATTTAAATCATAAAAAATAGTAAATCTTGGTAATAAATTCTGAAAACATTTGTGGATATAGATTTAGATGTTTAGGATTTTATCATGTTTTTTATTTTAATTTTCCATGCATTTTCCATTTATTTCATATTTTCTCTTTCAGTGCACTTTTAATAATGAAATAATGTTGTTCTGAATTTGTTGATTTTATTTCTCATCCATACTTCTGAGTTTGATCTTGAAATTTTGTGTGCTGGCTATATACATGTTAATGTTGCTATGTGATTTTTGTTGGGATTTTTAGATCATTTTAAATAGGATTTTAGGGTAGTTGTTTAGGAGTATTCTTTAGTGAATTCCTTTAGTACACCCTTGAAGTTTTGGATTTAATTTGGGCATGTTTGAGTTAGATTTAGCTTCTGATTTTTCTACCATGGAATGTTGATACATATAGGATAGTGTAGTATTTTCCTTAGAATTTTTAGGAACGAGTTCCCCTTAGTTCCCCATTTTACAAATTGGCCTTAGTATAGGTGATCATTAGGAGATAACATTTGAGGTTCTTTAGAGATTCAAGTAGGTGATGATCTTTCCCTAGGATTAATTCCCCTTTCAAATACTCCTTGCTTAATTAGGATCCTTCATTGTGGGTATAATTCCTCCTGTGGAGGAATTCCCTGCCTTTCACATTGGAGTTGAGCCTAAGCAAGCTCTCTAAAGGAAATGGATTTGGTTGAGTGTCTGTGGTAGGTTCCTGTGGAACTTACCTTGCTTCTCATCTCCATTCTCCTAAAATTCTCTCATTATTTCCTCTTTAGGAACCTTCTTGAGGTAGCATAGTCCCTCCTGTGGGGGGAATATGGAACACCTATTGAAGGAGCCAAACCTTTAGGTTTCCCCAAACTTCTCTTAGTTGGTTGAGTGCCTGGGATAAGCTCCTGTGGACCTTACTCTTGCCTCCCAACACCCAATTTCTTTCCTTAGGATAGAAGCTTGTTTGATTATTTGTGGGATTGAACCCCTTACTTGTCAAATTCCTTTCCTTCTCTTGAAGACGGTGTGGACTTGAAGAACAGTTACAGACTTTGGATTGGATTGCTTCCAAAAGATTGCTCTGCTGTGGAGATTGCTGGCTTGTTTTCCCTGTTTGTCTGTTTTCTTCTTGTTTAACTGTATTGATGTGCATTGACATGACTTGCTTGGAGTGTTGCATTAGTAGTAGGCTTCATGTAGATGATCATAGGCCTAAGAGCATCCTAAGGGTTGAGCTTCTCCCCTTGCTTGTATTGCATTAGAGGTTGAGTTTCTCCCTCTGCTTGTATTTTTTACTGGGTGGCTTTGCTTGCTGGTATTTGGTAGAGCTCAGCTCCCTTGCCTGTGTGGTGTGTGGTCTGTTTCATTGCATTTACTTTCTTCTATTATCTTTGCAGTTATTCATATCTGGCTTGAGGTTGAGATGAGCTTGTGGAGGCTTATGCCCCACACATATTTCCTCCCTCACTTGCATTGCATGTATCTTTACAGTAATTTCTTTACAGTTATTTCTTTTACTGTTTGCTTTCCTTTGCCATGTTCCCCTTGGAACTCTGACTTCTCTTGTTCAAGAGAAGTTATGACAGACATTAGGATTCTAACCATGCATGATAACATTAGTTAGTTTCCTTTCTAACCTCAACCGTAGGACGAATATTGCATGATAACTGTAGGATCGAGTCAGTTTCCCTGCAGAGAGTCTGTTTCTCTTCTTATCTCACACAACAGTAAAAAAACATAATAAAGGCAAGTTAGTACAAGCGCGTTACGAGCCTTAAGCTACTTGGGAAATGATGATTGAGCGGTCTCCTCTCAATCATCTAGAGTGTTTAGTATATGTCCTTTAGACGATATACGATGCATTCGCTCCTAAGTCATAGTCTCTAGTGCTGTACAAACTACAGACAACTAAAAAACACTTCTTTCGTAAAAAACAGAAAACAAAGATCAAACATCTTTTTGTCCTTTTGGACCCTAATCCCTTGGAAACCCTTTTTCAGAAGGAGAGTTCTGTTAACTTTCGGTTCTACCACAAACGGTAATGCCTAAGTCTCCAAAGGTCGAGCTGCAAACACCAACTGCTGGAAATGTCTGTTAACTTTACTTGGATAAAAAGCAGCTGAACAAACCTGTGCTCTTCGTAGCCCGAACTACGTTTGCTCTGATCTTTCATGCCGTATGAAAGTACGTAGGCACAAGATGCGATATCTTGGCGAGCAACCTTCCCCCCTTTTTACCCGTAGTTAGGCGAACTACGTTGACTCTGATTTCTCGTTCCAGACGGGAATACGTAGGCATAAAGTGCGATACTTTGCCGAGTCATTTTCTTTTCTTTTCAGACCAGACCTCTTAGCGTAGATAGATTTAACAAACCCGTAAGATAAACACAACAAGCGTGGATCCCATCGAGTACGATGGACGTGAGGGATGCTAATACCTTCCCCTTGCGTAACCGACTCCCGAATCCAAACAACGGTTGCGATGACCTTGTCTTATACCTTTTCGTAAAGTTTTTCCGATCGTTTCCTTTCCCGTTCTAAGGGATAAATAACGAAAGGTGGCGACTCTTCTGTTTTGCCGGCACCTTATTTTCGCAGTAGCAACAAGTAGACTAATGAATATTAAAAAATTAGATCTAGTTACAAACATCCTAACCCAAAGAAATTCATTTTTTTGACTCAATGTGTATAATGTACATTTTTTATGTGTAAAAAGATGACTAGTTAAAGAAAATCAAAACAACAAAAATTATATGACTTAATTGCTGCCAGGGGTGCAGAGTTATAAAGATGGTATGGCCCACGACTTTGGCCCAAGATCACTTGTGTCTTTGTTGTATCAGTCTAAGGGTGTGAAGGCTAAAGATAGGTTGTACAAATCATGGGCTTGATGGCCCAATCCGCAGCAACGCCAATCAAAACAAAAAGAGCGGCAATACATTGAACACTTTATGCTATGAGAATTTCCAAAACACACAATTCATGTTCCACAAGAACACTATCAACCAAAATGATACAATCCGCGTCAACCCTCCATCAAACTAAACCTCGTAGAACATACCTTCCACCAATTCATCTTGTTTCTTCTGTATCAGGGTAAGTGTTCAACCATAACTGGTCTTGGAAGCATATTTCGGTCATGTATGTTTTTGTTGGTCATGCCGTTGAGACTCCTCTATCGAATATTCCGTCTTCTGGTGTCGATTCTCCTTCTGTTATAGAGCTTCGTATTGGTGAGGAATTTGGAGTCCTATTCGATCGATACGGATTCATGCGCGGTTGCAATTCAGTTCAATTAAGTTAGAATAGATTAGGGTGCATTGAGATTGAAGGAAGTTATATCAATATGTTGTGAATCAAAGCGATAAGAAGTAGGAAATGAACGCGAGAAAGAAACAGAAAGATTTATTGTCTATGCTTTCGGTTCAGCCACGGTAAGGTTTCGGTTCGAGTTGGTGATCGACTCGGTTTTCTTGTGAGTTACTTGAATTCAGTGTTGATGTTTGAACGCGTGGGTGCAGGTGTAGTGGTTGCGAGTTGAAGGATCAGAAAAGGTGAACACTTGGTTGTAACATCGCCAACGTCTTCATGAGATTTTGCAAGTAGTTTGAGGTTTTAGTTTCACAGGCTGGTTTTTCATTGTTATTGGTTCAGATTTTTGATTTATGGCTACTGAATTATTGAGGTAAACTAAGACCAAGGGGCACATCTTCTAAGCAGCTAAAAGTCGACTAAGACACTGAAAAATTAGAAATGAACCTACGACATACGATATGCTAATCATTTGAGATCTTGGGCTGTAGTAAGTATTGCTTATTGCTAGCATGCGGTGAGGCCATCCGTTTTCTCCAATGACAACTAAGGTGATGATCCAACTACGTTTCTCCAATGACAACTAAGGTGATGATCCAACTACTTTGAACCCCTAGTTTCCATTAACACTAACTATGGCTAGAGTTGCGAACTTGCTAATAGAATTGTGAGACAAATATGCACCCCCAAGTAACATGGTCATGTGTTATTGGCATGGTTACAATAAGATTATGAGCCTAATAGTTAACTAGCATAGCCAAGAAGATCTATTGTACATGTATAATAAATTGGTATTTTTTTTTGGAGCATAAGATTGATCAGAGACAAACTCTCCTCCACCAAACCTAAAAAGGCTGCAAGCATGTCAAGCCCACCATTGTACAATACTTTCACATCATACTCCAAGACAGTTCCTTTACCTCTCATCATTCTCCTGTATGACAAGATAGAGTACTTCTTAGTCAGAATGTGAATCACACGTCCCACAACAGATCTTCAAGTCCTTCTCCAAGGAAAGACACACCAGATGATACCTACAGCATCCAATAGTTTTTTATATGCCCACAACTGGACTTACTACTGCCTAGTAATCTACCTGAAGATCTTCACAGCTCCACCAGCTTGATCAACTACATCTCCAAAAGAGGGTAATCTTCCATACACAACTTAGGGCTTCTACCACAATCTTCAATATATGAATAGAATCAAATCCTCCTTTGGTCTTCAACCAACTACCCTTCTGCACAAGAGTAATTAGTTCCAAGCATGAACAAACCCAGAACCTTCTTTGGTCTTCAAATAACTACCCTTCTGCACAAGAGTAGTTTTCTAAAGGCCCACTGCTTAAATAACCAAATGCCATAGTTTGGTTACTCAGCATCTGTCTAGACAATCTTCCACCAAGTAAATTTGATATTCTACTTGCTCCAAGGCAACTTAGATACACCAAGACTTGGACCTGTAACATCTACTCCTTCACACAGTTCCTACACCCTGCATGAGATAATATTAATTCCATTCATACCCGAGAAGATCAGCCTAGCTTATAATGATGTGCCACAACATCAATTAAGGCCCTGAAGTTTTCTTGATGTCACAACATCTGATAAGACATCCTGCTGGTGAATTTAGTCCTCCATTATGCCATTTAAAAGAACCTCATCAAGAGTACCATATTCACATAGACTTGATTGTTGATATCAGGTTTGAGTAGACACTCTCTATTCTGCAATAGCTACCTTTGAAATGCATTTGCTTCAGAAGACTCCTCTTTAGAGAAACCAAACGTGCCAAGGCTTGATTCTTCAGGGAAGATTAGTCACAAGAGATCTTTACAGAGGGAATCCCGCTTTCCTTAAGTAGAGCCTTCTGCAGAAGGTCAGAGATAACTGCCACTTATCCTTGTCCTCCAAGTTGAGCATGGTCACATGATTCTATGCACTTAGATCAGAAATAAACTGACCCAAGCAATGCTATTACCAGCACCAAATTCTAGACAAGTTTCTTACCAGGAAAATTTCTAGATAAAGATCAGATGCTTCCACTAGAACACACCTGCTGCACTCCAATGCTCTTGGATTAGAAATAAGCTGATCCAAAACAGTCTTCATCTTCCAACAACACTACATTCTAGTCTTAGTTTCTTGCCAGGAAACTTACTAGAATAATGACAGATCCTACCACACATGAGTATGGTAACACGATCATCAACTATATCTCCTTCAACATACTTCTGTACAATCTATGCTGATGGAATGTCTCAACATCTGGTTGAACATCAGATCTTTGAAGTAGACAAAGCAGATTAGGGACCTTATGCTTGTGCTGCAACTGATGAGACAACTTGATCATTGACTAAGGATAATTCATTAAATATTTGTGAAGATCTCAAATAGCAATGAATCTTAAATCCTTATAACTAATCTTTCTCTGAACTTCAACAATCTTGAACTTCATGGATAACCAATTAAATACGTGTGTAGTCCACAAATAGTAATTGATCTTAAATCCACACAACTTCAGGAATACCAAGGCTTAAACATCAAGGCTGACACCCTTGACTCAACCGACCTGTGACTTCCTCTTGATAACAGAGCCCTTGCACACCATGAATGGTGAAAATAAATCACCTCCCACTATCTTCTCTAAAACAGCCTTCAGCACAATAGAGCAGCCCAAGCACACAAGTAACAGCTCAGTAACTCAACCAACCCAGCCATGCATCGAACTGAATATAGGGGAATCTTCTCCCAGGGCTACCAGAGTTTTTTCATCAAAAAAATATGCAGCGGAACCACCAAAAGAACATCTTCAACATGCCCTAAACAAGTTGTCAGAACATCTTATAGGACATACTACAGAAGTAGTCACTCCTCTTTTGGAAAAACAACCAGCAAGTCATAAAAGCTCTTATATCAGAGGGCACAATAGAAGTTACATAAACTCCTTATTTTGCAAACTCAGCAAATCAGCTGCAGCTTCTCCTTGTTTAAACCACCAGAAAGTATCTCCCAAGATCTCATCCAGAACATACAGGATGCCTGCTCTGATACCAATTGAAATTCTGGTATGCATATCTCATATGTCCTAAGGGATGCAAAGAACATTGATCTTTGCTGAAACTGAACAAGGACAGACCGTGACCAATTTAAATTTCTTTAAATTGTACCAATGTCATGACCAACATCATGATGTCTCTTGTAACATCAGCAAACAGACAAACTATTTATCTAACCAGTTAAATTGTGCAGAATTGTAAATGCTGAAAGATAAATAACACAATGAATTATTTACAAAGTTCAGTGCAACCTCACCTACATCTGAGGGATACCAAGCCAGGAAGGAAATCCACTAGTAGCAGAATCAATTCAGAGCTAAACTCCCCGTTTACAACTCCTCACTTAGTCTCTACCCAATGCAATTTCTGGCTAGAGACCACTAGACAAGAGTATACCCACTCACTCCCCCCTAATCACCGCAGTGATAATCAATTCAATACAAAATTAGACTTTAGAAGACACTCTTCAAAGTCACAATACTTGATTTTGCTTAACAACTTCAATCAAGGACAATACACTCTTGCTTAAAAGCTTTGAGTGACACAATGAACACAACAGTTCATACACACTAAATCAAAGCAATCATGCAGCAGATAATTGCTTGGTATACAAGTATCCTAAGACACCATACACACATGAAGAACAACTGATACAATCAGACTTCTTCACTCACAAATATGTCTACCACAATGTATCAAAAGATACAAAGGGTGACTTACAAAGACAAACACACGGGACTCTAAAACCCTAAACCTTTATTTTTCACTCTAGTTGTTCTTGATGTGAGTGCTTGATTTCCTCTGCTTCTGCTCCTCCTTAAATAGTAGTGCAGACTGGGCTTGGGCTGTTTAAAACTAACAAACATTAGGTTTAAGCACATTAAACCACTTTGCATAATCCAAGGTGCTATCAAATAGGTCATAGACGTTTAATGATAAGCTCAGCACTGCCTAGAATCTCGCCCGAGATAACTAGGGAACCCTAATAAGTCTCCTGAAATCTAGCCTGAGATAACTCATGAAATATAACAGAAAACCAACATGCCTGCTTGTTGCCAGCTACCTGATGTCATACGCTTGATGTCATAGCATCCAACATGACATCCAATTCTCTTTGTGCTAGCTCACTAAACTTACCCTGTAGAGCACTTCTGCAAAATCTTCTTCATAATAGTAGAAACAAATATATTATAGTTTCCTAAAAAGTCTCAGAGATCCTTTTTATGAACACCAATTAAATATGCACTTTCATGGTATGAATATCTTTGAACGACACACATTTGATGAGATATATCCAACAGGATCTCATCAAACCAAACCACTTATGTCAAATGATAGCAGCTCCTGCTATACCAGACAACGATGTCATGACGTTCAGTATGACATCCATGACATCAGTTCTGTCTTCAGCTCCTGCTGCACCATACAGCGATGTCATGACATTGGTAATGACATCCTGTTCAAAACACATGACAACAGTTCTGTCTTCAGCTCATGCTAGCTCCTGCTGCACCAAACAACGATGTCATGACATTGGTAATGACATCCTGTTCAAAACACATGACAGTAGTACTGTCATAACAGTAGATGTGGATGTTATGGCATCTTGCTTAACATTAGTGCATAATCATGTTTTACCAAAATTTAGCCAATTATAGAACCATGGACAATAATAGAATCATGAAACTAACAACCCTGTTGACCAAAAGTCAACCACCTCTCTACTTTACATTTTTCAAATTCAAAGTACTTCCTGATTTAAACAAAACACCATCATTAAAGAGTCTTTGACTTAATTGTTACAGATGGAGATGAAATGTTGAAATATAGAATGTACACAGATGAAATGAATGAAACCTACATATGAATGCTTTCTAGATGCATGCAGATGAAAAAGCCATAAGCCAGGTAAAAAATGAAAAAAGTAGAGCAAATTTTGGGGTGTGACAGGAACATGAGGAAACTTTTAATCTGATTAGTGAGATGGTGGACTATACTTTTAGTGTGAACGTGACCTATGACGAACCTGAAGATTTTGACGGGGAAGAGTTGTCGAATTAGGAAGCACAAAGATTTTATCAGTTGTTGAATGAGATGAATACGCCGCTGTTTGAGGGGTAGTCGTACTCAAAGTTATCAATATGTGTGAGATTATTGGCAGTACCAATCCTAAGGCAAAGAAAACAGACCTACCGTCGAGGGCCTCAAAATATTAGGGCCTCAAATTTTTTTATTTGGATAATTATATATATCAGGTCCAACGAATAAAAAATAAGCTAATAGTAAAAATCAAACTTATTCCAAAACCCCTCAACTTCTTTCACGTTTGCAAAATCAATTTTATTCCAAAATCCTTCAACTTCTCTCACGCTTCCAAAATCCTTCAACTTCTCTCACGCTTTCAAAATCAATTTTATTGCAAAACCCCTCAGCTTCTATCATGCTTCCAAAATCAATTTTATCACTGCTTCAGCTCCACCTTCACTGTTTCATAGCTTCCTCCAATCACGTTTTCTTCTAATCAGGTTTTCACTATCCTACTTTAAGGTGTGTATTTATTTATTTTCTTTACTTTTTTGGGGTTGAAAGTAAATATAGATTGAAATTGAAATAGAATAAAGGTGTATTGAATAAATTATTTGGTTAAAATTAGACTACTGTAAAATTGAGGTAGTAATTATTTTAGGTCAAATAATTGTATTTGTATAGAACACATAATTTTTTAGATAATAATTATAACTTGTATAGAATAGAACAAGCAAAATACTGTAACTTAAGTTTGTAGTATTTATTGAATTTATTGTATAGAACAAAAGATACTGTAACTTGTAATAGATAATTTTCTATAACTTGTGATAATAATTTTCTAAGATACTGTAATTGTATTAGGTATTATAACTTGTAAAAATAATTTTCTATCACTTGTTTTAGGTATTTATAAATTTTAATTACTTAATTTTATTTATTAATTATCTCTTAAGTTTTTTATTTATCGGTTCAACTTCAACGTTGCGGAATTGATCGGTTCAACTTCAATGTTTTAGGTTCTAAATTTTTTTTAATTATTTTTTTATGCCTCCTAAGATTAGAAAGTTTAATTCTGGTTGTGAGAAGCGTAAGAAAAAGAAAAAACTTGATGAGTTAACTTAATCTCAATCAGGAGCTCTTGATAAATTTATTGTTAAAGAACCAATAAATTTTTTTTAAAAATCAAAATATTGATGTTGAAATTATTGGTAATATAGAGGAAAATGCTAATGTTAATGCTACCAAAAATGATAATTTAGATGCTAAAAATATGGGAGAAAATGCTAATGTTAATGCTACTGAGAATGATAATTTAAATGCTGAAAATGTTGATGCTGAAAATGTTGATAATGCTAATGACAATGGTGAAGATATAGATATATTTGATCCAAAAATATGCGATTCTCTTGAGTCTAAAATAGTTGATTTATTAGCAATAAAAAGTCTTAGAAGAGATTTGTCTATTGTGAAGGGTCTTAAAGATAAATTATCTAGATGTTTTACGACTAATTTGTATACTAGAAATTTACTAAATGGAGAAAAATGCGATAGAGATTGACTTGTTTATTCAAAAAAGCTTGATATAGTATTTTGTTTTTGTTTTAATTTTTTTTTAAAAAGGGATTGGTAGAGGTCAATTAACAAATGATGATTTTTGTACTTGGAAACACGTTGGTGAAAGACTAAGAGAGCATGAGGCAAACATGAAACATGTTCACAATATGACTACTTGGTATGAGTTGTGTAAAAGAATGGAATTTTCAAACTATTAATAAAAAAATTCAAAGGTTGATTGGGAAAGAAAATGAACATTGGAAAAACGTTTTAAAAAGAACTATTTCAATAGTGAAGTTTCTTGCTAAACATAATTTTGCCTTTCGTGGTTCTAATGAGAGATTACACCAAGATAGTAATGAGAGTTTTTTAGGCTTAATTGAAACGTTAGCTGAATTTGACCAAATTGTTCAAGAACATGTTAGATGTATTACAGATGATAATCTTCATGCTCACTTTCTTGGGCATAAAATTCAAAACGAGTTAATACTTTTGCTTGCTTCTGTAATTAAAAAAGAAATCATTAGAAAAATCAAACAAGCAAAGTATTTTTCAGTGATACTTGATTGTACTCCTGATATTAGTCACCAAGAGCAAGTGTATTTGATAATACGACATATGGACATTTCTTCAAATTCTATTAGTGTTGAAGAATTTTTTTTTTAGGATTTTTGGATGTGAATGATACAACTGGTCAATGGCTTTTTGGTGTTTTACAAGATGAACTGAAAAATCTTGATCTTGACATATTTGATGTGCGGGGACAAGGTTATGATAATGGGTCAAATATGAAAGAAAAACATCAAGGTGTACAAAAATTTTTTAGACATAAATCCAAGAGCCTTTTATACTTCTTGTGCTTGTCATAGTCTTAATTTGACATTGTGTGATATGGCTAACTCTTGTCGTAAAGCTAAAGATTTTTTTGGAGTTATTCAACGCATTTATACTATTTTTGCTAATTCTACTAAGAGATGACAAATTTTAAAAGATAATGTAAAATGATTGACTCTAAAATCATTATCATCAACTCGTTGGAGAGTCATGTAGATAATTTCAATGCTATAAAAACTCAAATGTCAGATTTTAGTGAAGCTTTACTTGAAGTGTCAGAAAATGATCTTGATTCTAAAATAAGAAATGAAGCTAAATTCTTAGCAACAAATGAGCTTGGTGATTTTGAATTTTTGACGGCGATAATTATTTGGTCTGAAATATTATCCGCAGTTATTGTGGTTAGCAAGCTCTTACAATCAAGGGATATGGTTATTGGTGTTGCTATGCAAAAAATAACAGAGTTGATTTCATTTTTTAAGGAATATAGAGATACCAGTTTCAAAAACGCCTTGAATTATGCTACAGAAATTGCCATTGAATTGAATATTGATCCAGTATTTCCTCAAAAGCTTATAATTCGAAGAAAAAGACAGTTTGATTAGAATTTGAATACCACACTAGTTGAGCTATTTGAAGAGGAATCTTTTAAAGTTAATTATTTTCTTTACCTTGCTGGTCAGGTTATTGCATCTCTTAATAAGAGATTTGAGCAATACCAACAATATGAAATTGTTTTTGGTTTTTTGTTTATTTCTCAAAATTTACAGTCATTGAACAATGCAACTTTAGAGTTTTATTGTAGTCATTTGGAAGAGACATTGAAACATAATGAACAATGTGATATTGATGGGAACAAATTATATGTGGAGTTAAGGCCCTTAAGAGATATATTGCCTATAGAAAATATTGGACCTATTGATATATTAATATTTTTGAAAGGTATGGATTTTTTCCTAATACGATTGTTGCATATAGAATTTGATTGACTATTCATGTGACAGTTGCCTCTGTAGAAAGAAGTTTTTTAAAATTGAAGTTGTTGAAATCTTACTCGCGGTCTACCATGTTACAAGAAAGGCTTAATGGGTTAGCATTGATTGCAATTGAGAATGATTTGTTGGAGAATATACAATATGAAGACTTGATTGAGAAATTTGCTTCAAAAAAATGCTAGAAGGAAGACTATTTTTTAAGTTGCTAGAATATATTTTGATGATATTTATTAAAATATGACTTTTTTTGTTATGTGAGTTGCACAAATAAATGACTATTTATTGTTGTTGATGTTATTTACAATTTATATAAATGATTTTTTTTAAATTATATTTTTTACTAGGGGTCCATTTTTATCATTCGCCCTGAGCCTCTAAAAAGTCAGGATCGGCCCTGATTATTGGCTGCCAAGTCAAATTGGAATGTTACAGATCAGTGTTTAGAATTCTTCGAAAAAATGATGCTCGATGCGACTCCTACGAAATACAACTTGCCTACAAGGTTTTATGATGCAAAGAGGTTGATGTCGAAGTTGGGTTTAAAAGTAAGAAAGATTGACTATTGTATTAGTGGTTGCATGTTGTTTTATGATAATGAGTTTGGTACTAATGATGGAGCGTTGGAGGAATGTAAGTTCTGTAAGAGTACAAGATATAAAGTTTGTATTAAAGCCATTGGCGGTAAGCAAAAACGTGTAGCAGTAAAGTCAATCTTTCAATAATACCAAGGTTGAAAATGATGTTTGCTTCAATGCACAGTGCAAGTCAAATGACATGGCATCATATAAACAAAATAAGTTCAGACACTATGCGACATCCATCTGATGGCGATACATGGAAGCAATTTGATCGCATACATACTGATTTTTCTGTAGTATCTAGAAATGTGAGGCTTGGATTATGCTTTGATGGTTTTACTCCATATGTCCAAGCGTCTGGAAGTGGATATTCTTGTTGGCCAGTTATTGTAACTCCTTACAACCTCCTTCATGAGATGTGCATGACAAAACCATACATATTTTTGACCTACCTCATTCCAGGACCGTCGAGTCCAAAATCCGAAATCGATGTGTACTTACAACCTTTAATTGATGATTTGAAGAGGTTGTGGATTGGAGAATGGACTTATGATATATCAAGTAAAAAAAACTTTAGTATGCGAGCTGCCTTGATGTGGACTATTAACGACTTTCCAACATATGGCATGTTGTCTGTATGGGGTACATATGGCAAAATGGGATGTCCACATTGCATGGAGAATATCAAGGCGTTTACGTTGGAAAGGGGGGGGGGGAGTTCGTGGTTTAACTGTCACCGTAGATTCATACTAGGAAATTATCCGTATAGAAGAAACAAAACTGATTTCAAAAAAGACGAACAAGTAACATATTTGCCTCTGCCTCGATTGTCACTAGGTGAAGTATGGAACCAAGTTTGTGAACTACCAAAATTCACAGATATTGGTAAAGCATGTAGAATTCAAGGATATGCGATCACACACAATTGGACAAGAAACGTATATTTTGGGACCTCCCATATTGGAAAGATAATTTGTTGCGCCATAATCTTGATGTTATCCATATTGAGAAGAATTTTTTTGATAATGTATTTAACATAGTGATGGATGTTAAAGACAAAACTAAAGACAATGAGAAGGCTAGACAAGACTGAAAATTTGGTGTAGTCGAAAAGAGTTAGAGTTGAAGCGTCAACCGAATGGAAAATTATTAAAACCTAAGGCTAATTACAATCTAACTTTCCAAGAAGCTAAAGTAGTTTTTTGATGGTTAAAATAATTGATAATGCTCGATGGTTATGCTTCAAATTTAGCAAGGTGTGCCGATGTTAACACTAGGAAGTTGCATGGTATGAAAAGTCATGATTACCATATTTTTATGGGACGATTGCTTCCAATTGCGTTTGGTTCACTACCCAATCATGTGCTTAATCCACTAACTGAAATTAGTCAATTTTTTAGAGATATTTGTGTGTCATCTTTAAGAGTGGATGACATCGTCAAGTTGGACCGAAATATTCTAGTCATTCTCTATAAGTCAGAATAAGTAGTTCCGCCTGATTTTTTTGACTCTATGGAACATCTACATGTGCATCTTGCATATGAATCTTTTCTTGGCGGCCCTGTTTAATATAGGTGGATGTATCCCTTTAAAGGTTCATGGGTGATTCAAAGTAATCAGTGAAAAATAAAGCTAAAGTTGAAGGATCAATATGTGCGCATTACTTGCATCAGGAAACATCTCATTTTTGCAGTCACTATTTCAATCACTTGATGTTAACTCTAAGAATCATAAGGATTCCAGTAAATGTTAACGAAAGAAGTCAATTTATCTTATCAGTCTTCAGGCTTCCTAGTCGTCCCTCTAGAAAGAAAGGTGTGCATTGGATGACCCAAAAATAAATGCAATCTGCACATGTTCATGTCTTGATTAACTGCGTTGAAGTTAAACCATATCTTGAGTAAGTATGTCCCAACTGTTTAATATTATTTACAGTATGAATGAAAAACTTATTATCTTGAAACTTATAGTGTGTTTCTTTATAGAGAATTTAACATCCTACTTTCGTAGCACCGGTGTACAAGCAACCTCCGGTCACATACATGCTCATTTTCCAGCAGGGTTCAAGGAGAAATTGTCATGCATTATTACACCGACTCAAGAAATACTCCATTTGAGAAACTTGTCTGAAGGCCCTATTCAAAGCACAAATGAATGACACACATACTTTGTGAACAAATATAAATTTCAGATTGAGACATGGACTGAAGGGAAAAAAAAACATAAACAGTGGTGTATTTTTAAAAGGAGTTACAGATGGTGGTGAGGATGACTTCTATGACTTTTTAAAACATATCTACAAGTTGGTATACAATTACTTGGACTCAAAAAATAAAGTTGTCTTGTTTTATTGTGACTAGTACGACCCATTTGCTAGAGATACAAAAATAGATAAGACATATGGTACTGTTGAGATTCGAATAAACTGAAGGTACAAAGAGTATGACCCTTTCATAATGTCACATATTGTTAGACAAGTTTACTATGTTCCTTATCCTTTAATTGTACCACGTAAGTTAGAGGGGTATGTTGTAATCAAAACAAAACCATTGGGTCATATTGAAACTGGAGATCTAGTGGAAGATGTTGCTTACCAAGTTGATGAAGTTGAATAAATTAATGATGTGATTGCAGTTGAACAAATTACAAGTTTGTCGAATACAATGGTTGAGGCGCATCAAGTTGATGCTTCTATATTGTTGGATGAAAATGATGTGGACGACGAGCATGACGAGTTTGGATCCGAGGATAATATCACATTAGATAACGATAACGATATGGATGAAGAGCATGAAGACTTTGAATAATTTGTTTTTGCAATTTAACTTGATGAAACCTTGTATTGAATGTGTTAATGAATATATATATCAATAAGATTGTGTTTTTTTAATATTTATTATTTATGTTCATGGATATATATTAAATGTGTATTCTCTTTAAATAGGTAAAATGCCACATCGATCTGATAAGGGTAAGGGTAAGAAGACCTAACGTCTGAGAGTAGTAGTATGTCAGACACCTCAGTTGGACATGTGTCCTCCCCCGCAGAGTCAAGTAGATCCTATGTCCATGGCCAATTCTCAGCTTTTCATGACATTATTCTCCCCTAAGAAGTATCCAGATTTTATTAGCCCATCTAGGGCTCCAGTTTTTATTAGCCCATCTGTGGCTCCACCTTTTATTAGCCCATCTGGGGGACCAGCTTTTATTAGTCCATTTGGGGGCCCTAGTTATTCATATTAATAGACTGGGGGACTTAGTTATGTTGGTGTAAGCCCTAGAGGCCAATACTTTTTGGTACTTGTATCGGATTATTCGTTTAATAATAAAAGGTATTTCTTTATTATGTTTGTCTTTCAGAATAATAAAGTCCCTAGAATAGTTAGTCTGTTTAATGAAATGTTAAGTGTGACTTAATCATGAGATCCCATTAAACATAAAGACATTATTCTTAAAATATCCGTAGTCAAGCTTTATTGCAAAGTGGGATAACATTAAAAGCATTGAGACTATTATGAAGATAGACTGATGATCACATCTCATGGATCATGGATAAAGAGTTATCAAGTCTTGACATAGGTATAAATATTAGGAGTAATATTTATACCGGATTGACCCGCTATGAGAATACTACATAGTATGTTATGCAAAGTGTCATAAGTTATTCTCATGGTGATAATGGTGTATTACCGCCCTTCGACCTGAAACCACTATGGACCCTAGATGTAGAGTCGGGTGCTTTATTGCTGATCAAACATTATCCGTAACTGGATGATCATAAAGACAGTTGATGGGCACTCCACGAAGCATGCTGAGGGACATGAGTGTCCTAGATGGAATTTGCCAATCCTGCATAACAGGAGAAATGTCTAAGGGCCCAATATTGAACTGGACAAGGATGACACAGTGTATGCCTTGTGTTCAATATAGACATAGGGGCAAAAGGGTAATTGTACAAACATATATTATCACGAAAAAGGTTTTGTCAGATCACATGACATTTTCGTGACTTGGGTAGCAGTGATGTGTTGCTAGATACCGCTTACTGTTTATTATGTTAAATATATAATTTAATATAATTACCAACGTTACGAAATCCTACAGGGTCACACACATAAGGACAGTTTGATGAGAGATAGAGAAATCAAAAAGGAACACCGTAAGGTACGGTGCACTTAAGTGAAAAAATAGAAATTCGGATAATATAATAATAATTATTGTTATTTTATAATGGTTATAAAATAATAATAAAATAAATATATTTATTATAATAATAGTTATTATAATAATATATAATATTATTATGGATCATGTGAATTGGGTTTTAGCCCGCAGCCCACAAGAGAGTCTATAAAAGGAACCCTTGTGATGAAGCTTTCACTTGATGCATTTTCGTTTTTGATTCTCTTTTCTCACTCAAATAATTCCGTTCGTAAGCAGCTAGCACTGTGACCGGAAGCTGTTCGTGTGGACTGAGTAGAGGCGTTGCACTTCATCAACGCTTGTGATCGCTGCATCAAAGATCTGAATCGCCACAAAGAGGTAACGATTCTATCACTGACCATGCTCATTCGTAAGGATCACTAAAGGAAAATTTTTGTTTTCCGCTGCGTTTAGATCGCAATTTTCCTTCAGTGGTATCAGAGCCACTTACGAAACCATGGATCTGATAGCTGTTAAATTTCCGTCTTTTCTGTATTTGATTCGATTAAAACACAGAATGAATTTAACAATAAACGATTAATTAAATTTGGCATCTATTGTGTACGATTTGGATGATTGATGTTGATTATGCTTCAGAAACCGACATTAGTATGGTGAAGTTGTGCGATACATTGATCATCCATAGGTTACACAATTAGATCGATCACTTTTATATAAGATATAAGAAATTCTGATGCAAAGATGGTATATGGGATATACTGTTTTGATTTCATCCATTCAATCACATAAGGATTGTAATTCTTTTTGAAAGATCATCATTTTCATTCGCTTCGGAATCCGACGTTAGTATGGTGAAGCAATGACATGTTGATCTATCATATTGAGTTATCAATCGAGTTGTGTTTGACGGCATGAAATTGTTGCATTAGGATTAATGGCAGTACAAGTGTTGTATTGCCGCAGACTTTTCCGGTTGGGGTTGTAAATGCACAAAAGTTGTGCAGGAAACGACGTGAAATACAATGAAGTGTTCATAAAAATTTTCGCTGGGGCGCTGCCCCTAACAACCCCGCTGACCGGGCAGCGGAACCCCCGGCTAAGTCTGCAAAGTGTGATCAATCAGTCGAAATTTAATTTAGTTTATTTAATTATCGGAATTTTAAACTAATAATAAAAGTGTGTTTATTATTATTTATTTGTGGTGATCAGTTATGGCCTTAGTTTTTCCTTTATTATTGTTTTGGGATTTTTGAATACGGCCTGCGTGTCGTGCCTCTCTCTCAATCTCTTTATGTAACTTCTTTTCTCATCTCACTCCCTCGTATGTAAAACGAGTTTTCTTATATGTAATGTAATATTATGTTATGAAAAAAAAAAAAAAGGAAGTATTCAATATTAAAGGAGGATAACCTTGGAGATCATGCTTGGAGAAGCTTAGATCGTTATTAGGTTAGCTTGGGTTCTCTCATTGGCTTGAGAGAACAATTGCGTTAGGGGCCATAATTGTATCTTTTTATATGTATGTTGATGCATGTAATTGTATGTTGATGCATGTGAGAGACGTTTTGCATGTGAAGCCGGTGAGATCAAACTAATAACAAATTCCCTCAAAATTAAATATTAAGTTTATGCTTTCCAATTTTTAGCACTCATCAAGACTAGTATCGAGCATTGTAGGTTTCACCTACGCGAGGTGCATGTTCTATATTAGTAAGGTGTGATGGGATAATTGTAATATCCAATTGCTAAAACAATGGGTCAAACTTAACTAAACAAATTATAATAAGATTATATATGTTTAGAAGCAAGAATTGGGAATGATTCATGTGATGGATCAGAATAAGGAGTTATTCACCCAATTGAAAATATTCGAGAGTTGTATGAGATACAATTGGAAGGAGTTCCTACCTAAATAACTTAGTTTTGTGTAATCAGCCTAACGCTGACTTAAAACAAAGTGAAACATGGATCTCGACCCACTAGAAAGTCTTCCAACGGGATTTTCCGAATCAAATGATGAGGGTCATTTGTTTTGAATAAAATAGTGGGAGCATATTTGATTAAAGGCCTAATTAAATATGTTGTTTTAATGATACTTATATTTTCATATTTCTCTTGTAGATTACCATGACAACAAACACATCGAACAATATTTTGCGATCCATCCTAGATAAGGAAAAATTGTCTGGGACAAATTTCCTGGATTGGCACCGTAATCTGAGGATTGTCCTCAAGCACGATAAGAAGCTGTATGTCTTGGAGACACCAGTTCCTGAGGAGGAACCTCCTAGTTCTGCACCAAAGGCAGAAAGAGATGCTTATAAGAAGCATTTCGATGATGCCAATGAAACCGCTTGCCTCATGCTTGCTACCATGAACTCTGAGTTGCAAAAGCAACACGAGAACATGTCTGCGTTCGATATGATCGGACATCTGAAAACGCTTTACCAAGAGCAAGCAAGAAATGAGAGGTTTCAGGTTTCAAAGTCCCTTTTTAACAGCAAGTTAGCTGAGGGAGCCCCTGTAAGTCCCCATGTACTCAAGATGATTGGGTATGTGGAGAACCTTGACAGATTAGGGTTTCCCCTTGGAAAGGAACTTGCGATTGATCTGATCTTGCAATCGTTGCCAGAGAGCTTCAGTCAGTTTGTCCTGAATTTCAATATGAATGACTTGGACAAAAGTCTTCCAGAACTGCTAGGCATGTTGAGAACTGCTGAGCAGAATATGAAGACAAAAGGGAAATCCATTCTGATGGTCAGTAATGGAAAGAAACAGAACAAGAGGCCCATCAAACAGGGTGGTAGAGGGAAAGGCAAGGAAGTTGCCAAACCCAAACCCACTCCTCCTGTTTTGAAGCCTAGTGGAGGAATAGCAAAGGAGGGCACTTGCTTCCATTGCGGTAAGACCGGACATTGGAAGAGAAATTGCCCAAAGTACCTGGAAGATAAGAATAATGGAGTAGAGACTTCAAATTCAGGTATTTTTGTTATTGAAATTAATTTATCTACTTCTGCATCATGGGTATTAGATACTGGATGCGGTTCTCACATTTGTACTAATGTGCAGGGGCTAAAAAGGAGTAGAAATTTGGCAAAAGGTGAAGTTGACCTACGAGTTGGCAATGGAGCAAAGGTTGCTGCTTTAGCTGTAGGAACTTATGTTTTAACTTTACCTAGTGGTTTAATAATTCAGTTAGAGAACTGTTATTATGTACCTGCAATTAGCAGGAATATTATTTCCGTTTCTTGTTTGGACAAGTTTGGTTTTTCATTCATAATAAGGAACAATTGTTGCTCCATTTATTTGAATGATATATTCTATGCTACTGCAAAAATGAATAATGGACTATATGTCCTTGATCTTGAAATGCCAATTTATAACATTAATACTAAAAGGTTGAAACCTAATGAGTTGAATCCAACTTACCTTTGGCACTGTCGATTAGGCCACATAAATGAGAAACGCATTTCCAAACTCCATAAAGATGGACTCTTGGACTCTTTTGATTATGAATCATATGAGACATGCAGATCTTGTTTAATTGGAAAGATGACAAAGTCCCCATTCACAGGAAAAGGTGAAAGGGCTAATGATCTTTTGGCACTCATACATACTGATGTATGTGGACCACTGAACATACCAGCCAGAGGAGGTTTTCAGTACTTCATCACTTTTACTGATGACTTCAGTAGATACGGATATGTGTATTTAATGAAACACAAATCTGAGTCCTTTGAAAAGTTCAAGGAATTCAAGAATGAAGTACAAAACCAACTAGGTAAGAATATTAAAGTTCTTCGATCAGATCGAGGCGGTGAATATTTAAGCCTAGAATTTGATGACCATCTAAAAGAGTATGGGATTCTATCCCAACTTACTCCTCCTGGAACACCACAATGGAATGGTGTATCTGAGAGAAGAAATCGAACCTTGTTAGACATGGTCCGATCCATGATGAGTCACGTCGATCTTCCAAACTCCTTTTGGGGACATGCATTATTAACAGCAGCTTACACACTTAACCGTGTTCCATCCAAAAAGGTTGATAAGACACCATATGAGATATGGAGTGGTAAGAAACCACATATGTCTTACATGAAGATTTGGGGTTGCGAGGTTTACGTCAAACGACAAATTTCAACCAAGCTTGAGCCCAAATCTGACAAATGCTTATTTGTGGGGTATCCTAAAGAAACAAGAGGATATTACTTCTACAATCCTTCTGAGGGCAAAGTGTTTGTCGCTCGAACTGGAGTCTTTCTGGAAAGGGATTTTATTTCCAAAGGAAACAGTGGGAGGAAAATAGAGCTTGAAGAAATTCAAGAATCACAAAACATTGAAACACCTATGGAGGAACTAGAGCGGGAAACACAGGTAGTTGTGGAAGAGCAACCTGCTCAAGAAGAACAAGACCAGCGTAGGTCAAGCAGGATACGTCACCAACCTGAGAGATATGGATATCTCATAAGTGATCAGGGTTATGTATTACTCATGGATCAAGATGAGCCTGTGACCTACAAAGAGGCCATAACTGGTCCTGAGTCTGAGAAGTGGCTAGAAGCCATGAAATCTGAAATGGATTCCATGTACACAAACCAGGTTTGGACCTTGGTAGAACCTCCTATAGGAGTTAACCCTATAGGATGCAAGTGGGTCTTCAAGAAGAAGACTGACATGGATGGTAAGGTACATACCTATAAAGCAAGACTGGTTGCAAAAGGCTATAAACAAATTCATGGGGTTGACTATGATGAAACCTTTTCACCGGTTGCAATGCTTAAATCTGTTCGGATTTTACTTGCCATCGCTGCATATCATGATTATGAAATATGGCAGATGGATGTCAAAACTGCTTTCCTTAATGGGAATCTTCTTGAGGATGTGTACATGACACAACCTGAAGGATTTGACATACCACAAGATGCCCAAAAGATATGCAAGTTACAGTGATCAATCTATGGATTGAAGCAAGCTTCCAGAAGCTGGAATCTTCGTTTTGATGAAACCGTAAGACAATATGGATTCATCAAAAATGAAGATGAACCTTGTGTCTACAAGAAGGTTAGTGGGAGCATGATCGTGTTTCTGGTATTATATGTAGATGACATATTACTCATTGGAAACGATGTCCCTACCTTGCAACAAGTGAAGACTTGGTTAGGGAATTGTTTTTCTATGAAAGACCTAGGTGAAGCAGCCTATATATTAGGAATTAGGATCTATAGAGATAGATCACAAAAACTGCTTGGCCTAAGTCAGAGTACATACATAGATAAAGTGTTGAGACGCTTTAATATGCATGATTCCAAGAAAGGATTCATACCTATGCAACATGGTCTGTGTTTATCAAAAACACAATCCCCTTCAACTAAGGAAGAAAGGGATCGCATGAATAAGATTCCATATGCATCTGCAATAGGATCTATCATGTATGCCATGTTATGTACTCGACCAGATGTCTCGTATGCATTAAGTGCAACAAGTAGGTACCAATCTGATCCCGGTGATGCTCACTGGGTAGCTGTCAAGAATATCCTTAAGTACTTGAGAAGGACTAAGGATTCATTCTTGATATATGGAGGTCAGGAAGAGCTTGATGTAATTGGTTACACTGATGCTAGCTTCCAGACAGATAAGGATGATTTTAGATCACAATCTGGTTATGTGTTCTGTCTCAATGGTGGCGCTGTGAGCTGGAAAAGTTCAAAGCAAGAAACAGTTGCTGATTCTACAACTGAGGCCGAGTATATTGCTGCCTCAAATGCAGCAAAGGAAGCTGTTTGGATCAAGAAGTTCATTAGTGAACTTGGCATAGTCCCTAGCATTGCGGATCCCATTGGTTTATATTGTGATAACAATGGTGCTATCGCACAAGCTAAGGAGCCTAGATCTCACCAACGATCCAAACACATACTTAGGCGTTATCACCTCATTCGAGAGATAATCGATCGGGGAGATGTGAAGATATGCAGAGTACCTACACTTGACAATATCGCTGACCCATTAACAAAGCCTCTTGCGCAACAGAAGCATGATGGTCATACTAGATCTATGGGTATTAAGGGTATGCCTAATTGGCTCTAGTGCTAGTGGGAGATTGTTGGTGTAAGCCCTAGAGGCCAATACTTTTTGGTACTTGTATCGGATTATTCGTTTAATAATAAAAGGTATTTCTTTATTATGTTTGTCTTTCAGAATAATAAAGTCCCTAGAATAGTTAGTCTGTTTAATGAAATGTTAAGTGTGACTTAATCATGAGATCCCATTAAACATAAAGACATTATTCTTAAAATATCCGTAGTCAAGCTTTATTGCAAAGTGGGATAACATTAAAAGCATTGAGACTATTATGAAGATAGACTGATGATCACATCTCATGGATCATGGATAAAGAGTTATCAAGTCTTGACATAGGTATAAATATTAGGAGTAATATTTATACCGGATTGACCCGCTATGAGAATACTACATAGTATGTTATGCAAAGTGTCATAAGTTATTCTCATGGTGATAATGGTGTATTACCGCCCTTCGACCTGAAACCACTATGGACCCTAGATGTAGAGTCGGGTGCTTTATTGCTGATCAAACATTATCCGTAACTGGATGATCATAAAGACAGTTGATGGGCACTCCACGAAGCATGCTGAGGGACATGAGTGTCCTAGATGGAATTTGCCAATCCTGCATAACAGGAGAAATGTCTAAGGGCCCAATATTGAACTGGACAAGGATGACACAGTGTATGCCTTGTGTTCAATATAGACATAGGGGCAAAAGGGTAATTGTACAAACATATATTATCACGAAAAAGGTTTTGTCAGATCACATGACATTTTCATGACTTGGGTAGCAGTGATGTGTTGCTAGATACCGCTTACTGTTTATTATGTTAAATATATAATTTAATATAATTACCAACATTACGAAATCCTACAGGGTCACACACATAAGGACAGTTTGATGAGAGATAGAGAAATCAAAAAGGAACACCGTAAGGTACGGTGCACTTAAGTGAAAAAATAGAAATTCGGATAATATAATAATAATTATTGTTATTTTATAATGGTTATAAAATAATAATAAAATAAATATATTTATTATAATAATAGTTATTATAATAATATATAATATTATTATGGATCATGTGAATTGGGTTTTAGCCCGCAGCCCACAAGAGAGTCTATAAAAGGAACCCTTGTGATGAAGCTTTCACTTGATGCATTTTCGTTTTTGATTCTCTTTTCTCACTCAAATAATTCCGTTCGTAAGCAGCTAGCACTGTGACCGGAAGCTGTTCGTGTGGACTGAGTAGAGGCGTTGCACTTCATCAACGCTTGTGATCGCTGCATCAAAGATCTGAATCGCCACAAAGAGGTAACGATTCTATCACTGACCATGCTCATTCGTAAGGATCACTAAAGGAAAATTTTTGTTTTCCGCTGCGTTTAGATCGCAATTTTCCTTCAAGTTATCCATACCAACAAGTACCCTCATCTTTCATGCAGTATGGGGAATCTAGCTTTCTATCCCCTACCAGCAGGTGCCCTCATCCTTCATGCAGTATAAGGGATCTAACTTTCCAACTCCCCCACAGGTACCCTCATCCTTCACACAGTCTAGGGGACCCCACACCGCACATCCCACACAGGTACCCCTACCATCCACACATATACCTACACATGAGGATGATCATGAAGAGCCAGCTGAGGACAATCATGAGGTGGATGACGAGGAAGGCGATAATGAAGAGGAGGTTGACAATGATGAGGTGGTTCATATCTTTGAAGGAAGACATTTTATTTGGCCCAACAATAATTCGTAAGTTTTAAATTTTTATTTTAGTATACATGTTTCCATTTTTTATATTAACTTATATTTCATACTAATTTAAATTATTGATGTTTAGTTTCGAGCCAAGTCGAATTGCTATCCAGTGTATAAGTTATGTAATTAAGCAAAAGTATAAAAAACCTTGGAAGAGATTTAGAGAGGTTGATGGGGACGAAAAAGAAGCTTGGTTTAAGTTATTTAAGGTATAATTAATTTATTTTTGTTAAGTCATGTAAATTACTTGTTAAATTGTTTTTGTTTAATTAAATTACTTTGTTATTATGATTATCTCACTGTTTTATTTGTATGTCAAACAACATTGTAGGAAAAAATGTATGTTGGAGAAAATGAATGAGAAAGAGGATAAAAAAATATTTTGGCAGAACTTCAGTTTAACTTTCTGACATGCTACGGCGTGCTAGATGTAACACCCCGATTCCCAAAATAGAAAATAAACGTTTAAAATAAGCACACATCAGAGTTTCTTCCCAAACGGGATGTCACAATTTCAACAAAGTCCACAAAATCATTTTTCAAAATAGACATTCCATAATATCGCAACGGAAATAAGATTAGTCTGTCATAAACCACATATCACGTATATACATCATCCCTATCATCAATATCATCACCTACAACAATCGGCCATCTGCCCAAAATATACATAATGTCATATATCAACACATATCCCACAAAAGATAGATACGCCACAGGGGCACATACAATCAACAATAGACAATAAACTTCCAAAAAGCCCCGGTGTTGCGTATCAGAGAAATCCTACGACGACGCCACAATCCAAGCTAGCTAAGCACCTGGATTGTTTGTACTTCCGAAGAAGCACAGACCACAACAACCACAACATACACAAGCACATAGAGTGCATCGATCCTACTGATCCAATCATATGTCACATACATATTAAGCACACAAGTGCATCCGATCCTACTGATCCAATCGTCACACAACAGCACATAATCACAACGCATATAAAGCGTATCGGTCCTACGGACCCACTTACCACCACACATCACTACAACATACTTAATGCGTAACGATCCTACTGATCCACATCTCTCGCACACCGTGCATACATCTCTCGTGTGCGTCCATACATATTCATTCTTAATCGAAGAGTACACAGCCTTTTAAGGCATTCACAGCGTACTTCAATTCAATCGTCCATATCAACGAATATTTGTGCACACGCTCTCTACATCACCTTCATACTCTCAACCTATCCACGATAACCACGTACTTACTCACGATCGACAAGGGTCCAACCACGCGAGAACGGAACATCACAGCAGAAAAATCACAAAATGCTGTCATGCTCGCTGCCATTCGCCTGGCGAAGCCCCGCAGGAACACTCGCTGGGACTCGCCCGGCGAAGCCCCTAGAGAGGCCAAATAGAAGCTTCTGCCAGCACTCGCTGGCTAGTTCGCCCGGCAAAGCCTGGCGAAGGCTCGCCCCTATTCACCCAGCGAATACCTGCGCACACAGAAAAACTCTGCATTGCAGAACCGCCTCCCTCACCGATTTCGCCCGATTAAATTGAAACCCACGACCAACAACATAGTACAACTGAACTACAGGTCTATTTCCCGATTCTATCCGATAAAATACATCATCTGCTTAATTCACCGACTTCCGGTATAACTCCGAAATTACTCAACACCCCAAATTTCTTCAACCCAATATTTCTCAGCACATGCAAACGAATTGATCATCAAACAACACCATATTCACATCAATAACAGCATGCAATCGACATCAGATTATCATCAACATGCAGATATACTCATACATGGGGTTAGGGATTCCCCCTTCTACCAATATTCATGTAAATACCTATTTTAACCGTTAAATCCCCCCTTACCTCAAATGAAGTTCTGATAATGAAGAATCTGCAATTCCAACAGCTTTGATCGTCTTTCCTTCCAAGCTTGCTCACTTTGATCGTTCTTCGTCTCTACCGTGTCCTTCTCCTTCACATGCGTGTTTCTTCTCTTCCTCTTTTCCCAAATGCCACAATTGCCCTTCATCCCAATTAATTCCTCTTTTTAATTCCAAAACTAATAATCTTATTTTCTTAATTTCCAAAAATTAATATTATCACTTCATAATACTAATATTAATAATAATAACAATAATAATAATAATAATAATAATAATAATATCAACATTAATATTAATTATTAATTATTATCATTATCAATTATCCAATATTAATATTATGCCTCTATTCTTCACCAATTCCCACACCAAAACACGTTGACGAATAAAATAACATCGGAACTAAAAATAATTAAAATGGGTGTTACACTAGACCCCGTTGGGAACGTGAAAATATTCATCCCAACTGGATAGACAAAGAAGTATTTAAAGAACTTCGTATTTATTGGGATACAACTGATTTTAAGGAAAGATCTGAAAAAGAAAAGAAAATGAGAGCATCTGAAAAAGGGGTAGCCTTAATGCGGTTGGAAGTATAAGTGTTGCCAAACATGCTCGACGCACGGTAATCATTACTACTATTTTAAGTTATATTTTGATTTATTATATATATATTTTAATTAAAGTTAATTTGATTATTTAGGAAAAGAGTTTGGGGAGACCTCGACTCATGAGGGAGCTGGTTACTAGAACAAAAAAATCGGGGAAATTTGTTGATGAACGCACTAAAAACGTTTTGGTAAGTCATTTTATTTTATTTAAATTGTTTATATATTTTTTATTTAATGGAAAATTTGTGACGTGATTTTCATGTGACAACAGAGATATTGTGGCGTGAAAATCACGTGGCTATATGTATTATTTAATTTAATTTAAATTGTTTAAGCTTATTTAACTTAATTTATTTTATTGTATGCGTAGAAGGATTATCAGACATTGCTCACAAAAGTTTTGGTAGAAAATCCTCAATATAGTCCGAGAGGTTCCAAGCCGGTTAATCCATGAGTGGATTTTTATATTTGGGGTTTAGTAACTGGCGGAAAGGGACCTAATGGCTGTTTATTTGGTGCTGGAACTTTGGCCGGCGGTATGAGAAAAATGGATAGAACTTTATTTCAAAGAGTTAAATATGGTGGAAGAATGTCACATCCACCATAATTGACACCTGCAATGCGAGACATAGTAAGACAATTGGTGCTAACTGAGGCGAGACGCGAGTTGACGCAACATCAGGCGGTGCTAAAGGCACAAATGGAGGAGCAACAATGTCAAATAGAGGCAATAAAGAAGAGGCAAGTTGATATGGAGGAGATGGAAAGGGTCCACATCAACCAATTAGTGTTTTAAATGGTGTCGAAACTCCAAAGATTAAAAGTTCTTATGATGAAGATGACAAGAAAAAGATTCTTAATGAAAATAAAACTATCAACATTCTTCAAAGTGCGTTAAGTATGGATGAGTTCTTCCGTATATCACAATGTAAATCCACAAAAGAAATTTGGGACAGTTTGGTGGATACTCATGACAAAATCGCTGAAGATAAAAGATCAAGATTTAATACATTAAGTCAAGAATATGAAATATTTTGAATGCATCCTGGAGAGTCCATCGTTGCATTAAAAAAGAGATTAGTTCATTTAATAAATTACTTGATTGCACTTGGTAAAACATTTTCTAATGATGAATTGAACCTTAAAGTACTAAGGTCCTTGACTAGAGAATATCAACCAAAAGTAACGACAATATAGGAAAAGAAAAGTATTTCTACCATAACTTCCGCATCATTATTTAGAAAACTCCAAGAACATGAATTAGAACTTGGACGACTTGAAAAACATGAACTTCAAGAAAAGAAATCCAAGGGTATCACGTTGAAAGTAGATTTAAAAGAAGATCAAGATGATGATGCACCGGAGGAAGATGAAAACTTTATGCTCCTTGTAAAGAGACTTGGTAAATTTCTTGGTAAAAATGTCAAATCCTTTAATTATTCAAAAAGAAAGAAACATTTCAAGAAAAGGAGGCTTCCACTTCAACACAAGATGTCACATGTTATGAATGTGGTAAGCAAGATCATTAATTTGATATGGATGTTATAGTAATATTTGTTGGGTCTAAACTCTAGACATAGATTTAGGTTTAACATTCACATGAGTATCAGTTCTTAATGCTTTTTGTTGCATGAGATATCACCGATGAGACAACACAGTTGGCCTCTCGACTTTGTGTTAGACATAACCTCTATTGTGTGTGATATATGATGATATTAGACGAAAGTTTGAGTTGTGTATAACTTGATTAGAAGAATGCATGTGTTATCAACTGATGAGATCCAATCCCAACAAGGCTCCGTTTATATTTCAGTCTTTACTTTGTATTTTTTGTCTTTATATTTTCTACTTTATTTATTGTTTCTTGAACTTTTCAACCAAAACTTTTACACAACAAACTTAGAAATATAAAGACCGTTGAACGACGTTCTTTCCCTTGCATCGTGGAGATGATATAAATCCCGGAGGGAATCCTTCCAAATCTAAGTTTTTGTTTCTTGCCGCTTTACTGTAGTTCGAACAAAATAGTGTCGTTTTCGGGAATTGGTGTTTAGATATTGAAGTGCATTGCAATAGTTTCTATGTTTTAAAGCTTTGTACAATTGTCTATATTATATTCTTGTTTTCTTTTAAGTTTTCTTATGTGTTGTTTAGGGATGAATGATGAGAACTCCTTCTAGATTGGTTGCTATTGTATAAAAGTATCCAATGAAGATTCTTCCAAGTCTATATGGTGATGGTAGGATGTTGGACATGTGAATGCAAGCAAGGCAAATTTTACCGCTTTATAGAATGTTAGAATAATTTTGATATTCTCCAAATTTCTTTTGCGGATTTACATTGTGATATACAGAAGAACTCATCCATACTTAACGCACTTTGAAGAATGTTGATAGCTTTCTTTTCATTAAGAATCTTTTTTCTTGTCATCTTCATCATAAGAAATTTTAATCTTTGGAGTTCAGACACCATTTAAAACACTAATTGGTTGATGTGGACCATTTTCAACGGTTTCCCAAATTCCTTCTCCTTGTGCTTCTAAGTGTGCTCTCATACGGATTTTCTAAAAGTCAAAATATTCTCCAGAGAATAGAAGAATGCATGTGTTATCAATTGATGAGATCCAATCCCAACAAGACTCCGTTTATATTTCAGTCTTTACTTTATATTTTTCATCTTTATATTTTCTATTTTATTTATGGTACTTTGAACTTTTTAACCAAAAAATTTGCATAACAAGCTTAGAAATATAGAGACCATTGAACGATATTCTTTCCCTCACACCGATCCATGTGGAAATGAAATAAATCCCAGAGAGAATCCTTCCAAATATAAATTTTTTTCTTGCCGCTTTATTGCAGTTCAAACAAAATGGCGTCGTTTCTAGGGATTGGTGTTTTTATATTGAAGTGTATTACAATAGTTTCTATGTTTTGAGCTTTGTACAATTGTCTATATTATATTCTTGTTTTCTTTTACGTTTTCTTAAGTGTTGTTTAGGTTTGAATGATGAGAATTCCTTCTAGATTGGTTGCTATTTGTATAAAAGTATTCAATGAAGATTCTCCCAAGTTTGTATTGTGATGGTAGGATGTTGGACATGTGAATGTAAGCAAGGTAAATTGTACCGCTTTATAGACTGTTATAATGATTTAAGAATTTTGTGCTTTGTGAAAATGTGTATTTTTGTTTCATTTTGCAACTTGTTTGAATGCTTGTTTCACTTAGGACCAGAAGCTATAAATTGTGAGAAACCTATATTGTTTACTATATGCTAGGATGACTGATAACTTTGTTTAATTCATTTGATTTATGCTTTATCTTTTAACTATTGTGATTTTGTGGAAGCATTAGAAATGATCAAGGAGTTTGTTTATATTGAGCATAACCATATCCATAAGTAACTTACTCGTGAGTAGTGAGAATTTGTTAACTACTTTGAGCCTAAACAATTTAGATCTCATTTTAGTGATGAACTTGTTTTATGTTCATAATTTGAAAGTAAATTGGGTTCAATGGGAGAAGGTGTGTAGACCTTTAGATGAATGAGACTTGGTAGTTAAAATTTTGAAAATTTTCAACATGGCACTCTTAGGAAAGTGGTAAATTAAAACAAAAAGGGATGGGTTGTGGTTCAATGTTTTGAAGAGTAGATATGTGAGTATAGAGGTTATTGGTGTAATAGCTAGTAGTAGTGGCTCAAAGTGGTGGAAAGGTATGTGTGAATTAGAAATAGGTGAAAGGAAAAATTCAATATATTTTTCTATTAAAGAGGCATTTAATGATTTTCTGTCTAGTATCCCTAACCATTCCAATCTAGTATGGTCTAAGGTTTGGCATAAAGCAGTCCCTTCGAAATTTTCTTGTATTTTTTAAAGTCTGTTTCATAATAGATTAGGTACGAAGGATAACATATTTAGGAGGAATATCATTGGGTGAGGATCTCTTAATTGTGTCGAGGAGTGTGGGGGGCGAATAATCAGTCTCACATTTGTTTTTTAAGTGCCTTTTTTTTTGCGTCTCCTTGGAAAACTATTTGCAATTGGCTTTGGATAAACACTATTTTACATAGAGTGTGAGTGGCCCATTTTTATCAATTTGAAGGGTTGATTGGAGGCAGTAGTGTAGTGGCATTGAAAGCATATGTGGTTTTGTTTGTGTGTGTTTAAAGCATATGAAAAGCTAGGAATGATAAATTATTTTGCAACAAGGAGTTAGACATTGAAAAGCTGGTAGGGGATACTAAATATTATTCATAGATGTGGTTGTCCATAATTTTAATAACTTGAAAATTAATATTGTGCAATGGATTATGAACCCGAGGGCACACATTGGTCTTGCTGAGTTGTAACGTTCATCATGTTGGGCTTGGCAATGTGGATCTATATCATATGGGGTTTTGTTGTCTTGTGTAGACTCTAGTGTGTTTGAATCGTGGTTGTGTCGTTCGTGCAGGTTCTGGTGGTGTTGTGTGGCATCCCATTTTCGAATGTGGTTTCTAGGAAGCTTAGTTGCACAGGTACGATTGTTTATTATGAAATTTAGTAAACAAAAGAAGTTTCAATTAATACTTAAGGGATTAAACTCGAAAAGATCTCAAGACATATTTATGTGAATCATGACTTTTTAAACAAGATATGTTGGTATTGAAATCATAATGCAATATTGAATAAAATGACAAAATGACTGAAATCGAAATATAATGGACTTAGAAATAGAATGACTGAAGATAATTTAAATGCAGAAAATGACTTGAACATAAAAAGACTCGAATTCATAAAAGTGAAATGCATAAGTACATTCTTCACTCGTTTCTCAATCACACAGATACTTAGAGTTTTTTAGAATTTGCGTACAATTGAGGACCCCTAAAACATAAGCAAACATTTACTTATATACTATCTTAGGATAACCGTCTACAACGATAGACTAAGCCAAACACGCCACATCTTTGTCTCCATCCAGCTTTCATCTTCAACTAACCACCACGTGTCCTTAAATAACTACATGGTCTTATCCATTCACACCTCACTTGACTATATAGAGAAACGATGAGAACTCTGAATTTCACTAAGTCCCTAAACTCGATAAACCCCTTTTATATCTTACTTAATGTAGCATTGGACCAGAATTAATCTAATCTTTTAATAGGTTGAATCTATAAAAACAAATATAGACATAACCAACCATTTATAATTTTCTCAAAAACTCTTGTATGATCCTTGTTTAAAATTTGCAATTAGTGTGTCAAAAATCTGAGGTATCAAATTGCCCCCCCCCCCCCCCCCCCCCCAAAAAAAAATGCCATGTTTCAATTTTGAATAATACAAGAAAGGTGAATTTTTTGAATATATTTTCGACACTACGTCGTCAACTCCTCCACCAACATCATCATCTTCACCATTACTACTTTATTGTGCATTGTCATTTTCCAAAATATCCTCTCAAAATCTCATCATTACTCTTATTTTCTAGGAGAACATGTATTTGCATGTCGTTAATAACTGCTCCACTCACATCAATGCCATTACTCCTGGTTACACGAAATGTTTCCCTTTTTCAAGAGTATGCCATGTCTCTGACTCTGACACGAAATAAAACTCCTATCAATACCTATTTCCATTCTTCATCTCATATTCTTCGCTTTCACTCTTAACCTTCATATGCAAAAAGAAACTTTTTTTTTTGCAAAAGCTTGTAACTTCAACAATGACAGCCACTACCTCAGGATCCAAACTTGACATCGGAAAGAACCCTTTGGTGTTCATGATTCAATCATAAGAAGATGAAAATTGGTAGAGATTTCGTGCTCGAACCACCAATGGCAAAGGAAAAAATCACCATTTGGGCTAACCAGCTGTCGCAACTGCGATAAACAACCGGCGAAAAAACCAAAGTCGCCACTGACCCGACGGGGGAAAGTAAACGATTGAAGAAACATCAAAAAGGGAAAAGAACATGGTCTTACAACCAAATCCTGGATTCGGGAGTCGATTACGCGAGAGGAAGGTGTTAGCATCCCTCGCATCCGTTGTACTCAACGGGATTCACTTTTGTTGTTCTAATCAAAGGGTGTGTATATCTAAAGCCTACTTGCTAAGGGAAAACGAGAATGAAGAGGGAGAAGAAACAAAAGGAGACTCGATAGGACTTCTCTGTCCTATGCCTACGTATTCTCTCGTGCAATGGGAAAATCAGAGTCAACGTAGTTCGAAGGACTACGGGTGAAAGTGGGGATTATGCTCGCCAAGGATATGGATCCTTATACCTACGTATCCTCATTAGGGAATGAGGAATCATAGCATCCGTAGTTCGTGGGACTACAGCTGGGAAAAGGTCTCGATTGCACTGAGGTGAGAGAAAATGTTTGGTTAGCTGTTAGCAAGCTCGCCAAGGATAGGTTGCAAGTGTGTGCATTAGGTTGATGGCGATGTTAAAAAGCAATCGACTTACAAGGGTGTTTTGAAAAGTGGCTCGACGTCGAATTGGGAATTAGTTTGGAAATGCTTTAGTCTATGCTAGTCCTTAGGGGTGCTCCTAGTAAACAAAACCACAATCAAAGAAAAGCAAGTAGAGTGCATACATCGGAAAGGGAGCGAGGTACATGTAAAGTACACGAGATTGCAAGAAATAAATGGTATCTTTGTAAGGTAGCCCAAGAGGAAATCATGTTGTGCAAGGTGTATTAAACTAAGCAATGAACAAGAGTACATACAAAATCTCCTCTGTTAGGGTTTCTGTACAAGGTCCAAACTCCAGTGCTCGGGATAGTAACCATTTCCCACAAATTGAAAGTTTTTTATGGTTTCAATAATTTTATCATGTTTTTTTTTGTGTTTTTTGAATGGAATGAACAAGATAAGAATGACATGATAAGATTAATATGAACAATGATAATATGAGCAATAATAATATGAACATGATATATTGACGGAAAAATAAAGCAAGAGTATATTGAGCAAAAATTAAAGTTAGCGGTTAGTCGTTAGTTTTCATTGATCGGATGAATCAGGTCCACTTTAGCACTAAACCATCATAGTACAATCTATGAGGAAGATCATGCTATAAGAGACCACTCAAAAATAATGTTTGTGTTAAAACACGACGGAGAAATGATATGTAGATCATTCTCAACGAATCGTGCCACGTGAAAAGAAAACGAGAATGATCTCGTCTTAATCACAAACTTTCATAGATTAATCGAAGGTAACCTATCATGATCCCAAAGTATAGAAAATGATCCAAAGAATCAATCCTTACAGATTTGAAATGATGAAGGTTAAACAACCTCAACAATCGACATTCACGATATCAAAGACTTCATAGACCAAAAATCAAAATGAAAATCGAAATAAAATGAAAATGAAAAAAAGTTGTGGAAATTAAAGATTAGTGACAAGACCCTCAAATAACTCTAAAAACAAATGTTTGAAAGCTTTTTAGAAATAGATAAAAAAAATCATGAACATGAATAAAAACAAAGAAATATCAAAAGAGGGTGGCAGTGAAATCAATGGGTGGTGTAGAATCATATGGGCTTAGCCCATCATCTATTAAAACAAGTGGCACGGTTGGCTCAAGAAAAAGTGGGGTGCTGAAGATCCAAATGGGCCAAGATCCACGGTTCAAAACTTTGAAAATAAAAAAACAAAATTGGTTGAGAATAACATTAGGTTTTATTTTAAAACAAAATGAAGATTCTTGAAAAAAAAAGAAGAACAAGTTCATGTAGCAACTTTTTAGATCAAAAAACAAAACAAAAACTCAGAGAAAAACATGGTTCACGAAAATGGAAGAACAAGGTTACTTCAGCATTCATTCCAACCTGCTCGATCTCTCTCGCCTCCTCCTCTCAATCTCTTGCTTCGATTCAGGTTTGTGGGTTTGTTTCGTATTGTTGGTAAGTCACGTGCGTGTTGTAGCTTTTGTAATTGTTTTTGTCGTGGCGGCATGTAGAAGTGGGTTCATTCTACTTGTTTTGGTGAGCAGTATGAAGGCTTGGTTGTACTTTTGGGTTGCAGCAAGTTTTGTGTTTCGTGGTAGATTGTAAATTGAAGATGGATGTATCTTGTGTTGTATGTATGGAATTGCTTTTGGTATGGAAGTAATTGGTGCAGAGTATTAAGGCTTATGTGTATGACGAGTGCATTTTGTGTGGCTTGATTATTTTTTATCTTTTGTATGCAAGTTTCATCATGAGGCTCATCTTGCAGCTTAGTCATTTATGTCTTGGAGGCTTTGGATTTTTTGTAAAATGGCCTTTTTTGAATGATGATTGGGATTTTTATGAACTTATTATCTTTGTGGATTTTTTTCATATGTAAACGGACTTGTAAAACAATGGGCTCCTCCTCATAATTTGTAGACTAATATGAGTAAATGGGCTTGACCAAAATAAAATGAATTGGTAATGAACATAAATCAAAGGAAATTACCACTAACTTGTATTTGCACTTCCAAGTTTCGAACTAATGCTCTTGTTCTTGACAATGAAACGATCCTTGAATTTGGACTAACCCTGACAACGCTAGCTTCCCTCACGTGATCTTGCATAATCAATCTTCCACACAATTTGCATTTACGTCTTTTCTAACAATTAACCATGTGAAGATCTTGAATAAAATTCAAGAATTTGAAATGAATTTAGGCCATTGATCCAACTGTTGAGAAATTAGACTGAACACAAATTAATCACAAATGAATCAACTTTGTCCTAGCTGCTTGAATACCAATAAATAAGTCCTTCATGATGATCCAAATGTTCAATCAGAAGATAATCACTTGTCACATGGATTTAGATACATTTCATAAAACCATAATCAAAATGAACCAGTTATTGATGAAGCATTTGACCTATCATAATCTGATAACGTGACCCATACACAAATGACTTGAATTGGCACATAAACCCTAACTGAAGGCTCAAACACACACCACCTAAATTAATGCACCCCGACCTTGATACCCTCAAATAAACAACATAATTCATCTTATAAAACCCTGAGTCTAGATAAGCCATAAGCACAAACCTTCCATCCTTGTATGCCTAAAACCCTACTTCTTAAAATCCAAATTAACTCGCAATTGAAGCAAACCCATCCAACTTGAATGACAAATGAAAAAAGTAACTCCCATATAAAAAATTCCTTGGCACACAAGAAATCAACAACTTTATATTTTGCAATTCCATTCCTATGAGATCGCTTGGATGACCAATAATCCTTGATATGAAACCCTATTCAACCATGTATACACTAGGATCTTCAATAACCTATGCCTCAAGTAATGACAAAATTCCTTGAATGATAAAATTCAATAATGAAAAAGCTTCGAGAGGAAACTCTCTTGAGTACCACATGATTAGGGAAATAAACCCTAGCTCATGATTTGAGATGCCCTTCGAGTGATAAAAATGGCTCGAGATATTGAGAATTAACAAAGTTACAGCTCATGACAAAACTCAATTATAACCTTGATGAGACCTTAGCACTTGATACCTCTTGAGGAATCTTGAAGAAGATAAACTTGATACTTGATGAAATTTTGATAAGAAGATAATCATGTTGCTGTGAGCTCAACCTTTGCCTCAATCTTGAGTGTAATAGCCAGATAAATCACCTCTGAGTAGGAAAAACTCAAATCATAACAAAATGATTTGATCCCATGTCCTAGGAGCTCAATGCAAAGTTATGACCTAATGAAGATGCATACGAATGCAAAGCGAAAGCCAGTTAGGGTTAGAAATATGAGGGAAAATTTTGGGGTGCAACAGCTGTCCCTATTCAATCAACTTAAACCTGAAGGTATGGAGAGCAACGATTTTCAAACATTCAAGGTAGAAGGGGATAGAATAACAAAGGAACCACAAAATTTTCACTCTGCAGGGAAAGAAAAAGGGAATGGATACCAGTCCGAAACTGGATTTTCAAAAGAACGCCGACCAAAGGCGGACTTACAACAAAGAGAGAAAAGAAGTAAGATCAACCAATCTATGACTCCAAGACATAAGATCAATGGATCTAACACCCGAACGATGGGTGAAAGGAAGTAGAATCAACGAACCTACGTTCTAAAGCAAAGAGAAGATGACTGCGCTGGGGAATAAAAGGTGAGCAAAGAGTAAGATTGACAAATGATCTGTGACCCTAGGGATAAACACGGATGAGTGTCGAGGATCAATAAGGACAAAGTATTGATGAAAGGAATCAAATATGATGAGTGTTGAAAATCAATACGGAGGAAGTATTGATGAAAGGAATCAAACACGATGAGTGTTGAAAATCAATACGGACGAAGTATTGAAGAACCTGAAATGAACATGGACGAGTGTTACCCGATGTCGGGGATCATGAAAAACACCAGTTCTATTCATCAAAGAGTTGATGGAAGGAAAATCATCATTTTCAAAGGGACACATCATCAAAGAGTTGATGGGAAGGACACTTCACTTAAAGAAACACATCGTCAAAAAGTTGAAGGGAAGAAAACTTCACTAGAGAGTGATATCAGAAAAGAAGACATTGTCAAAGGGTTGACAGAAAGAACTAATTAGGTAGGAACCTCATCAAGGGGTAGATGGGAAAATATTTTTCATTGCCAAAGGATTCACGAGAAGGAAATTGACATGGTCAAAGGGTTGACGGAACAAACACTGACGTCAGAATGAAAATTGATATTGTCAAGGGGTTGATGGGAAGAAAACTGACATCGTCAAGGGGTTGACGGAAAGAAAACTGACATTGTCAAGGGGTTGACAGAAAGAAAACTGAAATCATCAAGATGTTGACGGAATGAAAATTGACATTGTTAAGGGGTTAACAGGATGAAAACTTCATCAAAGAGATACATCATTAAAGGATTGATGGGAAGAAAATCTGACCAAAGGAATGTCGTCATCAAAGGATTGATGGACAAGGACTGGTCAATGGTAAGATCAACGTATGATCTATGACCCATAAGAAAAGATAAATAGAGGGGTTGATTGAAATGTCTGTTGGGGAATGGGATCGACATTCTTTGGGGATATGTTATTGTCTTGATTGAAAGTTGATTTGGGATTTCGTATAAGGTACTAAATTTGGATTATGCTTTGCATGCATGTTTGAATTTTTCTGTGGCGTAATGCTCCATTTCAAATGGATATGCTACGCATTTTGAGGATGCAATGTAATAATGATTACTATATGAAAAATGACGATGTATGCTCGGGTTGTTGAGGAAAGAAAGATGTTCCAAGTATGATTGGACTTTGTTGGAAAGGACGGGTGAAACTTGATGGTGATTGATTTTTAGGTTGGTCTTCTTTTTGAAGGTGATATTTTTGGATACTAATATGGATTGAATTTTGAGTTTATGAAGATGCCAGCAAAGTGGACTTTTGGTGGTTGCCAATATGGAATGGGTTTTTGGTTTCTATGGAGTGTCAATATGGATTGGACTTTATTTGAGGTGCCAATAAGGATTGGACTTTGGATTTTCGTTTCGTTTTACAAGGATTCAAGCAATGATATGCTTGAAGAATGATATGCATAAGCAAAGCGACATGACTAATGCATAGTAATGATTAATGTAATGACTTGACGACTTGACTGGTGGCTTTAAGGTAGGCCAGGTACAACTGAAACTGGGAAGTGTCTTGTCTAGCTACAAGATTTCAGGTTGAAAGGTTATGGGATGTGTGACTTCTCGACATTCGTCTTGAACTTGAAGGTTGATAGAACTTGCTTAAGTAGCTTTGGAAGTATAGAGAGGAAACGTTCTTTTGTCGCCTATCTTGCCCCAGTCTGCGGGATTTCTGTAAGAATCTTCCTCGAAAGGAAACCTGTGACTTTTGTACCCTGATGGTTTGAGATGGACTTCCTCAGTATTTTGAACTTTGAAGGAGTGCTTCGGATTAATCTCCTCTTTAGACCAGATTAACTTTTTGTGCTTTTTGGGTGGCCTCCCCAAGCCTTGAAGTGATTTTACCCCTGACTGGTTGATCTGTGAGTGCCTTTGACTAATTGACCTTCGAGATGTTTGTCGAATCTTGATCTGATTGCCCCAGATTAGCTAAATCTTGGAATGACTTTTCCTCCTACTCGACGAAGTCTTCAGGCATTTTGCATCTTATCTTGATCAATCCTTCCATTGCTGATACTCTCTTGACGTAAAGTGCTCACTCGCATGTAAAAATGATCGTTTTGAAAATGATAATTTTAACGCAATGCATATGATAGTTTTGAAATCCAAGTCTTCTCACTGGAATTATGTTGCGACATATAGTGAATGAATCATTGATCATAATGTCACATTGATACCAACATGAATGGTAAGCAAATATTTTTAGGATTCAGTTTTGACGTGATTTTACCGAAGTATGTGTTGGTGTAAGCCCTAGAGGCCAATATTTTTTGGTACTTGTATCGGATTATTCGTTTAATAATAAAAGGCATTTCTTTATTATGTTTGTCTTTCAGAATAATAAAGTCCCTAGAATAGTTAGTCTGTTTAATGAAATGTTAAGTGTGACTTAATCATGAGATCCCATTAAACATAAAGACATTATTCTTAAAATATCCGTAGTCAAGCTTTATTGCAAAGTGGGATAACATTAAAAGCATTGAGACTATTATGAAGATAGACTGATGATCACATCTCATGGATCATGGATAAAGAGTTATCAAGTCTTGACATAGGTATAAATATTAGGAGTAATATTTATACCGGATTGACCCGCTATGAGAATACTACATAGTATGTTATGCAAAGTGTCATAAGTTATTCTCATGGTGATAATGGTGTATTACCACCCTTCGACCTGAAACCACTATGGACCCTAGATGTAGAGTCGGGTGCTTTATTGCTGATCAAACATTATCCGTAACTGGATGATCATAAAGACAGTTGATGGGCACTCCACGAAGCATGCTGAGGGACATGAGTGTCCTAGATGGAATTTGCCAATCCTGCATAACAGGAGAAATGTCTAAGGGCCCAATATTGAACTGGACAAGGATGACACAGTGTATGCCTTGTGTTCAATATAGACATAGGGGCAAAAGGGTAATTGTACAAACATATATTATCACGAAAAAGGTTTTGTCAGATCATATGACATTTTCGTGACTTGGGTAGCAGTGATGTGTTGCTAGATACCGCTTACTGTTTATTATGTTAAATATATAATTTAATATAATTACCAACGTTACGAAATCCTACAGGGTCACACACATAAGGACAGTTTGATGAGAGATAGAGAAATCAAAAAAGGAACACCGTAAGGTACGGTGCACTTAAGTGAAAAATATAAATTCGGATAATATAATAATAATTATTGTTATTTTATAATGGTTATAAAATAATAATAAAATAAATATATTTATTATAATAATAGTTATTATAATAATATATAATATTATTATGGATCATGTGAATTGGGTTTTAGCCCGCATCCCACAAGAGAGTCTATAAAAGGAACCCTTGTGATGAAGCTTTCACTTGATGCAATTTCGTTTTGATTCTCTTTTCTCACTCAAATAATTCCGTTCGTAAGCAGCTAGCACTGTGACCGGAAGCTGTTCGTGTGGACTGAGTAGAGGCGTTGCACTTCATCAACGCTTGTGATCGCTGCATCAAAGATCTGAATCGCCACAAAGAGGTAACGATTCTATCACTGACCATGCTCATTCGTGAGGATCACTAAAGGAAATTTTTGTTTTCCGCTGCGTTTAGATCGCAATTTTCCTTCAGTGGTATCAGAGCCACTTACGAAACCATGGATCTGATAGCTGTTAAATTTCCGTCTTTTCTGTATTTGATTCGATTAAAACACAGAATGAATTTAACAATAAACGATTAATTAAATTTGGCATCTGTTGTGTACGATTTGGATGATTGATGTTGATTATGCTTCGGAATCCGACATTAGTATGGTGAAGTTGTGCGATACATTGATCATCCATAGGTTACACAATTAGATCAATCACTTTTATATAAGATATAAGAAATTCTGATGCAAAGATGGTATATGGGATATACTGTTTTGATTTCATCCATTCAATCACATAAGGATTGTAATTCTTTTGAAAGATAATCATTTTCATTCGCTTCGGAATCCGACGTTAGTATGGTGAAGCAATGACATGTTGATCTATCACATTGAGTTATCAATTGAGTTGTGTTTGACGGCATGAAATTGTTGCATTAGGATTAATGGCAGTACAAGTGTTGTATTGCCGCAGACTTTTCCGGTTGGGGTTGTAAATGCACAAAAGTTGTGCAGGAAACGACGTGAAATACAATGAAGTGTTCATAAAATTTTTCCCCGGGGCGCTGCCCCTGACAACCCCGCAAGGAGGCGCTGCCCCCTTGACCCCGTCCGCTGAACGGTCAGCGGAACCACCGTCCGCTGACCGGGCAGCGGAACCCCCGGCTAAGTCTGCAAAGTGTGATCAATCAGCCGAAATTTAATTTAGTTTATTTAATTATCGGAATTTTAAACTAATAATAAAAGTGTGTTTATTATTATTTATTTGTGGTGATCAGTTATGGCCTTAGTTTTTCCTTTATTATTATTTTGGGATTTTTGAATACGGCCTGCGTGTCGTGCCTCTCTCTCAATCTCTTTATGTAACTTCTTTTCTCATCTCACTCCCTCGTATGTAAAACGAGTTTTCCTATATGTAATGTAATATTATGTTATGAAAAAAAAAGGAGGAGGAAGTATTCAATATTAAAGGAGGATAACCTTGGAGATCATGCTTGGAGAAGCTTAGATCGTTATTAGGTTAGCTTAGGTTCTCTCATTGGCTTGAGAGAACAATTGCGTTAGGGGCCATAATTGTATCTTTTTATATGTATGTTGATGCATGTAATTGTATGTTGATGCATGTGAGAGACGTTTTGCATGTTAAGCCGGTGAGATCAAACTAATAACAAATTCCCTCAAAAATAAATATTAAGTTTATGCTTTCCAATTTTTAGCACTCATCAAGACTAGTATCGAGCATTGTAGGTTTCGCCTACGCGAGGTGCATGTTCTATATTAATAAGGTGTGATGGGATAATTGTAATATCCAATTGCTAAAACCATGGGTCAAACTTAACTAAACAAATTATAATAAGATTATATATGTTTAGAAGCAAGAATTGGGAATGATTCATGTGATGGATCAGAATAAGGAGTTATTCACCCAATTGAAAATATTCGAGAGTTGTATGAGATACAATTGGAAGGAGTTCCTACCTAAATAACTTAGTTTTGTGTAATCAGCCTAACGCTGACTTAAAACAAAGTGAAACATGGATCTCGACCCACTAGAAAGTCTTCCAACGGGATTTTCCGAATCAAATGATGAGGGTCATTTGTTTTGAATAAAATAGTGGGAGCATATTTGATTAAAGGCCTAATTAAATATGTTGTTTTAATGATACTTATATTTTCATATTTCTCTTGTAGATTACCATGACAACAAACACATCGAACAATATTTTGCGATCCATCCTAGATAAGGAAAAATTGTCTGGGACAAATTTCCTGGATTGGCACCGTAATCTGAGGATTGTCCTCAAGCACGATAAGAAGCTGTATGTCTTGGAGACACCAGTTCCTGAGGAGGAACCTCCTAGTTCTGCACCAAAGGCAGAAAGAGATGCTTATAAGAAGCATTTCGATGATGCCAATGAAACCGCTTGCCTCATGCTTGCTACCATGAACTCTGAGTTGCAAAAGCAACACGAGAACATGTCTGCGTTCGATATGATCGGACATCTGAAAACGCTTTATCAAGAGCAAGCAAGAAATGAGAGGTTTCAGGTTTCAAAGTCCCTTTTTAACAGCAAGTTAGCTGAGGGAGCCCCTGTAAGTCCCCATGTACTCAAGATGATTGGGTATGTGGAGAACCTTGACAGATTAGGGTTTCCCCTTGGAAAGGAACTTGCGATTGATCTGATCTTGCAATCGTTGCCAGAGAGCTTCAGTCAGTTTGTCCTGAATTTCAATATGAATGACTTGGACAAAAGTCTTCCAGAACTGCTAGGCATGTTGAGAACTGCTGAGCAGAATATGAAGACAAAAGGGAAATCCATTCTGATGGTCAGTAATGGAAAGAAACAGAACAAGAGGCCCATCAAACAGGGTGGTAGAGGGAAAGGCAAGGAAGTTGCCAAACCCAAACCCACTCCTCCTGTTTTGAAGCCTAGTGGAGGAATAGCAAAGGAGGGCACTTGCTTCCATTGCGGTAAGACCGGACATTGGAAGAGAAATTGCCCAAAGTACCTGGAAGATAAGAATAATGGAGTAGAGACTTCAAATTCAGGTATTTTTGTTATTGAAATTAATTTATCTACTTCTGCATCATGGGTATTAGATACTGGATGCGGTTCTCACATTTGTACTAATGTGCAGGGGCTAAAAAGGAGTAGAGATTTGGCAAAAGGTGAAGTTGACCTACGAGTTGGCAATGGAGCAAAGGTTGCTGCTTTAGCTGTAGGAACTTATGTTTTAACTTTACCTAGTGGTTTAATAATTCAGTTAGAGAACTGTTATTATGTACCTGCAATTAGCAGGAATATTATTTCCGTTTCTTGTTTGGACAAGTTTGGTTTTTCATTCATAATAAGGAACAATTGTTGCTCCATTTATTTGAATGATATATTCTATGCTACTGCAAAAATGAATAATGGACTATATGTCCTTGATCTTGAAATGCCAATTTATAACATTAATACTAAAAGGTTGAAACCTAATGAGTTGAATCCAACTTACCTTTGGCACTGTCGATTAGGCCACATAAATGAGAAACGCATTTCCAAACTCCATAAAGATGGACTCTTGGACTCTTTTGATTATGAATCATATGAGACATGCAGATCTTGTTTAATTGGAAAGATGACAAAGTCCCCATTCACAGGAAAAGGTGAAAGGGCTAATGATCTTTTGGCACTCATACATACTGATGTATGTGGACCACTGAACATACCAGCCAGAGGAGGTTTTCAGTACTTCATCACTTTTACTGATGACTTCAGTAGATACGGATATGTGTATTTAATGAAACACAAATCTGAGTCCTTTGAAAAGTTCAAGGAATTCAAGAATGAAGTACAAAACCAACTAGGTAAGAATATTAAAGTTCTTCGATCAGATCGAGGCGGTGAATATTTAAGCCTAGAATTTGATGACCATCTAAAAGAGTATGGGATTCTATCCCAACTTACTCCTCCTGGAACACCACAATGGAATGGTGTATCTGAGAGAAGAAATCGAACCTTGTTAGACATGGTCCGATCCATGATGAGTCACGTCGATCTTCCAAACTCCTTTTGGGGACATGCATTATTAACAGCAGCTTACACACTTAACCGTGTTCCATCCAAAAAGGTTGATAAGACACCATATGAGATATGGAGTAGTAAGAAACCACATATGTCTTACATGAAGATTTGGGGTTGCGAAGTTTACGTCAAACGACAAATTTCAACCAAGCTTGAGCCCAAATCTGACAAATGCTTATTTGTGGGGTATCCTAAAGAAACAAGAGGATATTACTTCTACAATCCTTCTGAGGGCAAAGTGTTTGTCGCTCGAACTGGAGTCTTTCTGGAAAGGGATTTTATTTCCAAAGGAAACAGTGGGAGGAAAATAGAGCTTGAAGAAATTCAAGAATCACAAAACATTGAAACACCTATGGAGGAACTAGAGCGGGAAACACAAGTAGTTGTGGAAGAGCAACCTGCTCAAGTAGAACAAGACCAGCGTAGGTCAAGCAGGATACGTCACCAACCTGAGAGATATGGATATCTCATAAGTGATCAGGGTGATGTATTACTCATGGATCAAGATGAGCCTGTGACCTACAAAGAGGCCATAACTGGTCCTGAGTCTGAGAAGTGGCTAGAAGCCATGAAATCTGAAATGGATTCCATGTACACAAACCAGGTTTGGACCTTGGTAGAACCTCCTATAGGAGTTAACCCTATAGGATGCAAGTGGGTCTTCAAGAAGAAGACTGACATGGATGGTAAGGTACATACCTATAAAGCAAGACTGGTTGCAAAAGGCTATAAACAAATTCATGGGGTTGACTATGATGAAACCTTTTCACCAGTTGCAATGCTTAAATCTGTTCGGATTTTACTTGCCATCGCTGCATATCATGATTATGAAATATGGCAGATGGATGTCAAAACTGCTTTCCTTAATGGGAATCTTCTTGAGGATGTGTACATGACACAACCTGAAGGATTTGACATACCACAAGATGCCCAAAAGATATGCAAGTTACAGCGATCAATCTATGGATTGAAGCAAGCTTCCAGAAGCTAGAATCTTCGTTTTGATGAAACCGTAAAACAATATGGATTCATCAAAAATGAAGATGAACCTTGTGTCTACAAGAAGGTTAGTGGGAGCATGATCGTGTTTCTGGTATTATATGTAGATGACATATTACTCATTGGAAACGATGTCCCTACCTTGCAACAAGTGAAAACTTGGTTAGGGAATTGTTTTTCTATGAAAGACCTAGGTGAAGCAGCCTATATATTAGGAATTAGGATCTATAGAGATAGATCACAAAAACTGCTTGGCCTAAGTCAGAGTACATACATAGATAAAGTGTTGAGACGCTTTAATATGCATGATTCCAAGAAAGGATTCATACCTATGCAACATGGTCTGTGTTTATCAAAAACACAATCCCCTTCAACTAAGGAAGAAAGGGATCGCATGAATAAGATTCCATATGCATCTGCAATAGGATCTATCATGTATGCCATGTTATGTACTCGACCAGATGTCTCGTATGCATTAAGTGCAACGAGTAGGTACCAATCTGATCCCGGTGATGCTCACTGGGTAGCTGTCAAGAATATCCTTAAGTACTTGAGAAGGACTAAGGATTCATTCTTGATATATGGAGGTCAGGAAGAGCTTGATGTAATTGGTTACACTGATGCTAGCTTCCAGACAGATAAGGATGATTTTAGATCACAATCTGGTTATGTGTTCTGTCTCAATGGTGGCGCTGTGAGCTAGAAAAGTTCAAAGCAAGAAACAGTTGCTGATTCTACAACTGAGGCCGAGTATATTGCTGCCTCAAATGCAGCAAAGGAAGCTGTTTGGATCAAGAAGTTCATTAGTGAACTTGGCATAGTCCCTAGCATTGTGGATCCCATTGGTTTATATTGTGATAACAATGGTGCTATCGCACAAGCTAAGGAGCCTAGATCTCACCAACGATCCAAACACATACTTAGGCGTTATCACCTCATTCGAGAGATAATCGATCGGGGAGATGTGAAGATATGCAGAGTACCTACACTTGACAATATCGCTGACCCATTAACAAAGCCTCTTGCGCAACAGAAGCATGATGGTCATACTAGATCTATGGGTATTAAGGGTATGCCTAATTGGCTCTAGTGCTAGTGGGAGATTGTTGGTGTAAGCCCTAGAGGCCAATATTTTTTGGTACTTGTATCGGATTATTCGTTTAATAATAAAAGGCATTTCTTTATTATGTTTGTCTTTCAGAATAATAAAGTCCCTAGAATAGTTAGTCTGTTTAATGAAATGTTAAGTGTGACTTAATCATGAGATCCCATTAAACATAAAGACATTATTCTTAAAATATCCGTAGTCAAGCTTTATTGCAAAGTGGGATAACATTAAAAGCATTGAGACTATTATGAAGATAGACTGATGATCACATCTCATGGATCATGGATAAAGAGTTATCAAGTCTTGACATAGGTATAAATATTAGGAGTAATATTTATACCGGATTGACCCGCTATGAGAATACTACATAGTATGTTATGCAAAGTGTCATAAGTTATTCTCATGGTGATAATGGTGTATTACCACCCTTCGACCTGAAACCACTATGGACCCTAGATGTAGAGTCGGGTGCTTTATTGCTGATCAAACATTATCCGTAACTGGATGATCATAAAGACAGTTGATGGGCACTCCACGAAGCATGCTGAGGGACATGAGTGTCCTAGATGGAATTTGCCAATCCTGCATAACAGGAGAAATGTCTAAGGGCCCAATATTGAACTGGACAAGGATGACACAGTGTATGCCTTGTGTTCAATATAGACATAGGGGCAAAAGGGTAATTGTACAAACATATATTATCACGAAAAAGGTTTTGTCAGATCATATGACATTTTCGTGACTTGGGTAGCAGTGATGTGTTGCTAGATACCGCTTACTGTTTATTATGTTAAATATATAATTTAATATAATTACCAACGTTACGAAATCCTACAGGGTCACACACATAAGGACAGTTTGATGAGAGATAGAGAAATCAAAAAAGGAACACCGTAAGGTACGGTGCACTTAAGTGAAAAATATAAATTCGGATAATATAATAATAATTATTGTTATTTTATAATGGTTATAAAATAATAATAAAATAAATATATTTATTATAATAATAGTTATTATAATAATATATAATATTATTATGGATCATGTGAATTGGGTTTTAGCCCGCATCCCACAAGAGAGTCTATAAAAGGAACCCTTGTGATGAAGCTTTCACTTGATGCAATTTCGTTTTGATTCTCTTTTCTCACTCAAATAATTCCGTTCGTAAGCAGCTAGCACTGTGACCGGAAGCTGTTCGTGTGGACTGAGTAGAGGCGTTGCACTTCATCAACGCTTGTGATCGCTGCATCAAAGATCTGAATCGCCACAAAGAGGTAACGATTCTATCACTGACCATGCTCATTCGTGAGGATCACTAAAGGAAATTTTTGTTTTCCGCTGCGTTTAGATCGCAATTTTCCTTCAGTATGCTTTCAAATAACCCTGCTTCAATTAGATCTTTTGAGGGTTGTACCATGGTTTGGTTCACGGTTTGAGAAAAAAGGATTTATGGCTCAAAATATGTTTTAATCCACCCATTCCCCTTGAAGTTCTCCAGTCATACATTCAACTAATTTGGCACAAGCACTTGCTTTTCAAAAGGTTGTGGAATGGTATGAGTGATGGTTATGGAATCCACTAGGTTTTTGGAGTGACAGTCACCCATTTCGTCTTTGGTGTCTGTGATCACACAACTTTGTTCTTTATCGAGGATTTTTCTTTTGTCATCCTTTTCATTTTTTCATTTTTCATTCTTTTGTTCGTTTTTCCCTAATCTTTGCCTGGACTAGTTTTTATTGATTTTGATTTTGAAGTCCAGCGGGATGGCCTAACTTTTTTTCTTTTTCTTTTTCTTTTGATTCTTCTTTTTCTCTTTTTTGAACAAATTGTGTGACACTGACTGTCTCGATTTCTTTGAAAGGATTGTGACTGCCTCATTCTTTGGTTAGTGAGGAATAACCACTGTGAGTTTGTGAGGTATGACCTTTTTAAAGGGATAAAAGATAATGGATCCTTAGATGCACACTCCTTTTGAAATTTGAACGCTCAGTCAAATTAGCTAAAGACTACCCTGCCCCTATGTTAAGATTGAGGATTTTTTTGTTTTAGAAAGAAACTCCTATTTCAAGGCTCAAAGGGGTTGATGAGGGTCTAATCCCTTATATCTTTGGCGTTTAGGGATTTGAAACAATGCTTGTACATCATCAACAAGATTTTGTTCAAAAGCATATAATTAGAAGTTTTACGTCTTTCAATTTCATCATCCTCCCTTGCACTTCATTTAAACAAGCGTTTGACATCGATAAATAAAATATGAGTGAACACTAATGGACTTATTCAAAATATGCGTATGTATTTCATTATCATTACAAATTGAAAACATACAAGTTTTACAAATGAAATTGCACTTAACAGAAAAGAAACTACAAATGCAAAGTAAAGATATGATCTAAAGTTGGCCAGCATCGAGGAACTGGGATTTTCAATCTTGATTTGCTACTGAGCTAGCCATCTTCATAATCGCTCGTCGCAGTCAGTTTAATTATCATCTTTATATCTGTTCTCGATAATTTTCTCCAAAACATGGACTGATGGACCCACATGACTAGGTGAAGGATGATTGTTGATTTGAATGCCTTGAGACATGACAGAGAATATTTGGGAGTCAAGCAGAGTCTGAACCTTGCTCTTGAGCATCTTGCAGTCTTTAGTTGAATGCCCCTGTGCCCCAACATGGTAGTCACATTAGGCATTAGCATCAAAACCTAGTGGGTACAGGGGAATCACTGGGTTCAATTCCATCGGCACTATCAGTCCACCATCTGTCAAATCTGGAAATACCTGACCGTACAACATTGGCAATAGAGTGAAATTCCTTTCTAGCTTTCTTGGCCTTTGTCAAGCGTGCTGATATGGCTGACGGAGGTATGACCGTTGATACTGAGGAGGTCCTTGATTTGGAGAAGGATATTGTCCCCGTGGAGAGAATGGTATCTGACATGGAGACCCAAAAGGTTGTTGACTCTGAACAGTTGAAATGCATGAGTATTGAGGATGATCCTCATTCTTCAAAATCCCCGCTTTCTTTATGTTTAGAAACCCCTTAAAATAAGCATCACAGTGTCATACCCCAATTTTGTCCACCTTTCATATGCTTTCCAGTGGATTTTATTTCGAATAAATGAGATAGCATAGTTGGTAAGAAGATATGTCTAAGAGGTTTAATCATAAGGTCATGGATTTAAGTCCCATTGTATTACTTTTTTGTATTTATTTTCCTTTTTGTGTGTTTTCATTAAAAAAGGGTAAAAAGATTATTTTCCCATTATTTAATTATTATTTTCCTTTTTTTTTATTTAGGAGTATTTTAAAAATTAATTTTTTATTCTTAAATCTTTATTTTATGCCTTATATAAATAAAAAAATCCAAAAAAAAAAGAAAATAAAATCTCAAGACCAATTCAAGATTTATTCTAAAACAAGTCTTAAACATAATCCAAACATGTTTGAATGAAAGAAGAAAGTTTTCAAAATCACAAAACATGTTCCAAACATATTCCTGACAAATTTGAATTCCTTACAAATCAGCATCTCAATGTCAAAATTTAAAATGTCTATAAAAGAGGGGAAGAGATCAACACTCAAGGAGGAGAAAGAGACCATCACTAGCAACATATGAGAGAAAAGAAAGAACCGAAATATAGGAGCATCGATATTCTTTTTCCTTTTCGGATCTACTGTTGTTCTTCATTCTTCATGTACGTTATGTGTATCAATATACTGTTTCTTTTTGTTTGGTTTTCTTACATATAATTTTGATTGTTATTTTATATTGTCATTTTATCGTTTATGTTTTTTATATATTGTTTGTGTTTCTTATATACATGTTCAGTTTATACTCTATATATTTGTTTGTGATTCTTATGTATTTATCCGTATGTCAGGATAAAATAGTACATACAATATATATTTGTTTATGTTTCCTATGTATATAAATATGATCACACTTTAATTTTTTAAAGATATATTTACCCTTGTTTTAAGTTTAGGATATATATATATATATATATATATATATATATATATATATATATATATATATATATATATATATATATATATATATATATATATATATATATATATATATATATATATATATATATATATATATATATATATATATATATATATATATATATACTTTTTTAACTTTAACGTTTTTTTTCTTCTAGTTTTTAACATATAATTATACTTTTTCTTAGTTTACTTATAAATATATGTACTTCCTTTTTTAAGTCGATATGTATCTCTCTTTTACGAATTATAACATATAGTTATATTTGTTTAGTTATGACATAATCATTTTTATAAATTACGGTATGTATACTTTGATTATATATAACATATATTTATATTTATTTTTGTAGTGTGTTAATACTATTTTCACATTTTATTTTATTTTTAACTTTATGACGATTATATTTTATTTTTATTTTTATGTCAATTTCGTAGCAATATACCTTGTTTGTGGATAGCATGTGCATATTGTGTTTAGCTTTCTAATTTTCAAATTAATTTAAGTTGATGTAAAAATTTGTGACACTACCGTAATAATGATAATGTCTTTGAATGTTGTTTGGTTAATTATTGCATTTCGATTTCGGAGTTAAAATCTAATTTAACTTTCGAGAACCGTTTGAGTGCATATATTCATTTGTTCGACTTATCATAGAGTGATTCCTACATGAATCCACTCTAAGTTAGCTTCAGAGCTAAATTCAATTGCTCTTCGATTTTGATTGGCTTCGGTCCCGCATTTACTTGTTTGACTGTTTAGTATTTTAGTCATTTTCTTACTTCTCATTGATAAAATGTATCCCTCACCCTCGTGTGTAATTGTTATTTGTTTTTGTCGCCTTTATTTCTTTAGATACATAATTAATAAATAAAAAACAAAATAAAATAAAATCAATCTTTCAAAAAATCAAAAATTTGGTCAACACCAAGTTCTGTTTTCAAAAACATTGGTAGACACCAATTGATCAATCAACCCAAGCATTCTTGATTCATATATCAAGTCATACCCTAACTTGCAAGTCGACTGTTTTTTAGCACCGCCATCAACCTCATGCATACACTTGCACCTTTTCTTTGGTTGTGGTTTCGTTTACTAGGAGTCACCTTATGGACTAGGAATCAACCTAACATTTTCTCAAACCCTTGATCCAACGTCAAGTGGTTACTTCCCTCGTAAGTTGAATGCCTTTTGCAATCACCACCATGCAAATTCAAACTTCGATCTTTTATCGAGTATTTCTTTTCTTAAAACTGAAATCTCTTTCTTTTCTCAAAAATACAAAAATACTTTAATCATATTTCTAATCTATTTCAGAAACCTTAATAAAAACACTTACCTCCCTTTCAACCTAACCTTAGGTTTAGAGTTTCTTAACTCTATGTAGGTGTTCTGTGATAGACACTTACCTCTCCCCCTGGAACCTTGACCATAGTCGAGAGTTCCTCACCCTTATTGAAGAGAACTATGAATGCTCTGATTCCGTTCCCGTCAGGATACGTAGGCACGAGATGCAATGTCTTGGAGAGTATACTTAGGAATAACACCTTATGTCTCTTCCCCTTTACCTTTTCACCCTTTAGCAAACAAATAACAAAATAACACCATAAAGCAAGAGGTTCCTGTAGAGTACTACAGATACTTAGGATGCTAACGCCTTCCCTAGGTATAACCAACCCCCGAACCTTAGATTCTCTTTTGCTTTGTTGTTTGCATTGCATATTTTGGGTTATTCACTCTTTCTCCCTTCCCTCGGATAAATTAAAGATCGGTGGTAAATTATGATTTGTGATTCAAACTAATCCATAACTTGATATACGATTCTCACCGTGACAGAAATGACAACTTCACCGGGGAAGCTATGAATTTCGAAGGTTTCACCTAACTTATTTGATTTGTGTTATTTGTTGTATATCTGTATATTTGTATATCTGTATTTGCTTGGGTTGTTACCTTTGTATGATGAGATAAATCCTATACCCGGACTTGAATGCACTTATGATATGAAGGTGATATATTCAAGGACCCTTATAGGGATTTGATTCCCGACCAAGATAACTTGAGGCCCTCTTGGGAGTAGTATTTGTTGAATGAGTATTCGTGAAAACATTGCTACTTTCGACCTAGGAGCCCGTGACACTGAGGACCGTTAGTTACCCTTAACCCAACTTAGCTTTCTTAGGACGTAGTGCGGTGACTCTAAGGGAGTAGTCCCAAAGTAGTTGATACGCGATACTACACTCAAAATAAGTTTTCTTGAGAATAATATTAGCCATCGAGTAATTGGAAAATTGATTATATTCAAAATATGGACTGATGACTTTGGGAACTTTTATAGAACCCGTTGTACAGGTACAAATAAACCCATAGTACACACCTTTTGGGATGGGTAGACCATAGCTCCATGCTCATGATCTTTAAACCTAGGCCCTTATTTGTTTGCATATATATATATATATATATATATATATATATATATATATATATATATATATATATATATATATATATATATATATATATATATATATATATATATATATATATATATATATATATATATATATATATATATATATATATATATATATATATATATATATATATATATATATATATATATATATATATATATATATATATATATATATATATATATATATATATATATATATATATATATATATATATATATATATATATATATATATATATATATATATATATATATATATATATATATATATATATATATCTGTGTGTGTGTGTGTGTGTGTGAATATCTAAATATGTGAATACCTGTGTTTGTGCGTACATTCATACATTCATGCATTCATGAATAACTTTTTTGGTTTCAAGGAACTCAGTTGTTCTTTTCTGTGCAAAAAAATCAATAGAGATCATGGATTATGAAATAAAACTTTTCATTTTTTCCAAAATTTTGGCAACTTACTTTTGAGTTCCTTGAGACCATTAGGCTTGTATTTGCATCACATTCATGCATATGTCATCTCATTTTCATTTCATGTGCATTGTTCTAGCTCATCTTGTTGTCTCCGTCATCCTGTTACCTCAGTACTCGAGCCAACTACAAGAGAAGACGAATCACTTGGAACAACAAAACCAAGCACTTCGAGAGGAGATTTCCACCTTAAGAGCTCACATGGGGACGTTTTTTGCCATGAAGAAGACTTTGGTATACAACCACGAACAATGAAATCAAGAGCTTCGAGATGAGGTCACAAATTTGAAAAATTGCTAAGAAGCATCTGACTACTTTGGTCCAAGAATTGGTCGTCTCTCAATGTCAGGATGGTTATTTGTCCTCAACTAATCAGCCAGCTAAGCAAAGTAGTCGATCTGAGGGCACCCCTGTGCACTTGCCAAACAATTCCCTGTCCTCTTGCAGAAGGGTCTGATCAAGATAGAAACGTCATGTGCCATCCCAATGATTTATGGGAGCTACTTCATGAATGACGCCTTTTGTGCTTTCCATCAAAGGTTCACCCGACCATAATATTGAGGAATGTTATGTTCTTAATGAGAAAGTGAAAGAGATGGTACAAAAGGGCATCACGTCTTTCAAGATGTGCAAACCCAAGGTTCAAATCGCCTTTTTTTGCTAGAGCGTTGAGCAAGCTTTTCCGTGCACATGGTGGACTAACGCTGTGAGGACTTATCTTTAGGCTATGTCTTGTCAGATGTTTAACTTATTTGCTTCTTTTCATGTGTAACTTTCTGTGATTGTAAGAGCATGATTTTCACATAAAAACTTGTTTGTTTTGAATGTTTAATGCAATGAATATGTTTGTCTTGAAGAAATCCATTCGTATTCACTCATAAAATTCTTTTTCCTGTTTTATAATGCCAACTTTACCCAATTTCTTGCCTTGGTAGAGAATTGGAGGGAGGATGATAAAAGTGAAAATGCAAGATCTCTTATTGTATGCTTTTGAATAAAACCCTGTTGATGATGTAAGGCATTATTTCAAATCCCAAAACACTGGAGATATAAGGAAGATAATCCCTCTTTAACCCCTTTGAGACTTGAAGTAGGAGTTTCCTTTTCCTTTCATACAAAATATCCTCAATTTTAACTTGGCGCATGGTAGTTTTCAGTTAAGCTGATTAAGCGCCCAGACTTTCAAAAGAGGAGGAGTGAACATTTGAAAATCCACTTGATCTATCCCTAACACATTAGGAGGATGGAAGTCAAATCCACAATGATTATCCCTCGACTATCTAAAGAGTTAGGCAATCACAATCCTTTCAAAAAGTTCAAAATGACTTAGAGTCACACGATTTGGTCATAAATCACAAAAATAAAAAATAAAAAAATAAAAAGCCCGCTAAGTCAAAACCTATGAAGAAGACTTAGGCAAAATTGAGACATCCCGATGGACTTCAAAGTCAAATCCAAAAGACTAAGTCCAGATAAAAATTAGGGAATAAAAAATAATAATAAAATGAAACGCGAAAAAGCGAAAATAAAGGATCACAGAGAAAATCCTCAAGTAAAGAACCAAGTCATGTGATCAAACACCAAAAGCGAAAAAGGTAAGTGACTGCCATGTCCAAAGTCTTGGTGTTTTCTCAACCATATCAAAAAACTTCTCTTGAGAAATGAGTGCTCGCGCCAGTTAGCTTAACATAGGGTTAGAGAACATCACGAACATTGGGTAGGTACAAATAAACTTTGAGCCTTTATCCTTTGTTTCTTAAACCGTGAACCAAGCCACGATACAAACCTCAAAAGACATTATAAGCACAACACTACCAACACTCCCCCTGAAGATCACAACCCACTACAGAGAAAGATATATTCTCCCAAACACAGCAAATGGAATGATGTCAGAACTTATAGAATGGCATCCTAGAACCACCAACACAAAAGACACCATAAGAATGGAATGATCATGTCTATGCTTCATACCCTGCCACCTTCTCCCTCTCACAATATCAACACTATCATCACCACTACTACTCCTTATCACAAAGTACATTATAAATTATCTCAGAGATACATGCAACTAGCAGATCCTTCTTTAAACCACAAGCATGACACCACAAAACATGCTCCCCTCAATAGTTGCATACAAAAAGCAACCACAAACCACACTAAAACATGACATGATGTCATGACACCTGATCCAACATCATAAAAGGACATTGCAGTTCACACTAACACTTTACTCCTCCTTTTTAGCCAAAACTTGACAAAAATAGAGTAAATGTAAATAAACATAAATGGAAGCACACAAAAATGCATAAATCATAAACACAAATGGAAACACATAATTGCAATGGAAATAAACAACTCTAATGGAAACACAAATTTAACTCATCTGCAGGTAATCTTCCACATCTTGCCCTTGTCAAAGATCCTTCTGCATTCCTTGTTGTTGGATCTCCTTGTCGCTGTCTTCTTCACACCAGTCTTTTCACCTTGCATAATAACTTGCTTATCCATATATGTAATTGCTACAACCCCTCAATAGTTCCAGTTCTTACCTTACAACTTATGTTCTCAAGTACATTTGCATATAAGGCTTTAGTAAAGATAACAATCAGCTGATCCTTAGTGTTCTCATGCTCCAAAATAACAACCTTTCCTTCATCAAGGTTCCTGATTAGTTGACTATATCTGTCAGGGTTCTTGTTCCATTCATGTTGAATGAAACATCTAATAACATTCAGATCCTTACAATGTAATGTCAGAACATTAGCTTTGTCATTATGTTTCTTCAACATCTGTCTTATCCACACTAGTTGAAGGTAAACTCCTATGGTTTAACCTCTTTCAGCTATAACATTCCACCAAGAAGCACATACTTACTTTTTATTGATGTAGGCAGCCTGACTGTTTGTTGAAGATAACTAGCCATACATATCAGTAACCCAGTCTACCTTGCCAAGTTCTTTCAGCATATCATTTATGTTGTAAGAGTAATGCATACCATAATCCCTTGTTCCAATGATGTAATTCAAGATCTTCTTCTCTTAAACAATAGGATTCATCCTTGACTCAGGCTTGCAGATAAGACATGAGTTTGATATTTCCTTTGTAAACCTAGTGATGTTTCTTTCAATATAGTGTCTTGCCGTGAGATCCTTGGATTGCTCTGAATGACCCTTAACAAAGAGACCTGAAGTGACTTGAGAGTTATCTGATATAATGCTAGTGAAATTATAGCTTTCTCTTCTTCTTGACTTATCAGTATGCACAAAGGATGTTTCAACATACATCCCTTGTTCAGTAATTGAATCATAAATTACCATACTGATAGATTCCATTGTCATTCTAGTTTTGAAGTTAAAGACTCTATAAAATCTGTTGCTTGATGAGTAACCCATAAATATTCCTTCATCACTTATGGGATCGATCTCACTATTTTAATCTTTATTAGACAAGACATAACATTTACTTCCAAAAATATGAAAGTATTTGATTGTAGGTCTTTTTCCTTTCCATAGCTCATAAAGAGTAATTGAAGAGCCTGCCCTCAAGGTGACCCTATTATGAATATTACATGCAATATTCATAGCTTCAGCCCAAAAGTGATATGGCAGTCTCTTAGGATGAAGCATGACTCTAGCTGATTCTTGTATAACCCTTGTCTTTTGCTCAATAGTTCCATCTTGCTGAGAAGGGATGGGAGAAGAAAATTTATAACTGATGTTTTTAGAAGCACAAAATTCAGAGAATTTTGCATTCTCAAACTCCTTTTCATGATAGCTTCTAGCCTTGATAATCATACTATTTTTCTCCTTTTGAACATTTTGACATAACTCTTTAAAGACTTCAAAAATGTCAGATTTTTCTTTAAGAAAGTTCACCAATGTAAACCCTGGAAAATCATCAATAAACTGTATAGATATATTTCTTTCCATTCAAGCTATCTACATGCATTGGTCCCATTAAGTCCATGTGAATAGGTTCCACTACCTTTGGAGTATACTGATGTTGTAACATTAGAGATGACATCATGGATTTCTTCCTAACCTTACACTCACCACACACTTTCCCATATTTGACCTTGAGTTCTAGTATTCCTCTAATGGCTCATTCAGATATGATTTCACGAATTCTGCTGAAATGAAGGTGTCTAAGTTTCTGGTGCCATAGCTTCACTTCATCCTCATTTGTTACAGAACATGTGGAAGAGTAAGCAGTTATTTGAGGTTCCCACAAATAACAGTTGTCTTTAGACCTTATACCTTTCATCACAACAACATTTTTATCATTTTTTACAAGGCATTCTGTCTTTGAGAAATTAAATAATGATCCTTGGTCACACAAATGACTAATGCTGATGAGATTAACAGTTAGTCCTTTTACAAAGAGACCATATTCTTAACTAGGTGATCTAACACGCATCAGCTTTCCAACTCCTTTGATTTCACCTTTAAACCCATCACCAAATCTGACAAAACCTGTGGGATGAGGCTTGATATCTACCAATAACTTCTGAACCCCTGTCATATGTCTAGAGCATCCACTGTCAAAGTACCAGTCTTCTCTAGTTGAGGTACTCAAGGAAGTGTGAGCTATTAGGTTCACTTCTTTCTCTTTGGGTCTTCTCTTTTTGCTTACTTGATTAACCTTGGTATGAGCTGAATTTTTTTTATTTCCATACAATTTATAACAAAAAGGCTTTATATGACCATACTTTCCAGAGTAATGACATCTCCAACAAGATTGGTAAATATTTGGAGGTTCATTATGTCTGCCAGAATGTTGTGACATGTGGTTAGACATTGTGACCATCTTCTTCCTTTCAGAAGGAAATAACTTTTCTTCAGACATTCTTCTTTAGTTATTATCAGGTTGATAATGAACTTCTACATCTCCAGTATCTTTTATTATTTCAGCCCTATTTTTCATCCTACTCAAGTAATGTTTCATGTCATAAACCTTGGAATTTAAAAGAGTTACCTAATTTTTAAGCTGAGTGTTAGTTCCATGGTTCTATGATATAGAATTGTCCATGGTTCTATGATTGGCTAAATTGTGGTAAAACAAGATTCTGAACAAATTTTAAGCAGGATGTCATTACCATAGTTATGACATCGCTAAAGGAGCAAGCAAGAGCTGGTGAAAGAACTGCAATGGAGTGGTTTAATGTGAATGTCATGCTGAATGTCGTGACATCCATCACGACATCCATCTGCTGTCATGACAGAACTACTGTCATGTGTAAGAAACAACAGGAGTAGTAGTGCAACAAGAGCTAGCAGGGGTTAATGACATTACTGCTGGCATGTGTTTTGAACAGGATGGCATTACCAAAGACATGACATCACTGTCTGGTGCAGCAGGAGCTAGCAGAGGCTATGGATTAGCAGTAGCCTAGTTCCTCACAAGTAGTGTGAGGTGTGCAGCCACAACAATGTAAGTTGTGGTGAGTGAGGTGTGTTGTCATATGTTTTAAGCAAGACATAGGTGCAAGACATAGCTTCATGACAACAGAAGGAGCTGCTAGTGTATATCTCTTGACAGAATTGGTTTGGATTGATGAGACCATGTTGAAAATACCTCATCAATAAATATGTCAAGGAGATGGATTAGGAACAAGAACAGATTGTATTGGTATTCATAAAAGGATCTTGGAGACCTTTTAGGAAACTTAAATATAATTGTTTCTAATATTATTCTGCAGAAGATTGGGTGAAGCCAGGACCGGTGTAAAGAAAAATTTGCAGAAGAGTGGATGTCATACTGAATGTCATGACATTAATCGTATGACATCGGTCGTGCAGGCATGTTGGTTTTCTATTATCTCAGGCTAGATTTTAAGAAGACTTGTTATGACCCCTGAGTTATATCAGGAGAAATTCAAGGCAATGCTGACCATGCCATGACCTAATTGGACATCACCTTGAATTGTGGAAATTAGTTTTATTTTGTTAAAACTAATATTTGTTACTTCTGCACAGCCCAAGCCGAGTCTGCACGACTATAAAAGAAGAAGCAGAAGCAGAAGAAAAGTAAGCACTCACATCAAGAAAAACTAGAGTGTAAAATAGAGGTTTAGGGTTGAGAGTCCCTTATGTGTAAGTCACCCTTTGTATCTTTAGATATATTGTGTTAGACATATTTGTAAGTGAAGAAGGCTAGTCTTCACGTGCAAAGTCTGTTTAGGAATACTTGTAATCCAAGCAATTTTCTGGGTGATGATTGTTTTGGTTAGGTAGAGTCTAGGTTGTGTCTGAAGGTGAGATAATACTTAGAAAGGGGGGATTGAATAAGTATGGAAAATTAAGCCTTGAAAATAATCACACAATTATTTTTATCCTGGTTCATTTAACAACTACTCCAGTCCATCCTTCCAGAGTGATTTGCCTTTCTCAACAAGGACTTAATCCACTATTAAATCAAACTGATTACAATAGTATCACCTAAGAACAACAGTTCTTAGTCTTCTCAAGAGCTACTGATTCTCACTGAATCCTCTTAAGGAATATCCTTTACAATCAATGTAAATTAAATACAAGAGTTTTTAATGCTTCTATAAAGCTATAATCACAACAGTGATTTTTCTCTTAAGTTTAAGTACAATAAGATTCTATGAAGAATAAGAATGAAAGCTTTTAGAATATTATGATATCTTTTCAGCAAGTATGTAGCACTGAAGAATGAAGTGAAGATCTCCTTTTATAGGCAGCTGAAATATGCAAGCTGAGCTTTGAAAAGAGAGTCCCAAAAGGTCTGAGCCTTTTTGTCTTCACATCAACTGACCTTTCCTTGAAATAGATGGCACAGAAAAATCCTTTTTGTCTGTGTAAGTGTGTCTAGCACAAATAAGGAAAGAGACGTTGAATAATTCCAACGGATATATTCTTGAAAATACTTCTTCAGTTTCAGCAAGTTCTTCAGAGTCTGAATGGATCAGAGTCTTCTAATGAGATTCAGAACTGTGATGTATCAGAGTCTTCTGCAGCGTGTGTGCTTCTAGCGTGTTGATCATCAGAGCATTTTGACACAGAACTTCAGTACTTGGCAGCGTAGGTACTTTCAGAAACTTTTGTAGACTAATGCTTTAAGAAACTCTTCAATCAATATTCTTCTATACTTCTGATGCTTCAGCTTCAGATGCTTCTGATTTTCTTCAGATGCTTCTAACTCAGAATGTTCTGGAGCTTCTTCTTCAGATCCTTCTGGAGACTACGCTCAGGATCTTCTGTGAGGACCAAACAGATTCTTCTGTAAGGTGCATCTGGCGCTTCAGAGTCAGAATAACTTCTTGTATTCAAGGCAGATTTGCTTCTAGAGAGTTAATATAATTTCAATCTGCAGTAAAACTCTCAAACAAATTTTAGAGTATATAATTCTTAAATATAAATTTCCTAACAGTTATCATCAAAACAAAGATTAATTATTAAGAACCAATCTGTGTTCTAACAATCTCCCCCTTTTTGATGATGACAAAAAGTATCAAAAATTTTATTTAATTGAACATAAAGAATTATAACTCCCCCTGAGATGATGAATCTCCCCCTGAGTTGAATATGAAAAAGGAATAGAAACTTCCCTTTTTATCTTGAGTAATCTTCAGAGACAGATCTTGTTTGTTTTGAATTAATTAAGGATCAGACTATCTTGCAGATATGAGATTCAGAGTTTGATAAAAGATAAATGATCTGAGAAGCTCAGAGATTCTTTTAGAGAGTGTTCTTATCAAATGTTCTGAAATAGTCAATTTAGATATTAGAAAAAATAGATATGTCTGAAGATTCGTTCTAGTGAAATTATATTAAATAGTTCAGATCTTTATTTTCTCCCCCTTTTTTGTCATAAGCAAAAAGTAAAAACTTTTAATAAAGACAAATAAAAGGAACAAGAACAGATAATTCAATGGAGAATAACAAGCAGATTCATTCAATCATAACAGAGCAAAAGTACATTGGAAAATATCAGAATATATAACAAGAACATTCAGATGCAAAACAACAGATGCACAAATATGAGGAAAAAAAATCTAAGATTGTTTTGACAAAAGCATCTTCAATAGGTCTGTGATCTCAGATTGTGATTTCTCTTGCTTTGACATCCACTTAGTCATTGTTTCAGTCTTCTCATCTTGTTTAGACATCCACTCTGACATGTCCTCAGATTTCTTGTCTTGTTTCACCATCCAAGATCTTATTTCAGATTGACCAGCTTCCAGAGCAGCAATCTTGTTTCCAAGATCTGGATTTTCTGTCTTTATCTCTGATGAAGGAAATGGAGGTTCTGCAGCCTGAACAGAGTCAATTGCCATAGGTTCTGGAGATCCTGAAGAGGGTTCTTACCAGAGTCATAGTCAATGCAGTGGCAGTTGGTTCTGGTGGAGGAGGAGGAGGAGCATCCAAACAAAGCAGAGGTTCAGTCTTGTTCACAATCCAGAATTGAGTTCTTTCAGCTCTGAGCTTGGCATCATCAGAACAGATGTTCTTCAGATTAGAAGCTACAGTGTTGAATCTATTGACAAAACCTTTCCAGATGAGGTCAGTCTCATTTGCATCCATAGTTTCAGAGCATCTCTTCTGAACAGTTCCTAAAGACAGCTGTATTTCTTGCAAAAACGTTTGAAATAAATTATCAATATTAAGTCTGGGTGGTGGTTTAAGCAAGGTTTCCAGAGTCATCTGTTTAGGTTTGGGAGTTGGTGGTATCAGTGATTTTGAGATGGAAATCAGAGGTGGGGGAGCATATGGAATGAATGGAATTTCTGGTTTTTGAGGTAAGGATCTGTTTAATGCATTGAGCAGAGTTGGTTGAGGTCTTGTGCGTGGGTAAACAACATCAAAAGATGCATTGGAGTAAGGTACGAATGCAGAGTTTGATGGCTTATCAGATGCAACTGTGTTATCAGATGCAGGATGCAGAGCTGAAACAACAGCTTTACCAGATGTAGCAGATATGGTGGCTAATGATCCTTCATTGTTCATGGATTGAATATATGAAAGGATTACAGATGGAAGGGCCTGAATGAGTTTGGGTTTCAGAGGTTCCAAAGGTTCAGAAGGCTCAACTCTATCATAAAAATCTTTTAGTTTGAAACCATAAGATAAGTTATGATAAAGAGAAGACACTTGGGCACAAGATATTCCAGATGATGATGGATTGGTAGAGGGAACAATCATCTCAGATGATGGAGCAGGTGGAGGCAGAGGGTCTGAAATGGAAGTTTTAGTAGGTAAGGTTGATTCAGGTTCAGGTTCAGGTTCATGTACAGGATATTTGTCAGATGGATTAATCAGGAAATCAGGATGAATTTCTGATTCAGATGAATTTGAGGATGTTTCAGGTGTACAAGAGGTAGAAGAAACTTGAAACACTGTTTTTAATGGAGTGATGTCAAGAACTTCTGTCTCAGGGATATGAGATGGTTCTGAAGGAATATCAGATTGTTCTGAGGGTGGTTCAGATGAAACAGGAGCAGAAGTTACTTTAGGGGGTTCAGAAGTAACAGGTGCTGCAGGTTCAGAAGATGGAGTATTTGATGGTGGTATGACAGAGTCTTTTTGTGGTTGATCTTCTGTGGTTTGTTTTTCTGGATGATCAGAAGGTTTTGGTTGATTTTCTGTTTGTGGTTGAGCAGAGTTTTGTTTATCAGAATTTTGTGATAGTTGTGATGGTTGTGGTTCTATTTGTTGTGGTTCTGTTGGTGATGGACGTGGAGTGAAGTGTTTGATGTGTATTTTGGGTTGAGGTGGTTTTGATACAGAGGCAGTGGGTTGTTTCTGAGGTGAGACAGAACTAGGGGTAGCAACAGATGTTGTTTGAGTGACAGGTGGTTTGGGAACAAACTTAATAGAAGAATCATTAATAACAACATTTTTAGAAATAACAGAAGCTTTAGTACCTTTGAGTTTAATCCTCTTAGCAGATGCAAAGGCAGCTTCTCCAGAATCCTTTCTCTTTAGCAGATCCTTGGGTTTCTCAGCAATCTTTGCCTTCTTCTGGACAGGTTCAGATTCTGCTACAGGCTGAGATCTTTTCCTCTAAAGTGGAACTTCTTCTTCTTCTCCTGCATCTGGCAGTGGTTGCTTGACAAGTTGAAACACATTGGCTGGAACAGGCACTCCTTCCCTTTTGCATTCTTCTATATACATCAGAACAATGTGTCTAGGTTCTTCAGCAAAGAATAGAGGAAAATCTGATACTGGAATCCTCTTATTCAAATCAGACATATTTAACCTCTTTGGAGCAGTAGTAAGTTCATCTACAATCTTGAGTCTCAGAAGGCTTTTAGCATTCAGAGGCTTTCCCATAATGAACTCTAATTCTTCTGTAACACCAGCATCATACAGAGCAGCCACTAAACCATTTTCAGTGAGAAGATCTGAGAGCAACCTTCCAAAAGGTATCCAAGTCCTGATCTTCTGGCCTTTTTCTTTTACAGATTCTCTAGATGCATTTATGTGATTCCACAGATGCATGAACAAAATGTAAGGCAGATCTACCTTGTTGCTCTGACTAAGGCAGTACATAAAATAGATCTGTTCATTGTTGACATAATCTGGGGAATTTGTTGACTTTCTGTGATGTATGCATCCCATGAAGATCTTGGCCTAGATCTTGTAATCAGGCTTCAGATCTTTGAATCTATTAGAGGCTTGTCCAGCAGTCATAACCTCCTCATAAACTTCATCCATATCAACACGCCCAGCTGGCAGATGTGAAACACCATCTGTTTCTTCATAACCAATCAGTCTTCTAATCAGATCCTCTGTGATGATGATCTCCTTTCCCAGCACAGATGAAAGAATAAACTTTGGATACACAGATGCATGAATCCAGAATTCCTTAACAAGCAGAGGGTAAACTGGTCCAAACAGTCTATCAAAGTATTTCACCCAACCTTGAGCTCTAACAATGGAGCGAAAATCAAACCCATTGTCAGCCAGTGAATCAAATTCAACCATGGATTCACACAAAACTTCTAGTTTATCAACAGGTGTGAGGAGAGTTCTCTTTGGAGGAGTATATGGAACAGCACCTAGGTTATCTGAAGTCACATCAGCCATTGTGGATTGAAACTGTGCAGTTGTTGAAGAAGAAGACGCCATTGAAGATTGCTTTTTAGAACACTTAGGTTTTGAGTTTTTATGCAGAGAGAACAATAGATGAAAACGCGTGTAAATTCTGAGAGTGAAAAGTGTGAAAGTGAATACACATCAAGTATTTATACTAATCACATAGGCACACCAAAAGACAGAAATAACGCACGTTTGAGCAGCATTAAATGAAAAGAATAAAATCATTTCAAATAATAAATGCTTCTGACAGATTTGGGGGGAAAACCAAGATATTTACTATTCAAATTTCACCTCAAACGTCTTTTCAGTTGTGCACACGCCACCTTTTCAGATTTTGTGGGACACGTGTTTGCTTGCATGCTGTTCTGAATTCTCTCAAGAAATGAAACGTTAGCCACGTTCAGATCTTCTAAAGATGGTTAGTTCAGATGTTCACATCAGAAATATTACTCAGAATAGAATAAATGAACAGAAGAAATACTTCAGATGAATTAAGCATTTTTGCATCTGGAACAATTTGCTTCTGATAAATATCATTCTGGACAAAAATCCATACCAATATTTTTCAGAATAAAATTGAATCTATCTTCAACAAGGGGTTTTGTAAAAATATCTGCCCATTGATGATCTGTATCAACAAAGGCTAAATTTATGATTCCCTTCTGAACATAGTCTCTGATGAAATGATGCTTAATTTCTATATGTTTTGCCTTAGAATGTAAAATGGGATTCTTGGACAAACATATAGCAGAAGTATTATCACAAAAGATAGAAATGTTACTCTCAAAAATTTGATAATCTTCTAGTTGACTTTTCATCCAGAGCATCTGCGTGCTACATCTAGCAGCAGCAATGTATTCAGCCTCTGTGGTTGAAAGTGCAATTGTGGGTTGCTTCTTGCTGTACCAGGAGATTAGATTTCTTCCTAGAAATTGACAACTTCCAGAAGTACTTTTTCTTTCCACTCTGTCTCCAGCATAGTCAGCATCACAGAATCCAACTAATTTAAAATCATCAGATTTTCTGTAACACAAACCCACATTAGAAGTACCTTTCAGATACCTTAGAATCCTCTTGACAGCTGTCAAGTGTGATTCTCTAGGATCTTATTGGAATCTAGCACACAGACAAACACTGAATAAAATATCAGGTCTAGAAGCAGTAAGATAAAGAAGAGAACCAATCATACCTCTGTAGAGCTTCTGGTCTACTTTCTTACTTACCTCTTCTTTCCCAAGTGAGCTAGTAGGATGCATTGGAGTCTTTGCCACCTTGCTGTCAGACATGTTGAATTTCTTCAGAAGTTCTTTAACATACTTTGTCTGATGTATGTAGGTGCATTCTGGAGTTTGATTAACTTGGATTCCTAAAAAGAATCTGAGTTCTCCCATCATGCTCATTTCAAATTCTGCCTGCATACATGTAGCAAACTCCTTTCCAAGCATAATATTTGTTGATCCAAAAATAATATCATCTACATAAATTTGGCAAATTAGAAGATCTTTCTTTATGGTTTTACAGAATAGAGTTGTATCCACTTTGCCTCTGATAAAATTCTTCTCCAGAAGAAAATTACTCAATCTCTCATACCAAGCTCTGGGAGCTTGTTTTAATCCATATAGAGATTTCTTTAATTTGAAAACATGATCTGGAAATTTTTCATTTTCAAAACCAGGAGGTTGGTGGACATAAACCTCTTCTTCTATAATACCATTAAGAAAGGCACTTTTAACATCCATCTGATACAGAGTGATGTTGTTCTGTGCAGCAAAAGAAATAAGAAGGCGTATAGATTCTAACCTTGCCACTAGAGCATATGTCTCAGTGTAATCAATACCTTCTTGCTGACTGTATCCTTGAGCAACCAGCCTTGCCTTATTCCTCTCAACTTCTCCTTTCTCATTTAGTTTATTTCTGAACACCCATTTTGTACCAATAATATTAAATCCTTGAGGTCTTTGAACTAGATCCCATACATCATTTCTGCTGAATTGGTTAAGCTCTTCTTGCATTGCAATAATCCAATTATTGTCTTGCAGAGCTTCTTCTACAGAAGATGGTTCAATTTCTGACACTAGTCCAAAGAGTGATGCTTCAGATGATCTTAGAAAAGATCTTGTTCTGATGGGATCATCTTTCTTTCCAATAATGACATCCTCTGGATGAGAAGCTTTAATTCTGGATGATGATCCTCTGATAGTTGACTCTTCAGAAATATTTAGATTATTCATCTGAGAAGTTAAGGGAGTAGCATCTGGAGTTGCTTCTGGTTCCTTCACTTGAAGTTTGTCTGCTTCTGGAACTTCAGAGTCAATAAAGACTACTTCCCTATCTGCAGAGTTATCAACCTGCTTTGGCTTTTCAGAGCCAAGCTTATCATCAAATCTGACATGAATGGATTCTTCCACAATCTGTGTCTCAGTGTTGTATACTCTGTAGCCTTTAGAGCGTTCAGAATATCCAAGCATGAAACACTTCTGTGCTTTGGAATCAAACTTGCCCAGATTTTCCTTAGTGTTTAACATATAACAGATACATCCAAAAGGATGAAAATAAGAAATGTTGGGCTTTTTGTTCTTCCACAATTCATAAGGAGTCTTCTTCAGAAGAGGTCTAACAGAAACTCTATTCTGAATGTAGCATGCTGTATTGATTGCTTCTGCCCAAAAATGTTTTGCCAGATTTGTCTCATTGATCATGGTTCTGGCCATTTCTTGCAAAGTTCTGTTTTTCCTTTCTACAACCCCATTTTGTTGTGGAGTTCTAGGACAGGAAAAATCATGAGCAATGCCATTTTCAGAAAAATATTTTTCAAAATATTTATTTTCAAATTCACCACCATGATCACTTCTGACTTTTATAATTTTGAAATTCTTTTCATTCTGGACTTGCTTGCAGAAGTCAAAGAACACAGAATGTGACTCATCCTTGTGTTTTAAGAACTTTACCCATGTCCATCTGCTAAAGTCATCAACAATGACCAATCCATACTTCTTGCCTCTGATGGATGCAGTTTTCACTGGTCCAAACAGATCAATATGAAGTAGTTCTAATGGTTTAGAGGTAGAAACAACATTTTTTGATTTAAAAGATGTTTTTGAAAACTTCCCTTTCTGACATGCTTCACAAAGAGCATCTGAAGTGAACTTCAGATCAGGGAGTCCTCTGACAAGATTAAGTTTATTAATCTGAGATATACGTCTCATATTAATATGTCCCAATCTTCTGTGCCAGACCCATTGCTCTTCATTCACAGACAAGAGGCATTTAACATTTTGAACTTTAAGTTCTGAAAGATTTATTTTATAAATGTTGTTTTTCCTCTTACCACTAAATAGGATAGAGCCATCCTTCTGACTAATAGCTTTACAACATTTTTGATTAAAAGTTATATCATAACCATTGTCACTTAATTGACTTATGGACAATAAGTTATGCTTTAACCCTTCAACAAGTAAAACATTAGTAATGGAGGGAAGTTTACCATTTCCAATTGTGCCAGATCCAATGATCTTGCCCTTCTGGTTCCCTCCAAACTTCACGTCCCCTCCAGATCTAAGTTCCAGGCTTTGGAACATAGACTTTTCTCCTGTCATGTGTCGTGAGCATCCAGAGTCCAGGTACCATGATTGGTGTCCTGACCTTGCTGCTAAGAACATCTGCAACAGGAATTATTTTGTTTTTAGGTACCCAGATCTTCTTGGGTCCTTTGGGGTTAGTTGGTTTATAGGTTTGTCTAAACTTCTGTTTTGCAACATAATGTTTATTCTGACTTGCCTTAGGTTTAAACACATAAGTACTCTTCTCAGAGCTTGTGTGTTTAATGTCATTCAAGTGACCAAATTTGAATTGAGAATACAGAGGTGTCTTCCTGATGAAAAGTTTGTCAACAGGTTTTGGATTGCTTCCAGATGAAGACTCATATCCAATGCCTCTTCTGTTGTTTCCACTAACACCATAGATCATGGAAGCCATCTTGCTTCTGTCTATGCTCTTAGTGAGAAATCTCTGAAAACTAGAGTCATATTTTTCTAAAATATTTTCACTAGACTTAGTCTCAGAATCAGATTCTTGTTAAGTTCTATCAAAGTCATTTTTGATTTTTAAATTTATTTCTTTCTGCTCAACAAGTTTTGTTTTCAGAAGATCAATCTCAGATTCAAGATTGCTTTTCAGCTTCTTGTATTTGAGTTTGATGTTGTTATAACTTTTAAGAACTTCTGTTACAACTTTAATGAGTTCTTCTTTGGTAAGTTTAGCCATTACCTCTTCTGCATCATCATCAGATTCAGATTCTGATTCATATCCAGAGGTACCTTCCTCTTGATCTTCTGTCCTGGCCATCAGTGCAACGTTTGCACATTCTTCTTCTGATTCAGAAGATGATTCAAACTCATCTGAGTCATCCCATGTTGCCATCAGAACCTTCTTCTTTTTGTTGAACTTCTTCTTAGATTTTTCTTTCAGAAGTTTGGGGCAGTCATTTTTGTAGTGCCCAGGTTCTTTGCACTCATAGCACACCACTTCTTTCTTGGCAGATCTTCTGTGACTAGAAGATTCCTTTCTGTTGTCAAATCTTCTGAAGTTGTTGAACTTCTTTCCCTTGTGCTTCCAGAGTTTGTTAATCCTTCTGGACAGCATGGATAACTCATCTTCTTCTTCAGAAGAAGACTCTTCAGAGCTTTCTTGAATGACCTGCAAAGCTTTAGCAGTTTTGTTAGATTTTAATGCTACAGATTTACCTTTATCTTTCTTCTGAGGTTCATCTTCCTCAAGCTCAATCTCATGGCTCCTCAGTGAGCTGATGAGTTCTTCTAGAGAGATCTTGTTCAGATCTTTGGCCATCTTCAGGGCAGTCACCATTGGTCTCCATCTGATGGGCAGACTTCTGATGATTTTCTTTACATGATCTGACGTGGAATATCCCTTGTCCAGAACTTTCAGCCCAGCAGTGAGTATCTGGAATCTGGAGAACATGGCTTCCACAGATTCAGAGTCTTCCATTTTGAAAGCCTCATACTTCTGGATCAGAGCCAGAGCTTTTGTCTCCTTAACTTGAGAATTTCCCTCATGGGTCATTTTAAGGGATTCAAACATATCAAAAGTTGTCTCCCTGTTTGTGATTTTCTCATATTCTGTATGTGAAATAGCATTCAGTAATATGGTTCTGGCTTTATGGTGATTTCTGAAGTCTTTCTTCTGAGAATCTGTCATAGATTTTCTGTCAATCTTTTTGCCATCTCCATCTGTGGGATGTACATATCCATCTATGACAAGATCCCATAGATCAGCATCATATCCCAGGAAAAAACTCTCAATTCTGTCTTTCCAGTATTCAAATTTTTCTCCATCAAACATTGGAGGTTTGGTGCTGATCCTATCTGTCGCTACTGCGAAAATCGGCGCCGGCTGACAGAAGAGTCGCCACCGTGCGTTATTTATCCCACGGGAGGGAAAGGAAACGCTCAGAGTAAACCTCGCACAACACGGGAAAGGTATGGTCGTCGCAACCAAAACCTGGATTCGGGAGTCGGTTACGCAAGGGGAAGGTATTAGCACCCCTCACGTCCGTCGTACTCGACGGGATCCACGCTTGTTTTTGGGTATGGATTGTTATTCTATCTAAACTATAGGTCAAGGGTTAAAAAGAAAATAAAATGAAAATAAAAATGACTCGGCAAAGTATCGCACTTTATGCCTACGTATTCCCGCCTGGAACGAGAAATCAGAGTCAACGTAGTTCGCCTACCTACGGGAAAATTGGCTCGCCAAGACCTCGCGTCTTGTGCCTACGTACTTCCACACTGCATGGAAGATCAGAGCCTCGCGTAGTTCGGGCTAACTACGGCTAAACAGGGTATTCTCACACAGCAATGAGAAAATCAACTGGTTTCAAAGGTCGGGAACCTATGGGCAATACTACGGCTTGGTCTCAAATGCACTTGGGCAGGAGAGAAAAGGGTACAATTAGTCGTCAGCGGGAAAGTCTCGATCGCACAGCAGCGAGAGAACAGAAAGTCCGTTGTTAGTGTGCTCGCTAGGATATCGCATCCTATGCCTACATATCCTCGTCTAGTGCGAGGAATCAGAGCAGCTGTAGTTCGGCTACTTCGGGACCACAACTCAAATCTCATTTTATTAACATTCTGAAAAATGATTACAATGGGGGAATACTGAAAATAAATCTCCTAGGAAATACTATCTTATCCTATCCTGAACAATCGAATGGAAAAGCCCCCTAACGAGTGGACATTCTAAACTACCTCTAAAAAGGTGTAAAAGAATTTCTATGAAAAATGTACTCTAAAAAATATTAAGTCTACTTTAATATTTTTTTCTCTTTTTCCTTCTTTTTTTTCCGACTATTTTCTCCTTTCTTTCAAAATATTTTTCATATATTTTCCATATTTTTCTATGTATTTTTTTCCATATTTTTTAATATTTCCTTTTTCATACTATTTCTTTTTTATTATTCCCTCTCTTTTTCTTTTTCCAAATTCTTTTTTTCAATATTTTTCTTTTGCTATTTTTTTCAAATATTCTTTTCCCTTCTTTTTCTTTATGCTATTTTTCAATATATTTTTTCTATTTTTTTCCTAAATATTGTTTTCATATTTTTTTTCCTACAAACTAAGCAAAAATGAAATAATAAAAAAAATCAAGAAAAGAGACCAGGGGGTACACTGGTACATGGGGGATTACACTAGCAAGAGGGGACCAAACTGGGCCCAGCCCATGGTTCAGCAAAAACAAAAGAACTGAAACGGGGGGTGTACGGACAAATGGGGGGTGCTGGCGAGCAAACCTCACGTTGGGCCTGAGGCCCAATGCCTACCCAAAAAACACAGGATCTGAGGGTGAATGCCAAACAATGGGGGTGTGTGTACGGCCAAAACAAAATTGGGCCCGGCCCAATCCATCCTCCTCCATCCTCTCTTCCCTTTCCCCTTCTGAAAACCCTAGGGAATCTCTTCCTTCTTCTCACGGCGCCGCCACCGTCCCCGATCCTCTATCTGAATCCTCTCTCTCTCGTTCTCCCTTCAACCTTCAGGCCTCATTCTTCCTCTGAACCTCTCTTCACTCTCGATTCAAACAATACCTTTCCTCTTCACTCATCTCAAATCAAGCCTCGTTCTTGAAGAAGAAAATCTGGTCTTGAGAAAGGACCAAGAACTTAACAACTTGCGGACGTTGTGTGAGCGTGTTCTTGATCTGGAAACTCACTGAAGGATCTCGAAGGCTTTCTGGATAGTTGATGGAAGAATGGATGAACATCTGGAACTGTTGGTGAAGAACTTTGACGAAGAACGGTTATTCTTGATGATGTTCGTTGAAGATTCGTTCTGGAAACGATGAAGCTCTTGAAGGTTACGAAGAACACTCTTGAAGATTGGTGCCTGGAGAAGCCGGATCTTGAGATTTCTTTGAAGAACTTGTTGAGATGCGCGTGGATCTCTAATTTGGAGACGGTATTGATGAACTTGAAGGATGTTGGAGGAACACCGATGATGATGATGAAGATCGCTGGAAAGTTTTGATTCCGGAGAGGAGGATTCTTGAACCTAGATGCGATCTGGGGATTTGGATGAACTCTTGTTGTTCATGATGAACATTTTCCAGAAGCTGATAGAGGAACGATGAAGATTAGGTTAACGATGAGAAGGCTTTCTGGAATTTTCTTGGTTATTGTTGATGTTGAAGATTCTGGGGATTTTCTGGTTTGTTGGAGTTCTCCGGCGAGATGGTGAGGATTATTGATCGGAGAAGACGAAGATTGATCGGAGGGGATGAAGAGTTCTGGGGATTTTCTGCATTTCCGGTGACCGGTACGGCGGTTGTGGTGGCCGGCGGCGTTCTGGTACGGTGGTTGCATGGCCGCCGGCCATGCAACTGGTGGAGCCTCAGATGGCGACGCATGGCTGCGTCAGTGGAGGGGCGTTACGCATGTGTGCCACGTAGAGGGTGGTGTGGCAGAGAGAGGGAGAGTCTGGGGGTGATGTGGCGTGATGGTGTGTAAAAACGTGGGGTCTCCCTTTATTCAACACGTGGCTCTGCTGGACTTTATAGGACTTTGATTTTCTGGACGATTCTAGATGCTTCTGGAGTTAACTGGACAATTCTGGACAAAAATATAACCTGGGCCTGCGAATTCTGTGGGCAATAAGGCCCAATACGAAAATACTAATAAAAACAACAAAAAACTGAATTAAGAATTGATTAATGGAAATTACAAACAAATGAACCTAATTAACAGCTAAGACTCCCAAAAACTAATTAAAAGCTACTAATTAATATCTATTATTCTAAAAAAATCTATATTACCCTAAAATGATTTAAAGTCTATTTAATATCTACTATATTCTAAAAAACTATTAAAATATAATATCTATTAAAAACTATCAAAGAAGAATCTATCCAATTATTAAAATGAACAATCTATATTCTATATTAAAATTCTATTTAAAATTCTATAAAAAGCTATATTATCTATATCTAAAATATTATCCTATAAAAGAAAGTCTATTAAACCCTAATATTCAAAAACCTATTAATTTTCTAAAAGAAAAAATCTTATTTATCCTATTAAGAAAATGATAAAAAATAAAAGAAATCTATATTTATTTATCCTATTAAAAAAATGAAGCCTATTTATTTTTAATAAAGCTATTTAATTTCTAACCAAATCTCAAAAGATTAAAAATATCTAAAAAAGAATTAAAACTATTAAAAAACCTGTTAATATTCTAAAAATGATTTAAAAGCTATTAAAAAAAAATCTAAAAAGGTCAATAAAATCCAGAAAAATCACAATAACACCGAACGACACATAACACCGCGAGAGCGCATCAAAATAGCCGGTAAAAAATCAAAAGACACCGTAATATCCCAAAAATACGATTCTATCTATCTAAACTGATTAAAAAACACCTGAGACGCGAGACGAGGGTTGTGATCCCGATAAAATCAAAACAAATGAAAAATGCACTGTATGCGATATGCAAATGCGAATGCGAGAATGCGTCGAAACATCGAGCCAGATACGGGACCCGGTTGGTCAAATTTTAAGGTACAACAGCTGCCCCTATTCAAGCAGCTTGGACCTGAATGGTCGAAGAGCGCCCAGCCTTTGATCATTCAAAGGTAGAAGATGGTTGAATACAAATGGAACCCTGAAATTTGCCAACCGCAGAAATAAACTGCACCACTGCTTGGAGAACGACATTCATCGACTGAATTTAACTGTTACGGCAACCCACTGATCTCGTGCGACCGTGCTGGGGATTCTTCTCATCATCCTGAAAAAAGATTGAATCATCGGAAACTTCGTCCTTTGCTTGTCCACGTCAGGACTCTATCTGCTGTCAACTCGGAAAAACTTCAACAACTTTGCTGGGGATGGCTCGTCTGCCTTCTCGTCAGAAATAAATCGTCCACGTTAGGAATAAACTCTTCCACGCTAGGAATAACACCGTCCACGTAAGGAATAACACCGTCCACGTAAGGAATAACACCGTCCACGTAAGGAATAACACCTTTCCACGTAAGGAATAACATCGTCCACGTTAGGACTCACCCTTCCACGTAAGGAATAACATTGTCCACGTTAGGAATCACCCTTCCACGTAAGGAATAACCGTTCCACGTTAGGAACAAGACTTTCTTTCCACGTTAGGAATCAACTCTTCTTTTCCACGTAAGGAATCAAACTTTTTCCACGTTAGGAATGCCTCTATCTTTCCACGTAAGGAATACACCATCCACGTTAGGAATAACTGTCTTTCTCTTCCATGTAAGGGATCAATCTTGATATGTCCGCGTAAGGACTCAATCTTTCCACGTAAGGAATCACCATTTTTGATATGTCCGCGTAAGGACTCCAATCTTTCCACGTAAGGAATCTCCATCTTGATATGTCCACGTAAGGACCCCAATCTTTCCACGTGAGGAATATCATTTTTCCACGTAAGGAAACCATCTATTGTCTTGGTTTGTCCACGTGAGGACTCCACTTTTCCACGTAAGGAATGCATCTCTGTCCACATAAGGAACACAATTTTCTACGTAAGGAATGTCATCTTCTTGACTTGTCCACGTAAGGACTCAACTTTTCCACGTAAGGAATCAACTTCTTTTCCACGTAAGGAATACAATTTTGCTCGATCTGTCCACGTAAGGACTCTAATCTTTCCACGTAAGGAAACAATCTTTCCACGTAAGGAATAAACTTGTCCACGTTAGGACTACATCGTCCACGTTAGGACCCCCTTTTCCACGTTAGGAATAATAATCTTCTTGATTTGTCCACGTAAGGACTCCCATTTTTCCACGTAAGGAATACTTCTTCATCTGTCCACGTAAGGACTCCAATCTTCATTCCACGTAAGGAATCACAATCTTTCCACGTGAGGAATACAATCTCGATTTGAATCTGTCCACGTAAGGACCCCAATCTTTCCACGTAAGGAATACAATCTCAATCTGTCCACGTTAGGACTCCAACTTGATATGTCCACGTAAGGAATACAATCTCAATCTGTCCACGTTAGGACTCCAACTTGATATGTCCACGTAAGGACTCCATCTTTCCACGTAAGGAATCACATCTTTCCACGTAAGGAAACCACAATCTTTCCACGTAAGGAAACCACTCTTTCTGATTTGTCCACGTAAGGACTCCCATCTTTCCACGTAAGGAACAAACTCGCTCTTCCACGTAAGGAACTGAACCTTCTCTTTCCACGTAAGGAAACACATTTTCTTTTGATTTGTCCACGTCAGGACACTGATCTCGTCTTGCTGAGGAAATAAACTTCGTCCACGTCAGGACTCATGCACCTTCGACCCGCTGGGGAAATAAGACTTGTCCACGTCAGGACTCATACTTCATCTGATGAAATAATAGAACCTGCCCACGTTAGGACTTGCACGTCTTCGACTTGCTGGGGAAATAAGACTTGTCCACGTCAGGACACACATTCTGCCAACAACACGAAGAAGGATAAATTTGTCCGCATCAGGACTCTAGTATCTTGTCATCACAAAGAACTACAAACTTGTCCCCGTCAGGACGCACATTTCATCACCACGAATAAAGCTATTTGCTGGGAATAACTGGTCCACGTCAGGACACCCACACGAAGAGTAACCAACTTTGTCCACGCCAGGACTCCATACTCAATCAATACCGAGAACTCAAATTTGTCCACGTTAGGACTAACACATATCGTCAACCTGAGGAAAGGTCCACGTCAGGACTCCACCTTCCAATAATCCTGAGAAATCGAACCTGTTCACATTAGGACTTGCACCCCCATCAGTCCGGGGAAACAAATCTGTCCACGTTAGGACACCCACTTCTCTAGCATGAATAAATCCCGTCAATAAAAATGTCCACGTCAGGACTCATTTCTCCATTAGTCCCAAACCACAAACTTCTGACGTTACAGCAGCTTTGAGGCTAACTCTACTGGGGATATTTTGGAAACCAAACCACTGGATGCCTGTTCCGATAACTGGCGGTAGCCTCTGAAATTCTGATTCCTGAAACCTGTTGATGACACACGGCTCTGCTTGGGAATAAAGAGAAATTTTTCCCACTCGCGGAGAAAACACGAGAAATTCACAAATAACCCTGCTCGGGAATAAAGAGAAACTCTGTCTGATAACTCTGTGGGGAGTAGTGCCAAATCTGACACTTCATTGAATGTCTCACGTCGAGACCTCGACTGTTTGGTGATTCATCTGAGTAAGAGCTCTCTCTACCTGCAGGAGAAACAATACTTGACACAAACGGTTTGCCAACCTAGTTTATGTTTCAAAATGCATGCGTTCGGCAATGATGCAATGCTCCCTTCGACATGGGAATGCTACACGCTTTTATTTGATGGACGCAAATATGACACTATATGCCAATGCAAATGCAGACTCGAACTGCTGGGATACAGCAACTGCTTCAGCAAAATAAAGGCTGAAGATAATGCCAACTCCGCTGGGGATAGCCGGATGCTAGAGAATTATTCCAGCAAAATAAATGCTGGAAGAGTGAAGTCGGCTCAGCTGGGAAATTAGGAACTTGAACCAAACACCTTGTTGAAGTGATACCCTGCTGGGGAATATAACTCTGCTGGAGAATAACAGATGCGCCTGGTATAATTGGACTTCTGCTGGAAAGTGAACGGACATCACACGGTATTTTGACAAAATAAATGCCAATGCGCCACACCAACTCTGCCGGGGAGAGCCTTAATCTTCGAGTTCCACAGGGAGGAATGAAAATACTTGCTGAGAAGAGAATTCCGCTGGGGATGGGATGATTCTCTTGGGGAAACCAACTGACTCCGCTGGGGGAGATGTAAACTGACCCTGCGGGGAAAGGTGAACTTGCCTGAATACAGCTCACAAATATTGATCTTCTGCGACTAAACCAACTCGGCTTGAGATACACTGTCTGAATACAGCCTTATAATCTTGGAATCGCCAAACTCTGTTGAGGATAAGCGACTTCGCTGGAGAATATCCTTCGAATAAGCCACGACTAGCTGGGGAATTCGATCCTTCTTCAGTGAGGAACAACGTTATCTTGGAAGCGCGACCTGCGTGGGGATCGAGTCTTTCGTTACGAGCTTCTGGTTAAGACTCTTCAATCTCTGTACCCTGACGGTTAGATCTAAACTGTTTTTGTACGTCAAACCCCAAAAGAATGTCTCAACAACATCTTTTGTTTTTAGGGTGACCTGCCCCGGTCTTGCGATAATCTTTTGCCCCCGATCGACTGATTCGTGGAGCAGTGCCCATAGCCACGAGAGATTTGCCAGATCTCGACCTGATTGCCCCAGATTAACTGCTTCTCGAATGTATGACTTTGCTGGGGGATAAACGAGTGTGCCAAGTAGGCTGGACTTCTGTACATCCGTGGTGGGTCATGCACACCTGATGCTGGACAATATCCAGTCTGAATTCACAACTTCTAGTAGAAGGGTCACAATTTCCCGATATTTGTCTCAAACTTGAAGATTGGCTGGATCTGCTCAAGTAGCTCTGAATAACTCTGATGACACTGAGAAGAACAACTTTTTCGCCTTTGCTATGCCCCGGCCTGCAGGAACCTCTGTGGGATAGTCTGAAAATCTGTACCCTGACGGTTTAATATGGACTGCCCCAACATTCTGAACTTCCTCGAGATACTTCGAATCGAACGCCTCTCGAATAAAGCTGACCTCTGCGCTCTTAGGATGGCATGCCCCTGTCTGCAATGACTTTGCCTTAATCTGGTTCTTGGCAAAACTCACTCTGAACCGAAAGCACCTTGCTACAGTACGACCTTGCGATGGCTTACCCCGGTGTTTCCCTCAATTCAACAACTATCAACATCGTGACTTGCCCCTGAACGAGCGTTGAGCGACTTAACCTGCCCTGATATAGCATTCTGGATGACTGCCCCTGATTGGCTCTCGAGAAGATTCGCTCTTGATCAATTGCTGCCCCATAATCAACTGATGCTTCGGGACTTTTCCTCAGACTGATTGATGTCGAACTCTCGGTAAGTCAATGCCCCAGATTCACAGGGTTTCACACCATACGCCATTCTGATCCAGACTGTTGAATTATTCAATCCTGTTTGATTATTCCCTGTTGGAATTTCTTTCCTGTCAACTACTAACCTGCAAATAAAAATCGTCTGTTCACGAATGGTAATCTTAATGCAGTGTTCATGCAGATTTTGAAAAAGTTTGTGCTGTCACTCATTTACATGTCATGATTGTGAGTGACGAATGAACCAAAGTTCAAACGTAGTGCTTATGTGATCAGCGAAAAATAAAACAAGGATATGACTAGCAAATCAAGAGGGAGTCAGGTTACTCAACCTTATCGTAATGTGCTTCAGAATAACCCTACCTCAATTAGGTCTTTTAAGGGTTGTATCGTGGTCGGGTTCACGGTTCGTGAAACAAAGGATATTTGGCTCAAATTTTGATTTGTACCCACCCCTTCTACGTGATGATCTCCAATCCTAAGGTTCAGTTAACCTGGCACAAGCGCTCGCCTCTTCGAGAGGCATGTTGAATGGTAAGGACCATGGCTAAGGAAAACTCACAAGGTTTTCGGAGTGACAGTTACCCCTTTTTCGTTTTCGGTGTCTGTATCCACACGACCTTGATCTTGTTCGAGGATTCTTCTTTTGATATCCTTTCTTTTTCGTTCTTTTGATTCCCTAATTTTTGCCTGGACTGACTCCTTTTGAGTTCTTTTCGATTTCTTTTGAAGTCCAGCGGGATGCCCTAATTTTTGCCTAAGTATTAGCCTTCCAGCTTTTTCTTTTTCTTTTTACTTAGCGGGCTTTCTTTTTTCTTTCTTTTGGAACAAAGTCGTGTGACACTGGTTGTCTTGATTGCTCCGAAGGGATTGTAACTGTCTTACTCCTGATTGGTGAGGTTTAACCACTGTGGTTGACGAATTACGACCTCTTGAGAGGCGTAAACTGATATCGGTCCTCGAAAGACAACACTCCTCTATAAGACTTGAATGCTCGGTCAAGCTAACTGACAACTACCCTGCCCCGGGTTAAGATGTGAGGGTTTAAAAATCTGAAATAAACTCCTACTTCTCGGCTCGAAGTGGTTAACAAGGGATTCTCTTCCTTATCTCTCCGGTGTTTAGGGGATTTGAAACAATGCCTTGTACGTCATCGGTAAGGTCTTATCTGAAAGCATACGATCATCGGTTATGAGTTCATTTTCGTCATCCTCCCTCCAATCTTTGCTAGTCACAGTGATAAAGTGGAGTGAATAAAATGCAAGTGTCAGTGCAATGCAGTAAATGAGCGACAGCGACATGATTAATTCAGAAAAATGCATAGTCACCTTATTAATATCACCATTCGAAACAATCAATATTTAAAAGCAAGTAGTAACTAACAGAAAAAGAAACTACAAATGCAAATGATATAAAATCTGAGGACTGCCAATGCTGAGGGCGCCTGCCTGCCTGGATCACTGGCGTTTTGCAAAGGACCCTCTGAATCTACGAGCTTAGACAGCTGAGAGGTTGGCATGAACAAACAAAACTCCTTCTGGAAAGGAAATGCACCCTTGGTCGATCAACAGCTGCACTTTCGCCTGAAACGCTTTACAATCTTCAGTTGCATGTCCTGGAGAGCCACCATGGTAACTACATCGAACTTGGGGATTGTACCCAGGAGGATAAGGTTCTGCAACTGGCTATTCGGCATAGGAACTGGATGAGAAGGACCACTCCTTCGTTCTAAGTTGTCACGAGGTCTGTTCTGATTTTGACGCTGATTCTGATAACCTCGACCACGGGTTCGCTGACTTGCAATGGAAGCGACATAAGATTCCTGATAGGGTGCCCCAGACACGGCTGTCTGTTCAGTATAACAAGCCACAGGAGGTACTGATCTCTGATAAGATGAAGAACCAACAAAATTCACTGATTCGCTTCGAGGATATTCAACCTTTGGCATGACTGCGCCGATCACAACTCCTTCTTCACTCTGATAGTCACAAGGAGATTCAGTTTCACCGGCTTGATCGTTTGACGTAACCCCAAGCATTCTTTCAAGGTACGGGCTCTCCAGGGAGTGTACAAACATGCTCCTTAACTCTCGTCTTGAAGTGGTGGATGCACTCTAGCAGCAAATTCTCTCCATCTCTGAGCATACTTCTTGAAAGGTTCATCGTTCTCTTGAGACAATTCTTGCAACTGCATGCGACTAGGAGCCATGTCTAGGTTATAATTGTACTGCTTCAGAAAAGCTCTGGCTAAATCCATCCATGACTGAATCTGATTTCTCTCTAACTGCATATGCCACCTCAAAGATGCCTCAGTTAGACTATCTTGAAAGCAATGAATCATCAACTTGTCATCTCGCACGAACGAAGTCATTCTTCGGCAGAACATCATCAAATGCAGCTTCGGACAGTTATCTCCCGTGTACTTCTCAAATTTCGGCACTTTCAACTTATGAGGCAACACCAGGTCAGGAACCAAACACATGTCTGCAGCAATCAGGTTAACAACATCTTTCATCTTCAAGGCTTCAATTTTCTCTTCCAACGCTCGGAGTTTTCTATCTGTCTCAAGAGCTCTTGGGTCTACCATCCTGGCCATCGGGATATCCCTTCGGTAATTCATCACAGGGAAAGCAACGCCTTGATTGTTAGCGGGAGGAGGACGCTCATTCTGGGCAACAAACTGCTCATGTCGATCTCGGTTCTCAACAGAAGGCTGTACCACTTGGTCTGCAGTAACGTTGTTCACTTGTGGGAAGTCTTCCATAGAATCATACAGAGGGTTGGACGCCATAGTGAACCCTGCCAACGTGTTAGGGGACTGGAAATTGCCTTCAGACATAGCTACCAATAGTCTTCAGCTGACTTCAATGCTTGATTTTGCTCAACTCTACTCAATCCCTAGGTCGGTCTTCTGACAATCAACAGCTGCTCAATCCAAACTCCGGGTAATCACCCTCAAGAAACAAAGGCTGGATCAGAACTCTGGCTAACTGGAGGATGGTACGCAATATGATGCGAAAATGCTTATGCAAATGCAATGCAATGCAACAAACACGGGATCACAGCCCCCACACAATCTCTGAATACTGTTGCGCTGCTGACGGAGAACGGTTGCTCTGAAGAGAAGACCAGAATAACGGGTAGGTTGGAAGTCAAGTTTCCTGCACAAAAAAAACCCCCACTCACAGGTATGGACCTATATCTGACAAGGTACGGCATCCTATGCGGTCGTCAGCGTCACAGACTTTCAAAACTGACGATACGATTCCCAGAAGGAGTGGCATCATCAAGTCCTGAAGAGGCCTCACTTAGCTAACTTCCAAATGATCGGTTCCCAGAGTCGACAATCCAACTAACCAGCAACCCAAGCCACCCAAAGGGTGGGTCAAGAGGCCAACCAGAAGAACCTCGTCTGAGTGTAGATTTCGCGGGACACCAAGGCAAGCAAAGCATGCGGGCGCCCACTAATTTCTACTCTAAGTCTAAGGTGCACTCAAGCCCAGGTCCGGCTTCTCTCAATCATAGAACACCCGTAACACCCCAACAGCAACAGATAATATCGATAAATAAACCCCAATAGACAAGCAAACAAGCGCTAGGATTGACTCTCTCTTAGGGGACGTTGGATCCCACATGCATAAGGGCTATCGCAATCCTTAGCAGCCAGGGGACGTTGGATCCCCAGCAGATACTCGCATATGGAACCATCGCAAGTCCCCAGCAGAGTCGCCAGCTGTCGCTACTGCGAAAATCGGCGCCGACTGACAGAAGAGTCGCCACCGTGCGTTATTTATCCCACGGGAGGGAAAGGAAACGCTCAGAGTAAACCTCGCACAACACGGGAAAGGTATGGTCGTCGCAACCAAAACCTGGATTCGGGAGTCGGTTACGCAAGGGGAAGGTATTAACACCCCTCACGTCCGTCGTACTCGACGGGATCCACGCTTGTTTTCGGGTATGGATTGTTATTCTATCTAAACTATAGGTCAAGGGTTAAAAAGAAAATAAAATGAAAATAAAAATGACTCGGCAAAGTATCGCACTTTATGCCTACGTATTCCCGCCTGGAACGAGAAATCAGAGTCAACGTAGTTCGCCTACCTACGGGAAAATTGGCTCGCCAATACCTCGCGTCTTGTGCCTACGTACTTCCACACTGCATGGAAGATCAGAGCCTCGCGTAGTTCGAGCTAACTACGGCTAAACAGGGTATTCTCACACAGCAATGAGAAAATCAACTGGTTTCAAAGGTCGGGAACCTATGGGCAATACTACGGCTTGGTCTCAAATGCACTTGGGCAGGAGAGAGAAAAGGGTACAATTAGTCGTCAGCGGGAAAGTCTCGATCGCACAGCAGCGAGAGAACAGAAAGTCCGTTGTTAGTGTGCTCGCTAGGATATCGCATCCTATGCCTACATATCCTCGTCTGGTGCGAGGAATCAGAGCAGCTGTAGTTCGGCTACTTCGGGACCACAGCTCAAATCTCGTTTTATTAACATTCTGAAAAATGATTACAATGGGGGAATACTGAAAATAAATCTCCTAGGAAATACTATCTTATCCTATCCTGAAAAATCGAATGGAAAAGTCCCCTAACGAGTGGACATTCTAAACTACCTCTAAAAAGGTGTAAAAGAATTTCTATGAAAAATGTACTCTAAAAAATATTAAGTCTACTTTAATATTTTTTTCTCTTTTTCCTTCTTTTCTTTTCGACTATTTTCTCCTTTCTTTCAAAATATTTTTCATATATTTTCCATATTTTTCTATGTATTTTTTCCATATTTTTTAATATTTCCTTTTTCATACTATTTCTTTTTTATTATTCCCTCTCTTTTTCTTTTTCCAAATTCTTTTTTTCAATATTTTTCTTTTGCTATTTTTTTCAAATATTCTTTTCCCTTCTTTTTCTTTATGCTATTTTTCAATATATTTTTTCTATTTTTTCCTCAATATTGTTTTCATATTTTTTTTTCTACAAACTAAGCAAAAATGAAATAATAAAAAAAATCAAGAAAAGAGACCAGGGGGGTACACTGGTACATGGGGGATTACACTAGCAAGAGGGGACCAAACTGGGCCCAGCCCATGGTTCAGCAAAAACAAAAGAACTGAAACGGGGGGTGTACGGACAAATGGGGGGTGCTGGCGAGCAAACCTCACGTTGGGCCTGAGGCCCAATGCCTACCCAAAAAACACAGGATCTGAGGGTGAATGCCAAACAATGGGGGTGTGTGTACGGCCAAAACAAAATTGGGCCCGGCCCAATCCATCCTCCTCCATCCTCTCTTCCCTTTCCCCTTCTGAAAACCCTAGGGAATCTCTTCCTTCTTCTCACGGCGCCGCCACCGTCCCCGATCCTCTCTCTGAATCCTCTCTCTCTCGTTCTCCCTTCAACCTTCAGGCCTCATTCTTCCTCTGAACCTCTCTTCACTCTCGATTCAAACAATACCTTTCCTCTTCACTCATCTCAAATCAAGCCTCGTTCTTGAAGAAGAAAATCTGGTCTTGAGAAAGGACCAAGAACTTAACAACTTGCGGACGTTGTGTGAGCGTGTTCTTGATCTGGAAACTCACTGAAGGATCTCGAAGGCTTTCTAGATAGTTGATGGAAGAATGGATGAACATCTGGAACTGTTGGTGAAGAACTTTGACGAAGAACGGTTATTCTTGATGATGTTCGTTGAAGATTCGTTCTGGAAACGATGAAGCTCTTGAAGGTTACGAAGAACACTCTTGAAGATTGGTGCCTGGAGAAGCCGGATCTTGAGATTTCTTTGAAGAACTTGTTGAGATGCGCGTGGATCTCTAATTTGGAGACGGTATTGATGAACTTGAAGGATGTTGGAGGAACACCGATGATGATGATGAAGATCGCTGGAAAGTTTTGATTCCGGAGAGGAGGATTCTTGAACCTAGATGCGATCTGGGGATTTGGATGAACTCTTGTTGTTCATGATGAACATTTTCCAGAAGCTGATAGAGGAACGATGAAGATTAGGTTAACGATGAGAAGGCTTTCTGGAATTTTCTTGGTTATTGTTGATGTTGAAGATTCTGGGGATTTTCTGGTTTGTTGGAGTTCTCCGGCGAGATGGTGAGGATTATTGATCGGAGAAGACGAAGATTGATCGGAGGGGATGAAGAGTTCTGGGGATTTTCTGCATTTCCGGTGACCGGTACGGCGGTTGTGGTGGCCGGCGGCGTTCTGGTACGGTGGTTGCATGGCCGCCGGCCATGCAACTGGTGGAGCCTCAGATGGCGACGCGTGGCTGCGTCAGTGGAGGGGCGTTACGCATGTGTGCCACGTAGAGGGTGGTGTGGCAGAGAGAGGGAGAGTCTGTGGGTGATGTGGCGTGATGGTGTGTAAAAACGTGGGGTCTCCCTTTATTCAACACGTGGCTCTGCTGGACTTTATAGGACTTTGATTTTCTGGACGATTCTAGATGCTTCTGGAGTTAACTGGACAATTCTGGACAAAAATATAACCTGGGCCTGCGAATTCTGTGGGCAATAAGGCCCAATACGAAAATACTAATAAAAACAACAAAAAACTGAATTAAGAATTGATTAATGGAAATTACAAACAAATGAACCTAATTAACAGCTAAGACTCCCAAAAACTAATTAAAAGCTACTAATTAATATCTATTATTCTAAAAAAATCTATATTACCCTAAAATGATTTAAAGTCTATTTAATATCTACTATATTCTAAAAAACTATTAAAATATAATATCTATTAAAAACTATCAAAGAAGAATCTATCCAATTATTAAAATGAACAATCTATATTCTATATTAAAATTCTATTTAAAATTCTATAAAAAGCTATATTATCTATATCTAAAATATTATCCTATAAAAGAAAGTCTATTAAACCCTAATATTCAAAAACCTATTAATTTTCTAAAAGAAAAATCTTATTTATCCTATTAAGAAAATGATAAAAAATAAAAGAAATCTATATTTATTTATCCTATTAAAAAAATGAAGCCTATTTATTTTTAATAAAGCTATTTAATTTCTAACCAAATCTCAAAAGATTAAAAATATCTAAAAAAGAATTAAAACTATTAAAAAACCTGTTAATATTCTAAAAATGATTTAAAAGCTATTAAAAAAAAATCTAAAAAGGTCAATAAAATCCAGAAAAATCACAATAACACCGAACGACACATAACACCGCGAGAGCGCATCAAAATAGCCGGTAAAAAATCAAAAGACACCGTAATATCCCAAAAATACGATTCTATCTATCTAAACTGATTAAAAAACACCTGAGACGCGAGACGAGGGTTGTGATCCCGATAAAATCAAAACAAATGAAAAATGCACTGTATGCGATATGCAAATGCGAATGCGAGAATGCGTCGAAACATCGAGCCAGATACGGGACCCGGTTGGTCAAATTTTAGGGTACAACAGCTGCCCCTATTCAAGCAGCTTGGACCTGAATGGTCGAAGAGCGCCCAGCCTTTGATCATTCAAAGGTAGAAGATGGTTGAATACAAATGGAACCCTGAAATTTGCCAACCGCAGAAATAAACTGCACCACTGCTTGGAGAACGACATTCATCGACTGAATTTAACTGTTACGGCAACCCACTGATCTCGTGCGACCGTGCTGGGGATTCTTCTCATCATCCTGAAAAAAGATTGAATCATCGGAAACTTCGTCCTTTGCTTGTCCACGTCAGGACTCTATCTGCTGTCAACTCGGAAAAACTTCAACAACTTTGCTGGGGATGGCTCGTCTGCCTTCTCGTCAGAAATAAATCGTCCACGTTAGGAATAAACTCTTCCACGCTAGGAATAACACCGTCCACGTAAGGAATAACACCGTCCACGTAAGGAATAACACCGTCCACGTAAGGAATAACACCTTTCCACGTAAGGAATAACATCGTCCACGTTAGGACTCACCCTTCCACGTAAGGAATAACATTGTCCACGTTAGGAATCACCCTTCCACGTAAGGAATAACCGTTCCACGTTAGGAACAAGACTTTCTTTCCACGTTAGGAATCAACTCTTCTTTTCCACGTAAGGAATCAAACTTTTTCCACGTTAGGAATGCCTCTATCTTTCCACGTAAGGAATACACCATCCACGTTAGGAATAACTGTCTTTCTCTTCCATGTAAGGGATCAATCTTGATATGTCCGCGTAAGGACTCAATCTTTCCACGTAAGGAATCACCATTTTTGATATGTCCGCGTAAGGACTCCAATCTTTCCACGTAAGGAATCTCCATCTTGATATGTCCACGTAAGGACCCCAATCTTTCCACGTGAGGAATATCATTTTTCCACGTAAGGAAACCATCTATTGTCTTGGTTTGTCCACGTGAGGACTCCACTTTTCCACGTAAGGAATGCATCTCTGTCCACATAAGGAACACAATTTTCTACGTAAGGAATGCCATCTTCTTGACTTGTCCACGTAAGGACTCAACTTTTCCACGTAAGGAATCAACTTCTTTTCCACGTAAGGAATACAATTTTGCTCGATCTGTCCACGTAAGGACTCTAATCTTTCCACGTAAGGAAACAATCTTTCCACGTAAGGAATAAACTTGTCAACGTTAGGACTACATCGTCCACGTTAGGACCCCCTTTTCCACGTTAGGAATAATAATCTTCTTGATTTGTCCACGTAAGGACTCCCATTTTTCCACGTAAGGAATACTTCTTCATCTGTCCACGTAAGGACTCCAATCTTCATTCCACGTAAGGAATCACAATCTTTCCACGTGAGGAATACAATCTCGATTTGAATCTGTCCACGTAAGGACCCCAATCTTTCCACGTAAGGAATACAATCTCAATCTGTCCACGTTAGGACTCCAACTTGATATGTCCACGTAAGGAATACAATCTCAATCTGTCCACGTTAGGACTCCAACTTGATATGTCCACGTAAGGACTCCATCTTTCCACGTAAGGAATCACATCTTTCCACGTAAGGAAACCACAATCTTTCCACGTAAGGAAACCACTCTTTCTGATTTGTCCACGTAAGGACTCCCATCTTTCCACGTAAGGAACAAACTCGCTCTTCCACGTAAGGAACTGAACCTTCTCTTTCCACGTAAGGAAACACATTTTCTTTTGATTTGTCCACGTCAGGACACTGATCTCGTCTTGCTGAGGAAATAAACTTCGTCCACGTCAGGACTCATGCACCTTCGACCCGCTGGGGAAATAAGACTTGTCCACGTCAGGACTCATACTTCATCTGATGAAATAATAGAACCTGCCCACGTTAGGACTTGCACGTCTTCGACTTGCTGGGGAAATAAGACTTGTCCACGTCAGGACACACATTCTGCCAACAACACGAAGAAGGATAAATTTGTCCGCATCAGGACTCTAGTATCTTGTCATCACAAAGAACTACAAACTTGTCCCCGTCATTTCTGGGGATGAAGAGTTCTGGGGATTTTCTGCATTTCCGGTGACCGGTACGGCGGTTGTGGTGGCCAACGGCGTTCTGGTACGGTGGTTGCATGGCCGCCGACCATGCAACTGGTGGAGCCTCAGATGGCGACGCGTGGCTGCGTCAGTGGAGGGGCGTTATGCATGTGTGCCACGTAGCGGGTGGTGTGGCAGAGAGAGGGAGAGTCTGGGGGTGATGTGGCGTGATGGTGTGTAAAAACGTGGGGTCTCCCTTTATTCAACACGTGGCTCTGTTGGACTTTATAGGACTTTGATTTTCTGGACGATTCTAGATGCTTCTGGAGTTAAATGGACAATTCTGGACAAAAATATAACCTGGGCCTGCGAATTCTGTGGGCAATAAGGCCCAATACGAAAATACTAATAAAAACAACAAAAAACTGAATTAAGAATTGATTAATGGAAATTACAAACAAATGAACCTAATTAACAGCTAAGACTCCCAAAAACTAATTAAAAGCTACTAATTAATATCTATTATTCTAAAAAAATCTATATTACCCTAAAATGATTTAAAGTCTATTTAATATCTACTATATTCTAAAAAACTATTAAAATATAATATCTATTAAAAACTATCAAAGAAGAATCTATCCAATTATTAAAATGAACAATCTATATTCTATATTAAAATTCTATTTAAAATTCTATAAAAAGCTATATTATCTATATCTAAAATATTATCCTATAAAAGAAAGTCTATTAAACCCTAATATTCAAAAACCTATTAATTTTCTAAAAGAAAAATCTTATTTATCCTATTAAGAAAATGATAAAAAATAAAAGAAATCTATATTTATTTATCCTATTAAAAAAATGAAGCCTATTTATTTTTAATAAAGCTATTTAATTTCTAACCAAATCTCAAAAGATTAAAAATATCTAAAAAAGAATTAAAACTATTAAAAAACCTGTTAATATTCTAAAAATGATTTAAAAGCTATTAAAAAAAATCTAAAAAGGTCAATAAAATTCAGAAAAATCACAATAACACCGAACGACACATAACACCGCGAGAGCGCATCAAAATAGCCGGTAAAAAATCAAAAGACACCGAAATATCCCAAAAATACGATTATATCTATCTAAACTGATTAAAAAACACCTGAGACGCGAGACGAGGGCTGTGATCCCGATAAAATCAAAACAAATGAAAAATGCACTGTATGCGATATGCAAATGCGAATGCGAGAATGCGTCGAAACATCGAGCCAGATACGGGACCCGGTTGGTCAAATTTTAGGGTACAACACTATCCCTCTATTCATATTTATTGTTAATATTTGACATTGAATTATCAGCCATGATAACAAGTAAATATATTTATCAAAGTATATCTCTCTGGATCTTTACTGACACTGTTAAGTGATAGCACACTCAGAACCGGAGCTCTGATACCAACTGAAGGTGAGATAATACTTAGAAAGGGGGGGATTGAATAAGTATGGAAAATTAAGCCTTGAAAATAATCACACAATTATTTTTATCCTGGTTCGTTTAACAACTACTCCAGTCCACCCTTCCAGAGTGATTTGCCTTTCTCAACAAGGACTTAATCCACTATTAAATCAAACTGATTACAATAGTATCACCTAAGAACAACAGTTCTTAGTCTTCTCAAGAGCTACTGATTCTCACTGAATCCTCTTAAGGAATATCCTTTACAATCAATGTAAATTAAATACAAGAGTTTTTAATGCTTCTATAAAGCTATAATCACAACAGTGATTTTTCTCTTAAGTTTAAGTACAATAAGATTCTATGAAGAATAAGAATGAAAGCTTTTAGAATATTATGATATCTTTTCAGCAAGTATGTAGCACTGAAGAATGAAGTGAAGATCTCCTTTTATAGGCAGCTGAAATATGCAAGCTGAGCTTTGAAAAGAGAGTCCCAAAAGGTCTGAGCCTTTTTGTCTTCACATCAACTGACCTTTCCATGAAATAGATGACACAGAAAAATCCTTTTTGTCTGTGTAAGTGTGTCTAGCACAAATAAGGAAAGAGACGTTGAATAATTCCAACAGATATATTCTTGAAAATACTTCTTCAGTTTCAGCAAGTTCTTCAGAGTCTGAATGGATCAGAGTCTTCTAATGAGATTCAGAACTGTGTTGTATCAGAGTCTTCTGCAGCGTGTGTGCTTCTAGCGTGTTGATCATCAGAGCATTTTGACATAGAACTTCAGTACTTGGCAGCGTAGGTACTTTCAGAAACTTCTGTAGACTAATGCTTTGAGAAACTCTTCAATCAATATTCTTCTATACTTCTGATGCTTCAGCTTCAGATGCTTCTGATTTTCTTCAGATGCTTCTAACTCAGAATGTTCTGGAGCTTCTTCTTCAGATCCTTCTGGAGACTACGCTCAGGATCTTCTGTGAGGACCAAACAGATTCTTCTGTAAGGTGCATCTGGCGCTTCAGAGTCAGAATAACTTCTTGTATTCAAGGCAGATTTGCTTCTAGAGAGTTAATATAATTTCAATCTGCAGTAAAACTCTCAAACAAATTTTAGAGTATATAATTCTTAAATATAAATTTCCTAACAGTTATCATCAAAACAAAGATTAATTATTAAGAACCAATTTGTGTTCTAACAGTGTCTCACTCGAAGCTGTGAAGCAAGAGTGTGTGAGTTCCTTGATCAAAGCTGTGAAGCAAGATCAAGGTGTGTATGAAGTGTCTCTTCATACTGTTTTGGTAATTGTTTGAAATCACTGTTGTGTGATTGAGGGGAAGTGAGTGGGTATACTCAGGTACTAGAGTGTCTCTAGGCTGAAATTGCATTGGGTAGAGATTAAGTGAGGAGTGTAAACTGGAGGTTTAACTCTAAATTAATTATGCTAATAGTGGATTTCCTTCCTGGCTTGGTAGCCCCTATATGTAGGTGTTGTTGATACCGAACTAGGTGAACAATTACTATGTTATTTATCTTTCTGCATTTACAATTATGTACTTTAAATGGTTAGATAAATAATATGACAGACTGCAGATGTCACAACAAAGGTCGTGACATTGGGACACTTTAAAGAAATTTAAATTGGCCATGGTCTGTCCTCATCCTTGTTGAGCAGAGATCAATGTTCTTGGAACACATGTGATCTGCATAGCCAAAATTTCAATTGGTATCAGAGCAAGCATCTTGTCTGTTCTGGATGAGATCTTGGGAGATACTTTCTGGTGTTTTGAAACAAGAAGAAGCTGTAGTTGAGTTGCTGATCTTGCTGAATGGTTGAGCTACTGCTTATGGAGCTAAAGAGAGGCTTGTAATTGCTGTTGTGCCCTCTGATATAAGAGCTTTATGACCAGCTGTATGTTATGCCAAAGGAAGAGTGGTTACTTCTATCCTATGACCTGTTGGATGATCAGACATCTTGTGTAGGGCATGTTCTTTTGGTGGTTCCGCTGCATATTTCTCTGATAAAAGAACTCTGATGCCCCTGGAAAAAGATTGGCCTATATTTAGTTTGATGCATGACTGTGGCAGTTGTGTAGATGATTGGAAGATGGTGCCTACAACTGTGTTTGGTTGTGTGCCTGGACTATTCTGGTGTGTACTACAGATTGCTGGAAGCTGTGCTAGAGAAGATTGTGTGAGGTGATTTATTTTCACCACTCAACAGAGGAAGTCAGAGAGAGGTTGAGTCAAGAGTGGCAGCCTTGGTATTTCAACACTGAAGATAGTTATACTAAAGAATACTCTTGGTATTACTGAATTGTAATCATCTGGCCTTCTAGACAAGTTGTATGGATTTAAGATCAATCTCTATTTGTGAAATGCACAAGTATTTAATTGATTATCCATAATGATCAACATTGTCAACAGCTCTGTTGGTTCATCGGGTGGATGATCCAAAATTGGCTTCTGAAAGAAGGGATCCTAATAAGGATTTAAGATTCATTGCTATGTGAGATATTCTCAAATATTTAATGAATTATCCTTAGTTGAAGATCAAGTTGTCTCATCAGTGGTTGCACAAGTATCAGGCCCTGATATGCTTGGACATTCAATCAGCAGAGATTGTGCAGAATTCTGTTGATCCAGAGATCAATGGAGATATAGCTGGATCTTTACTCATTCTAGGAAGGTTCTTGACAAAGAATGGAGTGCTGATAGGAATGAAGATGAAGACAATCTGCTCTATAAGAGTATTGGAGTGCAACAGTTGTGTTCTAGTTTCTACTAGAATCACCTGATCTATTAGCTAGAAAGTTTCCTGGCAAGAAACTTGTCTAGAAGATGGTGATAGCACTGCTTAGGTCAGTTTATTTCTGATCTAAGTGCATAGGAGCATATGACCTTGCTCAGCTTGGAGGTCAAGGATAAGTGGCAATTGTCTTTGATGTTCTGAAGAAGTCTATACTTAAGGAAAGCGGGAATCCTTCTGTAAAAACTTATGTGATCCTTCCTCCCTAAAAGAATAAAGCTTTGTCATGTTTGGTTTCTCTAAAGAGGAGTTTCATAAAGCAAATGTACTTCAAGGTAATTGTTGTGGTACAACAAAGCAGGATTGAGGTTGTCTACTCCAACTGGATATCAAGCCTATGTTCTAATTGAGCAAAGAGAATCTTCTAAGTGGCAGAATGAAAGCCTGAACTCTCCAGCTGAATGTCTTAACCAAAGTTGTGAAATCAAGCAGAAACTTCAAGGCCTCAAGTGATGGTGTGGCACATCATTTGAAGATAAGTTGATCTTCTCAGGTATGAATGGAATTAATGCTTCATATCATGCAGTTTGCGGGAGCTGTGTGAAGGAGTAGATATCTTGCTTTGGAGTAAGAAGAATGTGAAGATCAAGGTGGTCTGGTGAATTAGCAGACTTTCTAGAGCTTTGAAAAATGCTGAATAACCAAACAGTGGCATTTGGTTATTTAAGCAGTGTGCCTTTAGAGAACTATTCTTGTGCAGAAGGGTAGTTATTTGAAGACCACAGAAGGTTCTGGGATTGTTCATGCTTGGAACTAATTACTCATGTGCAGAAGGGAAATTGGTTGAAGACCAAAGTGAAGGTGAGAAATAAACACAAGAAAGGGGGGGATTAAATTGGGTTTACGCCTTAATAAACTTTTTCTTTTTCTTGTTTTCTTCTTCACTTGATGCTTTTATGCGCATATATTAAATGCATTGCAGAAGCATAAATAATAAAGCATAAGTAAATAACACATCATATATCCTGGTTCACTTGAGAAACTCCCAAGCTAATCCAGTCCACCCTTCCAAGGTGATTTTGCCTTAATCAATTAAGGACTTAATCCACTATAACCGAACTGATTATAGATGCACCAGCTAACTGCAAGTGACTAACAACTTGACAATGACACGTTCAGGGATCCCCAAGGATATAACGTTCATTGACACCTTAATAGAATCTGATCACTAAAGATCTCCTATTAGGATTTCCACAAATGACTACTGTCACTTGTCATCTCAAGTATACTGATCTTCAAAAGATCACTTGAGGAACCCACTAATTCTAAATTAGAATGTTGTGTTGCCGGAGAATACATGAGTGCTTCTTATCAAGCGTATTACTCCTAATTAAGCACATAGCAAGTATTGAGCAGTAGCTCCTTGCTTCCTAATACAGAAACTAATCTAATGATGAATCTCTAAGAGATTATAAGAACATAGTTTCCATATTGCTTAAAAGCTTTTCTGTGTGTGCGCACTAAGGCTTCTTTTCATTTAAGCTTTTCTTTTCTTTGCAACAGTAGCAGCAGCGCAACAGCGCAAGCTACACAATACGAGCAACAACTCCAGCCACCAGATGGTCCAACAATTCTAGCAATCAGCAGGTGAATCAACATTTGAATAAAAAAATGATTCTTCCTTTATAGTGCTTCCAAGAATGAAGTTGTGAGGATAGAAAAGTCCTTTCTATTTCCAACGGTCATATTTCAACGGATAGAATGAGCACGTGTTGGATGACATCACTTTCTTGTCCTTTTCCATAAGCACATGATTTATCAGATTTGAACAGCAACAGCTTATCTGATGTAAAATGTCTTGCATCTGGATGAATCTTCTTCTGACACAATCTTCCACTTCAGAATCCAGTCTTCAGCATTCTAAGAACTGAGTTTCCTCTGAAACAATCTTGAGAATCTTTATGACTAATTCTTCAGAAACCATGTCTTCAGAATCTTTAGAGCCTTGACATTTAGAACACTTCTTCAGAGTCTTTACTTTTAGAAAACATCTTCAGAGTCTTGACCTTCAGAACCTGTCTTTAGAGTCTTCAGAGTCTTGACCCACTTGGTCTTCAGAGGACTCACTCTTCAGAGACGCTCGTTAGCTTCTAGGTCAGATGCATAACTCAGAGCAGAATCCATAGATGCATTGCAACTGCAATATCCAGCATCCTTGATTCTTTACTGCTCATGATCAGATGTAGAAACAAACTTGCTTCTTCACTGAGCTTCATTTGCTTTCAGATCAGATACACTTCTTCAGAGCATAAACCACAGGAGCATTGCAACTGCAATATACAACATCCTTGGTTCTTATTGAACATGATCAAATACATAAGAAAACTAGCTCCTCACATGCGCTTCATGACGTCACACTAAGTAACTCCATAAGTTACTAGCTGCACACGTTGCTTCTGTTTGTTTGGTCTTAATATATTTAATTTAATATGACCTGCACATAACAAACATTAAACCATAAAATGGTTCTTTCATAAATACTCAATTGTTATCATCAAAACATAAAGATAATCCTGTAGAGACAAATCTTGCTCTTACAATCTCCCCCTTTTTGATGATGACAAAAACATGTATTTTGATAGAACATTTTATACAGGGTAATCACCAAGCATTAACCTATTCAGAGCTCTAAGCAACTACTCCCCCTGAATGTGTTAACCTTTAAAAACATTTTTATGCTTGTTCAAAGACATACTCTGATCCCAAGACTTACAAAAAATAAATTGGATAAAGCAAAATCAAATAGAGTAGAATAGAAGGAATACTTCCCTACGATATAAGATAGCATAAGTCTTCAACATCTGGACTAGTTCAACAGAACTTCCATCTTCAGATCTTTAGAACTTGTCTTCTCTAAGCATCGTATCAGAGTCATATAACTTCAGAATCTTCTAACGCATTTTCTCTTGATCTTCAACACTTCTGTTTATCTACAGATGAGAAACTCCCCCTGAGTTTCAGACTGGGTGAAAATCAAATATCCTGACTTGTGAACCTTCCTGGGAGAACTTCCCCTGATTACAGTATGTCAGATATTTGAATCTTCTGATCTTGATACAGTCTTGATTCTTGCTTTCTCAGACTTGCTTTCTTCTCAGATTCTTGATCTCTTGAAGCAGTCTGATACCAATAGAAACCAATAGAATGTTTACTTCTGAATCTGATACTAATATTGAATTTGAGTCTGATACCCATGTTGGTTCTTAGTTTGACACCAATACATGATACTCATGATTCTGATTCTAAATCCAAATCTTGCTTCTATGAAGATTTCTGATTCTTATGCTCTGATTATCATATTCACAAACAGTTTACATCTTCTGAACATTCTGATTCCAGATGACTTTAACTTTCAGATCTCTGAACAATATTGGGTCCATCTGATTCTGAATCTATGTTCACGAAGTGTATAACTTCTATTATATGAACACCAGTTCATTTGAACTCAGATTTCTTTCATTTAACCTGTTTAGAATGCCTAGTGAACTTGTTCAGAGTTCCTCAGAAAAACATCAAACACACATTTAGTAATAAACGCAGTTTATATGTTGCATTCTCTTTCAGGTTATAGAATATATCAAAGTTATATTTTATTTCTCAAAATCATTTTCCATTTCTCCCCAAGTTATATTAAAAACATCTTTCATTTCTCCCCATTTCATTCTCCCCGTTATATACTATTATTCCAGATTATATCAAAATCATCTTTTATTTCTCCCCCTTTTTGACATCATCAAAAAGTTTGAGTTTTTCATAAAGAAAGATTTTATTAACAAGATAAGTGTTAAGAGATAACACATGAGAACCTAATTCTTATAGGTTGATACCAATTGAAATGGGTTGATATATTTTCCAGATTGCATCTTCTATATCTCCCCCTGCTTCTTGGAGAGTGACAACTCTTCAGAGTTTGTAGAAGCATGCTCTGACGAGGATTGTTGACAAGTTTCTGATCAGCATATCCCTCTCTGACAACTTGTACATCCTTCATAGCTTGTTGATCTCCTCTATACTTACTAATGTCACGTTCTCAACGTACAAGAGTAATTTCAGAAGAAGAACTAACTACAGCAATTTGCTTATTCTTCTTAGCATCTTCAGCTTCTTATACCAGTCTGGAAGTTTCTTTTCAGGAATATTCTTCTGCTAGATTTAGACAAGAAAGTTGAAATTCCTTCTTCCTTCTGGCTTGATCTTGATACCAATTATTCCAGTCCTTAGAACAACTTGAAATACATCCAATTTCAGAGACTAATACCAATTGAAGAAATATCTCAAGAAGTCTCAAGTTCCAGAGTTGAAGTGTTTGTTCTGGCCTTTGCTTTAACTCTTTCTTGTGAAAGGTTTGATGCCCAATTGAAGATGTGAAATTCAGAGGTTTATGCTAGTGGTTGAATCTGAATTATTGCTTCAAAGTTCTGCGCCCAGAACCTTCTATGTCTTCATTCAAACATCTTCCGAAGTTTCGCTCAGAGTCATCTGACGCTTTGCTTCTGGTTGGATGTCAGAGACATGATACCAATTTAAGATGTAAGATACCAATTGAAGATATGAAATAATGAAGCTATTTCAGCTTGTTTCTTCAACATCAAAACACTATACTTCAGAAGTATCAACGTTTGATTTGACAAGCCATCTTCTAATTGAATCTTTTATCCAGATCTCCAAATGATCCAAAACTTCTGATAGTCTACGACTTCAGATTTGCTCAGATCTTTAGATATCATCTGATATCAATTGAAGGTGACGTGACATCATTGTGCATTATGATCCTTCAATCTTATGTGCATGAATGTCCTTCTCTTGACACTTCATCCAGAACATCTGATACTTCAATCAGCATCAGCAATATTTTGCTTCTTTAAGGGAGAGTGCTATCCAGAGGTACTTTTTCAACTAACTATGTCTTTAGTAACATCAGCATAACAGAAACCTACTAAAAATAGTTATCTGGTTTTCTGCAACACAGAGTCACGTTAGTAGTACCTTTCAGATACCTCAGAAATCTCTTAACAACTGTTAAGTGATATTCTTCAGGATCTGATTGGAATCAAGCACATACTGATGGGCTACAGACGTGTCTACTTAATGCGTCTAGCGGTATCTTACTGCAAGTGCACAGCCTATCGAAGTAATATTTAAGATTATCGATCCACAGGGATTCTATCGTTACGTAGTGCTAGATGAACTTCTAGTTTAGCTAAGGCGAATAGTTGTCACGATTGTTGTTGGTTTTCTAAGACTATTGAAGGAGGAATAAAATCTAGGTTTTTAATAAAATAATACTAAGACGGTCGGTATGTAATTATACTAACTTAGGTGGGTCAATCTAACCTAGGCTTATAAAGATGTTCACTTAATCTATTCGGTAGAGATTACTAGTTTGAATACCCTCAACTCACACTCTCGTGGTCTTGAATCAGATCTTATCCCTAAAGCCCTATGCCTGCTCTCGCTAGCCCATAAGTGTTTAGAGGTAATTTTTGGAAACTAAATAATTCTAATTTATCTTAAAGCGCTCTCGCTGTATTTAATTTAAATGCCTAACTTTAGCTATCTGGTTAAAATCTCACACTCTCGTGGTCTTGACCCAACCTAATACCCTTTTCTTACTCTCGTAACGAAAAGGTCGAATTCAATTAAAAAGCATCATCCAGAATGTTAAGCGATTAATTATTTTAGCCCATGGTTATATTTTACCGGTTAAGTTAGTTATAACTACATACCGCCCTAAGGTATTTAGCTACTCATCGAGGTTAAATCAGACTCAGAGTTAATTATTGACTTACTAATGGCAGAAAAATAAATAGACATTATAAATAAATTAAATTGCAATAACTGAAAAACCTGATTAACAAATATCTGAGTAGACTCCTTCTTCCATAGACCGGAAGGCTTGGAGTAGGCGGAAATAAAAATTAAAACGAATGCTGAAGGCTGGAAACAAATAAAAGTATAACAATTCCCTAATGTTGGAAATTGTTACACGGTTGGTTTGGATACAAATAAAATAAGACAGGAAACAAAATGCTGGAAATAATAATTCTGATGGTAAGGTAATTCGGCAGAGCTTCCGCAGGAAATTTGGATACTGAAGTCTCTCTCTCAATTCTCCTGAGCTGGTCCTATTTATAGAGCTTCCAATGGGCTGGTCCTTGGTCTTTTGCTTCTTGGGCTCTGCTGAAGTGGTTGAGAAAATGTTGGAAAGTGGCAGCAGAAAATGGGAGAAGTCTTCCTCACGTGCTGCCTTGAGGAGAATTACTAGGAGGAGTTGGCGTCACTGGTGGCTTGACGTAGTCTGAGTCAAAAATCAAGTTATATCCTTGTCACGGGCGTGACAAGGTCTTCACGCTCGTTGTTTGATGATTTGAAGTGTCACGGTCGTGACTACTTCCTCACGGTCGTGATGGCCCAAAGTAAGGTGTCACGGTCGTGACACCCTTGTAACGACCGTGGTCGTAACAAATTATGCAGAGTTTATGCAGGCTTCTGTCTTGCTTCATTTCTTGTGGTTTCTTTGTTCTTTTCTTCTTAATTCATGATTTGGCCTCACATATCGATGTACCTGCAAAATAGTAAGAAAAACTCGAGGAATCGAGCGTTAAAACGGTGAATGCGCGGTAAAAGTCAATGAAATCTAGCGATATAACCGATGCGTTTTCTCGTCATCACATACACATGTACTAAAAAGAATGTCAGGACTAGAAACAGTAAAATACAGAAGAGTACAACTCATACCTTTGTAGAGCTTCTGATCTACCATTTTACTAACCTTTTTCTTTCTCAGAGTGTACGTTGAATGCATGAGAGTCTTAGCTGGCTGCTATCTGACTGATTAATCTTCTGTCTGCTATATTCTTCATCTGAATCAAAACAACTTCTTCAGAAGTATATATCTTCTGATGTTCGATTCAACTTGATCAGTAGTTACACATTCCAAATTCTTCCTTTGGTCTTCATCTTCTGATCAACCAATTTTGATACCAATGGTCATGCCTTTATCTTCCAGATAGCTTGCACCAAGACTTTATCCTTTGAACAGACGTGGTTGATCATCACAAATTATCATCAAACCAAGATGAATTTCTTGAAATGATTTGAGTGACAATCTTGTTCTTATCAATCAGTATCTGAGGGTGACTTCTTCTTCTAGAGTTCTCGTACCAACTGAAGGTGTGAGAACTTCTGAGTACCAACAGAAGGAGTAGGATCTTCTGCTAAATCACCCTAGGTTTCTCCACCTTTGGTTACTGATACCAAGCTTGTTATCAAATTAACTATGACTTGAATCTTAGCAATAATGCTTCATTAGAGAATACTTGATACCGGTTGAGACTTCCAAAAACAATATGCATCATGAGAGATACGAATTGCGTCTGGTGTTGATCAATCATTTTGACTACAATATTGAATACTTTCATTAAACATGATTACCAACATTTCCTTTAAGGATTTTTCTACCTTCAAAGTCTAAACTTGATAGTGAAGAACTAGGGCGTTAGAAATATCTTTCCAACAGATGTTAGCTCAATTAAAAACATCAAATCCAAAAGTGTTTCTTCAAAAGGTTGAAGACAGATAAGAATCTGATACCAACTTTATGATATCCAAAGTAGTTTCTTCTGACAGTGAAGTTGCAACCCAACTTATCTTGATCAGCATCTATTGAGTGAACAACTGTGGAAATTATTCCTTGCATTAGATCCTTTGCTTCAGATCTATGCAGCTTAGCTCTAGTGAATGTTTCAGCAAATAGTTCATCCAAAGGTATGCTTTAGATCAAACTAGATTTTCAATCTTCAGGGTTCCTTGTTATCCAGAAGTGAGCTATGTTGCTGACATATCAACCAACTGTTCAGGGTCTTCTGTAGATTTGCTTCTCAATAAACTTTCAGAATCTCCTGTAGCGTTGCTTCATTAGATTCTTCTGTAATTTGCCTCTGTAGCCTTTCTTCTGAATCTATAGTGATACCAACTAAAAAGTGTCTTCAGTATCCTGCCTCTGTTGCTTTGCTTATGATGCTTTACTTCCGTAGCCTTGTTTCGGTAGCTTTTCTTCAGAATCACTAACCATTGAAGGAGTAGATGTCTTGATTGACAGAGCTTCTTCAACATCAGTGTTACAGAACCTTCTGTACAGCTACTGATCTGCCTTCACTAGCCTCTTATTTTCCTAGAGTGCTAGTTTCAGCTACTGCCTGCATACACTCAGCAAACTCCTTTTCAAGTGAAGTATATGGTTCCATAGAAAAATATTTTCAACATAAATCTGACAGGCTATGTCGGATAGTCCGGTACTTTGATAGAACACTACCGATACACTAATGACATAAGCAACAGGCTATGTCGTCGACTTCCCGTCAAGCGAAACAATCGGCAATCACATTGCGATTTCACCTAGAGTTTTTCGATCTTATTTCACCCGGTTCGTTCTAGCGCAGTCACATTAAGCCCTTTGCCTTCGCACGCACGTAGTGGAGTAGCCGGTTAGCGATTTTGATCCTTTTTTAGCACGGGGTCTGGTACACGAGTGTGGTAACCCCTTCATGTTTTATCCGATGCGGAGGTTGTGGGGGATCGAGCCGTAGCACGCCCTACCGAGTTCAGAACCAGTACCTCTGAACCAACCCGAAACGGAGTCCTTCTCATATTTCTCGTTTCTTATCTGCGACCGTGTACTTTGGTGCAATCTCTTTTCATTTTGCATTGAGATACGAAGGATCATTATTGATTAGGCATCAAACGCTTATATTCATCGGCTCCCCACGTGGTTTGTGTTCAGACGGTGCTGACTGCTAGTATAAACTACTGGGGGTTACTTTTGAACTGAAACTAAAGGTGCACTCGCAATGGTGATCGGGATGGAATTTCTTAAGCAGGGGGTCGAAGATGTCAAGATTGTATTGGTCTTGTTTAATCGTTCCCGACTTCGTAATTACGAACCATTCGGTGGTAAGTCGGGTAATGCGAGTAATTTAAGGATTTTTCTAGTATGGCTTAATAATCGGGGAAAACTCGATATTAAAGAAAATAACGCACAGATTTGCTCATTTCATTGATTTTCTAAAAGGAATACAACAGAATTGAAAGTACATTGAAATGAAAAGTACCTCTCCCACACTATATCAGACATTGTCCTCAATGTTGTGATATAATAGCGGTACAAATACAGTACAAGACTAAAACTGAAAAACAACATAAAAGCAAACTACTGCTGCTGGTGATCGCGGGCTCGGCCTCTGGTGCGAGAGCGGCGTCTGGAGGGAGTCGCGTCGGGATCAGAGCCGGTGCCGGAGGTAGCAGTAATGCTGATGCGGAGCGCCTCGAGCTCGCCGAAAAGTTCTCCAAACCGCTCATTGGTGGCCGCATGGTTGGCAGCAATGGTGCCGAGCAGAGCGTCGTACTGTGCCTTCTGCTGACGCTCTAGTGCTGCGTTCATCAGGTTCTGCTGGTGGATCGCAAGTAGGACGTCCTCAAGTGTGGCAGCGGGAGCCGCCTGCTGTCGGGTGGAAGTCTCGGGGATGTCCTGATAAAATAATTTTTCAGAAAATTACTTAGCCTTTTATACCAATGCTCTGGGAGCTTGTATTAGGCCAAGAATAATTTCTTAAAATTATAGAACAGTTTCTGGATATTTTTATTTTCGAAACTGGGAGTTGATGAACACATACTTCCTTTTCAATAAAACCATTAAAAAATATTTTTAATATTCATCTGATTTATATTGATGTTATACTGATCAACAAAGGAGATTGGCAAGAGTATGAATTCTAACCTTGTCACAGAAGCATATGTCTTCTGTGTAGTCAAAAAATTCTTGCTGACTAGCTTTGAGAAGAGAGAATCTTGTTCTTTTGGAATCATCCTTCTTTCCAATGAACGTCTCTTCTGGAAGAGAAGATTTGATTCTGGGAGAAACTACTCAAGGTAAATTCTTCAGAAGCAGCTAATTGAGTAGCATCTGGGGTAGCTTCTAATTCTTCAGCTGGAACACAATCTGCTTCTGATTCTCCAACGTCTTCATTAATCACAACAACATCCATCTGATTCATGAGAGACATCCTCAAAGCACAAATATTTTGATCTTCATGAGTAGAGAGCATCTAGCTTCCATCAGGCTTCATCTTCTGAATTTGTCTACTTGAAACAAATACAGATCCAATCTAGATACAATTATCATCAAACTCAGATGTATCAAGAGACACAGTCTGACTGAAAATTTTGCTCTTACAATGCTGAGCTAACTTGTAAAGAGTTAGATCAACAGAGTTTAACAGAAACATCTGCTCTTGAAAAAGAATATCTACTGACTTATTCAAATTGAATAACACCAGAGACTTAAATCCTTTTTACCTCAGACAGAATGACTACTGTCCTTGTATCTTTCCACACAACTTTATTTCTCAAAACATTCATCACGAGTTTCTGAGAAAAAATAATGCCTGAAAACATCTGATCAATTACAGTTTATTTAACTGAGATAACATCTCAAGTTAACAAAACTTAATTGTTCATGCTTCTTCAAATCAGATCTTCTGAATTTCATCATATCCAGATGAGTTGATAAACATTGTCTATCTTGAAACCTATGCAGAATTCTTTGAACCTTCTTCAAGAATAGCAACTTTCAAATGCTTTGAATCTGAAGAGTCATTTGTTCCAGATTTGAACATTCTTATGAACTTGCCCTTTTCTGCAGACTACATTCTGGCGTTCTGATGAATAGGATTCATTAGCCAACAATATATCTTTTCTTACTTAAGATAAATCCCAATGAGTTTTCATGAGAAAGTCAAGTGTGGACTAATTCGTTTCTTGAAAACATCTCATACTCACTAGAATTAATCTTTAGAAATCAAGATTTCTTGCTTGCTGAAGATTTGAACTTTAAGCTATACGTTGAAAATCCAAATGTATTTTAAGATCAGCATTCAACAGATATATCTTCTTATCTGTTGAATCTATCTTGTCAACTGATTCTTCATTCTTCTTCTAGAATCTACTGGAGGAGATTTGTTGTTGAAGGCTTCAACACTTCAAGCTTCAAACTTCACAGAATCAATGACTAGCTCAGATAACCAAATAGTATACAATTTTAGTACTCATTATCCTCAAAAACTTATATGAGACTGAAATTGTAAGAACGGTGAAAAACCCCCAAAAGTATTTCTTCACACAGCCTATAGATCTTTATCTGACACTGTTAAGTGTTTGATATCCATCAATAACAGAACTGGAGCTCTGATACCAATTGAAGGTGAGAAATAAACACAAGAAATGGGGGGATTGAATTGGGTTTACGCCTTAATAAACTTTTTCTTTTTCTTGTTTTCTTCTTCACTTGATGCTTTTATGCGCTTATATTAAATGCATTACAGAAGCATAAATAATAAAGCATAAGTAAATAACACATCATATATCCTGGTTCACTTGAGAAACTCCCAAGCTAATCCAGTCCACCCTTCTAAGGTAATTTTGCCTTAATTAATTAAGGACTTAATCCACTATAACTGAACTGATTATAGATGCACAAGCTAACTGCAAGTGACTAACAACTTGACAATGACACGTTCAGGGATCCCCAAGGATATAACGTTCATTGACACCTTAATAGAATCCGATCACTAAAGATCTCCTATTAGGATTTCCAAAAATGACTATTGTCACTTGTCATCTCAAGTATACTGATCTTCACAAGATCACTTGAGGAACCCACTAATTCTAAATTAGAATGTTGTGTTGCTGGAGATTACATGAGTGCTTCTTATCGAGTGTATTACTCTTAATTAAGCACATAGCAAGTATTGGGCAGCATCTCCTTGCTTCCTAATACAGAAACTAATCTAATGATGAATCTCTAAGAGATTATAAGAACATAGTTTCCATATTGCTTAAAAGCTTTTCTGTGTGTGCGCACTAAGGCTTCTTTTCATTTAAGCTTTTCTTATCTTTGCAACAGTAGCAGCAGCGCAACAGCGCAAGCTACACAATACGAGCAACAACTCCAGCCACCAGATGGTCCAACAATTCTAGCAATCAGTAGTGCTTCCAAGAATGACGTTGTGAGGATAGAAAATTCCTTTCTATTTCCAACGGTCATATTTCAACGGATAGAATGAGCACGTGTTGGATGACATCACTTTCTTGTCCTTTTCCATAAGCACATGATTTATCAGATTTGAACAGCAGCAACTTATCTGATGTAAAATGTCTTGCATCTGGATGAATCTTCTTCTGACACAATCTTCCACTTCAGAATCCAGTCTTCAGCATTCTAAGAACTGAGTTTCCTTTGAAACAATCTTGAGAACCTTTATGACTAATTCTTCAGAAACCATGTCTTCAGAATCTTCAGAGCCTTGACCTTTAGAACACTTCTTCAGAGTCTTTACTTTCAGAAAACATCTTCAGAGTCTTGACCTTCAGAACCTGTCTTCAGAGTCTTGACCCACTTGGTCTTCAGAGGACTCACTCTTCAGAGACGCTCGTTAGCTTCCAGATCAGATGCATAACTCAGAGCAGAATCCATAGATGCATTGCAACTGCAATATCCAGCATCCTTGATTCTTTAATGATCATTATCAGATGTAGAAACAAACTTTCTTCTTCATTGAGCTTCATTTTCTTTCAGATCAGATACACTTCTTCATAGCAGAAACCACAGGAGCATTGCAACTGCAATATACAACATCCTTGGTGTTGCACCCTAAAATTTGACCAACCGATTCTCCTATCTGACTTGTGGTTTAATTTCATATTCGCAAATCAGACGCGTGATAGTTGTGCACAAGCAGGGGATATCAGGGTTACAGCTCGACTTTCGTCTATCAGATATGGCAGATCCAGTCCAGATCACCAGGGTTTTATTTTTCGGGAAATTGTGCGCTCCTCGGTGACTTTTAGCTTGCACAGTGATTTTGATGATATTCTGATGCCCGGGGATCTCTGTTCGATTCGATCTGGTCTCGTGCGCTCTTTTATGGGGGTCATGTGCATTCATCTGCATTTTTAGGGTTTAATAGACTTTTGTGAATTTTTAATAGGCTTTACAGATTTTTCTGGAATTTAAATAGGGTTTTTGTATTTTTTTAATAGTTTAATTCTCTTTTTAGGATTTTATAGAATTTTTAAATAGATTTTTAGAATATAAATAAGATTTTAAAAAAGTTTTATCTCTTTTAGAATAATATAGTTTTTTCTTTTAATAATAGTTTAGAATTTTATATGAATTTTAAAGTAGTTTTTTTTTAGAATATAGGTTTAATTGTGTTTAGATAATATAGAAAATAATATAGTTTTTCTTTTTAATAATAGATTTTAATAGATATTAAATAATATTAGAATTTTAATAGAGAATTAGTAGAAGTTTAGAGTTAATTAGATCTTAATTGTTTTTTTAGATTTAATTAGGATAATATAGAATTAATTAGAGCTTTAATCAGTTTTTAGAGTTGATTAGGAAATTAGTTTAATTAGGTGTTAATTTTGTTTTAGGATTAGTCTTAAGTAGATAATTAGGATTATTAGTCTTAATCAGATATTAATCAGTTTTTCTTTTTTTGGGGTTTTTATTCATTTTTTCGTATGGGCCCAGGGGGTGTTTTTTGTGAGGCCCAGTTCTCATCAGTTGCAATTCAGCAAGTCCAGAAAAAAGCCCAGCAAAGGTCCAAGAAAGTCCAGCGAAGACCAGAAGCTTCTGGAAGCTTCCAGCGAACTCCAGTGGTATAAAAGCACGCCACGTGTGGAAAGGAGGGAGGGCCCACGTTACACTCAGAAACTCCTCCAATCCACGCCACGCGTCCCACCCAGCTGTCCTCCATTCTCTCTCTCTCTGTGCATGCGCGCCATTTGTCACCGTCCAGCGTTCACCGGATCTTCACCAGAAAACCACCGGCGGCCATGCCTCAGCCGTAACTTCCCACCGCCGGTGACCCCCAACGTCTTCCGGCCACCGTCCAACCCGCCGGAGCTACTTTTTTGCCCAGAATCCTCATATCTTCTTCTTTCTCCCCAGATCTCCTCCGTCCACCTTCATTAATAACTCACCGGAAACTTCATCCGTCGCCGGAAACTTCAAAGAAATTCCAGAAAACCTTCAAACCTTCATCGTTCTTCACATGAAATTCCAGAAAACCTTCAAACCTTCATAGACCTTCATCAATTTCCCAGAAAAATCTTCAAAGAACGTCATTGTTCTTCACGTTTCCCAGCAACCTTCACGATCCATCTGCTCTCCAGAATCATCATCTTCATCTGTTCTTACGCTTTTTCACAGATCTCCAAGAACTCGTTGAGTTCTTCGTTGCTTGTCCAGAAACATTCGAGCGATCTCCAGCGACGCCTTCAACCAAGATCTTAAATCATCCTTCGAGGACCTTCAACGTACTCAGTTCATCTTCAAGTATCTTCTGGTTGGGTGATCTTCAGGAATCTACGAGGTTTTCTCCAGAAATCTTCAAGATCTCCGCGAGCTCCTTCAACCTTCTTCAGTTCCAGGATCTTCGTCGTCTTCTCCATTTCTCCAGGTTTGTTCATCCTCCTTTCGATTTGTTTACTCGTGCGTGGTTAGGGTTTAGTTGAATCTTTGTTGATATGATTATAGCATGAACTGTTGAAGCTTGATTTCGATCTGGGAGTGTTAGATGAAGGTTGATTTCATGTGTGATAGTTGATTAAGGTGTAGTTTTCGTTCAGGATGTGTGAGGGTTTGAGATTGTTTTGAGAGTCTTCGAGAGTTGCAGAGGGGAGATTTGGGGATGAACGCAGTTAGGGTTAGGATGATGAACAGTAGCCAGACTTGTGAGAAGAAGAGGGTTTTGTTAGTCAGTTGAGATTGGGTTAGGGTTGGAGTTGGGTTTAGGCCCAAGTTTGAGTTCACGAACTCGCCCCCTCAATTACTCGTATCCCCCTCCTGGGCAGCTAGGCTGATGGCTGTGGATTGGGCCTTATGCCCAAATTGCTTTTCGCACCCCACTCGTTTGAGCCCATTGAGATATGAACTGGAAAACTTGCTAAGTCAGCACCTCCCCCTGCGTTCAGCTCATTTTTTATTGTTTTTTTTCTGGTTAATAAGTTTGGGCCTACGCCCTTTGCTGTTAACACCCCCACCAATGTGAGCCCAGCTAAAAAATAACTCATAGATCTTGCTGTTTGAACCCCCATTTCATTTTCTTTTATTTTGATTTTCTTTTATATTTTCATGTCTGTAAATAATTCATAATAAAAATGTAAATAATTGTTTTTTTTAATAATTCTTTTTTCTACCATGTCATCATAATTCCTAGAAAATTAAATAAAAATAAAAATGTCATTTTATTTTTGTTTGTTATTTTTTGTATATTTTCCATTTTAATTGATGTTTTTTTAATATTTTCAATGCATGCATATCATTAGAAAATTCATAAAAAATGGTAGATTTAGTCAAATAATTCCGTTCTTTTTTCTGTAGACTCGTGATTCAGTGTAGAATTTTATAGTGCAGAAACCTTAGCTTAATCATGCATTTTCATTTCAATTGCATTTTTTCACTGTTATTGATGTTGAATGATTGGTCTGTGGATAGGTCTGTGTTACTGATTTTAGTTCTTTCATCAGGTGTTGAATTTTGTTCTGATTTTTCAGTATGTTATCCTAGAGCCATGTAGGTTTCCCATAGATTTTTGATAGATTTTTGTAGGATATTCTGATATGATTTGTCTTAGCTTGAAGTCTTGATGACTTCTGACTTTGAAGTTCAACTGTGGTTGAACTTCAGAGATAGTCTCTTGTGGTTTGTTGGCCTGTGGGTTCTTCTTGAAGTTAGGAGCTGGCTGAGGTCCTGTTGGAGCTTGCAAGGTTGCAGTGGATTGAGGCTTAGTCTAGGAGCTTGCTGTCTGTTTGTGAGGTTCGAGATCCTGAAGTTTGAAGGGAGTTTATGGTACTTTCCTGAGGAAGGCACTATGAATGACTTTCATTCTTTCTTCTCACCTCTTTCTTAAGTATCCAATGATGTTGGAGCCAACTTGTGAGTTTAATTTCTCCTGAGGAGGAATGTAAACTGGTCACATGTTGTTGAGCCACATGGGATACGATTCCTAAGTGTCAGCCTCCTAGTACTTTCCTGAGGAAGGTCCTATGGGTCTATTCACTTAGTTCCATTAGTTTATCTAGGATTTCTCAAGTGTCCAGTGATGTTGGAGCCAACTTGTGAGTTTAATTTCTCCCGAGGAGGAATGTAAACTGATCACAGTTGTTGAGCCACGTAGGATACGATTCCTAAGTGTCAGCCTCCTAGTACTTTCCTGAGGAAGGTCCTATGGGTCTGTTCACTTAGTTCCCTTAGTGCATATAGGTTTTTCTCAAGTATCCAGTGACGCCGGAGCCTTCATGTGAGTTTAATTTCTCCTGAGGAGGAATGTAAACTGATCACAGTTGTCGAGCCGCATAGGATATGACTCCTGAGTAGTAACCTCTTGGTACTTTCCTGAGGAAAGCACTATGGGCTTGTCTGCTTAGCTTCCTTTCTCTGGTAAGCTGGTTCTGAAGCTTAGAGATTGGGATTGATTCCTCTTGCTTAAGGTTTTGATTAGATTGTTGCTTAGATCTTTTGCTTAGGGTATTGTATAGAGTTCTGTTTAGAGATAGATTAAGAGTTGTCTCAGGTTTGTCAGGGGCCTTGCCCAGGAGTAGCTTCTTGTTTTATAGATAGAGGCTTGTCGGGTTAGCCTGCCTCCTCTTTGGATTGTTTGACTTGTGTGATGTTATGTTGCATTAGACTTAGGTATTCATCTAGATAGTTCTGAATAGGTGCATCTTAGAAGTAGACTTTGTGTGCATAAGAAGTTGAGGTGGTCCTCCTTCTGCTTGTTTGTTATTGCGTGGCTTTGCTTGTTGGAATTCGGTAGAGCTGAGCTCCCTTGCCTCTGTGGTTTGCGGCCTTTGCGCCTTGTTTGATTAGTTGTTGCATTCATGCATATTTTCAGTATTCCTTTACGTTGCAGTTTCTTGTTTGTAGTTTAGTCCTGTTGCCATGATCCCTTAGGAGCTCTGACTTCTCCGCTGCGGAGTTGTTATGATAGACATTAGGATGGTCAACCAGGTGTGATAGCAGTAGGTAGATTCCCCTTTCTCAGCTATAGTTTTTAGGGTTTCCCTTTCCTTTCTGTAGGAGCTTTTGAGTGGCTTGATCCGTAGTTAGCTGAACTACAGCTGCTCTGATTCTTCGTACCAGACGAAGATATGTAGGCATAGGATGCGATATCCTAGCGAGCACACTAACAACTAACCTTTGTTCTCTCGCGGCTGTGCGATCGAGACTTTCCCGCTAACGACTAATTGTTATCCATTTCTCTTGCCCGAATGCATTTGAGACCAGATCGTAGTTGTAGGTTCCCAAGCCTTAGAGACCAGTTTGTTTTCTCACTGCTGTGTGAGAGTGCTAGTTTACCCGTAGTTAGTCGAACTACGTTTGCTCTGATCTTCCATACTGTGTGGAAGTACGTAGGCACAGGACGCGATGTCCTGGCGAGCAACTTTTCCCCCGTTTAGACGTAGGAAGTCGAACTACGTTGACTCTGACTTTCCCATTGCACGAGGGAATACGTAGGCCCAGAACACCGTATGTTCTGTCGAGTCCTGTCCTTTTATTTTCTTTTCAGACCAGCCATTAGCATAGATAGATAACACACCCTTTTACCTATAAACACCAAGCGTGGATCCCATCGAGTACGATGGACGTGAGGGGTGCTAATACCTTCCCCTTGCGTAACCGACTCCCGAATCCAGGTTTTGGTTGCGATGACCATACCTTTTCCCCGTTTTTTGCGAGGTTTACTTCGAGCGTTTCCTTTCCCGCTCTGAGGGATAAATAACGCACGGTGGCGACTCTTCTGTCAGCCGGCGCCGATTTTCGCAGTAGCGACACTTGGTTCTTACTGAACGTGATTAGATACATAAGCAAACTAGCTCCTCACATGCGCTTCATGACGTCACACTAAGTAACTCCATAAGTTACTAGCTGCACACGTTGCTTCAGTTTGTTTGGTCTTAATATATTTAATTTAATATGACCTGCACATAACAAACATTAAACCATAAAATGGTTCTTTCACAAATACTCAATTGTTATCATCAAAACATAGAGATAATCCTGTAGAGACAAATCTTGCTCTTACACAAAGGAGGATATGTTCTTGTGCACATATTGGAGCTTGTGGTAGAAGCCCTAAGCTATGTATAGGAGATTACCTTCTTGTGGAGAGGTATTTGATAAAGCTGGTGGAGCTGTGAAGATCTTCAGTTGGATTACTAGACAACAGTAAGTCTAATATGGGCACATAAAGAACCATGGGATGGTGTGTCTGTGATATGAACCATCTGATATGTGAAGATCTCTTGTGGAACTTGTGATTCACTTCTTGGCTAAGAAGTACTCTATCTTGTCATACAGGAGAATGATAAGGTAAAAGGACTGTCTTGGATTATGATGTGAAGGTATTGAGTGCATTCTGATGTGATAAAGTCCCTATGCGGTGTCTATCTTGTACTCAGCCTAAGGCCATAATACTTGTGGAGAAGTGGTGTCTTATGCTACAAGTAACTCTAGGAAGAGGTGAATCAGTTTGGTGCCTTCTCTCTGTATGAGCATGGAGTTGGTCATGAGAGATAATGTGGTGACCTTGAAGCAGCTGTTATCAAAGATAGGGGGAGAGCTTCTGTTTGATGGGTGTACTACTTGCTTGTGGTTCAAGCAGTAAATGAATGCGTTCAACATGTGTGTTGAACAGAGAATGAGTTCTTGAAGACATGAAGATGCGTCTTATGTTTTCCATTCATGTGCATTGGTTACCATTGATATGGGAGAGTTATACTTCTATCCAAGATCTGTTGCTGTAAGAGTGCAGTTATGTGCCAAGATTGTTTGTGGTTTCAAACAAATCTGGGACTTGATGAAGGTAGAATGTCAGATAAGATGTTGTAACATCGGGTTACTGCTCCAAGCTCATGGTGAAGATGACAGGGTAGTCCTGTTGGGTCTGTCATTAGGTGACAATGGATCAAGTCAGGTATTTGGGCCTCTATCCAAGTACTATATGACTGGTGAAGATGAAGATCAAGACACCATCAGCCTTGATCTTGCGCATATGGAAGGATTTTCACTCTGACATCTTGGAGATTTTGTGTCAAAGCTGAAATCTGAGAAATCTTCCAGATAGGAATCCTGCAACTGCCTCTGCTATTTGCTCCAGTATGGGTTGTGAATCAAGGGGTGTAAAGTTGCCTGTGTGAAGATGATGAAGTAATTCTTCATGTGCTTGGGTTCTCTCTTTCAGGGGGAGTAATGTTTATGTTGACAGGGGAAGATGTGTACCTGTCTGGTGTGTAGCTGCTGAAGTGGTGCAGTTCTTATCAAAGGTTAAACAGCTTGTGTATGGGAGATGGTGAGATGACTGTATGTACAGTTTGTGTTAAACATATGTATGTATAAATACTCCATTTGGTGTCAAAGTTTTGACTAAACCAAGGGGGAGAAAAGAAAAACTACTGCTGCTGATGAGGAAAAATAGTGTTGCTGCCATGCTGGATGCAACTATCAAGGGGGAGCATGATAGTTTATGTAAACTACTTATGAATGCCCTGATAACTTGTTTTAGCCAAAATTTGCCAAAAGGGAGTTTGTTAGTTCCATGTATCTATGATATAGAATTGTCCATGGTTCTATAATTGGCTAAATTGTGGTAAAACAAGATTTTGCACAAATGTTAAGCAGGATGTCATTACCATAGTTATGACATCACTAAAGGAGCAAGCAGGAGCTGGTGAATGAACTGTTGTGGAGTGGTTTAATGTGAATGTCATGCTGAATGTCGTGACATCCATCTGCTGTCATGACAGAACTACTGTCATGTGTGAGAAACAACAGGAGTAGTAGTGCAGCAAGAGCTAGCAGGGGTTAATGACATTACTGCTGGCATGTGTTTTGAACAGGATGGCATTACCAAAGACATGACATCACTGTCTGGTGCAGCAGGAGCTAGCAGAGGCTAAAGAAAGGACTGTTGTCATGGATGTCATTACCAAAGTAATGACATAGCTGTCTGGCACAACAAGCACTGCTATGGATTAGCAGTAGCCTAGTTCCTCACAGGTAGTGTGAGGTGTACAACACCAACAATGTGAGTTGTGGTGAGTGAGGTGTGTTGTCATGTGTTTTAAGCAAGACATAGGTGCAAGACATAGCTTCATGACAACAGAAGGAGCTGCTAGTGTATATCTCTTGACAGAATTGGTTTGGATTGATGAGACCATGTTGAAAATACCTCATCAATAAATATGTCAAGGAGATGGATTAGGAACAAGAACAGATTGTATTGGTATTCATAAATGGATCTTGGAGACCTTTTAGGAAACTTGAATATAATTGTTTCTAATATTATTCTGCAGAAGATTGGGTGAAGCCAGGACTGGTGTAAAGAAAAATCTGCAGAATAGTGGATATCATACTGAATGTCATGACATTGATCGTATGACATCAGTCGTGCAGGCATGTTGGTTTTTTGTTATCTCAGGCTAGATTTCAGGAAGACTTGTTATGACCTCTGAGTTATATCAGGAGAGATTCAAGGCAATGCTGACCATGCCATGACCTAATTGGACATCACCTTGAATTGTGGAAATTAGTTTTATTTTGTTAAAACTAATATTTGTTACTTCTGCACAGCTCAAGCCCAGTCTGCACGACTATAAAAGGAGGAGCAGAAGCAGTAGAAAAGTAAGCACTCACATCAAGAAAAACCAGAGTGTAAAATAGAGGTCTAGGGTTGAGAGTCCCTTGTGTGTAAGTCACCCTTTGTATCTTTAGATACATTGTGGTAGACATATTTGTAAGTGAAGAAGGCTAGTCTTCACGTGCAAAGTATGTTTAGGAATACTTGTAATCCAAGCAATTGTCTGGTTGATGATTGTTTTGGTTAGGTAGATTCTAGACTGTGTCTCACTCGAAGCTGTGAAGCAAGAGTGTGTGAGTTCCTTGATCAAAGATGTGAAGCAAGATCAAGGTGTGTATGAAGTGTCTCTTCATACTATTTTTGTAATTGTTTGAAATCACTGTTATGTGACTGAGGGGAAGTGAGTGGGTATACTCAGGTACTAGAGTGTCTCTAGGCTGAAATTGCATTGGGTATAGATTAAGTGAGGAGTGTAAACTGGAGGTTTAACTCTAAATTAATTATGCTAATAGTGGATTTCCTGCCTGGCTTGGTAGCCCCCAGATGTAGGTGTTGTTGATACCGAACTGGGTGAACAATTACTGTGTTATTTATCTTTCTGCATTTACCATTTTGTACTTTAAATGGTTAGATAAATAATATGACAGACTACAGATGTCACAACAGAGGTCGTGACATTGGTCATGACATTGGGACAATTTAAAGAAATTTAAATTGGCCATGGTCTGTCCTCATCCTTGTTGAGCAGAGATCAATGTTCTTGGAACACATGTGATCTGCATAGCTAGAATTTCACTGAGAAATAGTACATAAGAGTTCCTTCTTCACATTTTCCAATTCAGTTATGATGTTTTTCTGATTTGCCTCTGTCTTAAGTCTTTCTTCACATCAGTCACAAGTTTCCTTGTAGGACACATCCAAATCTCCATAGAGGACATTTTCATCACAAGATTCTACTTCATCTACCCGTCTGCCAAAGAGAGGAGTAACAAGTTTAACAATTTTTGTGTTGGATTCATCTTCTGACTCATCATCATCAGAACAAGATATAGTCCATCCCCTTTTCTATTTCTTTAGATATTTGGGACATTCTGGCCTAATGTGACCAAAACATTCACACTCATAGCATTGAATCCCTTTACTTTGATCTGACTTCTCTTCAATTTTGGTATTCTTTTGAGAATCATAGTTATTCCTAATGTCAGATGTGATGTCCTTAACACATGGTATTCCCTTTCTATCCATTCTATTTATAATTCTATTAAATTTCTTTCCAAGTAGAACAATGGTATTTGATAGTCCCTCATCAGTATCCAGGTTGGCTTGACCCTCTTTATCTTTGACATTGGATACAAAAGCAATGGTTTTGTTCTTCTTTTCAGCTCTATCATTCATGTTCAATTCAAAAGTTTGAAGTGACCCTACTAGCTCATTAACTCTCATACTGCTGATATTTTTGGCTTCTTCAATGGTTGTGGCCTTCATGTCAAATCTCTTAGGAAGAGACCTAAGAATCTTCCTAATTAACTTTTCTTCTGATATCTTTTCTCCCAAGGCACTAAAGGCATTAGCTATTTCAAGAACATTCATGTGAAAGTCATGAATACTTTCATCTTCTCTCATCTTTAGATTTTCAAATTTGGTAGTGAGCAGCTGAAGTCTATACATCTTTACCTTAGATGTGCCTTCATGAGTTGTCTTGAGATTTTCCCAAGCATCCTTAGCCACAGTACAAGTGTTAATCAACCTAAACATGTTCTTGTCAACTCCATTGAATAAAGCATTCAAGGCTTTGAAGTTTCTAAGATCAGTCTCATCTTCTTCCTTGGTCCAATTCTCTTCATGTTTCAAAGATTCCTTCACATCTTTATCTTTAACCACATGATGTTCCAAGCCCTTGATGACAACTTTCCGAGTTTTTCTATCCATGGATTTTAAGAAAGCCACCATGTGTGCTTTCAAATAGTCATAGTTGGTTCCACCCAAGATAGATGGTCTATTCATATTCCCTCCTCCTTCCTTGTCCATAGTGCCAGAAAAAAAACAAATATCCCTAGAGCTCACCCAAAAATAGAACAGAGTGACCTGCTCTGATGCCAATTGAAATTCTGACACGCAGATGCCAGATGTCGAAATAGATGTCACAACACTAGGATCAAGACAGTTTGATTACACAAGTAAATATGCAGAAACTTAAATGGTCAAAAGATAAAATAACACTAGTAGTTGGGGGCTACCAAGCCATGAAGGAAATTCACTATGACATTATTAGTTCAAAGCTAAACTCCCCCGTTTATAACTTATCACCTAATCATTATCTTGTGCAAATTCTACCTAGACACCCTCTAGATATGAGACCCCCCTCTCACTTCCTATCATTCACAAACCAGTGACAATTCAACAATAACCCAAAATAGAAGCACCAACACTTCCAGGTACAATACTTAGTTTTTCTTAAAAGTTTCAACTAAGAACAATACACTATTGCTTAAAAGCTTTAAAGTGAAAAATTAACAATTGACAATCAGTCAACTTAATGCATCAAAACTGATACAAGAGTGACATACAAAAAAAACACACTAAACCCTAAAGAGACTCCAATGCACGACTAATCCTTATTCTTCAAAATCCACACTTTCTTTAACTTTAGAAACCCCTTTATATAAGTATCACAACTGCATGGGCTTGGGCTCTCAAAATAAAACACAAATCACCAGGACAACCTTAAGATATGCATAATATCCTACATAATAATAGAAACAATAACATAAAGTTTCCTAAAAAGCCTCAACGAACCTTTTAAAGAAAACCAATACAATCTGTCAACACAAAAGTCCCATAAATATTCCTCCTTGTATAATGCAAACATGTGAATTAAAACACACTCAAAACTCACACTAAAATACCAAAACAATCTAGCCCTAAACTTCTATTATAACATGTCCTGACACATGTCACAATATCATGTTGAACATGATGTCTGACTATCATGACAAAACATCTGGTTTAACATCTTGCTGACAACATGTTTTACCAAAATGTTGCCAATCCAAAAACCACAGAACTTACAAAATTCAATAAGATGGTACTCAAAATATTCAACAATAATGATAACATGAATTCTAACAAAATAGCACCGAATTTTAACAAGCATTATAGCATAAAAACTCAACAATAATTCTCAAAGATTCAACAATATTAAACAACAAAATTATCACAAAGAACCTGCATAATTGATCACAATATTAACAAGATAACATGACACAAATTTAGAAAATTAACTCCAATCAGAGGAATGTGTAAAGTCTGGATTAGTGGTGTGAGTAGCAGGAACAATGGGCCTAAAATAAGGAATAGAGTCTAAATACTAAAGGTAAGCACCAGGGGGTGCAGGCTTGTTTTCTAGGGTGCAATAGTAACAGACTGGGCGTGAGGCCTAAAGGGATCAACAACATCTGACCTTATGAGACTTCAACAACATCTCGTTAAAAAAACAAAGCCTTATTGTATCCTTTCTGTCTCCGTCGTTCCGGCGCCGCCTTCGGCAACATCAGAGGTATTATCACCCCTTGCATCACATCTTTGGAACCGTCTCCTCACTCTCAACTTAAATCTGATACTAATTTCATCTACTTCTCCATCATTATTCTGAATCAAAGAAAGGAACAACTGGACCCTAAATTTTCCAATTTAAATTAAATGCTAATGCTGTTCAATCTATACTCAGAGTTTGGGGTTAAGAATCCTAAGCATCTATTCTATGAACTAGTAACAAGTAATCAATAGAATAGAGACATACCTTCAAAACGGTGGCCGATGTGGGAGGAGCGAGCGAATTATGAAGGGATGCTGGTGATTCTTTTAATCTTTACCTTTTAGTTGTTGTAATTCCCTTGTTCTTCTCCTCTAAACCCCTAGTCTATAGGAATTATGCGCTCAGTTGATACTTGCTCTGCGATACGAATTGTTGTCGTTGCATTGTTGTTGAGCATTCTTGTTTCTGTTATGATTTTTAACGTTGGATTCCTTGAGTTGTGTTGCAGATTGTTAAATTCTCGTTGCAGTTACTTTTGCATTGTGAATTATGTTGTGATTTCTTGAGTGTGTTTTGCGTGAATGTGCAAATTGCTTGGTTCTTATGATGAATTTGCATAGTTGATGTTCTTGGATTGTTCTGTAGGTTGTTGATGTTGATGACTCTGTTGCAATTTATTATGGAAGGAGGGATTGAAGATTGAAGGTTGTTGATGGTGAAGAATTATGAAGATGAAGGCTAAGAAGATGAATGCAAGTGAAGCAGCAAAGAATCAAGAGAGGGAGAGAATGAAAAAAATCCAAAGTGAGGAAGCAGAGGAAACGAAACATGAAGCCTCTGCAAAATGAGGTCAGTTTCCATTTTATACCCGCCCTTATTTTTTGCTTTTTTGTTAAGTTAGTTGGAATGGTTGAATGTTAGTTATGATTTTTGAGGTTACAGTTAGAGGAGTTGGTTATAGGTTGTTATGCCAGGCTGGATTTAGTTATTCTATTATGAACAGGGTTAGTTACACATGAATCATTTTGTAGTTAGTTTAAAGGTGATTAGTGTCAGTTTTGTTTGTTAAGTTAGCTTTGTTAGATTTAGTTGATGTCAGTTAATTGAGGTGGGTTTAAGTGTTGGTTTGCAGGCTATTAGAAACTACTGAGACTTGAAGTTTTGTTTATACTGTCACATGGAATTGACTGTAAGAAAATATTGAGTAGTTTCAAAGGGTTTTGGTTTTGAAGCCTCTAGTTGTGGAATGGAAGAGTGTTCATATGCCCTAGCATCCACACCAGTTATGCGGGCCTCCCATATGAGGTAGTAGTAAAGTGCTTCTCCCTATAAGTTTTATATTAGTTCGCGTATACGGGTTCTTTCTTGCTAGTTTCCTGCTACATCATACATATGATAAGTGGTTTTTTTGTCGCTTTTATTAGTAGTTTTTCTTTGTTATTTCATCATGTTTTGTTTACTTTTCTTCATTTTTCTATGTTTTATGCCTTGATACCGTGTTTCTGTCATTTTCAGGCCTTAATAATCATACTGGAAGGAAAGAGGATCGAATCGGTTCAAATACGAAGAAAAAGGAAAAAGTTGGAATTTCCCAGTACAAAAACCAAGGAGTTGTTACGGGTATCTGTAATACCCATTACAGGTCGTAAAAATAGAATGCAGACAAGTGGTGATTCATGCGCCCAAGCCAAAATTCCAAGGACCTGTTACAAGTACTCGTAATACCCATTACAGGCCGTAACAGTCAAGCACGTTTTCATTCCTTTATTTCCTTTTTCGGTTCAATTTTTTACCGTTTGGAATCTCTGGCACATTCCTGATTAAGCAGGTACTGTATTGAGGGGGCATTGATTGAAAATATTTGTTCCATGTTTAATAATTGCTACAAAATTCATAGGTAGGCTAGAGTTTAAGGCATCCAATTTTTAATGTACCATTGTTTTTTCTATGCATTTTTATCTTTCTCAGTAAAAGTCTCCATAGGAGCGATTGGATCAAAGAGCTATCTTTTAATCACAAGTACTTTATTCAGGTTCTATTTTATTTCTTTTCGTATAATTGTTATTAATATCATGTTTACTTATCAGGAAATCGTTTTGTCTGTGTTATTCCTCACCATGAGTGAGTAGTTCCTTAGGGATTAAGGGTCATGAGACCTAACTCATGACTATCTATATGGTTGTTTTCATTTATTGCAAGGATTTGAAGCACATTATTTTAAAAACCCGAGTTTTCTAATTAACCCTTGTTACGAAATTAAAAGAGTTCTTAAGTATTGTATCAATACCCGATAACAGGTTTTTAAGCAACTAAGTTTGATGATGCGAAAGCTCTCGGATAAGGTTGAGAAATGCTCCATTATAATAGTCACACAGTAATAATGAGGTATCCATAATAATATTGGACAAGTGAAAACTGACATATTATTTGTCAAAATTAAGATAACACGCTGATGAAAGCAAGTGTTGTCTATAAAAATCTATTTTTCTATGATCTGCGTGAGATTCCTTGTAATATGATTAAATTGGTCATATTGTTAGAGTAAGGGATTATGACCCTAAATCCTACTTGTTTTTGATTAATTCCCATGTTATTTATATTTAAGCTATTTTCCAAAAATGCTTTTAAAATAAGCTGTTTTGACTTAAGTGCTTTTTCACTTAAGTTTGTTTCTTTCTAACTAGTCGATTGCTCTAGCTTTACACCAATAGGATAGAAATTGGTACTTAACCATTGGTCCTTGTGGTTTGATAACATTTTACTACTCTGACATTTATCGTATACTTGAGGCGTGTCAAATTTTTGGCGCCGTTGTTGGGGACTAATTGCGTTTTTATTGAAATTCTATTTGATCATAATAGAGACTAGAGTTTTATTTTTCTGTTTATGCGAAGACGCATTCTGCTGATAATTTAGTTGAACCCGTTGACGAGATCAAGCGTTTCTTATGAGAAAGACACTGAACTCAAAGACAGCTCACAATGGCTGCTCCGGTTGTTGATACAAAACCTTTAAAAGACTATGCGATTTCCATAAAGGAGGAACCAAACTGCAGTATCGTGCATCCACTTATCGAGGCAAATAATTTCGAACTTAAACCTTCATTGATAGGCATGGTTCAACAAAACCAATTTTCAGAGTTAGCTACAGAAAACCCGAACCTACATTTGTCTATTTTTGTTGATAATTATGGTACTGTTAAGTCAAACAACATTGACCAAAACACTATTCGCTTAAGGTTATTTTCATTCTCCTTAAGAGACTAAGCATGAGCTTGGCTCCAATCCTTACCCGCTAATTCCATTACTTCTTGGGCACAATTAAAAGCAACTTTTCTCGTGCGATATCTTCCACTGAGTAAAACAACCCAAGTTAGGAATGAGATAAATAATTTTAGGCAAGACGAGGGTGAATCTCTGTTTGACGCGTGAGAGCGTTTCAAAGACTTGTTAAGACTTTGCCCTTTCCATGGGCTTGAAAAGTGGATGATAATTCATACCTTTTATAATGGTATCCTTTACACTACAAGGATGACCCTTGATGCGGCTTCCGGTGGAGCCCTTATGAATAGTCCTAATGATGTGGCCTACAATGTTATTGAGGAAATGGTCAGGAACCATCATTCTCAGGGAAGCGTGCGACAAAGCACCGCTAAAACCACCCTAAAAACTGAGGGGATGTATGAAGTGAATGCTTTCGATCACATGAATGCTAAGGTCGATGCACTTTATAAGAAAATTGATGAGTTAAGCATCACTCCTGCTGCCCCTACACCTGTTTCTTCTGTTGTCCTCGCTTCACTCAACTGTGAGATTTGTGGAGTGAATGGGCATATTGGTGATGATTGTCAAATGATTCTCATTGGAGGATCTAATCAGGAAAATTTCAATTACTTGAACAATCAGAAAAACAATCCTTACTCTAATACTTACAACCCCGGGTGGCGTGACCACCCAAATTTATCTTACAAGAACAACCAACCAGAATAAGCTGCGGGACCTCTAGGTTTCCAAATGAGGTACTTAGGAAGCTAACCACCAAAGTGGAAAATATTGTTACCCACAAAAAAATCTTGGAGACTCAAATCTCCCAAGTTTCACAATAACAAGCTTCTTTTTCTGTCCCTCAAGGGTCATTTTCGGGAAAACCCGAGCAAAATCCTAAGGGACAAATGAACATTGTGACAGCAAGAAGTGGTAAGCCTTTGGTTGCCCCCAAGGAAAAGGGGAGCAATAAAGAAAAAAAAGTAAAAGAGGTTGGAGATAATGCTAGTAAGGATATTAAAGAAGCTGGGATTACTGAACCAAAACCTCCTAAAAAGGATAGTGTTGGTGAAGTTGAGATGGAGGCACCATATATTGCCCTCGCTCCTTACAAATCACCTATTACCTTTCCTCAAAGATTTGCAAAGGCCAAGGTAGAGGCTCAATTCAAAAAGTTTGTGGAACTCCTTAAAAAAATCCATATCAATGTGCCCTTTACCGAGACATTATCCCAAATGCCCACCTATGCCAAGTTTTTAGAAGAGATCCTCTCTAACAAAAGAAATTTTGAGGATCATGAAGCAGTGGCTATGACAGTTGATAGAAGTGTTGTGATTAGAAACATGCTTCCCAAAAAGTTAAGAGACCCGGGAAGCTTCTCCATCCCTTGTCGAATAGGAACCATGAATTTTGAGAGAGCTTTATGCGGTTTAGGGGCTAGCGTTAGCTTAATACCCTTATCTGTTTATAAGAAATTGGATATGGGGGAAATGAAACCGGCCAATATCTCACTGCAACTTGCAGATAGGTCAATTAAGTATCTCGTGGGTATGTTGGAAGATGTTCCAGTGAGAATAGGTGAGTTCTACATTCCTGTTGACTTTTTTTTATCGTGGAGATCAAAGAGGATTCTTAAATCCCGATACTCCTAGGAAGGCCCTTTTTAGGTACGGTTGGGGCCATCGTGAATGTTAAGAGGGGAAAGTTGACTTTTGAGGTTGGTGAGGAAAGGATTTAGTTCATTCTAGCAAAACTCATGAAAAATCCTTCTTTTAGGGACTTTTGTTGTCTTGTCGATGTTATCGATGCTTGTTTCCAAGAGAGCATATCTGAGCCTCCCCCACCCGAAGGGATGGAGGTATTCTTGTTTGAAAGCGTAAAAAATCATGAAAAGGCAGAGAACAATGAGGAACTTATGAACCATGGTCTCGTTTCTCATAACTTGAAGCTCTTACGGCATAAAGTGATGAGCCCGAATCTAAAAAGCCCCAACTTGAGCTAAAGCAACTTCCCCAAACCCTTAGGTATGAATTCCTAGATGGGGAACCCACTAAGCTTGTGATAGTAAATACGAGTCTTGGAGAATTCGAGACCGCGAAACTCCTTGTTATTCTTAAGAAGTACCCTAAATCTATAGGGTACACCATAAAGGACTTGAAAGGAATTTACCCCTCCACTTGTATGCATAAGATCATGTTAGAAGTCAATTATAATCCCTCTAGGGAACATCAAAGGAGGCTAAATCTTAACATGAAATAAGTAGTTAAGAAGGAGATGCTTAAACTCTTGGATTCCAGGATACTTTATCCCATCTCCGATAATAAGTGAGTGAATCCCGTTCAAGCAGTCCCTAAGAAAGGGGGAATGACGGTTATTAAGAGTGAAAAAGGAGAGCAAGTAGCTACTAGGACAGTCACGAGATGGAGAATATGTATAGACTATAGGAAGCTTAACAAAGCTTCTCGTAAGGACCATTTCCCACTCCCATTTATTGACCAAATGCTTGAGCGCCTAGCCAAGCATTCTCATTTTGGCTACCTTGATGGGTACTCGTGGTTTTTCCAAATTCCCATACACCATAGTGATCAAGAAAAAATGACATTCACTTCCCCTTACGAAACATTTGCTTACTAACAGATGCCTTTTGGGCTTTATAATGTGCTTGCAATATTTCAGCGCTACATGATATCTTTTTTCTCTGAATTTTTAGAAGACATCATGGAAGTCTTCTTGGACGAATTCTCGGTCTATGGGTGTAGTTTTGATGAGTGTTTGTTGAACCTTGAGAAAGTCTTAGAGAGATGTGTAAAAGTCAACCTTGTATTAAATTGGGAGAAATGCCACTTCATTGTGAAAGAAGGTATCATCCTAGGATACTTGGTGTCCGAGAGAGGAATAGAGGTTGACAAAGCTAAGATAGAGGTGATAGAAAAGATAAACCCCCCACCACCTTGAGGGAGGTTAGAAGCTTCTTAGGCCATGCCGACTTTTGTCATTGATTTATCAAGGACTTCTCTAAGATTACCAAGCCCCTAACTGGGCTATTGATGAAAGATGCTGATTTTAACTTCAATAATGAGTGTCTTGAAGCCTCCACAGCTTTAAAAGAGGCATTGATTTTGGCACCTATAATGCAGCCCCCCAATTGGGACGAGCCTTTTGAGATTATCTGTGATTCCAACGACTATGCAATTTACTATGCTAGTAGGAGTTAAGATGAGGCTCAAGTTAATTATGCGACTGATAACTTCAAAAATTCAAAACAAAACAAAACAGAGCATGCGTTTCCAAAGGTATTCAATATACAAGGTACAAGTAGAGTCATAAGTCTAAACTTTAAGAATATGGTGTTAGTGAGCAACTCTTTTGTGACATTCAAAACAAATAGGAAAACAGGTTACCGAAGAGTACATCAAAAGTAGCAGGATCCTCACAAGATACAATTCACTCACTCTCAAGTGCTTAAGCTAACTGTTTACACTCAAAGCACAACGTGAAAGTTAATACTACTATAAGCTTGAAAAGACTCTAAAATATGCAATTTTAATACATGCACACGCAGATCAAAACGAATTTTATTCGGTTGTAACTTGGCCAAGGTAAGGGTGAGATAAATTCTAAGGGGATACTAGGCTAAAAATCAAAGGGTTAAAAGAAAATTGAAAGGATTGTGGGAGTTTAACTACATGATTCATCAATTGCTTTCAAACAAAAAAACTCACAACTTATCTCTCTTCTCTTTTTCCTTTTTTTTAATTTTTTTTCCGGAAAGATTATGTAGTGAAATCCTTCTCTATTTTTTTTCTTTTCATTTTTCAATTTTTTTTTCTTTTTTTTTCTGCCAATATTTGGAACATCAGAACAACATCACCAAAATGAAGTTCAAACCCCACACAACTCCATACAAGACTCTTTCAACCCTTGATTAGGGTGATAATTTTGTTTTTCACTTTTCGGCTTTTAATGAGTTAATCACAAAAAAAAGACAAATAGGCTCAAAGGGGTTTTCAACAAAGGGATGATATTGATCAGGGTTGGCTTTTTTTTGGCTAAGTGGCTAAAATTAAAACAAAAACAAGTTGCCTTGATCATATAGTGTGCAAAAGTAAACAAAACGCATCAACAAGAGTCAATTCAAGTTCTAGAGACTAACATACATGAGTGAATCACACAAGAAGGAAATAGATGGATTTTTGTATGTTATCCATATAAGCCTCAAAACTCACAAGGTTTAGTGATCTACCACCAATGATGTACGTTTCAGAGTTTAGTCCTACATATCATACTAAGAATGCACAAAAAGAACCAATCACATCACATCACAAGTCTTTAGTCAAGAGAGTTAAGAACATAACTCATACTTGTAACTCAAAAAACCAAAGAAAAAATATGTTATTTTTATTTTATTTTATTTAAGAAAACAAAGAAATCAAAACAAATAAATGGTTCCCTCCCTCACACTTAAAACATGCATTGTCCCTAATGAAAGGACATAACTATTAAGTAAGAGTGAGAGAAAGGAAAAAATACTCCCTGGTCAAGTTGTAGAGTAAGTGGGCTTTTCCAAGGAAAGCTCTTCTATGGGTGCATCTTCAGGCACCAAACTCTCATGGAATAGCTTTAGGCGCTGCCCATTGACTTTGAAAACCTTGTCAGTACCTGCATTCTTAATCTCTACTGCACCATGAAGAAAAACATTAGTAACAACAAAAAGGCCAATCCACTTGGATTGAAGTTTCTCAGCCATAAGCTTAAGGCGAAAGTTAAATAGTAAAACCTGTTGGCCCATAGAGAATTCCTCCATAGAAATCATTTTATCATGGAAGTGCTTAGTTTTCTCTTTATAAATCCTAGAGCTTTCATAAGCCTCTAGCCTAAGCTCTTCAAGTTGTTGTAATTGGATTTTTCTTTCAATACCTGCTTGTTGCATCTCCAAATTATAACTTTTTACCTCCCAATAAGCACGGTGTTCTATCTCTACAGGAAGATGGCATGCCTTACCAAAAACTAGTCGATAAGGATACATGCCTATAAATGTCTTAAAAGCTGTTCTTTGAGCCCAAAGTGCGTCTTCTAGACGGCGGCTCCAATCCTTCCTGTTTGGCTGCACCATTTTCCCTAAAAATTGTTTGATCTCCCTTCTTGAGATCTCAGCTTGCCCATTAGTTTGGGGGTGGTATGCAGTAGAGACTCTATGCACTACTCTAATACTTTTGGAGCAAGGCTTCCATGGTTCGGTTACAGAAATGAGTGCCTTGGTCACTTATGATAGCTTGGGGTATTCCAAACCTACAAAAACTGTTGGACCTGACAAAATCTGCAACAACTCTAGAATCATTAGTCCTAGTGGGGATATCTTCCACCCAATTTGAAACATAATCAACAACAAGTAAAATATAGAGAAAACCAAAAGATACAGGAAATGGACCCATGAAATCAATTCCCCACACATCAAATACCTCACAGAAAAGCATAGGTTGCTGAGGCATTTCACTCTTACGAGTGATGATTGTACCTGCTATGTGACATTCTTTGCAAGTGAGGTCTATCTCATACGCATTGTCGCGGTGAAAATCGGATACCAAACTATTGATTAGTTTGAATCTTTAATTCATTTTGCAACCGAACTTTGATTTTGTCCGAAGGAAGGGATAAAGATCGAAATTCCCACAATGCAATGCAAATGCAAGGTTTAGAGAGTTTTAGGTTCGGGGGTTGGTTAAACTTAGGGAAGGTGCTAGCATCCTAAGTTTCTGTAGTACTCTATAGGAACCTCTTGTTTTATGTTGTTTATTGCTAAATGTTTATATCTGCTTAAAGGTTGAAAGACCTAAGGGTTTATTTCTAAGTATACTCGATAAGATATCGCATCTTATGCCTACATATCCTTACGGGAGTGGAATCAGAGTATTTGTAGTTCCCCTAAAGGGTTCGAGGAGTTCTTTGACTGTGGTCAAAGTTCCTACGGGTTTAGGGTAGTTGTTTGATTGATTTTAGGAGACAAGATGCGTTATCATTTTAAGGGAGATTTAACCGCCACAGGTTGTAGGAAAATAGTCTTTGCACCGTCTTAAGAAAAAGGACTTACGTACTCGGATAGGGATCAACGAGGTACACCTTTATCTCTCTTAAGGCAAAGTCCCTACGGCTTGATTGTATTGTTGTGGGGGTGGAGATTCTATCTCACTTAAGATGATTGACATCTTTCTCTAATGTGTTTGAATTTTGTTGTATTGAGTTGTTGAATGTTTGAATATTGCATGCTGAGTTGATTGTTTTTTTTTTATGTTGTGAAAAGGTCCTTCCTATGGGGTAGGATCTATCTTAACTGATCAACTTGAATGGGATCAAGGATCAAGGGGAGGATGATGCAAATGTGAATGCATACGCACGATTGTTGGGATCATGCGCAGATTCTTCCTTTGGACGGATGCGATGCAGTAATATTAAATTGCGGAAATATAAAGTTGCGAGGAATAAATTGCAAGGAAAGTAAACCATACACAAACGCATGAAAGCGCTGAAGTGTGTGAGAGTGAATGTGTCATGAATGTGAGTGTGCACGATTAATTTTATGCGAAGTTGATTTATTTTATTTGAGTTGATTTTAAGAGAAGAGTTGGATTATTTTAGTTGAATTATTTTTTTAGGGGAGATTGATTTGGTTTTAGACGAGATTTAAAATAATTAAAGTTTAAAGTTGAATAAAACGTCATAACGGTTTACTTATTATTTAGAACTTAGGTGAAATAGTATATTCATGAAAATTGGATCTAACGCGAAAAGTTTAATTATAATAAAAAGTGTTGTTTATATAAGGGATTTTAATGTCTAATAAAACGGAAGTTGAATATAAGTTATTATTATATAAAAGTGTTATAAAAAATGTTAATTAATCATTTAGCAAAATAATTTGGATAAAAAGATTTTAAAAGAAACCTAATTATTAAGATAAAAGATTGATTTGTATTAATAAAAAAAAGTGGAATCAATTAAGTTATATGAAAATAAATGAACCTAAGAAATCATAATTAAATTAAACAAAGCTGATTATTCAAAATTATTAGCTAAAAAAAAGTAAATAATTGTAATAAAAGTTATTAGTTGTTAGGGTTAATTAATTTGTTAATTAAGTAAAAAAAACTAAATGGGTGGTTAACAGAGATTAAACATGGTTAGTTGTGATTAATGTGATGAGTGTGTGTGTGGCAACTTTAATCAATACGGCAACAACAGACGAAAAATAAGGGACATGTAAGCGGCGGAAGAAAAACCCTAGTTCCCAAATCCCTCGTCCTCCCCCTCGATCGCTTTGTTCTTTCTCGATTCCCCTCCTACCCGATCCTTCATCGCTTGTTCTTTCTCGATTCCCTTCTTTGTTTCTTGAACCTGAAATCAAAACAAAACATCAATAACCCAATAACGTTGACGAGAAAAGAGTTTTACCGAAGGCGGGTAGCGGTGGCGGAGTTCGCGATGAAATTGGTGATGGAGGATAAGTCTTCTTCCTCGTTCAAGGACAAACGGTGGCGGCTCCAAGATTTTGACCATTGAAGAAGATAAGTTTTTTTTGTTTTAAGGTTTCAGCCCCTCCTCCTCTTCTGTTTCCAAATCCCCTTTATATAGGCTTCAATCGAAAATCCTTGTGTTAAAATCTAGTTAAAACCATTTTGAATGTTGATTTGGGTTTCTATTTTGGGTCAATACGAGATTTGAAATCTTTCCTTTCTTCTGTTTGATTGTATTGATGTCCATTAATGAAAAATCTCAATCCATGTGATTTGCATTATTCACGTTTAATATGCTTGATTGTTCAGATTCAAAGTTTTGGGAATCTGTCTTTTTTTAACCGGTATATTCCTTTACTAGTTCTGGATTTGATTTGGCAGGGGTGGATAGCAAAAGGATTGGGCCAAGAGAGAAAAATAAAGCCCAGAGCGAAAGCGATAATGGAGTTGGCAAGGAGGATAGGAGGCTCGAACTGAGGTCCAGTTTCAGTGTTAGGTTTCACCGAAGATTCAGGTGGATTCTCTGGTATACAGGTTTTTGAAGAGTCTTTCCCATTATGTAACAATTTTCTGGCAGATGACTGTCGAGAGTCAGTGACTTGGTGTCTGTGCTGAAGAAGCTTCCTGCGTTGACAGTGGGTGTTTGCTTTAACAGGTTGGGATGAAAACCGCTCAAATGGATGCTTTTCATTTATTGCTTTGGATTCCAATCATCATATTTAAGTACTGAATCTAATTCTACAGGTACTGGCAAATGTCTCATGTCCTGCCACTCCTGCTTCTTTGCAGCCATTACATTTGCCAGCTTTAGCAGTATGGGCAAGCCTTCAACACCAGCTGCAAACACCATACTCAGAGGGTTCTTATAGGAATGTCCCATAAGAGAGCAGAACTGTCGCGCAAGCTCTTCAGTTGTTGTCTCCCAACGAATTGGGGATAGCAATTCAGCATAAGGAGACTTATCAAGCCTTCTTACATACATGAGGCAACCCATGAGCTTTTGGAAGTCATCCTTGTAGGTCTCAGCAAAACGAGCAAGATACATTCTGGAATATTTTAGGGCATCAGCTTGGGTTCCATTTTGCACAATCTCTACATAATGCAGTGAGTGAACCTTATGTTCAAGATTGCAACCAATCTGAGCAAGTTTTTCACTATTGCAGATACCCGTGTGAGAGCAGGCTGAAGGTTTCTACCCCTCATGGCTTCAATAACCCGGTGCATTTCTAGAAATTGAGATCTAAGTGCAGTTGCATCAGGCTCCCCAGCCTCATTCAGGATGTTATCTCCAAGATCAAGTAAACCTTGATGGTAAAAGTGGCTTGCAATGATCTGATTGATAATATGAGTATCAAAGTCCACATTTCTGTATGCTTTTGAGATGTCAGGGTTTAACGATTTTTCAAGAAGTTTTTGATACTTGAGAAGACTTGAGTTCAATTCCTTATGTGGTCCTTCTAACTGTTGAAGTGACCCAATAGCATTGAGCTTTGACTTAAGTTCTGTAAGAATGGATTTCTGGTCAGCTGGAATTGAGGCTGAGAAGGATACCGAACTGGAGCATTAGGTTGCATTTCTGATATTTGTTGTTGTTGTTGTAGGTCTGATGTAACATTATGCACGACGGGGCGAAGAATGTGGTGGCGATAGTGGCAGAGGTGGTACCATCAACTTTTCCTCAGGTTGGAAACTTAGTAGCTTATTTTCCTTATTTTTGATTCTCTGCACTTGAGAGTCACTCTCATTTACTTGAATGGGTTCAAGTTTAGCCCTGCCTGCGACTTCCACTAAGCAATTCCGTGGTTTTCAAAGATCTAACTTTGCATCCCATGTTTCAGCATCATTCTCTGTTTCTTTATCTGGTGTGGATTGACTGCCCTCATTCCGTCCATTGTTCTGGCGCAACTTATTTGAAGCTTCAGGTGAGCTTGAGCTTCCGAGATGGTCATCCAATAATGTTTCCCCCTTTTAAATAGACTCTCAAATGAAAAACTAGAGGACCGCAGACTGCTAGCCTTTCTTGTAGGTTTCATTCTCATGTTAACTGATTATACTGCTTCATATTTCAGGTAACGTTGTCGTACAAGTCAATCCCAATCAACGGCACTACCCCGCGTCAGCTCGTGTTCTCCAGCTTTCAGAATCTTCACCGTAAGTGATCTTAACTACATGTTTCCATTAATTGTTTAGCGGGACGAGAATATTTGGTGAATAGCCTCGTTTATCATGTCTTTCAATGTAGGTTTGACGAGCTATTGCCTGGAGACTGAAGAAGTTGAGCCGGTATTCCAAATTCTTAATTGTCCTGGTGTCTGCTGATTGATGCAAAGTCGCAGACTTGGAAGGGTGGTTGCAGGTGGCTTGAGGATATGTGGTAGATGGGATGTGTGACAGAGTTTACTTTGGAGTGTAGTCACTGCAGGAGAAAACTCTCTTCGAATTGCCCGCGGGAGAAACCTTTGCACTAGTTAATGGAGGCTTTGAATTGGTGCCAAGAAATGTGAATCGGATTTTGATGCTTCAAACATGGAGGAATCACAATTTTCTTGCTGATGCGGTGGCCTTTGTGAATTTCTGCTGTGAATGTTTAGGTGAGAAAATCCTGAAATAACTTTCGTGTTATGACCTGTTGTGATTTATCATGTTTTTCTACCCCTTCTCTTTCAATGCGTGTATTGCGTGGTGATATTGTTGTTTGTTTGCAGATGATGTCGGCGGCTAATGTGCTGCTGCTGCTTACAGATGCGTGAGTTTTGGTCTGCAAATGAAGTGAATGGGCATAGTGATATTGCAGGTTGTTTCAAGCAGTTGGCACAAAATTCAGGATTGGATGGACTAGGTGCAACAGATTTGACATTGCATTAGTTTGGTTGTGTTACGGAAACTTGCGGCAACCATAAATAATGGACAAGGTCTGTTCATACTGTCTGATATTGGTGATAATGCACTGCTCATACATGGTCTTTCCTCTTTTATTCCTTTTTGAAAGTCATGGTAACTTGAATGATATTTGGAGATACTAATTGGTATCCTTGCTTCGTTGTAACAGGTGACGTCTTCAAGTGGTCCTGGAGCACTTGTAGCTTCGACGTTGTACTTAGGAGCTAGAACACAGTAGGCACAGTAGGGAGTTTGTACCATGTATTGTTAGGAAATGTTATGAACATAGTGTAGTTAATTTGGGCAAAGTTGTAACAAGATGATTAAATTGTTTTATGGTTGGATGACTTTGAGGAATATTGCAATTTGTATGAGGTTAAATTGTAATGTATTGTAATACCATTCTCTGGCGAATACGACCGTGCTAACATGAGTTGTGGCCTCCCTTGTTACTTCATTAAGGATGATTCTAACTTGGGACAAGCTTTTGAGCTTTGTAAATAACCATGTGGACATGTGAACTTCCTTGTATTTGTAAATCTTGGATTTTAAGGATAAATCTCAAAGATTCAAAAATGATCTTCTCCTTCACAGTGTCTTAGACTTTCAAAACTCCATTGTCTTTGAATGCACTTTGAATTTGGTAGAGAAAAATCTGAACTTATTGGATTGTGTTCAAACTCTTCTATTTAAACTTGAATAAAAATTCTTCTCACGATAGCTTTATGGAATAATCCCCATTGGACCTCAATTTTACAAGGATACACACAATCTCTTTGAAATTGTAGCTTGGATTTAAATCTCTGAACGCTTAACTCCTAAGCTCGAATCAAATCTTCAATCAACTATTGTTTCAGAGCGTCGATAAAGGGAATTTGAATTTCTTTTAAGAAGCATGATTCATGTCCTGAGGGATCCCCCAAAGAAATCCCATTTCTCTCCAAGAGTAGGCGTTGAAGCTTTTAAGAGATATTGACAAAACCCCAGAATCAATCTGAATCAGGCTCAACTGACCACATCTTTGAAGTATTTAATTGTGAGAATGAATGCTATCTCCACTTGTAATTACTGCATCTGCACAAATTGGTTAGTCGCATAAATATTAAATATTAAAATATAGTCAAATAACAACATGAGAATGCAAGAAGGGGTGGGATCTTAAGGTCAAAAATTAGGGTGCAACACGCATCTTTAAAGAGGTACGTCAATAGAAACCTGAGTCTAGGACCTTTCTTGCTGTCCTTTGAGGCCCGAAGTGTCCCCTAACTTGAGATGCGTGAGAAAAACACAATATCGATTTAATGTCATAGTCGGGGACATACCTCCTAATAACCTGATCACTACCAAACTTCCAAAGATATGAGTCGTCCCACACATAGTATTTGGTATCACTTTGAGTTTGTGAATTTGCGCCTTAGAAGCACCTGTAGGAAAAACACCGGCAAGAAGATAATTAAAAAATATCAGCAAACCAAGGAGTAACTCCATGTAAAAGTAGAGACTGCTCATCAGGAAATTCATTCTGAATGGGAGAAGGATCTTCATCCCGCTCTATTGTGCTCAAGTGGTCAGCTACTAGATTCTCAGCTCCACTTTTGTCTTCAATCTCTACATTAAACTCTTGGAGTAACAACATCCACCGAATTAATCTCAGTTTTGCTTCTGGTTTCTTTAGAAGATACTTCAGTGCTGCATGGTCAGTAAAAACAACAACCTTGGAACCTAGAAAATACGATCTAAACATGTCAAGAGAAAATATAATAGCTAAAAGTTCCTTTTCAGTGGTAGTGTAATTAGTTTGTGCTAAATCTAAAGTTCTAGAAGCATAGTAAATAACATGGACAACCTTGTTCACCCTTTCTACAAGGACCACTCCAACTGCATAGTTGGATGCATCAAACATAATTTCAAAAGGAAGGTTCTAGTCAGGAGGCTGTATGATGGGGGCGGATGTCAATGCTTTCTTTAAGAAATCAAATGCCTGCTTGCATTTCTCATCAAAGTTGAAGATCACATCATTCTTCAACAAGTTTGAAAGTGGAAGAGAAATCTTGCTGAAGTCCTTTATGAAGCGCTTGTAAAATCCTGCATGACCAAGGAAAGAATGAATCTCGCGAATGCAAGATGGGTAAGGCAGTGTAGAAATCACATCAATCTTAGCAGGGTCTAATGAAATTCCTTTTTCAGAAATTATGTGACCTAAACCAATGCCCTTCTCAACCATAAAATGACATTTTTCATAATTTAAAACAAGGTCATTTTCAATGCATCTCTCTAAAATCATGTTCAAAATTTTCAAGCATGCATCAAATGAAGAACCGTAAACAGTAAAATCATCCATAAACACTTCCATGGAATTTTCAATAAATTCAGCAAAAATGCTAATCATGCATCGTTGGAATGTGCCAGGAGCATTGCAAAGACCAAATGGCATTCTTCTATAAGCAAATGTACCAAATAGGCAAGGTGAAGGTTGTCTTTTCTTGATCCTCTGGTGCAATATGGATCTGGAAATAACTTGAAAAACCATGAAGGAAACAATAATGTGATTTACCTGCTAGCCGTTCGAGCATTTGATCAATGAACGACAAAAGAAAGTGATCCTTTCTAGTAGCCTGGTTCAACCTCCTATAATCAATACAAATTCTCTAGCTATTCTGAACTCTAGTGGGAACAAGTTCATTCCTTTCATTTTTTATCATCGTAAGTCCAGATTTCTTAGGTACAACCTGCACTGGACTTACCCAATTACTGTCAGAGATAGGATATATGATACCTGCTTGCAGCAACTTGGTTACCTCTTTCTTCACCATATCAAGAATTAAACGATTAAGCCTCCTTTTGGGCTGCCTTACTACCTTAGCTCTTTCTTCAAGTAAAATCTGGTGCATGCACATGGAAGGGCTAATACCGGGAATATCTGCCAAGGTCCAACCAATCACCTTTTTATTCCTTTTTAAGACATGCAAAAGCTTACTTTCTTAATCTAAATCAAGTTTAGAAGAAATAATGACAGGTAACTTTTCATTTCTCTCTAAGTAAGCGTATTTGATATTTTCTAGGAGTGGTTTAAGATCTAAAGAAGGGGGTTGTTCAATGGACGGAATGGTCGGGGCAGCAGGAATGTCAAGAGCCTCAACGGCACAACCGACTTCATTTATAGCCTCATCTACATGAAAAACCTTAGCCTGCAAGGCAACATTTATTTTAGCACAAACAGAGCAAACATTATTGTTAGTACATAATTTACAAGAGTATGTATCATTATAGTCTAATAAGGATGGAAAGTCAGATAAAAACTCAGGATAAGTATCATCGACTAAGTTAGAAAGTAACTCAATGTGAAAAATAATGCTCTTCCATGAGATGTTTCATTGCATCAAAGATGTTAAATTTAGCGATGATATCGCCAAACTCCATGGACATTGTGCCATCATCAACATCGATTTTTATCTTTGCTGTTTTCATGAACGGTTTGCCTAGAATGATGGGTGCCTTGTTTAACTTTTTTTCTCCCTCCATGTCGAGAATATAAAAATCTGCAGGAAAAATCAAGTCATTAACTTGCACGAGGACATCTTCCACAACTTCGGCGGGCAGACATTGCTTCTGTTCGCCAGTTGAATGATTAAACATGTGTGCTGCAAAGGACCAAGATTAAGAATGTTATAAATAGAAGTAGGCATAACATTAATACCTGCCCCTAAATCAAGCATGCAATTCTCAAATTTACTATTCTCAATGGTACAAGGGATAACAAAAGTTCATGGATCCTTGCACTTTTGTGGCATGGCCTGGAAGAGGGCTGAAACATTTTGCTCAACTGTATCGCTAGATAGGATGAAGGCAGAAATATTCCCTCGCATATTCACTCTCTCATTCCCTTTTAATCACCTCTTGTGAGTACATAAATCCTTAAGAAACTTTGCATACTCTGAAATCTGCTTGATTACATCAAAAAGCAAAATGTTTACCGCCATTTTTTTGAACACATCCAAAATCTCTCTCTCTCTCTCTCTCTCTCTCTCTCTCTCTCTCTCTCTCTCTCTCTCTCTCTCTCTCTCTCTCTCTCTCTCTCTCTCTCTCTCTCTCTCTCTCTCTCTCTCTCTCTCTCTCTCTCTCTCTCTCTCTCTCTCTCTCTCTCTCTCTCTCTCTTTTCCTTAAGAACATTCTTATTTTTCTGCACTCTGTGTGAGAAATGTATCTTAGGTACATACTTTTTTTTCTTTTTCCTCTACAACTACAGAAGGCTCAACAAATTTCTCTCTTTTTTCTGGGGCAAAATCTGTAACTTTTTTGGATCGCAAGTGTTGCACCCTAAAATTTGCTCAACCTATTTCACCTGGTTTATGTTTCAATTGCATTGTCATTTGCATAAATAGTCATGTACATAGTCTAATCATTTGCATAACATAGCATAGCAAGTCATCTAACAAGGGATCAAGTGCCATTCTTATCAAAAGAGGCACATCAAGGGGTTTTTATTCAAGCTCAAGACCATCCAAGTAATCAAGAAATGGGTTGAAGCTGTGAAAAGTTTGAGGGTCAACCAGTGGATTTCTCTCCTAACATGAGGTGTATTGAAGGTCATCAATGGGGGTTGAAGCATGGAATTGTGAATTGGAAGTATGTACAAAGCTTATGAAATGCCTAGAGGGTCATTTTGAAGATGAGACAAGTCATTGATACAAGTACAAGAGCCAGAGTTGAAGTACAGTCAACTAGGGTTTCATCTGGGTCAACCCTAGGTCAACTGAGTGATTGAAGAGCATCAAGGCTTAACTGAAGGATGTGGGATTCATGAATTGATATGTTGATACATGTGTAGTGTTGTGTCAAGGATAAATAAAAAAGAATCAAGAGTAGGAGGAGTTACTAAATTAGGGTTTCAGTGTAAAATCCCCTAATTTTGGCCTCACTTCCAAGCCGGATAAGTAAAAATGCAAGCTTCAAATGAATTCTTGGTCAACATGAAAATTGTAGAGCTTCTCAATAGATTTAATTTGAGTACTAGAAGTCTTCAAGAAGATTTGTAGAACTCAAGTTATGATTCTTGCAAGTTATGGGTCCCCAGAGGACACTGAAATTTATCTGTGAAAGTCACTTGACTTCCAAGAAACTTTTTCCCATCAAGGAGTTTTCAAATGGATCCTTGGCCAACATAAGAGTTGTAGATCTTAGTCTTAGCTTTAATTTGAGTACTAGAAGTCCTCAAGAGGATTTGTGGAACTCAAGTTATGGTCTTGGCAACCCAGGGGTATTTTGGGAAAGTTGAATTACAGGTCATTTTTCAACATAGGTCCAAATCTCCATCTTCCACTCCTCAAATGGAAAAATGTTAAACATAAGATGTGTTCAAAATGAGGTTTTTAGGATAGATAAGAGGTCATGAGAGTTTGAAATGGCTTGCTTCACAAAGTCACAAAAATGACCTAAAATAAGGGTAAATTTTAAATGAATCAAGGATGAAAATTGGGGTTTTTGATCTACAAATCCAAAACAAGACATATGACATACCAATTTGATTGTGAAACACATTTTGAGAACATTGACATTGCCACATTTTTGAGTTGAGGATTAATTCAAGGACTTGCTTTGTAAATTGGTTACTTGCATCATAAGTAACAATTGCAAAACCACTCTTCAAGGCAAATGCAAGGCTCCATTCCATCCAAACATATTCATTATCTCATTAGAAGACAATTTGAATCAGAAACAAGGTGAATTGCAAGCTGCTGCATGAGTTGGTATGAACATAGCATGACATGAGATCTCATGACATGAGACTTTGAATTTCTTATTGGATTGATCCAGAAGATTCTAGAGTCTTCAAACACATTCTATATATACATTAGAAGTGATTTAGAGCTTGAGTTGGAGAGAATTGAGGGAGATTGGAGAGATTGCATTTTCAACCTTCCATTTGCAAAACAGAATTCAGTTACAAGTTTCAACCACTTTCAATCCATTCTTTTGATCTCAGAACCTTGATCAAGCATATGTGAGTGATTCCAGATGGATTATTAAGCAAGAACACTGAAGAATCGTGTGTTGGCACTTGGAGTTCATCACTTGCAATTGAAAATCGAATTCAAGGATTCAGAGGGATTCAACCAAATTTAATGCATACAGAAGTTTGATTACCATTCATAGATTGTATCTGGAGAATCTTAGAGCTTAATTTGGAGGTTTTGTTGTTCTGTTCATCAAGAATTTGCAGGTATGTAAATCTCATCCTACAACATAATCCATGTAGTTTCTTTAGGTTTTGTTAGGTTAGACTCATTGTAGATGATGGTTAGGAGCTTTCTGGTAGCATTAGGATTGATTTAGAGACAATTAGTTAAATGACACAATTTCTGTTCATGATCATATCTTCGTGTTCTTGATGATAGAATCTTAGTTTGATAGTTAGATTTGATCAGGGTGAAGTGGTGATGAGATTAGGCTATCCAATTTTATGTTTAGTGAGATTTGGTTCTTGGTCAATTTCTGAGATTCCAATCGTGTTTTGAGGAAGAAGATGTTTCAATGTGTTTAGATGCCATGGTTGAATTGCTGGTGAAATTTGGAGTGGATTAGGGCTTTTAGTTTTGATTTTTGATGAAGAATTGAGGGAGCACGAATTGGAGAAGATGAAGCTCATAGCTCTGTTCTTCCATGGCTTTTTCCCCCCAGAATTATTCAAAGGTTGAAGATAACCTAACCACCCTTAGATCTTAGGAAGACCATTGACCAAAGCCACATCCAAGGGCCCCGAATTCGTTTCCATTTGTGAAGGAGAAGTCTGAACCCTAAACGTACCGTTTCATTAAGTTGCCAGCTTGGGCTTAAGTGAAAACATGATAAAGACACCCCACTTCCAAGGCCCAATGAGAAAGACATTGAATTCGCTTGCTATTCGTACCACATATTTGTCCATTTTCTTACTATTTTTTGTATTAATTTCTGATTAAATTTGGGCTTAGGCTCGCATTGCTAAACACACCCCACTCTGGGCCCAGTTGGCTTTTTACATCATATTTAATTGCTATTCATCACACGCATTTGTCATTTTCTCATATTTTCTTTAATTTTCATTTCATACCTAGTTCTTTGAAAATTCATAATAAATTCAAAAATTAATATTTTTAGATGGGATTTTTCCCCATTTTCATAAAGACATCAAGAAAATTATAAAAGAATAAAATTGGCATTTCATACATTTTTCATTTTTTTGGTTTATTTTTACTTTTAATTGCTTTTATTTCATTTTTGTTTGATAATGCAACTTGCTGAATTTAGTATGATCATGTGACTTTGATTTTTGGTGCCATTCTTTTTTCTATAGTTAGATTAGAGTATTAGGTTCCCCCTGGAATTTTATCACTTTTTTTGATTTAATTTAGGTTAGTTTTGAACATTAAACTTTAGAATGGTTAGAATTAGGGTTTCAACTTGACATAGGTGCATTTCAACACATAGTATTTGGGTTTTTAGTTTGATTTAGGCCTTGGGATTTATATGGGGTATAGGGTACATAGTTAGGGTCCCTTAGAAATTAATCTAGGATTTTATGATGAGTATTTCCATTTTATTTGATTTTTGCAAGTTGGTTGATATTGGTGTGTTCCCTCTTGGGATATTGTTTGGTTTGATGGGTTTTGGGCCTTTTCTTTGGGTGTTGGGGCTTGTGCTTGGCTTGAGGAGTATGTGAAGGCATGGAAGAAGATTAAAGACAAATAATGATGCTTGGAGCTTGAAGTTGCTTGTGCCTGAAGATGCTTGATGAAGACTTAGGAGATAGGAGACATAGGGAGAGCTTTAGAGTAGACTGTTTTCTTCTGTCAAACATAGAGAGCTTCTTGTGCCTCTATTCCATCCTATGACATAAGGTCCCCCAAATAAGTTCCATCTCTCCCTAGGAGGGATGTAGAGCATGCTTTGATTGGGTAGAACCTTGAGGATACCTCTCCCTTGCTATGATAAGATCTTAGTGATTTCCCTGGGTTGTCATTAAGCCTCTTAACATTCCAACTTCATCTTTTAGTTGATTCTCTCCTGGGAGTGTTTGCATTGAAGATTGGGAGCCCCTTGAAGATAAGAATTGCATTGAGGAGTGGTGAAGATGAAGCTTGTGCCTGTCAAAGCTGGTTAACTGTGAAATTAGGGTTTTGCTGCTGTTTGAAGCTGTCTGCTTATTGGGGTTCAATGCTTGCTAAAGCTGAAGATTATTGGAGATAAGAGCTTATCTGAAGTTTGAATATCATTGGAAAGTGAAGATGGGATCATGCTTGAAGGTGTTGCTGTCAACCTTTTGTTGTTAATCAACTATAGCTGCCAGAGCTGGTGCTGTCAGAGCTGTTACTGTAGGAGCTGGTGTTGCTGTCAGAGCTGGTGTTGGGTTTCAGTTTTTTTTGTATTGATTGTTGGCTTGGTCAGTTTGCCCCTTAGGTTTGAAGTGAAGCTGTTTCACTTTACCTATTGTTTTCCCAGGTTCGAGGTTGAGTGGGACTCCCTTGCCTCGCTTGTACTGCTGCATCTCATGCATTTTATTGTTTATTGTATTTTTGTTATTTCTTTTCCGTTTATCCCCTAGGATCTCTGATTTCCTCTGTGCAGGAGGGGATTATGACAGACATTAGGTTGTAATCCATGCATGATAACATTAGGGTAGTTTTGATTCCCCTTTCAAACCCTAGGTTTTTTAGAGTTCTTTCTCTTCTATCTCAGAACAATTCAAAACACAGTAATAAGGATAATCGATGTCGTACGCTACGAGCCTTAAGCTATTTGAGAAACGTTGCTGGAGGGTCACTCTTCAGTAACCTGATTGCTTAGTGTGTTACCCTTAGGGTGACATACGACGTAGTCACCCTCAAGTCATAGTCTCTAGTGCGTCAGAGATTGCAAACATCATAAAAGACATTTATTGCGTAAAAGACTGAAAACCAATCAAAGCGTCATTTTTGTCCGCTTGGACTCTTAATCAAGAAAACCCTTTCATAAGGAGATAAAAACCAGTCAGACAAGCTTGTGTCTTCCGTGGCCCGAACTACGTTTGCTCTGATCTTTCATGCTGTATGAAAGTACGTAGGCATAGGATGCGATATCCTAGCGAGCAACCTTCCCCTCCTTTCCTGTAGGTAGGCGAACTACGTTGACTCTGATTTCTCGTTCCAGACGGGAATACGTAGGCATAAAGTACGATACTTTGCCGAGTCATTTTCTTTTCTTTTAACCCCAGACCTTTAGAGTAGATAGAATAACAATCCGTACTAGAAAACAAGCGTGGATCCCGTCGAGTACGACGGACGTAAGGGGTGCTAATACCTTCCCCTTGCGTAACCGACTCCCGAATCCAGGATTTGGTTGCGATGACCATTCCTTTCCCGTCTTTGCGGTAGGTTTACTTCGGGCGTTTCCTTTCCCTCCTTTGGGATAAATAACGCACGGTGGCGACTCTTCTGTTCAGCCAGCGCCGATTTTCGCAGTAGCGACAGCTGGCGACTCTGCTGGGGACAGGAATATCCCCTACGCGAGTCAATCCTAGCGCTTGTTTTCCCGTCATGGGTGTTGTATAGATTTACTTTTTTGTCTTTACTTTCCGCATTTTGTTATCAGCTTTATACTGTTACTGCTGTTGTGGGAAGGGGGTGATCTGTTGAGAGATAAGTCGGACCTGGGCTTGAGGTTACACATAGACTTATAAGTAGAGAGTAGTGGTTAGCCTGCTTGCTTAGCTCGCACCAGCTAGCCGCGAAATTTACGCTCGGACGAGATTCTCTTTGATGCTTCTTGCCTGGCCCTTAGGGCTCGACAAGTTGTCTGACCCGAGGATTATCGACTCTGGGGACCTATCAATTGGGATTCAACTAAGTGAGGCCGCTTCAAGGGATGATGATGCCACACCTTCTGGGTATCGTATCATCGCTCTTGAAAGTCTGTGACGGTGAACCCGTATAAGATGTCGTACCTCGTCTGCGAGTTAAGTACACACCTGTGAGGGGTAGATGGGTCTGTTTGCAGGAAACCTTTGACCTCAGAATACTTGGTTTATCTCTGTCAGTGAGATGCGGTTACAGGGTTCTTTTGAGTGGTTGGTTTGGTTTGAGATTGGATGGTTCTCAGGCTTCAGTACAGAGCAGCCCAGTCTATCAGCATTGCACTTGATCCCTTGTTTGCATATGCATGTGCATTTTCATGACTGCATTTCATTAACATGTATTTATGTTGCAGGTGATCATTCCCCTCTGATTCTAGTATCTTCTAGCTAGACATGAAGTCCCTGAAGAAGACAGTTGCTTACCGGTTGCATTCGCCAGATATCAGTTCCTTGCTGGGTTTAGTTGCTCTAGCAGATGAGAAAGTGAGGGCTGAGTTCAGGATATCTTATGGGAGATTGCTTAGCTTGTTGTACATACCTTCAGTATTCGAGACGACTGGGGTGTATACTTTGATGCAGTTTTATGAGCTGCAGCTGAGATGTTTCTTATTTCCAGACTATATTCTGGCACCCACTTTGGAGGAGTATTTTGCGATGTTGGGAGTTCCTGTGTTAGACCAGATACCCTTCATACATGTTGATGCTAAGCCTGAGTTAGCTACACTCGCCGAGGTTGTCAGTTTAGACGCTTCTGAGTTTCCCGGAGGCTTGGTCAAGCTGAACGGAGCTTATGGTTTTCACCTGTCTGTCCTGGTTGAGAAGGCTACGCAGTGCGCGAAGAGTGGATGTTGGATTGCCTTCAGTGCCATTCTAGCTGTCTGCATCTACGGATTTGTCTTGTTTCCTAATGTACCAGATTTTATCGACTCAGACGCCTTCCTGATTCTTGCCTCGAAGAATCCAATTCCTAATCTCTTGGGAGATGTTTATCATTCCATTCACTACAAGAATGAGAAACGTCGTGGCAAGAATGTTTCCTGCTGTCTTCCTCTCATGTACAGGTGGTTCCAGGGGCACCTTCCAAAGACAGGACCTTTTGTGGATGCTGTTGATACTTTGGATTGGTCTTCCCGGTTGATGGGACTATCTGCTGAGAATATCGTTTGGTTTGATCAGAGCATGCTTGGTACTAACATTATATATAGTTGCGGTGGCTTTCCGAATGTCCCTCTAATTGGATGGAAAGGTTGTATTAACTATAACCCTCCACTGCTGGTAAGACAGTTCGGTTATGCTTTGAGGGATGCTCTTATTGAGAAGGAGATACAGGAATCTCTGTATCTCACAGGGTCATTAGACGCGGCTGTTGTGATCAGATTGAGACATGCATGGGCTAACATCCATAGGAGAGGGAAAGATTTGCTTGGTAAGAGCAACAGCAAAGCTTATGATCCTTATTTGGCTTGGATCCGCGAGAGAGCTAGTACTTCCTTAATGCCTTATCCTGCTGCGGAACCCCTGTATCTTCCATTGATTGAGGTACCTACTGAAGAGAGTGAGAAGTATAACAAATTGTTGGCTGAAAACGAGGAATTGAAGAAGGCCAATGATGAGTTAGAGAAGGAGATCTTCTAGTTACGCCGTGAGAAGAATGAAGCCACCTTCACTATGAAGGAACAGACTGAATTGATTAACAGGTTGGGATCGGAGCTGACGGAAGAGACCAACAAGAAAGAAAAAGTGGGGATAGCCTTGAACGGTGTTAGCAAAGTGCTTACTTCTAAGAAGGAACTTCTAAGCAAAGCTTATTCCCGTCTCAGCAAGTGGGAATCTTTATGGAATGCCACGCTTACCAAGCGAAAGGAGCAGGAAGACGAACTGAAGCTGCAGATTGCCACACTAGAGGCACAAATTAGAGCCCAAGACGCAAAGATTGCCGAAGAGACATCACTTAGGAGCGCTGCTGAGCTCAGAGTAAGTGACATTGACGAGAAGCCGAGAGGTTATGAAGAGAAGGCCGGTTCCAAGAGGTACAGATTTGACGAGAGTTCTGGCAAAGGAACCTACCAGGATGATGCCAAAAAGTTGAGATCCACTACCGAGCGGCATGCTTTACTGATACAGGAGCTGATCTCCCGACTAGGGCACTCGGAGACGTTGAGGATATTGGAAGACGTCAGAGCACGCCATTTGGCTTGATTTATCTTTGCCTTATCTTTTTTATTTGTACTTGTATTTGGACCATCGCCAGGCTTGTTGGCCGAGGTCTCTTCAGTGGTATTCAGTTGTACTCTTGTACTCAGCCTCTTAACACGTGTTTATATATGAGGGTTTTCTGATTCCTTGCTTGCTGGATAGGGACTCCATTGTCATGATGGCATTCTCTCCGAAATTAGAATGGGGGGGGGATATAACCTATAGCATATTTACACATTTGCATATGCATTCATATTGCATAACCAGTATTCTTGAATTTGTATCTTATTTCTTGCATCTACAGGTTTTCCAGGATTGACGAACAAAGAGTTCACCGCTATTCAACCCGAAACAATTGCAAGAGAATCATGGATCAAGTCCAAGTGGAGATGCAGGAAATCTGCGAGAAGTTGAATCTGTTCATGCAGGCAATGGAGAACATTGCTAAGGGTCAGGAGAGCCTCCAGACTTTGGTACAGCCGCTGCTGACGCGGGCTAATGGGAATGGCAATAATGACCACAACTCTGTGCATGTCGAAACTCTTCATGAGGATGAGCCCCCTACGCCGGTGGTTCCTCCTGTGGTGACCCCACCTGTTGTGGTTGTAAACAATGACGCTGGCGCTGGCAATGGTAACACAGAGAATGGAAATGAGACTGCTGTTAACAATATTGGAGTTGGAGATGCCAATCTGGGCGGTGGTAACTACAATGGCGGTAATGGTTTTGATAACAATGAGTTCGGCTATAATGACCAGGGGTTTGAGTACGGCAATCAGGGCGGAAAGTTCGGCTTCAACACTCAGGGTTTCGGCTACGACGGTTTTGGTAACGCTAACCAGGGTTATGGTGGAAATGGTGCTGGATTGATTCCTGTCAACACTGGTTTCGGGCATGTTGGGGTCAATCAGGGTTATGGTAATGGGGGACGAGGTCCCATGACTAATCAGCAAGGGTTTGGTCGCAACACTGGTTATAACGGGTACGGAAATGAAAATGTGAACTGGGGCGAAGACTGTCAAGAGGACGCCTTTTCGGGAAGAGGCATGGGATTTAAGGGACCCGTTGACAATACTCAGAGGATCAAAATGCTTGAAGAATAGGTGAAGGGTATGGCTAATCAGAATTCTACCGGATTAGACATGACTACTATGGGCTTGGTGCCTGGGCTGAGGGTACCGCTGAAATTCAAAGCTCCCACTTTCGACAAATATAAGGGGGACACTTGCCCTAAGGTGCATGTCCGCGCTTATTACCGAAGGATGTCCGCGTATTCAGATGACGAAAGGATGCTTATGCATTTCTTTCAAGACAGCCTGTCAGGACCGTCACTCGAATGGTACATGGGGTTGGAGCCCGCTCAAATCAAAACCTGGAAGCAATTGGCGGATGCTTTCGTCATGCATTATAAGTATAACAGTGATCTGGCACCGAACCAAGTTCAATTGCAAGGTTTGTCGCAGAAGAGCGCGGAAAGCTTTAAAGAGTATGCGCAAAGATGGCGCGATATGGCTGCAAGAGTACATCCTCCGTTAGCTGAGAGAGAAATGAATAGTATGTTCATTGGGACATTTACGGGGATATATTATGAAAAATTGTTTAATGTTTCGTTGAGCAGTTTTTCAAATTTGATTCTTATGGGTGAGATGGTCGAAGACGGGATTAAAGTTGGAAGATTCCAAGCAGGTGAGTCTGTCCCCGCAGGAGGTACAAGAAAAGCGTTCGGTGGTAGACGGCAGGGTGATACTAGTGCCGTGTTTGGTGGCAGGGGCCGGGGCAGAGGACGAAGTCAGTATGCTCAGCATCAACAGGTCGCTAGTGTTACCATCCCTTTTCCACAACAGCAGCAGCAACAACAACAAAGGCAACACCCCGCCTAACACAGAATCCTAGAGGGCAAGCCAAGGAGAGTATTTGAAATGCCTCCTTCAACATATGCCGAACTGCTTCAAACACTGCTAGGGTTAAAGTTGGTCGAGAAAAGGACCATGGCGCCGTTAACGGGCACTCCTCCATTTGGTTATGACGCTGGTAAACACTGTGAGTTTCACTCCGGGGCGCCCGGGCATGATATTGAAGGTTGTCATGCGTTTAAACATAAAGTCCAGACTTATTGGACAACTAAGCTATCAACTTTGGACAGGCGGGTCCAAATATAATACAGCAGCCTATGCCCAATCATGGGGCAAACGCCGTATTGACCGAGGAAAATTTGAATCTAGTGACGAATGTCAATGATCTGAAGACACTGTTGGGTGAGATTAAGAGCAGGTTGTTAAAGGGGGGCGTGTTCCCAGGTTGTGATGAATTTTGTTTGGATTGTTGGGTACAGCCAGAGGGTTGTAACGAGTTGAAACGGGGTATTCAGGCTATGATGGATGAAGGAACATTGCAGTTTGATAGAACCGAGGTCGAGAAGCCGGTAGAGGCATTGTGTGATGAGCGGAACGATGTCGCGACGGTGACAATTCCAAGGAAAACGATAACAATAACGGCGCCCGCCAGGCGGTCGACGATCACAATTACTAAAGCAGGACCTGTTCCTTTTGAGAATACTAAAGCAGTGCCGTGGACTTACGGGTTGGAGGTATATTGTGACGGTGAGAAAATTGAAGTAAATGGACAACCAGCTGGGGTTGTAGATAATGTTGTCGGAACAGGAGGTATGACTAGAAGTGGGAGAATCTTCACATCGCCTGAGGTAGAGGCAGAAAGATTGGCAAAGGGGAAAGCCAAGGTAGACGAGAGTGGCCCCTCACAGATAAAGGAAAAGGAAGCATCGCTTAAGGATGTGGAAGAGTTTATGAGGCTCATCCGTAAAAGTGATTACAAAATCGTTGAGCACCTCCAGCAAACGCATCAAAGATCTCGATCTTGTCACTGCTATTATGTTCCGAGGCCCATCGGAACGCTTTGCTGAAGATCATAGACACGTCATTCGTTCCTCAAGACGTTTCGGTTAATCAATTAGAAGGGGTGATGGCGCATGTTAATGCAGGGCACAGTTTGGGCTTTACAGATTTTGATTTGACTCCAAGAGGGAGAGAGCATAATATGGCGCTGCACGTCTCAGTTGAATGCAGGGGCACAGTCATGTCCCATGTGTTGCTGGATACAGGGTCTTCCCTGAATGTGCTACCGAAGAAAGCCATGATGAAGTTGGATATCAGGGGGATTATCTGCACACCCAGCGACTTAATGGTGAGAGCGTTCGATGGAACGAGGAGGTCGGTTTTCGGATCAATAACATTACCATTGCAGGTGGGGCCGGAAATTTTTGAAACTGAATTCTATATAATGGAGATCCAGCCAGCGTATAGTTGCCTTCTTGGACGCCCATGGATTCATGCTGCCGGGGCAGTCACATCCACGTTGTACCAAAAGTTGAAGTATATGGTGGGGGATAGTGTCGTCACTGTTTGTGGAGAAGAAGATATTCTGGTTAGCCATCTGTCTTCATCTAGATATGTGGAGGTCGACGGCGAAATACACGAAACACCCTATCAAGCGTTTGAAGGGCTCAAGGTTAAGGACAAAGCTCCAGTACCCAAGATATCAGATGTGGCAGTGTCATCATACAAAGAGGCTCAAGCTCTAGTGCAGGTAGGCCAAACCAAGGGATGGGGTCAGGTGTTGGAGATTCCCGTGAAGAATGACAGGTTCGGGCTTGGATATCATCTGTCGTCATCAGCATCCTCTTCAGGAACGCCCAAGTTCAGAGGACCAATAACCATAACGCAGAAGGGAGTATGCTATGAGACTATCAATGCTGTTTCCGATTCTGAAGAAGGAGATAACGACTGTGACATGGACGCATGGATCAAGCTAAGCGTGCCAGGACAAAGTCTCTGCAATTGGTCTATCCGGGAAACTGTTCCTGTGACAACTAAACAGTAATGATTTGTTTTCTTAATTGTTGAATAATCCTGTGTCCTACCCGGGGCATAGTGATTTTGCTTAGGACCATATGGTTATGTACATTACGTTGTTTAATCATGAATAAAGGCGTTTTTCATATACAAATGTTGTGATCCCTGTTTTTCCTATTTTTATCTTTTACAATAAGATGGCAACGTGGTTACTTGCTTTGTACGCGTTTTGAAGCATTTAACCATTTCCTTTGCAGGATTACTATTTCAGATGACATCTATGAACCGCCTATGACTCACTTCGACTTCGAGCACCCAGTATTTCAGGCTGAGGAAGAGATTGTGGAAGATGGCGACGTACCAGAAGAGCTGACCTGGTTGTTGAAACAAGAAGAAAGAATCATTCTGCCTCATGAAGAAGTCATTGAGATTATCAATTTGGGGTCGGAAGAAGTTGTGAGAAACATCCGCATATGGGATGCGCTGCAGAGCGACATCAAGCAAAGGTTGGTTGAGATGCTCAAAGAGTACAGTGATATTTTTTCTTGGTCGTACGAGGACATGTCGGGGTTGGATACGGATATGGTTGTTCACCGTCTGCCGCTGCGAGAGGAATGTCCTCCTATTAAGCAGAAACTCCGAAGAACTAGACCGGACATGGCTGTGAAGATCAAGGAGGAAGTTCAAAAACAGTGGGATGCTGGTTTCCTAGCTGTTACAAAATATCCCTCATGGGTCGCCAATATTGTGCCAGTGCCAAAGAAAGACGGTAAAGTGAGAATGTGCGTAGACTACCGTGATTTGAATAGGGCGAGCCCGAAAGATGACTTTCCACTTCCTCACATCGATGTGCTGGTTGATAACACTGCTCAATTCTCTGTATTCTCCTTCATGGATGGCTTCTCGGGCTATAATCAGATCAAAATGGCGCCAGAAGACATGGAGAAGACTACTTTCATTACTCCCTGGGGAACATTTTGTTACAAAGTGATGCACTTCGGATTGAAGAATGCTGGGGCAACATATCAACGTGCTATGACGACTCTCTATCCTGCGCGTCTGGTGCAGTTGAGGGGGTATTAACTTAGGAAGCTAACGACTCTGGAGACCGTTCATTGGGAAGTCAGTTGAGACCTCCTTGATTGACCATGATGCCAAACTAGAAATGGTGAACATATCATCGTTTCTCGACCTGAGAGTCCGTGATACTGATAACCTTCTAGGATTTCCATGTCTTCCAAGACTAGAACCCACATGTGAGAGAGGATGGATTTTGCAAGAAACTTTGACCTTCAACCAACCCGGTTTTTTGGTTTTCTCGTCAGTGTAGACTTTTAATGTTGGGTATTCTGGGTTTCTAATCATCTCACTGCTTTGGTATTCTGTATTTAGGTATTTTCTTGTCAGAGCAAAGTTATGGATTTATTCAGTCAACAACACAACAACAATCTTGATCATTAGATACCATTCTGCATCTTAACATTGCATGTTTATGTGTTTTCAGGTTCTTGTCTCTCCTTTGATTCTGTTTCTCTAGTTTTCTATAGAGATTGAGGCTGAGAGAAAGAAGATCATTGTATATAAGTTCCTGTCACCAGAGTTGGGACCTTTATTTGGTCTGATTGCTTTGGCTAATCCCAATGTTCTTGAAACCTTCAAAAGACATTATGGGAGGATTTTGAATTTTGTACGTAAGGTCACAAGCTATGAGTATGGAGCCATTCACACTATATTACAGTTCTATAACCCTCCACTATATTATTTCACCTTCCCAGATTATGTGTTGGTTCCTACTTTAGACGAATATGCTTTTATTTTGGGAATTCCAGTCCAAGATGTGGTGTCATTCTTTCATTCAGAGGAAGAACCTGATCTCGAGAAATTTGCCATCGCTCTTTATTTGAGCATGTCTGAGTTGGTTGATAATGTAGTTAGCAAAAATGGAGTCTCTGGCTTTACCTTATCTTTCTTGGTGGATAAAGCCCAGACGTATGCTGAAGAGGGTTGTTGGGTGGTCTTTAGTGCTATTCTAGCTCTGTGTGTTTATGGAATTGTATTGTTTCCCAATATACCGGACTTCGTTGATATGAGTGTTGTTCGTATCTTCACCTTCAAGAATCATGTACCCACTCTCCTAGGAGACTTTTACCATTTAGCGCATTACAAGAACGAGAAGAGAAGAGGAAAAACTGTTTCTTGTTGTGCACCACTTCTTCACAAGTGGTTTATGGATCATCTTCCTCGTTCTGGAGCTGCCATTGATTTGAGAGATTCATCTGAATGGTTAAAAAGACTGATGGGATTAACTGCAAAAGATATTGTCTAGTTTAACCGAGATCTGCTTGGTAAAAAGATCATCATCATTTGTTGTAGCTTTCCTAATGTACCTTTGATGAGGAGGAAATGGGGAATCAACTACAACCCTTCTCTCACTGTCAGGCAATTTGGATATGCTTTAAAGGTACCACCAAAGGATGAAGAAATGCAAGAATCTTTGTACTTTACTAGTATAGCTGACCCTGATACTCTAGCGAGAGTTGTTGATCCATGGGGAAAAATTCATAAGAAAGGGAAGCTCTCCTTGCATAAAGGTGACTGCAGAGCTTACGATCCTTACATGGAATGGATCTAAAAGATGATTGAAGAAGTACTATTGCCTTTCTCTGTTGAGGAACCTTTGTATCCTTTGGTGGTTGAACAGCCTATGACGATTGATATCCTAAGGTACAATAAGCTTTGGGAAGAGAAGGAAGATCTGTGCAAAATGAATGAAGAATTGAAAAAGGAAATCAGTCAGCTGAAGCATGACAAGAATGAAGCTATCCACTTGGCTAAAGTCAAGATAGAAACATTAACCAAGAAGGAGAAGGAGCTACCTGAGGAGATCAGGGTGCGAGAGCGAGTTGGCCAGGCTCTGAAGAGTACTAGTAGCTTCTTGAAGCATAAAAATAAGGATTTAGACAGAGCTTATCTAGAGATATCCAAATTCAATGATCAGTGGAACGCTATAATAACAGCCAGCGAGAACAAGTAAAACGAGCTTCACAATCAGATTGATAAGTTGAAGGCGCAACTTAGGGTCAAAGAAAGATATGTCTTGGTAGAGTCATCCTGCAGATATACAAGTGAGCAGAAACCGCAAGAAACGTTATCAACTTTTGAAGAACTCAAGATTCATGCAGAGTTGGAGAAGCCTAGGCTTTAAGATGTCTTTGGTGATGATGCTTGAGAGGAATATAGTCAGTGTTTGAGAGATATCATACACATAAGAGATGTCTTTATCTAAGAAATGATTGCAAGACCGGAGCATCCAGACACGAAGAAGCTGCTCAAGGAAGCCCAGACTTGGTGCAAGGAGCACAATGGTTGGGGAGGGTTATCTTCAGTTGATGATGTATCTCAGTAGTTTTTCCTTTCTTGTATCTGATCATCACCAGACTTGTTGGATGAGATCACATGCTCTTGTATTCAATTTTACTTCTTAACTAAGGATTGTATATGCTAACTTATTATCCTCATTTTATTTATGAGCAAAGCTTTTTATTTTCCTGTCGATCTCTACCGTTTGCTTATTTGTAAAACTAAAATCAAGGGGGAGATCTCCCTGAAATATACAAACATGTTTGCATTTTGCATTAAAATACTCATTTACATAATAGGTGTTCTCAGTGGCTTTACTCTTATCTCTGCTTTCTTTATCAGCTGACAAGATTGCAAAATCCGGTTTCCATAGATATTTAACTCGAGGGAATCAGCAAAGGATCATGGATCAAGTTCAAGCTAAGCTTCAGGAAGTCAGAACATGCATGGCTTAATTCATGGAGTTGATGCAGAATGTAACTAATGGACAGGAACAATTAAGGACTCTAGTCCAACCTTTGATAGCACGTGTTGATGAATATGGTGTTTTACATGGAGGAGCTAGTGTTATTCCTCCACCTGTTGGTGGCACTGTTCCACAAGGCAATAACATTCCTACTAATGTTAACCCTCCGAGCGGAGGTACTCATGGTGGAGCTCAGATAGGTGGTGCTGCTGGAAGTGTATGTGCATTACATGGGGCTGCTAGCCCTCAATGGGGGGAAGATCATCAAGATGATGTCTTTTCTATGCAAAATATGGACATTGGTCTTCCGTCGGAGGCTAACAAAAGGTTTAAGCTGATTGAAGAAAATATGAAGGTTATGCAAATAAAAAATCATTAGACCTTGATATGTCAGATATGGGTTTTGTTCTAGGGGTAAGAATCCCTCCAAAATTCAAAATGCCGGATTTTGACAAGTATAAGGGGACAACCTGTCCTAGAACTCATATATGTGCATACTATAGGAAGATGTCTGCATATTCTGATGACGAGTTTCACACCCTCATTTTCACCTTTAGCCTTTCATACTCTGCATTCGTCATATCACACATTATTCCATTGCATATCGAGCATGTGGGTTAATAAGGTACGGATTGGATCGGTTTGTTATTTTCCATTTCAAATGAGATAACTTGTCTATCTTGGAATACATGGAAGAAAAGGTTCATTATCTAAGGTTTGATCTAAATTGGAAAGTTTACTCATCTAGATTTCTTCAAGGAGAAGTTACTTAAAAAAGTATTAGGATATTCAAGATATATTCCTAATGAACATGAAATTCAAGGCCTAAATTCAAGATTGCTTCATCCAATTTTGTTTCAAATTCTTGATCAAGTGGAGTCCAAATTTGCAAAGCATGATTCAAGATCACAAGTCCATAATTCAAGACTTCATCCATTTCAAGTTTAATGGTTCTAGGGAAATCCATCACGAATTCATGAATTAGAGGCAAGAATATTACAAAGAGAAATTTCATGACATTAGAAGAATCTCATTTGTTGCAAGATTTCCAACTCTAAGTAATGTTTAGAAGTTAATTTATTTCTAATCTTCATTCAAGTCTCTAATCAAATTCATGTTATGGTAATGCCACACCAAGTCCATATTGTGCTACAAACATCCAAGAAATATGCAAGAATTAAATCAACATTGGAATGTTTTAAGACCAAGAATATGCATGTTTGATCATGGGCAAAACAACCCCATGCAAGAGATGGCAAATTACCTCATGTCACAAAATCTACATGTCACAAAATCAAGAGAATAGCATGATGATACATCTAAATATCAGATTTTCAAAATGCTGTCAAAAAAGTGGTAGCATTGACCAAGAGGAGTTGTCCAAGCACAAGCCAACAAAATGGGTGCAAGGCACAAAGTGCTGCAGAAAAAACAGCATAGGCAAAGAGCAACAACAAAAATGCAGCATAGCTCTTGCATGGAAATGGAAAGAAAGAGAGTGACATAAGAAAAGGTGGTAAGAGACACCACTCCATGAAAAATCTGATATGTGGGGAGAAGAGAAAACCCTAGAGGAGCTGAGATAAGAGGAGGGGCTGTAAACAAAAGGAGATGACTCTTTACACATTCAACATCTACACACATTGCAAACCAAAAAATAGAGAGAGCAATAGAAACCCTAAAAAATCAGAAAAATAGAAAGGAAGAAAAACCAGAAAAAAGAGAGTGATATAGAAGCATAAGAGGACCATTGAGAAGCAGAATCTTCACAACATAGAGTGAAGAGTGGAGAGCACATCCAACAAAGGTCATTGGAGTACTTGCAAGAAGGATAGAAAGCTCTTGGTATCCATTTCTTCAAACCTTTCTCCCTTTACTTTTTGCTTTTATATTCATTTCATTCTCTTGTGTGTTGTTTTATTGTATATATCATGTAAGGTCCTAATAGGGACCAAGAAACCATTTTCAAGAAACCATAAAAACGAAGGAGAACAAAGAAAAAACTAGGTTTTTTCACTCTGGTAGCCTGACACGGGCCGTGTCACACGACACGGCCACCCGTGTCCCACTTCTGATAGCTTTTTCATAGCACAAAAACCCCAGGCTTCACAACACAGGCCGTGTTACACAACACGGCCGGCCGTGTTGCACCTCTGTTTGAGGTTTCTACCTACAAAATGCCCAGGACTTATGACACGGGCCGTGTCACACAACACGGCCACCCGTGTCACACCGCTGTTTGACCTTAAAAATCTTTTTTCTCCCAGACCCTAGGACATGAGTCGTGTCACACAACACAGCCACCCGTGTCACACCTATGTCATGCCTAAAAACCTTTTATTGCAGGTACCCTATGACACGGGCCGTGTCACACAACACGGCCACCCGTGTTACACCACTGTTTTTCACTTATTTTGTTATTTTACCTCCAAAAAAAATTTTCTCAAGGAGTTCGCCCGTTTTTTTTGCATGTCTCGATTTTTTTAGCCGACTAACCCCCATATGTTTGTATGATTTTAGTGTGAATATTGTTATTATCCTTGTTGACTTTTGATTCCAAAAAACCATTTTAAAAAACAACTCTCGATTTTATCGAGCCATTTTTAACCTTGTAAGTCGATTGCCTTGCGCATCGCCATCGACCTTGTCCGTATCGCTTCAATCATCTTTACAAACAATAAACCTTGATCCAACGTCAAGTGGTTCTCTTTTCTAATAAAAACCCAAAATACAATAAATATATGATTAGGGTTGAACACCATGGATTTTAAAGTGGTGGAGAAGGAATGAGAATGGAATCCTCCTACACTCGTTCCGAATGTTTTGAATACAAGGCACTCGACTTGGTTATTTGATACATTCATCTCTATCCAAAGTCTTTTGTATAATCCTAGTCAAGAATAAATTCTTCCCTAAGAAAAACCTAAAAACAATATCAACTCATCAAATTTCTTTTGCCTTAGGGCGTCAATCCGAAAACCCTTTTTCAAGGTATAAAATCAACCACTACACAATTATTTCTCAAGTAGCCGAACTACGACTGCTTTGATTTCTCACACATATTGAGAATACGTAGTCATGGGATTGCAATGATCCTAGCGAGCACAATTTTCTTTCTTTCCCATCTTTAATCATCCATACCCTTTAACCCAAGGACATGTTACGTCCGTTCTACCGCAAACAGGTAACACATAAGACTCCAAGAGCGAGCCGCAATACACCTAACTGCTAGAACGCACACGATAGCATCGTCCACCCAACATCCCGTTTTCCACCGTAGTCCCATGAACTACGAATGCTCTGATTCTTCACTTCATACAAGTGAATATACGTAGGCACAAGGGTCCAAATCCTTGGCGAACACAATATAAAACCAACCCTTCTTTCTTTAAACAAGCAAACTTTTAGAATAAAACACCCATTCACGCCAAACAACCTAGGAGGTTACCATCGAGTACGATGGATGCGAGGGAGTGCTAATACCTTCCCCTCGCATAACCGACTCCCGAACCCTAAGACTTGGTTGCGATGACCATGCTCTTTTCCCAAAGGTTTTATCGCTATTTCCCTTCCCTCCGTGGGATAAATAAAATCCGGTGGCGACTCTGTGTCATTTTTCGCGTAGCGACAACGAGAAACTTGTAATTCACTTCTTTTAGGATAGTTTGTCAGGACCATCGTTGGAGTGGTACATGACATTGAAGAGAACCCATGTCAGAAGCTGGAGAGAACTGGAAGAGGCTTTTGTTTGTCATTATCAGTATAATAGTGATTTGGCACCAAACAGAGTGCAATTACAAAATCTGTCACAGAGGAACAATGAAGGTTTTTAAGAGTATGCCCAAAGATGGCGTGAGTTGGCAGCAAAGGAACAACCTCCAATGGTGGAGATGGAATTTATTGATATGTTTATGACTACATTTCCTAGAACATACGACGAGAAACTGGTTAGTTGCATGTCAGGAAGTTTTTTAGACTTAGTCATGGCAGGTGAAAGAGTTGAGAATGGTATCAAGATCAAAAAATTCAAAGTGGAGGTGGGTCCTCGTCTGGAGGAATGAAGAAACCATACACAGAAAACCCGAAGAAGTAGGAAGGAGATTCTAGTTCTATCTCTTCTTGTAGAGGTAAAGGCAGAGCACAACCACAATATAATCAACAAGTTGCTACTGTAGCCATCCCGACTGCACCCTAACAACAAGCCAATGCTCCCCTTCATTACCAGGATAGAACAAGAGTGGAGAATAGACAATTTGAAACCCCACCCATATCGTACTCTCAATTATTGCAACATTTACTTCAATTACAGCTCATTCAAAAGAGGACTCTGGCACCTTTCACTGGTGCACCTCCTCCTGGTTATGATGCTAATGCAAGATGTGAGTTCCATTCAGGCGCTTCTGGTCACCACATTGATAATTACAAGGCTTTAAAGCATAAGGTTCAAGATTTTCTTGATTCAAAGGCCATTAATTTTACCAACGAGGGTCCGAATATGAACCAGAATCCAATGCCAAATCATGGCGTGGTAAGAACAAATGTTTTTATTGATGGGGAGAGATTAAATCTGATAACTGATGTTGATGAATTAAAGACACCTTTAAGCTTTGTTAAAGACAAACTGTTGAAAGGGGGAATATTCCTAGGTTGTTCTGTTGATTGTCCAAAATGTGAATTGTAACCCGAAGGTTGTAGTCTTTTGAAGAATGGTATCCAGGACATGATTAATGATGGTTGTTTATAGTTTGATAGAGTTTTTAGGGAAGATGTTGATGACATGGCTAGTAATGATGGAAAAGATATCGCCACGATTTTGATTCCTTATCAGGCCATGAATATTTCAGCGCTAGCTAGGCATCACCGATAATCATTACTACGCCAGGACCAGTGTCGTACGAAAGTACCAAAGCCATCCCATGGAACTATGGGGATGAGGTGTTATGTAATAGACAAAAGCAAGATTTGACCGGTTCGTTATATGTGGGTTCTACTGTTGATAACATAGTTGGTGCATGTGGGATCATTCGTAGTGGAAGGGTATTTTCTCCGCCTAAAGTTAATGTTGACAAGGCTGATAAAGGAAAAGGGAAAGCGGTGGTTAAAGATGATGTACAACAATAGGATGGTGATGACAATTCTTTTTCTAAAGATGCTGAGTAGTTCATGAGGTTAATTCGTAAGAGTGACTACAAGGTTGTAGATCACTTGAATCAAACTCCATCCAAAATTTCCATTTTGTCTTTCATGTTATGTTCAGAGGCGCACCGTAATGCCTTGTTGAGAATTTTGAATTTTGCTGGCGTACCACAAGAAATTTCAGTCAATCAGTTGGAAGGGGTAGTAGCACTCGTTAATGCTGGCAATGGTTTAGACTTCACTGATTTAGATTTGACTCCTTCTAGGAGAAATCACAACCATGCCTTGCATATTTCTATGGAGTGTAGAGGATCGTTATTGTCACATTTCCTGGTTGACATAGGATCATCACTCAACTTGTTGCCAAAGAAGGCGTTAATGAAGTTGGACACTCAGGGGTTGATATGTACACCTAGTGATCTGGTGGTGAGAGCATTTGATGGCTCAAAAAGGTCTGTGTTTGGAGAGATTACCATGCCAATTCAGGTGGGACCTAAAACCTTTGATGCAAAATTCTATATAATGGATATTCATCCGGCGTATAGCTGCTTGCTTGGCCGACCTTGGATACACGCTACAGGGGCAATGACGTTAACTCTGCATCAAAAGTTGAAATATATGATGGAAGAAAAGGTTGTTACTGTGTGTGGTGAAGAAGATATAATGGTTAGTCTGCTTTCAATATTCAAGTATGTAGATATGGATGGGGAGATCCACGAAACTCTCTATCAAGCCTTTGAAGCTGTACAAATTCAGAAAAAGCCTCATGTTGAGGTTAAAAGCCCAGAGGTTTCAATGTCGTCTTTCGAGGAAGCTCGTGCTATTGTTGAGTCTGGAATTTCTCAGAGGTGGGGCCAGGTTCTTGATGTTCCTGTCAAACAAGATTAATTCGGTCTAGGGTACAAGCCCTCTAATTCTTCTCAAGACCCTCCAAGATACAAAGGACCTATCAGATTCACCAGTGGTGGAGACATCTTTGACAGAATTCATGCTATAGGGGGTGAGGAAGGGGATAGTGACTACGACAAGGACACTTGGATTCACCCATGTGTTCCTGGCCAAAAGCTATGCAATTGGACCACCGAGGAGGTCATTCAAGTTACCACCGAAGAGTAATTTTCATTTGTTTTAATTATGTTCAGTCCTATGTTCTGCCCAAGACGTAGTGACCCATCTATAGGGCTCATTTGTTATTTTTCGACATCATCATAAATAAAGGACGCTTTTTTGCATTCAAATATCTTGATCCCTGTTTTTTTCTTCTTACATTTATTAACAGAAAAATGGTGATGTGTTTGTGTTTAGTTGTTGCATTTTATAATAAAAATAAAACATCAATCATGCAGGTCTTTTATCTCAGATACCATCGATTCTGATTCAACTATGGCTCAGTATGACTTTGATAATCCTATCTATCAAACTGAAGAAGAGACTGACGAAGACTGTGAACTGCTTGAGGAATTATCCAGACTGCTGAAATAGGAGGAAAGGGTCATTTTGCCTCATCAGGAGGATATTGAAGTCGTCAATTTGGGTACCAAGGACGAAAAGAAAGAAGTCAAAATTAGGGCTACTTTGGAAGACAGTGTCAAGAGAAGATTCGTTGAAATGCTCCAAGAGTATATGGATGTCTTCGCTTGGTATTACTAAGACATGTCTGGGCTGGATACATATATAGTGGTACAACGGTTGCCTCTTTGAGAAGAATTTCCGCCAGTGAAGAAGAAATTGAGAAGGACGAGGCCTGACATGGCAGTCAAGATTAAAGAAGAGGTTCAAAAGCAGTTGGACGCTAGTTTTCTTGCTGTCACAAACTATCCTCCTTGGGATGCTAACATTGTCCTAGTACCTAAGAAAGATAGAAAGGTCATGATGTTTTTCGATTACAGAGATCTGAATAGAGCAAGCCCTAAAAATGATTTCCCGCTCCCCCATATTGACGTGTTGGTTGATAACACCGCTTAATATTCTGTGTTTTCCTTCATGGATGGTTTCTCTGAGTATAACCAAATCAACATGGCCCCAAAAAACATGGAGAAAACTACTTTCATTACACCGTGGGGAACTTTTTGTTATAAGATGATGCCCTTTGGACTGAAAAATGTTGGGGCAACTTATCAGCGGGTGATGGTGGCTCTCTTTCATGATATGATTCATCAAGAGATTGAAGGTATGTTGATGACATGATTGCAAAGTCACATATGGAGGAAGGATATTTGGTTAATCTTTTGAATCTGTTTGAAAGATTGAGGAAATTCAAGGTGAGGTTGAATCCTAATAAGTGAACCTTTGGGGTGAGATCTGGAAAGCTGCTAGGTTTCATTGTCAATGAGAGGGGCACTGAGGTAGATCTTGCAAAGATCAAAGCTATTCAAGAAATTCGTGAGCCAAGGACGCAAAAAGAGGTTTGTGGTTTATTAAGGAGATTGAACTACATTGCAAGGTTCATCTCTCATGTTACAACCACTTGCGAGCCTATATTCAAACTGCTAAGAAAAGATCAAGCAGTCAGATGGAACAAAAATTGCCATAAAGCTTTTGAGAAGATAAAAGAGTATTTGCAGGAACCTCTGATACTAATGCCTCCAGTAGCAGGGAGACCTCTGATCATGTATCTAAAGGTTCTTGAGAATTCAATGGGATGTGTGCTCAGTCAACACGACGAGACAGGTAGGAAAGAGCATGTTATTTACTACCTGAGTAAGAAATTCACTGATTGCGAGTCGAGGTACTCGATGCTAGAAAAAACATGTTGTGCACTCGCTTAGGAAGCCAAGAGTTTGAGATAGTACATGTTAAACCACACAACCCTATTGATATTGAAGATGGATCCAATCGAGTACGTGTTTGAAAAGTAAGCACTCTCCAGATGGAAAATGGTCCTGACAGAATATGATATCCAATATGTTTCCCAAAAAGCCATTAAGGGAAACGTCTTGTTAGAATATCTTGCTGAACAACCAATTGAAGACTATCAGCTGATGAAGTTTGAATTTCCAGATGAAGACATCACGTTTCTGAAGATCAAAGACTATGATGAGCTTTTGGCTAACGAGGGTTCTGAGATCGAATCTCAATGGAGTTTGGTTTTTGACGGTGCTGTTAACTCATATGGAAACAGAATCGGGGCAATCATTACAACTCCTCACGGTTCCCACATACCGTTCACTTCCCGATTGATGTTCGCTTGCACTAATAATGAAGTAGAATATGAAGTGTGAATTATGGGTTTGGAAAAGGCCATTGATCTGAGGATCAAGAATCTTGACGCATATGGCGATTCAATGTTAGTTGTTAATCAGATGAAAGGAGAATGGGAAACTCGTCAGGCAAATTTAGTGTCATACAAGAATTATGATAGAAGAATGCTAACCTTCTTTGACAGATTTGAGTTTCATCATGTGCCTAGGACTAAAAATTAGATGGCAGACACGTTGGCTACGTTAGCATCAATGTACGAAGTGAATTTCTAGAATGAAGCTCCAGCGATCACCATTGTGTGTCTTGACGGACCTGCCTTTGTGTTCGCATTTGAAGATGCGTCATATGGCAAGTCGTGGTATTATAATATCAAGCACTTTCTTAAGAATCAGGAGTACCCATCTGGGGGATCTAGCAAAGATAAGAATACTCTGAGGAGGCTAACCGAAAATTTCTACTTGAACAAGGATGATGTATTATATAGAAGAAACTTTGACTTCTTCGGTACTCATGCCGGTGGACATGCAATGGCCATAAAATTATTGAGAGTTAGGTATTATTGGATGACTATGGAATCTGATTGTTTCAAGTACGCTAGAAAATGCCATAAATGCCAAGTTTATTCTGACAAGGTACATGTGCCACCTAACCTTCTGAACATGTTGACATCTCCTTGGCCCTTTACAATGTGGGGCATTGATATGATTGGAAAGATTGAGTCGACTGCTTCTAATGGGCACCGTTTTATTCTGGTTTCCGTTGATTACTTTATAAAGTGGGTGGAAGCAGCTTCCTTTGCTAATGTCACAAGACAGGTAGTGTCCCGATTCATAAAGAAGGACATCATCTGTTGTTATAGAATTCCAGAGCGAATCATTATTAATAATGGTTCAAATTTGAAAAAATAAGATGATGAAGGAATTGTGCCAGAGTTTCAAGATTGAACATCATAATTCTTCTCCGTACCGCCCGAAGATGAATGGCGTTGTTGAAGCAACAAACAAGAACATCAAGAAGATTGTGCAGAAAATGGTGGTAACCTATGAGGATTGGCACGAGATGTTTCGATTTGCTTTACAGGATTATTGTACTTTGGTACGTATATCAACATGGGTAACTCCTTTCTCACTAGTTTATAGTACTGAGGCAGTCCTACCATTAGAAGCTGAGATTCCTTCTTTGAGAGTGTTGGCTTATGTGAAGCTTGATGAGGCTGAGTGGGTGCAAGCTAGATTGAATCAACTGAATCTTATTGATGAAAAGAGATTGGCAGCCATTTCTCATGGTCGGTTATACCAAAGCATGATGAAGAAAGCCTTTGATCAGAAGGAGCATCCTCGGTGCTTCTAGACAGGTGATTTGGTTTTGAAAAGAATCCTTCCTCCTCAGACAAATCACAGGGGCAAATAGACTCCAAACTATGAAGGTCCATATGTGGTGAGAAAGGTTTTCTTTGGTGGAGCCTTATTACTATCTACTATGGATAGCGAAGACTTTACATCCTCTGTGAATGCAGACGTAGTAAAAAAAATACTTTGCTTAAAAGAGACCCGTTGGACAAAAAGGAAAAGTCCAGGCAAAAATGGGGCATCCTGGCGAACCATAAAAGGAAAAATGTTCGGGAAAAAAATTAGGAATAAAAGAATAAAGAATAAACCCGCAAAGTTGAAAACCTGAAAAGGCGAATTTGGAAAAAATGAGTATCCCGGTGGATTGAAAACCTGAAAGGACGATCCAGGTAAAATTTAGGGATTAGAAAGCAAATGATTGCAGTATGGGTTCGATCTGTGAATTCATTTTGATGCATGGTTATCCCGAAAGGAAGGAATCAGTTCAGCCTGTCTTTTCAGAAGGCGAAGAATTTGTGAAGGTTGAAGAAATACATGTCATAGTTGAATCGATACATGGTGGTTATCTGTTTCCACATTGCCGACATTTGTATATTTCTTTTTTGTACTTTTTGCGCAATTACCTCTTTTCAGTAATTGCATCCAATTTGTAACTTGCCTATTTACAGACCATTTTTATCAATAAAGTATTCATTTCACCCAAAGATCTTTTCATTTATGTTTTTACTTTTACTGTTCTGTTTGCGAAAACGTCCGATATTTTTTATAAACATTGTATGTGAAAAAATTGGGGCTTTACAAAGCATACTGAAAACAATGAATTTACTTGAGCAATAGGTGTCATGAATGGTAACCGAGGTAGCCATTTCGTATATAGAACATCCTATTGCTTATTGTTTGTTAGCAGGATAACATGATCCTCTCCCCAGTAGAGCTTTTCTCTCCGACGATGAAGTTCTAACACTATCAGCAATGCATGGTGAATCATTCCTCCCCCAACAGGAGTTCATAGTTTTGTCTTCCCCATCCAGTTTGAGTTGTCTCCCCAGTGAGTGTTTAAAGATTGACTACTTCAGGTAGGATGGTGTTGATATGCAATTAGACATTTGTTCAGCAGAAGACTCTTTGTCTTCCCATAGCAGAGATTTTGTCTCCCCACAGAGTCATGTTATCATATCAAAAGTAATTTCACCAGCAACGGTGTACGCTTATCCCTAGTAGGGTAAGGTTGAAGGATATTTCCCCAGTAGCCGGGAAAACTCAATATTATTCGCCAGCAGGACTGGTATCATTGACTTCTCTACCCGAGCAGAGTTTGGTGTTGATTCCTTCGATAGGAAGATTAACGGTGGTTGCTATCCCCGACAAATTCAAAGTCCAATGACCATTGGCATTTCTTTCCAAAATCAGATTTTTGGGATGATCTCCCAACATATATTACTCTTAATTTCCAGCATAGGGGAGTTTTCAGTAGAGATTATATTCAAGAAGGATATTCAGTATGTCTTCCTCAACAGAGTTTGTTTGCTGATCTTCGCAACACTTCTTCTAGTGGAGTGTTCTCTTGCATATCATAAGCATCTTTGCATTTCACCCTCCAAATGCGTAGCATTTCCATTTCGTATGGTACGGCATATTCAAACATATGCATTCGAAGCATAAGCCAAGTTTGATATCATTGTTATCGAATGTCTCTCTAGCAAATACTAGCATAACTCAGAATATTTTGTTATATTTGCCCCAACAGAAAAATCATTGATAGATGTGTTCATCTTACTTGCATTTCCTAGCAGAGTTTGTTTGTTTAACCTTCTCTTTCCCCCAGCGTAGTTTTCTTTTCAGGTCGTAAGTCGGTTGATTCTACTTTCTGTGTACCCATTTGTTATCCCAACTTTTGGTTGGTATCTTTTGTGTGCCATATCCTAACTTTTGGTTGGTATCCCTTGTGGTTATTCTAACTATGGGTTAGTACCCCTTCTATTGACCATCCCAACTTTTGGTTGGTAGTCTCCAACTTTATCCCAACTTTTGGTTGATATTCTCCCCTGCGAAGTCATTATCCCAACTTTTGGTTGGTAGTATTCAATTTTGTGTGTTCGCCTACGGTTGGCATTCTGGCAATCCTAACTTTTGGTTAGTAGCCTTTTATCCCAACTTTTGGTTGGTATTTCTCGTTGATGATCCCAAATTTTGGTTGGTAGTCTTCACTTTTTTGTGTTTTCCTTCGATCGGTGTTCTGGCGATCCTAAATTTTGGTTAGTAGTCTTTTATCTCAACTTTTGGTTTGTAATCTTTGTTGATGATCCTAACTTTTGGTTGGTAGTCTTCATTTTTTGCAAGTTCGCCTTCGATCAGCGTTTTGGCGATCCTAAATTTTGGTTAGTAGAATTTTATCCCAACTTTTGGTTGGTAATCTTTGTTGATGATCCCAAGTTTTGGTTGGTAGTCTTCATTTTTTGCAAGTTCGCCTTCGGTTGGCGTTCCGGTGATCCTAACTTTTGGTTAGTAGCCTTTTATCCCAACTTTTGGTTGGTAATCTTTGTTGATGATCCCAACTTTTGTTTGGTAGTCTTCATTTTTTACAAGTTCTCCTTCGGTCGGCATTCGGGTGATTCTAACTTTTGGTTAGTAGCCTCTTATCCCAACTCTTGTTTGGTACTCTCTCTGGTGATCCTAACTTTTGGTTAGTAGCCTTTATTCTAACTTTTGGTTAGTATCTTCTTGATTATTATTTTTGGCAATCCCAATTTTTGGTTCGTCTCTTGTGTCGATCGGTTATCCCAACTTTTTCTTGGTACCCCCTACCTTTAAGTTCATCTTTGGCTGGCAATCTCTTTATCCTATACATCCCCACAACTTGCAAATTTCTGGGTTCTTTTGGTATTCAACCTCCATGTACCTTGAATTTCTGAAAGTCGTTTCTATCATCCCTTCAGGTCCAAGTTGTTTGAATAGGGACAATTGTAGCACCCCAAAATTTTCCCACCCTTTTTCTTAATCTCTTGGCTTATGTTTCATTTCATTTTGCATTATCATTTGTGCATAGAATTGGTTCTAGGCAGGGGACCAATGTATCTTGTTTAATTCTCAAGAGGAAAAGCTTCATCCTCAAAGCTCAAGCAAGGGATAATTCTTAACCTTGTGGTATTCTCAAGTCACAAGGTCTTCTCATCATCTAAGCATCTCTCACAAACCATTAGAGCTAAGGTTACAAGCATTGATCACCTCCTCCTATCTTATGAACAACTGGATTAGGATTTTGGTCAAAGGGTATCTGTGGCTAGTTCTTTGGGAAAGACATGGTTCTATGGCTCAATACACATCTTGAGGGTTCTCTACATGTATTATTTATCATCATAAGTCATAACAAGAGCTTCAATCAATGGAAAAGGTGCTAGGGATTCACCTGATCAACAAAAGTCAATTGTATCTCATTGAGGTCAAAGTCTTGGATTTCAAGGAAAACCAAGGGTATGCTATGTGTTCTCAAGTGTTTTCATGTGTTTGGAATAGGAAAAGTCAAGGAGAAACATAAAATCAAGAGTTTGGTTGGATTAGGGTTTTGTTGAAATATTTTCTAAGTGTAGAAAACCCTAATTCTAGCCATTTTGCAACATCCATAACTTTCTCATCCTTGATCCAATGAGAGAAAAATTGTTATCAAATTAAAGAGGACATCATGAAATACAAGTTTTTAGAAGAAAGCAATTCCAAAAGATCCATAGTTTGAGAGATATGAAGAGCTAAAGTTGAGAAAATGGAGGTTTTGTCATTTCAACACTTAGAAAATTTTCTAAATATAGAAATTCAGCTTAAAGTACATGTTTTCAAGCCTATCTTTCATGGTGATTCAAGCTTCAAATGAATTTTCCTCCAACATGAATGTTGCAGAGCATCCTTTAATATTTCTTTTGAGTACTATAAATCCTCTATTAGATGTGTAGAACTCAAGTTATGATGTCTCCAAGTTTTAGGTAGATTTTTTAGGCAACTTTCCAAGGTACTTTTCACCAAGTTCTTGACCTCAAATCAGCTTTCCTTGAACATGAAATTTAAATATGTTCCTCCAAGCTTTCTATCCATTACCAAAACTCATTCACTGGATCAAAACTCTCCAATTTATGTAGCTTCAAAGTTGAGTTTTCAAAGACGTAAAAAGGCTCATGACTTAGAATTTTTCTAAGTCATATTGGACAATTTTCACGACATGATCTTTGAGTTATTTTTTCATAACCATACAAGTCTTATTTCATCATTCCATCAACATAGGAATTGTTCCTTTCACTTCAAGCTTTCTTTGGAACACAAGAATTCATCAAGATAGAGCCATTCAAAGTAAGCTATATGGATGATGACCATGCATGGTTTTTGGTTTGTTTTCATGTGTCATTTCTTCTTCTTCATGCAGCAACTTGGATTATTCTCTCCCACGCGCATACCTTACCTTTTTTGAGTCACAAAAATTGTTTAAAATGATCAAACCAACCTTATACCATTTCCACCCTTCATGAGCAAGTCTTGCAAAAAGTGGAAAATCCAAACATGTAAAAAATATACACAACAAATAGGCTACTCCACTACTACACCATCCCGACCTCTGCAGCCAGCAAAGGACAATCAAAACCACTACAAACACCTCTCACCAAGAAAACTCGTGCCTCCCTCCCTCAAATTCAAATTTTCACACAAATCATTAACCACCATTTAAAACAGTTAATCACACTTTTAATTGACTCAAACCCTCATGTAAAGCCTAAAAACCCTAGACAACACAGACACAAGTTGATTTTCAGCAGCCATAGAACTAAAACTCTCTCTTTTGCTCAAAATATTATTTTCTTCGAATCTCATTCCTCAAGGATTTTCCTTTCATTTTCTCACAACTATCTTCATCCATAAAGCTTAAAGATTCAAAAGAGGAGGTTTGGCTGAAGCTCAAAACAAGTTCAAGAGCTGCAGAACTTCATTCTTTGGGGTAACTTTTTTTTGTTCTCTCATGTTGTGCATCAATTTGCTTTGCTTTTGGCATGTTTAAGCTTCTGAGATTATGTAGAGCATGTCGGTGTTAGTGTTGTGCTTGTTTATTCAAGTTGCAGAACATGTGTATGTTTTTCGTGCCCTGATTTTATGATGATAGAGTGGTTTTTATTAATTTTTAAGGGCATAATCTTGATCTACGTGAAAAAACAAGGGAAATGGTGGTGTTCTTTCATGTTTCTGGGCAGTTTGGTGGAGCTCCGGTGGCCTACTTGCCGGAGAAGACGACCGAAACTAGGGCTCTAACATCTGACTATTAGAGATGGGATGATGTGGCCCTCGCGCCCATTTTCAAATTCAAATGCAATGAGTTGTTTTGTTTCCATTTGCCTGCGTAGCTGACTGTGTTGATGACTAGATTAATGAATCCACATGGGCATCTGAGTGTATTTTACATGGACTGGACCTTTTTTTTCTTTGATATTTGCACCCCTCCTTGTTGGCCCATTTGCGCACTACATAAGATTCCTAGTTGATTCTGGATTACTCCTTCACCCCCCTCTCTTTCTATTTCTCATTTTGTTTTTTTCTTTTCAGTTTTCTTTTGATTTTTATTTTAATTGATAAAATCATTTTAAAAATACGTTTTTGATCCTTTGATGTCTTTTGATATTTTTCATGATTTTTATTTTTAATTTTATTTTATTTTAATATTTTATTTGGATTTAATTTTGTGAGGTGTTTATTTGACCTTGTTTTGAAATTTGATTTTGTTTTATGACCTTCCTTTGTGACTTTTAACCTTACATTTTTACCATGTTTTGGCACATATTTGATGAATGTTTGAATGCTTTTTTTATGCCTTGATGATCATTTCTTGGATGATTCTTATATGATTTTGTTTGGCCCTCGAAATATGCTCGACTAGTTGTATAGTTGAGTTTGTTTGATGCAATTGATGATGCTTTGATGCAATCATTGTTGTGATCCTTTTCACATATGTTTTTAATAGAAATGACTTAAGTTTGAATGACTATTTTTATTTTATTTGGTATTTTTCTATTTTCGGATGATGCATCAAGTTGTTGTTGCTTTGACCATGATTTTGTGTAGGTCTTAACCTAGTCTCTTGAGTTTGTTTCTTGGTTGATTCAATGAATGTTTGATGATTCTTATATGATTTGGTTAACATGTTTGAGGTTCTGATTTTCATATATAGAGGTTCATTGCATGACCACTTTATCTCATTTGCTTCACATGATCAGTTGTTTCTCTTATGAGTAACTTGAGAGATGTTTTCTTAACATTTGTGCTTCAACTTGAGTTTGTCTCTTCTTGAGTTTGATTGTTGATTTGAATTTGAACATGATGCATGTCATTTGAGCTTGTTTCCGACCTTGATGAATTGATACTTGATCATTTGTGTCCTTGTTTGAATGTCTCCTTACTTTGAGAATGGTTTAGATGTATGTTTGCTTTTTGATGCATGTCCTTGGATTCAATCCTTGTTGCTTCTATTGTGTGTTCATGAGTGAATATTTTACTTGATATTCATGTTGATGTTGTTGTCCACACTTGGTTTCATGCCCCAATATCATGTCTATTCCATTAAGGTTATGTCTTGCATGCTTTTTTTGAGTGGCAATTGATTTGTTTATAAATGTGGTGCATGGTTTGACTCTTGGTTCTCTTCTTTGATCATTGATATGAATTAGATATGATGGGATGTTGCTACTTCCCTACCTTACTTCTTGCATCATTTTAATTCATTTCACTTTGCTTTGTGATTGATATTGCTTCTTGTAAGGTTTTAGGTCATTTGTATATGTGTGGGCACCTTGTTTTGCCATTGAGTTTTAAATTCAAATCTTTAGATATAGCTTGACATATGATTTCTTCTTTGTTTCTTTAACATGACATAGGTGTTCACTTTGTTTGATTTTTATTTGTGTTTGCTTGATGCCTTTTGAGTTTGAACTCCCATTGTTTGTATAATTTGTGTTGCATCTTTTTCATTCTTCTTCATCTTTCTTCTCCTCTTGAGACTTGTTTATGTTTCAATTTTATTTTCATTTGTGATTGAATTGGATAGTGTTAACTTGTGCTTGTTCACATGTTCCCTTAGGATTCCTAGTCCCACTTAATTTCTAATTAAGTTGGGAGTAGTAGAGACTTTAGGCTTTCAATCCTTTGCATGACAACAATTAGGATAATCCCTCTTTGACATCAACCTTAGGATCATTTTGTATGATAACATTAGGGTTTCAGTTTGCTTTAGTTGTTTTCTTTCAACCCTTTGAGTCTTATCTTCTCATCTCAAAACAGTTCTAAGATACTTAATAAAGACGATAAACATTGTGCGCCACAAGGCTTAAGCATATGGGGAATAATGAGTGAGGGGTTTCTCCTTACTTGCCTAGAGTGTTTAGTGTACATCCCGTCTGGGGGAGATATGCGAAAAATGAATTCCTATATCATAGTCTTTAGTGTAATGTGAATCTCAAACAAATTCAATTTACTTCACTAAAACTTTTAAACAAAAATTCAAACCTTTTTTATCCTTCGGGATTGTTGTTCTTCAAACTCATTTTCAGAAAAGAGAATGTCACTTTTCAGTTCTACTGCAAACATGCATCGACCCTAACTATTGGAAAGGGAACTTAACACCGCTCATAAAAAAACACTTAACCAACGTATGGTTTAGTATCCGAACTACGTTTGCTTTGATTTCTCATACCAGATGAGAATATGTAGGCACAAGATGACGAAGTCTTGGCGAGCACTCTTTTCTTCTCCTATAGTTACCCGAACTACGTTTGCTCTGATTTCTCATACCATAGAGAATACATAGGCATGAGACGGTGAAGTTTTGGCGAGCACCCTTTTATTTCTCCCGTAGTTACCCGGATTACGTTTGCTCTAATTTCTCATACCATATGAGAATATGTAGGCACAAGACGGCGATGTCTTGGCAAGCAACCTTCCCTCCATCACCCGTAGTTTTTCAACCTACATTAACTCTCACTTTCCCATTATACGAGGGAATACGTAGGCATAGGGCGGAGATATCCTATCGAGTCTCCTTTTTTCTTTTCCGTTTTCCCGTTTCCCTTTAGCAGTAGTTTTTAGATAACTCACCCTTTGATTAGACAACAAGCATGGATCCCGTTGAGTACAACGGACGTGAGGGGGTGCTCATACCTTCCCCTTGCATAACCGATTCCCAAACCCAAGATTTGATTGCGATGAACTTGTCTTTTCCTTTCTTTTATGTTTTCTTTGATCGTTTCCTTTCCCTCCCTTTGGGATAAATAAAGTTCGGTGTAGAATCTTCTATTTGTTTCCACCGGTTGTTTTTTTTTGCAGGCAACCTTCCCTCCATCATCCGTATTTGACGGCGATGTCTTGGCAAGCAACCTTCCCTCCATCACCTGTAGTTTTACAACCTACATTAACTCTCCCTTAGGAATGTTTTTAGGGCATTAGGCAAGGAAATCGTAGGGACTTTTGGGTTGGTTTTGCTACTGGTGCGTAACAGCATTTTGCTGTAATCGCGAGTTCGTACAACGAACAGTCTTTCGCACGGAGAATATTTTCCCCAGACTCGCACGACGAACTTGCTAGAGAACGTAGCAAAGTTTCACGAATTATGTTTTGGTTCAGTGATGTCTGGATGTTTTGATGCTGTGATTTTCCTGATGAATTACCATGAGTGTAACTGTGATTCCTATGAGGTTAAATGAATGTATGCTGAATTACTATGAGTATAGTTGTGATTCCTTTGTGATTAATAGATGACCGTATGATGAGTACCCATGAGTACAATTGTGATTTTTATGAGATTAATACATGACTGTATGATGAATTTCCATTAGTAATTGTGATGATTTATGAGGTTGATTTCATGAGTTTGATGATTTTATGATGACATGATTCTTATGATTATTTTGAAGAATGATGATGCACCTAATGAGTTTATTATGAGGATGATATTGACGTGTGCATCATGCATTCATATGCATTCTAGACTTCGGTCTAGTGTTTGATTCTTGAGGCTTCAGTCCCATTGTGCGGATGTGAAATATTTTGTTGTGCTCCTGTTCTTGTGTAGAATTAATCCTGTTGATGGGGATCTATGGAGGGTTGATGGCCCAGTGTCTATCAAATTTTGATGAATTGGTACCACATGCTTGAGTCTTGTTGCATTTGCATTTATGTGACAATTTGGTGTAATTTATGATATTATGGCTTTTTGACGTTTCCTTGATGATTATGATGATGTTGAATATGAAAATGACGCTATTTTATATATTGATTCCTATATTTATTATTATGAGTCGTTGTACTCACCATGCATGTTTGAATGTTGCCTCCACGTGGGTAACATGCAGATGACCAGGTTTAGCCGTGGATGCCGTCGAGGACTTTTTGGAGTTTTTGACTTTTGGTTGACTTAGAGGATCTTGCTCTGATAGTGTAACATCGGGTTGGATTCTTTGAGTTAAACCATGTTTTATTGATTATTGTTATTTTGATTATGTTGCTGCGCAAGGAAAATTTTGGATTTTGCCTTTTTGAGTTCCGCTGCCTTTTGAGTAATTTTGGGAAAATCCGTTGTTTACTGAGCATTTACTTTTATTTGAGTTATTGAGAAATGTACTCCCTTTGAGGTGATTTTTATTGTGTTTAATGTTTTACTCTAATAAATGTGATTGATTTTCCATTATATTTGTGGGGTAGAAAAGGGTGTTACATAAAAGATGAAATGGCATGCTAACTGCCTTTTTCATGAAGCTAAACTTGACTTGATTTGATTTGATTTGACCTGATGTTGGCACTAGCTTGACAGCCGCATGGGATTGTTGATGACATTTGGAGTCTTCCCATTGAATGTGATAGCATTCTTATCAACCAGGTCCTGAACTTTGTGTTTAAGGCTCTGCAATTCTCAATTGTATGCCCTGGAGCGCCCTTATGATACTCGCAATGGGAATTTGCATCATAGTCAGGAGGAACAACAGTCGGGGGAGCTAGGTCTCTCAGAGTGGTGGCCCTTTTCTTCAGAAATTGAGAAAAGATATTAGCATATGTTGTTGGCAGACGAACAAAGACTCTATCTGGCTTCATTGCTCTCTGTTGATTAGGATGATGTTGTTATTGAGCAGCTCATTGTTGTTAATGCTGAGGAGGATACTAATACCCTTGTTGATTGTATGATTATTACTGAGAAGCCTGTTGCTGAGGCATTGGAGCTTGAACAGCTTGAACCGCTGGCTGATAAGGCATTGGAGCGTATTGTGCAGCAACAATATATGAATATTGGAAGTAAGGGACTTGATAAGGTATTAGAGCAGGAGCTTGTTGAGGAGCTTTCCCTTTTTGAGCAGAGATGGCATTTGTTTCGCCCTTTTTCATTTTGAATCTGTTAAAAGGTTTCTTGGCTCCAGATTGGCTACTAGAACCTCCTTGAATCCTTCCACTTTTCAGACCTTCTTCAATCCTCTCACCGACAATCACCAAGTCAGAAAATCCAGCAGAAACATTACCAATCAACTTCTCATAGTACTAGCCTTGAAAGGTACCCGTGAAGATGTAAATCAACTCACGGTCAACAAGACGTGGATGCACCCTTACAGCTATCTCTCTCCAACACTGTGCATACTCCTTAAAGGATTCACATTCCTTTTGAGCCATACTCTCAAGTTGAGTACGGTTCAGAGCAAGGTCAATGTTGTATTTATACTGTTTGGTGAATGCATCAGCTAGCTCAGCCCAAGTGTGCACACTACTATGCTCTAGCTGCATATACCATTCGAGTGATGCTCCAAACAAGTTGCCTTGGAAGTAATGAATCATAAGCTTTTCGTCTATGGTATAGGAAGCCATCTTGTGGCAGTACATCTTCAGGTGAATGTTAGAACAACTGAGACCTATATACTTTGAGAATTCTGGGGCTTTAAACTTGGGAGGCGTAACGACATCTGGCACCAAGCACAATTCCAGAGCATTCAAGGAAGTTGAGTTATGCCCCTCCATGACTCGGAGTTTCTCTTCTAGATCACGACACATCTTGATGGCTTTAGAATCTTGAGCGGCAACAGGACTGGCAATAGAGATAGTAGCATGATAGTTTTGCACATCTTCATACTAGTCTAGCAGATTTTCTTCAAAGTGAGGAATGGGGATCTGAGCGGCAGCAGGTTAGGCTTGTGGGATGGCTCCAACAATAACTCCAGGCGTTGGGACTGGTTGAAAATTGGTTCCTTCAACTGTGGTAGTGAAATTCATTGGTATCCCATAATTGATGGGGTTAGGAACAGGGACTGAGAGCCTTGAGGTAGACCCTTGCACCTGACCGTTGTTGTGGACAGCAGCGGCTTCATGCAGTTCTTCTTTCTTTCTGGCCGTAGTGATTGCTTCGAGAATCTGGTCGATCTTTCCTTTGATGGAGTCCAACTTCTCTCTGAAGGCAGCTTGCTCTTGTTGAATCTATTTTATCTTGCGTCTTGTATTGGCTCAAGTTGCGTACTGTTGTCGAGGAATCAACTTGATTTATTGGATATGAAGGAAGGAGAAATGAGATCCTGCTGATGAAATGAAATACAAGATACACAACTGATGCAAAGCAATGCAATGACATGTATGCAAGTAACAATGCAAGATGCAAAATCCAGGATTGCAGGATCAAACAGTTCTGAAGTTGGTCACTGTAACAGGTAGGTAACCAAAGTATCTGATCAAAGAAACCTTATAGGTAGACCCTATACGGGAAGATCTAGATTCTTTACCCATAAACCCACTCATGGGATGGTTTCTATGTTAATGGATATGGTTCCCAGGATCACGAATACTAATCACATCAACGTCACGCAACAGGCTAGTTGTATTACGACGATAATGATGACAAGGTGATCGGCTATTTAGTAGGCCTAAATGCTTCACGACTGCAAGTGCACAGTCTGATTGTGTAGTTTTAAAAAATTATCAAACCCAAAGGACCAAGAGTTGATCTACCACTATCTAATGCTACTATGTAAAGCTAAGGTTGATGAATTTCTAATTTTTGGGGTGCGAAAAATAAAATAAGTGCCAAATTAAAATTCTAATTAACATAAGATATTGCTAAATATTGGTATATAATCTTTATCAATCATCGGAGGTTTGATAATTCGTGGACGTTTAGTTTTAAAAAAGAAAGAATCGTTATTCTATAGAAAATACCATTTGGAGAGATTTCAAGAGAAAATGTTGTGGAAAGTTGAGAAAAAGTGGGAGACTTCGTGCAGGAAATTTAGGGGAGGAAGTGGCAGGCGCTACTTCCCGTTCAAATAGGGGTGGGAGTTACCACTTTCCTAATATTTAGGAGTGGCACTCGCCACCCCTCTCTATGTGGCAAGCGCCGCATCCAAGTGGCAAGTGCCACTTGGTATGTGGTGGCCCCCACACCTTTTCTTTCCTTTCTCTTTCTTTCCTTCTTCTTTATTTCTTCTTCTTTTCTTTCTTTGATCTTTTCTTTCCATTTTCTTCATTTATTTCTCCTTTTATACTTTTTTCCAAATTTATAGTAACCTACAAAGCAGAAGAAAACATCAGCGTAATCGAAGATAAATCAAATAAAACAGTAAAAGAAACGGATAAAATTCATGCAAGTCAAGTCAAATATTCGATATAATTTCGCGCTATCAAACTCTCCCACACTTGAACCTTTGCTTGTCCTCAAGCAAATAAAACATATGCGTGGAATCGAACACGACTTAACTCAGATCATACATCGTTGCGAGACTTTCGCATGAAAGATAGGTACTGGTAAAATTACTAATGATACCGTAACGACACAAATTTACTAAGCGTAATCAAGAACTCCCTCTCTGTGTAGACAAGTCCGAATCATATTATTATAACTCAGCCTATTCATTTTCACCTCTTTTTCATTCTCACGCAATCACATTAAGCCCGTTGTCCCCGCACGCCCATGGTAAGTAAACCTGTTAGTGTTCATTGATCTCTTTTTTTTTTCAAAACTTTTTCACAGTCCTTTTCTTGTGTACTTTTGAATTTCAAGAGACCGATCTGTTGGGCTAAATGGTCAGGTAAGGACCACCTAACTTAGTAAGAGCATATCCTTCGTTCACTTTAATCGTTTTATTTGATTCTTTATTTTTGAGATCAAACATGTATTTGCATCAGTTTATTACTTAGGTTATGCTTCAGGATGGTGCTGACTGCTAATATAAACTACTCAAGAGGTTATTCTAGATTTTAGGCTTCAGCATAATAAGTACTCAAACTCATCAGCATATTAAGGGGTTCAGAGTGTCAAGACGGTATCGATATTATCAATACTTTCCCAAATCTCTCGAACTCAGTCTAAGTTAAGCAATATACTTTCTAGGTCAGTGTCATGCTTTAAACCAACAATTTAAAATTTTCAGTTATGGCTCAAGAATTTGGGAGAATCTGACAAGTGACGGAAACTATCTAAACTGACTCGACATCACATGAATTTATTTTATTTGCGAAAAAAATTTAAGCATAAAATTTAAAAATCTACCTAGAAAATAGTAAATAAAGGGGAAAACAATAAATAAAAGCAGTAAAGCTTCCTCTCCCACACTTAAATCGAGAATTGTCCCTAATGCAACGAATTAAGGTAAGAAAAGAAGGTGGAACTTGGAAATTCTCTATTTGCGGCCTCTGCCACGAGTTCGTGCCCGCCTGCCATCTCGGTGGTCAGGTGGATCTTCTGGATTTGCCGCACGTATTAATAAGTCTTCCATCTTGGCGATCAATCCTGACATGTTGTATTGTTCGCTTTGCATTTGTCTGAGAATCTGCATCATCTCGGCCTGCTGGGCCTCGATGCTCTGAATCCTTTGATCTCGCTTAGCGTCTAATTTTCTCCTTCGCAGCATTTCAGCATATATCTCGTCTAGAGTGGCTAGTGTGTCTTCGCTTCTTCTTGGCCTGCGCCTTGAGGACGTACCTACAATATTATCAGTAGAAACACGTGTGGTATGTGGTTGTACGTTAGTGTCGTCCCTGCCAGCAGCAGCATTCTCAGGAATGTGTGCGGGGATTGGGTCATCAATGTAATAGTAGTTATCTGGATTACGCACATCCGTGCGAGCAGGGTTTGGTAAAATAATATTTGGGAACACTTGGTTATTTATCATTAAATTGTAGTTCCCACCTCTCCGTCTCCTCACCATTTTCATACTTCTGATCATATCTATATCTATAGTTCTTGATGCCAAGCGTGTTAAGGATGAAAATTTATTTTGTAGGCCGAGCATTCGGCCTAGCGTTGTTATCAAGCCACCAAAAACTATAGCTCTTTTCTTTGTGGTGGATATCGCTCTCATGTGAGTGAATAAAAATGAGACGGTGTTTATTTTCTCTCCGGTTCCTACAGCGGTAAACAAACAGAAAAATTCTGCTTCGTTTACTTTATTAGAATTTGACCTTCTGAAAATGGTACAGGCCAACAGTTGTTGCAAATAGCGTATCGAAGGGTTTTGAATTAATGAGGCTCTATTGCCTTCGAAACTGTGTGTTACCGTCCCTATTATTGCTCTCCAAAAGTATTTATATGCGCTTAGCCATCCCTCACCCTCTGGCACATCATACTTAACATCATCTCTGTATGAACATTTAAATAAGACAGCTAATGCCTCAAAAGTAAATGTATAATCAACATTAAATAAGCGGAAATAGATGTTTCCATTAACATCATAAATCAGCGAGCTAAGAAATTCTAGAGTCGGTTGTATATAGATAGGATCTTTAAATGACAAAAGGTATGTTAAGTCTAGTCTTTCTAGCATATATTCTACACTGTCTTTTAGTCCTAATGCTTCTAAACAGGGTACATCAGCATACCTTGTTGACTCTATTACTCTATTTAGTAGAGCTGCATATAACTCTGCTTGCTTTTCACCAACTTCAACTTCTCTGAAAATGATTTGGTATGTTGCCGTGATGGTTGCTTGAAAATGATATTCCTGCTTCTTATGATTTTTGCAAATGAATATTTTTGATGGTGTTTTTCTATGTTGATAAAGATGATATAAATAGTGGATTTTATGTTGGTGTAATGCGTAAATGTGAAGTAAATAAGGTGGTTGGGTGGGTTTTAATTTAATGGTGGCAAAATAATCAAAATTTACAGGCAAGGTGTACTACATGCAAGCTAGAGTGAGGTTACTTGGAAGGGTGCATGTGATAGAGGAATTGATGTGGCAGACATGCATTAAAGGAATGTGGCAAGTGCCACCTTCATTTAAGAGTGTGTGTGGTGGGTGCCACACTTTTCTCTCACTAAGGTGGCGAGTGCCACTTCCCTTTCACTACCAGGGTGGCGAGTGCCACCTTCTTGTGGTGAGGAAAAGACATAAAAAATTTGTTTTTTTTTTGTTTTTTTTATGAAAATGAAATAAAATTGATTACAGTCATCAAATGGAAAAATTATAGCAATGATAATTGGAAATGAAAATTAATAATGATAATTGGGAGATGAAATAATTGGAAATGAAAATTAATAACGATAATTAAAAGGTAAAATGATCCGTTATAAAATCCATAAAATCGAAAAACAGCAAAAGATACAATGTCTGAAAGAAATAACAATGTCCAGAAGAAATAATAAATGTAAAGGTCCTCTCCCACACTTAAATTAAATAGTGTCCCCACTATCCAAAAGTGCGAAGATCAGAATGCAAAAATGTATCCAAGAAATCAGCCATGAGGAGGAGGTGCAATAGAGAAAAGATGTTGATAGACGTGATCTAACTGCTCCGTCACCACATCTATGAAATGATTAAAATCCACCCGTAGAGTAGTAACTTCGCCTCTGAGGCTAGCAATGTCTGATTCCAGTGCGCGAATGGCAGCAGTATGATCCACTGGTTGGGCAGCAGGCACAACAAGAGTGCTTGAGCCAGTGTCAGAGAGATTGTCAGCATACTGTTCATAATGGTCATAAACCTGTGGGGTATCAGGTGGTGAAGGTGGAGCTTCAGGTTCATCTAAATCATACAGCTAGTTATTCATATTGTGGATGCTAGATCATTCATGATTCAGTAAGGTAAAGAGATGGATGATTCGGTTATCGATCAGGAGTTCAAAGGTATCAGGGCTTAGGTCTCGAATGATGTCGCGGTTGAGGCAGAATGGGATATCCATAGGTCGTATAAAACCTAAGGGGTTTATGCTATGGAGTGGTTGTCTCAATCCAATGGCATTGGCAATCATGGTTACGAGGCCGCCTATAATGATCGGTCTGTGGTCAGCTTTTGCGATACGTTTAAAATTGGACATCAAGAAGGCAGCCCCATTAACGGGTCGAGCCTGAGAAGCACAATAAATAATGAATAGCTCGTCTTTCAACACAGAATAAATGTTTTCCTCTTTACCAAACAGGGTATGGGCTAGAAACTTATACAGGTATCAGATAGCAGGGTTATGGATACTCTCAGAATACATAGTGTTAGGTTCAGGATGATTATTTCCGGATATGCTGCCCCAGAAGTAATCTAACTCAAGGTTGGATACTAGTTCTTCTTGTAATATGGTATAAGCATCAGGTCCGCTAGGAAATCATAATAGTTCGGCCATCTCATGGTGGTTAAAGTGGTAGTCCATGTTAAATAATCTAAAAATGATAAGTCCACTACTAAAGTTGTACCCGTGGTTGGGCTGATAAACCATTGAGCTCAGGAATTCTAAGGTAAGCCTGCGGTAAGAACTAAATCTCCTTTTGATATCAGAACGCTCCCAACTAATATGGTTGAGAAGGTACATAAAACTGTCCCTAATACCTAATCTAGTCATGGTGAGTCCATCTGGGTATAAAGTAAGCGACATCTCTCTCTGAGCAAGGGCTTCGAAGCGCCTCCTCTGAGCTCTGCCTACGAAAGTGATGCCCATATAGTCGACTCTGCTCATCTCTAAAGTTAGTAACTAACTAATGCTAAGTTAGCCTGTATATAAGTCAATAATGAACATGAGTTAGGAATGACTAATATGATAGATAAATTGCCTGACTATTCTTGGAACAGAAAAAATATTGAAAAGCATATAAAGAAATTAAAAATAAAAGATTAGAAAAATACACAGTAAAATTAAACAAAAGCGGGTTGTCTCCCACTAAGCGCTTTGTTTTATGTTGTTAGCTCGATATAATTTTAAATTCTCCTAAATATGGGGATGAGTGCGTAACTCGTTAAGTGTTAGACTTGCGGAGTATTCTCTGTTTTAAATGTTGTGGTAATGTTACAGGCGCTGTCCGTTAACTATGAACGGTTCACTGGATTTTCCTTTTATTTCTACTGCGCCATTTTGAAAGACTTTTATTATCTCATAGGGACCAGACCACCTAGAGCAAAGTTTTCCTAGGAAAAGTTTTAGTCGAGAGTTAAATAGGAGTACTATGTCACCCTCAGTGAACTCTCTCCTTGATATATGCTTATCGTGCCATTTTTTAGTTCGTTCTTTATAGATACGGGCATTCTCGTAAGCATCTAATCTAAGCTCTTCTAGTTCATGGATATCTAATATTCTTTTTTCGCCTGCGGAAGTAAAATTTAAGTTAAGGGTCTTAATGACCCAATATGCTTTATCCTCTAATTCTACCGGCAAGTGACATGATTTGCCATAAACTAGTTTAAAAGGTGTAGTTCCTATTGGGGTCTTATAGGCTATTCTATATGCCCACAGAGCTTCGTGTAATTTGGAAGACCAATCTTTCCTAGAGGTTGCAACTGTTTTTTCTAAGATTTCTTTAATTTCTCCGTTTAAAACATCTACTTGCTTGCTAGTTTGCGGGTGATAGGGTGTTGCTACACGGTGTCAGACTCCATATTTCGTTAAGAGCTTTTTGAAAATCCTTGAAATAAAATGAGAGCCACCATCGCTGATGACTAGTCTCGGCACACCGAATTTAGGAAAAATTATGTTCCTGAAAAGTCTAATTACTACTCGTGCATCATTTGTCGGAGAAGCTATAGCCTCAATCCATTTCGACACATAATCAACAGCAACGAGTATGTATTTGTTACCGAAAGACGATGGGAAAGGTCCCATGAAATCAATTCCCCACACGTCAAAGACTTCTACTTCCAAAATGCCTTTCAGTGGCATTTCGTCACATCTAGAGATATTGTCGGTGTGTTGGCACCGGTCGTAGTTTATGATCGCGATATGGACATCTTTCCATAGAGTGGGCCAAAAGAGGCCAGACTGTAAAATCTTAGCGCAAGTCTTTGAAGTGCTCGCATGTCCTCCATAAGGAGCAAAATGACAATGAGAGATTATATTTTCAACTTCGTCTTCGGGAACACATCGACGGAAGATACCATCGGCACCTCTCTTGAAAACCAGAGGTTCATCCCAATAATAATGTTTAAGATCGTGGAAGAATTTTTTTCTTTTGTTGGTACGTTAAGTCTGGTGGAGGAACTCTAGCTGCTAAGTAGTTGACAAAGTCAGCATACCATGGCAGTGTGATTTCAGTGAAGATCGCTTCCATGACTTCTTTTGTTTCAGTCTCATTAGATATTAAAGATCGTTCAACCATGTTTTCTAACTGAGCTATGAGTCTCTCATAAGGGAAATCATCATTGATAGGCACTTGCTCAGGCTCAATATCCTCCAGTCTCGATAAATGGTCAGCTACTACGTTTACAGTTCCTTTTTTGTCTTTGATTTCTAAATCGAATTCTTGTAGCAGTAGTATCCATCTTAGGAGTCTCAGTTTGGCGTCTTTTTTATTCAATAGGTACCTGATTGCGGCGTGATCGGTATAGATAATTATTTTTGCTCCTACTAAGTAAGAACGAAATTTATCCAAAGCGAACATGACAGCTAGAAGTTCATTTGCGCAGGGTCTAGGGTTCTACTGGCATAATAAATCGCATGAAGCTTTTTATCTTTTCTTTGTCCTAGAACTGCTCCTACGGCATAATCACTAGCGGCACACATTATTTCAAACGATAAGCTCCAATTAGGTGGTTGCATAATAGGTGCGATAATGAGAGCTGTTTTTAATTGTTCAAAGGCTTTCTGGAATTAATCGTCGAAAATGAATTCGACGTCTTTCATTAATAAGTCATTCAGCGGTTTAGTAATTTTAGAGAAATCCTTAATGAATCGTCAGTAGAAACCAGCGTGTCCTAAGAAACTTCGTATTTCTCTTACAGTTTTAGGAGGTTGAAGATTTTCTATAATTTCTATTTTAGATTTATCTATTTCAATCCCCTTATCAGACACTATGTGTCCAAGTACGATTCCTTGTCAGACCATGAAATGGCATTTTTCCCAATTTAACACGAGATTTACTTTTACGCATCTTTCAAGTACCATTTTTAGGTTCGATAAGCATCCTTCAAAACTATGCCCATAAACAGAAAAATCATCCATAAATACTTCCATGATGTCGTCTATAAAGTCAGCGAAAATTGACATCATGCATCTTTGGAATGTTGCAGGAGCGTTACATAATCCAAACGGAATTTGTCGATAGACAAATGTACCATAAGGACACGTGAAGGTTGTTTTTTCTTGGCCATCAGGATGAATAGGGATTTGGAAGAATCCTGAATAACCATCTAAATAGCAGAAATATGAGTGTTTAGCTAATCGCTCAAGCATTTGATCAATGAATGGTAAAGGAAAATGATCCTTGCGAGTAGCTTTGTTTAATTTTCTATAATCAATGCACATTCTACTTCCGGTCACAACTCTTTATGCTATAGATTCAGCTTTTTTGTTCTTAACAATTGTAACACCCCCTTCTTTGGTATGACATGCACTGGGCTAACCCATTGACTGTCGGAGATCGGGTATATAATTCCTGCTTCTAGCAGCTTTTGTACTTCTTTCTTGACTACGTCGCTCAGAATGGGATTTATCCTTCTTTGATGTTCTCTAGAGGTCTTACAATCTTCCTCTAGCATAATGTGATACATACAGATAGAAGGACTTATTCCTTTCAGATCAGAAATGTTGTAGCCTAAAATAGATGGGTACTTTCTTAGGACACACAGTAATTTATTAGTTTCTATTTGTCCTAAGTCCGTGTTGACTATTATTGGTCGTTCGAGCTCGGTGTCTAGGAATTTATACCTTAAATTTTTTTGGTAGCGTTTTAAGTTCTAAAGTCGGTTTCTTTGGGCAAGGCATATGATTGGGTGTTAGTGCTAGGCATTTGTTTAGACTGTCGTCTTGGTATTCACCATGCCAATTATTGTTGTACCCCAAAATTTGACCAACCTCTTTCTTTACTTGGCTTATGTTTCATTTCATTCTTTAGCATTTGCATTTGCATAGCATTGTCCTTTACAGGGGATCTAGAGAGGTGTACCATTCAATAAAAGAGTCTCACAGGGTTTTAAAATCAAGCAAGAGTACTTATTCAAGTCATCAAGTGCTTACAATCATCAGAAAATGGTCATAGCTCTTTAAAGGAGAAGCTTGGTATGTGTTGTTTATCTCCTATCTTTGAGGTCAACTGGAGATCATCAAGGGCTCACAAGTTCATGGTTATAGATAAGAGATGTTTGAGAAGCTCATGGAGTTCTTTGGAAGCCATTGTGGAGCTCATCTAAACATTTATTTCACTTGCAAGAGGTCACAATCAAAGGTTGTGCACCTAGGGTTTCATCTGGTTAGCTCAAGGTCAACTGTGGACTTGAGGGAGTTTGAGACTTGGTTTTAAGTCATTGGAGCCATGGGAAGTTATTTTTATACATCTAGGATTTCATTTCAAGTTCAAATAAAGAAGAATCAAGAGTTCAAGAAGTTACTAAATTAGGGTTTCAGAGGATCTCAGTGTAAAATCCCCTTCTTTAGTGCTCAATTTCAAGGACAATTTACATCATGATACAAGTGCAATATCATTTTCTTGTGAACATAAAACTTGTAGATCATGTTCTTAGATTTATTTTGAGTACTAGAACTCATCCATTGGGTTTGTGGAACTCACGTTATGATGCCATCAAGTTATAGGTCTCAGATGAACTTTTTTTGGTCAACAAAAGTCAACTCACTTTCAAGGAACTTTTGACCTAGAATCAAGTTTCTCCTCAACTTTAGGTGAACATGAAAGTTTTTCCTCATGATCTTAGCTTTCCAAAAGGTCCTAGAAGTCTTTGATATCATTTGTGGAACTCAAGTTATGGATATTACAAGGCAAGGGTATTTTGGGAAAGTTTGATTATAGGTCATTTGTTACATAAGCCATTTTCATGCACTTGTGTACTTCAAATGAACTTTCAACCAACATGAAAGTTGCTCCTAGAGACCTCTTTTACATAATGAAACCCAAGGATTGTGTGAATTATGATTGATTATGGACATTGGGTGGAAATTTCAAGTGAAAAATGGACTTTAAGGTGTGATTTGGATTCAATGCATTATAGGTCATTTTCATGTCCTATTTTGATTCAATTATCTTCATGGCATATTCACAAGCAAAATGCACAATTTGGTTTGGCATATGATGAGAAAAAACATATGCATTTTAGCATTTCTTCACAAAGAAGTTTTACTTCAAAACTTGCTAATTGGATCACATACAAGGCCCATTCCATTTCCATTGTAAAATTCAACTCAGCGCTGCAAAACCAAGTGATTTTCATGAGTGTAGGCAAGCATTTTCACGTGTGCATGAGTTACTTACATTTTGGGCATTTTTCCAAATTCATCCAAGCAAGGATTCATGGGCCTTCCAATTTATCAGATATCCAACATATATAAGTTCAAAATTTGTTCCAAGGGCTCAGAAGTGAAAACTGGAGCAAGAGAGAGCAAATTCAGTTTTCAAACTCTCAAGAGAAATTCAAAATCAGTTTTCATTTTTCTGCGCAAATCAACTCAAATTAAAGTGCAATTCATCTTTCTTGTGCAATTCATATTTCTTGTGCAATTTGGAGTGGATCTGGATGGCTGGAAGCAAGCTTGCAAGCATCTGAAGCACAAACGGAGTGTCTCCGTTCAGTAAGCTTCTTCTTCGTAATTCTCTCATTCTAGGCTATGACCTAGGTTCATATTGGTTGCATTTGAAGCCCTACCTCATGTAGGCCATATTTGATTCATTATTGTTCATGTTTGCTTGAGTTTTTATATGTGCATCTTGAATTTCATCCATTCGATTCTCTCAATTTATGCGTGTTATGGATGAATGGATCTTGGATTTGAGACCTACGTGACTTCAACTTTAATTTGGTACCATTTTTATGAAGTTTGGTTGAGATTGGATGACCTGAACTCTGGCCACCTTGCCGGAGAAGACGTTCGGAGCTAGGGCTTCAGCGTCTGGTCTTTAAACCCTCAGATCTGAGGTGGCATGGTGCTGAATGTTTGACTGCATGCGTGGCTGTTTCCAATTCGTTTGACTTGCTCGCGTGTGAGGTTTGACTCCACGCAGATTAATGAAACGATGTGTTTCATTAATCTGAGTTTTGGCCTTTGGATTGGGCCCTTTCTGCTAACCACACCCCCAGGATATTTGAGCCCAATGCATGTGAACTGAATTCCTTTGTATCTGAGTTTACTTCATACACCTCCCTTGGCTTACATTTTATTTTCTTTTTATTTTATTTTCTATTTAGCTTTTTGATTATTAAAAATACTTCCAAATATCAGAAAATTCAACAAAAAATATTTTCCAGCATTTTAAAGTCTTAATTAATTTTTCATAATTTTTAATTTTTATTTTATTTTTCAATTTAATTTGAATTTTATGATTGGAAGTGTTTTTAATATGGTTTTCATTTGTTCTTGCTTGATTTGTGGACCATTTGCAATCACCTATGAATAAGGCTTCCTCTCCATTTTGATGATGGATTGAGGTGCCTTTGAGGCTGATTTTGGTCAAACTTTGACGTATTTTTGTTTGACTTTGGTTTGCATTTGTTTGGCCCTCTATAAATATCCTTCAAGGTGGAGCACCCTAGCTGATCAATTCATTTGGTGATGCCTTGATTGGAATTTGGCTTGGTTGTTTTGGGATCTGGTTGCCAACATGTTTATGAGCTTTGTGCATTTTATTTGGTATTTATTGAACCATTCTCCAATTTTTGGTGAACCTTGCAAGTCAAGTCACTCTAATTGAGGTTTATATAAACTAGTTGACCTAGTTCTTTTAGGAGATAACCTTTGTGGATCCCATATGCATCCTATGCCTCTTGAATCACATTCTTAACATGTTTAGGATGCTGGTTTCAATTTTATAGGTCACACATTTGTTTGGTTTGTGTTGCAAGTTACTTTTAATTAGGGCTTTCCATTTGCATTTGAATGTTGAAAGTGTTTTGAACTTTGGTTCTTTACCTTGCCCTACTTTGTAACTTGTCTTGGCTTTGTTTCTTCTTTGGTTTGTGAACCTTCTTCTCTTGTTCTCACTTCTGTCCCTTGGACTTTGGAACTCATTCAAGGTGATTTGTACTCTTTGTTACTTTGAGTTTGCCTTGAATGAGATACCCCTTGGAGAACTTGTTTGTGCTTTCTTGTTACATGATCAATGTGTTTCTTTTGGTTGAGATTCTTCTTATGTTGCTTGCTGCCCAAGCCTATTCTCCCATCCTCATCTTGATCATGCCTTCTTATCTTTCTTATTTGTTTACCTTTTGAGGTTGGTGGTGGATGTTTGAATGGTTGTAGGAGTGGTAACTTCTCCTATTTCATCTCACTTTTGCTTGAACTTGTTTAGTTCTTTTGCTTGCATTCTTATTTTGTTTTGCATCTGTTTCATGTGAGGTTGAGATGTGCATGTGGTGGTTTCTGCCCCACACTTTTTTCTTCCCTCTTTTCTTTGTGTTGCATTTCATGTTTGCATCCCTTTCTTCCTTTTCACTTGTGATTGATTTATCTTGTGTTTACTTGGTTTTCTTTGCCATGATCCCTTAGGATTCCTAGTCCCATCTGTTTAAGGTGGGAGTAGGAGATACATTAAGTGTTCAATCTAAGCATGATAACATTAGGATAGTCTCTTCCCTCTTAATCTCAATCATAGGAGCACATTGCATGATAACATTAGGGTTGAGTTAGTTTCCCCTTAATTGTATCTTCTCTCCTCTCATATCAAAACTTCTTCAAAACATGTAATAAAGGATAATGAGTGTTGTACGCTACGAGCCTTAAGCATTTGGTAAATGATGATTGGGGGGCCTCTTCACAATTGTCTAGAGTGTTTAGCGTATGCCCTTTGGGCGATATGCGACGCATTCACTCCAAAGTCATAGTATTTAGTGCAACATTAATTAAAAACACAATTCAATTCACTTCTTCTTCATAAAAGACTCAAAAACAAACATCAAACTTTTTTTTATCCTTTGGGATTAACTGAAAACCATTTTCAGAGAGAGTGTTGTTAACTCTTGGTTCTACCGCAAACAGGTAACGCCTAAGTCTCCAATGGTCGAGCAGCAATACACCTAACTGTTAGAACTAAGGTTTAACCCTACTCGGTTAAAACACTTGAACCAATCTCTGGTTGAGTCAGCCCGAAATGCGTTTGCTCTAATTTCTCATACCAGATGAGGATACGTAGGCACAAGACGACGATGTCTTGGCGAGTAACCTTTCCCAACTTTCACCTGTAGTTTTCCGAACTACATTGACTCTGACTTTCCCATTGCACGAGGGAGTACATAGGCATAGAGCGGCGATGCTCTATCGAATCTCTTTTCTTTCTTTTATCCCTGTGGCCTATAGTTTAGATATATTAACACTCTTTTAGATAGATAACAAGTGTGGATCCCGTCGAGTATGACGGACGTGAGGGGTGCTCATACCTTCCCCTTGCGTAACCGACTCCCGAACCCAAGATTTTGTTGCGATGAACTGTCTTTTCCCTTTTCCGTAGGTTTTCTATGATCATTTCCTTTCCCTCTCTTTGGGATAAATAACGAACGGTGGCGACTCTTCTGTCATTGCTGGCCCCTCTTCGCAGCGATGCGACAGCTGGCGACTACTCTCATCCCCTATGCGAGTCAATCCTAGCGCTTGTGTGTTTATCTTAGGGTGTGTATATATGTGTTGTACTTTATCTGCATTTGCATTTTACTTTCCAGCATTTTTATATATCATTGTTGCTCTGCTGTTGGGTGGGAATGTTCCACTGTGCGATAAGCCAAAACCCAAGCTTGAGTATAACCATATCATTAGAAGTCGAAAGTAGTGGTGAACCTGTATGTTTGGCATGCACTAGTTCTCACGAAATTCACGCTCAGACGATATTCCCTTTGATGACTACCTTTCCAGTCTGTTTCAGACAGTTGAGAGGATGTTGGATTTGAGGATTGTCGACTCTGGGGACCGATCATTTGGAAGTCAGCTAAGTGAGGCCGCTTCGTTAGACTATGATGCCAAACCAGAAATGGTAAACGTATCATCATTTCTCGAAAGTCTGTGACGCTGATGACCGCATAGGATGCCATGCCTTTTCAGAGATAGGTTCATATCTGTGAGTGGAGAGGGTTATACAGGAAACTTTGACCTTCAACCTACCCGGTTTTCTCGTTAGTGTGAACTTTTGGTCCTTGATACAGTGGTTCCTTATATCAGTGCTACATTATATTCTCGCCAAAGCGAAGCGCTGGTTCTTCTCAGTCAATAGCACAACAATCTTGATCCCCTGTTGCATTTGCATTTAACATTGACATGTATTTATGTTACAGGTGTATATTTTTCTCTCGATTCTAGTGAGCTTATTCCACTTCTGACATGGAGCCCAGTTTGAATAAGACTGTTGTGTACAAGTTTCCTACCCCTGACATAGCACCTCTGCTCAGTTTGATTTCTATTGTTGATCGTAATATGATGGAAGATTTCAAGAAGTCATATGGGAAGCTCTTGAGTTGTGTCTGCAAAGCTTCAATATTTGAGTTGGAAGGTCTTCACACCTTGCTTCAGTTCTATGATCCACAGTTGAGGTGTTTCACTTTCCCGGGTTATGTGTTGATGCTTACTTTGGAGAAGTTTTCTATGCTACTAGGAGTTCTTATTCTAGATCAGATGCCTTTTTATCATACTGAAGCTGAACCTAATTTGACTAAGCTTGCTAATGCTCTTCATCTGGATGCTTCAAAGTTAGAGGGGAAGTTGGTTAGAAGAAATGGGGTGCCTAGATTTCCATTACCTTTCTTGGTTGGTAAAGCTCAACACTTTGTGAAAGAGGGTTGTTTGTCTTTAGTGCCATCTTAGCTCTGTGCATATATGGTGTAGTTTTGTTTCCGAATATTCCTGACTTTGTGAACTTGGATGCTTTCCACATTTTCATCTCAGGAAATCCTGTGCCTACACTTCTGGGAGATGTTTATCATTTTGTGCATTACAGATGGTTTGTGAGTCACCTTCCCATGGTTGGTCCTTTTGTTGACACTGCAGGTATCTCTGAGTGGTCAGAGAGACTTATGGGCTTGACTTCTGAGAACATCGTATGGTTTGAGAGAGATCAGTTGGGCACATAGATTATCTTTAGTTGTGGTGGTTTTCCTTATGTCCCGTTGATTGGAAGGAAAGGAGGTATTAACTACAATCCAGCTCTTGCAGTGAGGCAGTTTGGGTATGCTCTGAGGGAACCTCCGAAGGAAGACGAAATACAGGAATCTCTATATTTCACTGGTTTGCTTGAGAATGAGACTCTGGTTAGAGTGGAGAAAGCTTGGAACAAGATTCACCGTAGAGGGAAGGTTTCTTTGGGTAAGAGCAACAATAGAGCTTATGAACCTTATATGGTTTGGATTCAGGAGAGAGCTAGGAGGTTATTGATGCCTTTTCCAGCTTGTGAGCCTTTATATCCTTTGATGATTGAGGAGCCGACTATCGTTGATATCCAGAAATTTAATCAGCTATGGTTCGAGAAGGAGGAGTTTCATAATGCAAACGAGGAATTGGAAAAAGAGGTTATTCAGCTCCGAAGCGAGAGAAATCAAGCCACTTTTTCATCTAAGAAGCAAACTGAATTGGTGAATAAGTTGGGAAGAGAGCTAAATGCAGAGATTCGTGCTCGAGAGCGTGTGGGCTTAGATCTAAAGAGAGTCAATGATGTCATTAGTTCCAAGAATAAAGAGCTGGACTGAGCATATGTAGAGATCTCCAAGTTTAATGACCAATGGAACGCCATTCTAACTAACAACAAGGAGCGAGAAGACGGACTGTGGAAACAGATTGCTAAGTTGAAAGCTCAGATCCAGGTGAGAGATGAGAAGGTTATAGCTGAATCCTCGCGCCGACACGAAAGTGACTGCAGATTGAATGAAGCTCTTACAACCTTGGAGGACTATAAAGCAAGAGCAGATGTGAAGAGATCTAAGCTTGAGGAAGTGTTTGGTGAAGACGCTTGGGAGGATTATGTTCAGAGCTTGCAGAGCATCATTAGCCAGAGAGAGTTGCTCATCCAGGGGTTGGTAGACAGGCCAGATCATTCAGATATGAGAGAGTTGTGGGAGGATTTCCAGGCTCGCCATTGTATTTGATGTTTTTCTCTCTTTGTAGTTTGTTGGTATGATGTATCTTGCCGATCACCAGATCTGTTGGATGAGGTCATTTTAATTCCCTTGTATTCAGTGTTGTGCTGTACATTTACTTTTGGCTCTCATTTTATTTATGAGGAGTTTGCTATGCTTATCTGTTGGCTTCCCATTGTCTTGCTGTTCTCGCAAAACTAAAATCGAGGGGAAAATTTCCCCAACGCATATTTACATGTCTGCATATTGCACAATTTCTCATTTTTGCATCGCAGGTGCTCCAGAACCGTTAACCTTATTTCTGTGGTTTGTGTAGCTTGATTCAGGATTGACAACCAAGTGACTCATCGCTACGCTATCAGGGGAAATCAACGCACGATTATGGATCAGATTCAGGCTGAACTTCGGGAATTCCGTGACAGGATGGCTCAGTTCATGGATATGTTGCAGGGAGTCGCCAATGGCCAATAACAACTGAGAACTTTGGTGCAACTGTTAATTTCTAGGGTTGACGGGAGTGGTGTGCTTCATGGAGGAACTGCAGCTATACCTCCTACTGCTGACAATGTCACCCCTCATGCTAACACTGTCATCCCAACAACTGTTATCAGACAGGAGTTCATATTCCTGGACCTACGTGTGCTTTGCATGGGAATACTGCCCCTCAGTGGGAGGAAGATGATTAAGAGGATGTGTTCTCCATGAGGGATGTTGGTGTTGGTCTTCCATTTGACGCAGATAAGAGGTTTAAGCTGCTCGAGGATAAGATGAAGAGTTATGAGAATCAGAATTCTATGGGGTTGGATATGGAAACTTTGGGGCTGATCCCAGACTTGAAGGTTCCTCTGAAGTTCAAAGTACCATACTTTGATAAGTATAAGGGGACAACCTTTCCGAGGGTTCATCTTCGTTCTTACTACCGCAAGATGTCCGCCTATTTTGACGATGAGAAGCTGCTTATGCACTTTTTCCAGGACAGTCTTTCTGGTCCGTCTCTGGAATGGTACATGAGGCTAGAGCCAGTTAACATCTGAAGTTGGAGGGATTTAGCTGAGGCGTTTGTTAAACATTACTAGTACAACAGTGATCTGGCACCGAACAGGGTCCAGTTACAAAACTTGTCTCAGAGGAATAATGAATGTTTCAAAGAGCACGCCCAAAGATGGCGTGAATTGGTCGCTAGAGTGCAACCACCTATGGTGGAGAGGGAGTTGATAGACACGTTTGTTGCTACACTACCGGGGGTGTATCACGAGAAGCTAATTGGTAACATGTCGGGAATTTTTTCAGATCTAATCATTACAGAAGAAAGAGTTGATAACAGAATTAAGTTGGGTAAAATTCAAGCCGGTGAAGGATCCTCAGCTGGAGAAGTTAAGAAAAGTTTTGGCAATAAGAGGGGAGAGGGGGAAACCAATGCAGTCTCAGGTTCCCGAAACAGAAACAAGGGTAGAGGTCAGCAGTACTGTCAACAGCAACCTCAGGTTGCAAGCATTACAACTCCTGCAACACCACAACCACAGCAGTAGCAACAAAATTATGCTCCTCGCAGATTTCAGGACCGGGGCAGAGCAGTAAACAGGCAGTTTGATGCACCGCCGATGCCACACTCACAGTTGCTTCAACACTTGATGCAATTATAATTGATTCAGAAAAGGACTCTGGCTCCTTTGACTAGTGCACCACCACCTGGATATGATGCTAATGCTAGATGTGATTTTCATTTCGGTGCTCCAGGACATAACATCGACAATTATAAAGCATTCAAGCATAAGGTGTAAGACCTTATAGACAGTAAAGCCATCAATTTTTCCCATGATGGGCCCAATGTCGTGCAGAATCCCATGCCTAATCATGGGGCAGCTGGGGTTAGTGCCATTATTAAGGATGAGGGTTTGAACTTGGTAGTTGATGTTGAAGATTTGAAGACTCCGTTGAGTTTTGTAAAAGACAAACTGCTGAATGGACGGGTATTTCCGGGTTGTGACAAAGCTTGTGCAGAGTGTTTGATCCATCCTGAGGGATGCGAGAAGTTGAAGAGTCATGTTCAGAAGCTGATGAATGATGGTATTCTACAATTTGATAGAGTGTCAGAGAAGAAAGATGAGAAAATAGTTGATGAAGAAAAGAATGGAGTTGCTACAATTTCGATTCCTTACAAGACAATCACTATTTCTGCGCCTCCCAGACCTCCCACTATCATAATTACTAAAGTTGGACCCATACCCTATGAGAGTACTAAGGCTATTCCGTGGAATTACGGAGCCGAGGTCTACTATAATGGTCAGAAGCAGGAACTGAAAGGTTCACCGTTGGATTCTGTTGACAATCTGGTAGGGACCAGAGGGATAACCCGAAGTGGAAGAGTATTTTCACCTCCCGAAGTGAGTGCTGAGAAATCTGATAAGGGTAAAGGAAAAGCGGTGGTCGAAGAGAGTTCTCAGGCTGGTGAGAAAGAGTCCTTGTTGAAGGAAGCGGAAGAGTTTATGCGGTTGATCAGGAAGAGTGACTACAAGATCGTAGATCACTTACAGCAAACGCCATCAAAGATCTCTATTCTGTCGTTGCTGTTGTGTTCTGAAGCACACAAAAATGCTCTTTTAAGAAGTTTGAATACAGCATACGTGCCACAGGAGATATCTGTAAATCAACTCGAAGGAGTAGTGGCACACGTTAATGCGGGTAACGGGCTGGGCTTTACTGATCTGGATTTGACGCCCAAAGGAAGGAATCATAATCTGGAGCTGCATATATCCATTGAATGCAGAGGGTCTGTGTTGTCGCATGTGCTGGTAGACACTGGGTCATCACTGAATGTGTTACCCAAGAAAGCTTTAATGAAGCTAGATACCTGAGGGATAATGTGCACCCCAAGTGACTTGGTGGTTCGAGCTTTTGATGGGACCAGGTTGGTCCAGAAGTTTTTGATGTTGTGTTTTATATCATGGATATTTAGCCAGCGTATAGCCGTTTGTTAGGATGACCATGGATCCATTCAGCAAGCGCTGTTACGTCAACTCTGCACCATAAATTTGAAATATATGGTGGGAGGCAGTGCTGTTACTGTTTGTGGGGAAGAAGATATTATGGTAAGTCATTTGCTTCGTTCAAATACGTCAAAGTTGACGATGAGATCCACGAAACGTTATATGAGGCTTTCGAGACTGTGCAGATTAAGGAGAAAATGCCGGCTGTAGACAAAGTACCTGAGGTTGCCATGTCATCTTTTAAATAAGCACACGCAGTGGTAAAATCTGGAGCATCTCAGGGTTGGGGCCAAGTTTTGAGCATCCCCAACAAACAAGACAAGTTCGGACTGGGGTACAACCCATCCTCCTCTTCACAGAGCGCGCCGCGCTACAAGGGACCCGTCCAATTCACCAGCGGTGGAGTGATCTTTGAGCAGATCAATGATGTGCCCGATGAAGAAGGGGATAGTGATTGCGACATGGATTCATGGATTCGGCCATGTATTCCGGGTCAAAGCCTAAGCAACTAGACTGTCAAGGAAGTCATCCAAGTGACTAAAGAAGAGTAATGATTTGTTTTCTTGATTATCTGTAGCCCTGTGCTCCACCCGGAGCATAGTGGTCTTTGTATGCAGGGCCTAATCTTTTATGTTGAACAATTGTTTTATCCATTAATCAAAGGGCCTTTTCTCACATTCAAATATTGTGGTCTCTGTTTTTCTTGTTTTATTTTTAACAATAAAATGGAAATGTGGTTTGTGCTTGTTTGCATATCATTTTAAGCATTAAATCATCATCATTGCAGGTTTTACATTACAGATGACACCGCTCCAGAATCGTCTATGACTCGCTTTGACTTTGATAATCCGATCTTTCAAGCCGAAGAAGAGATTGAGGAAGATGAAGACCTACCTGAAGAGTTAGCCAGGCTTTTGAAACAAGAAGAGAAAGCCATTATGCCTCATCAGGAAGAAATTGAGATCATTAACTTGGGTACTGAGGAAGCCAGAAAGGAAGTCAAGATAGGGGCTGCATTGCAGAGTGATGTCAAGTGAAGATTGGTTGAAATGCTCCGAAAGTATAGTGATATCTTTGCTTGGTCATACGAAGAAATTCCCGGTCTTTACACAAATATTATGGTTCATCGCTTGCCTTTGCGTGAAGAGTGTCCACCTGTCAAGCAGAAGCTCAGGAGAACCAGACCAGACATGGCAGTAAAAATCAAAGAAGAATTCCAGAAGCAATTGGATGCAGGATTTCTCGCCGTGACTAACTATCCTCCGTGGGTCGCTAACATCGTACATGTGCCAAAGAAAGACGGTAAGGTAAGGATGTGTGTTGATTATAGAGACTTGAACAAGGCGAGTCCGAAGGATGATTTCCTGCTCCTCCATATTGACGTACTTGTTGATAATACTGCATAGTATTCAGTGTTTTCTTTCATGGACGGTTTTTCCGGATATAAACAGATTAAGATGGTGTCGGAAGATATGGAGAAAACAACTTTTATCACACCGTGGGGGACCTTCTGTTATAAGGTAATGCCTTTTGGGTTGAAGAACGCAGGGGCAACCTATCAGCAGGCAATGGTGACGCTCTTTCATGATTTGATTCATCATGAGATCAAAGTCTATGTTGATGACATGATTGTGAAGTCACAGATGGAAGAGGAACATCTGGTGAACCTTTTGAAGCTGTTTGAGAGGTTAAGGAAATTTAGACTGAGGTTGAATCCGAACAAGTTCACTTTTGGTGTACGGTTAGGAAAGTTGCTGGGGTTCGTTGTCAGTGAAAAAGGAATCGAGGTCGATCCTACAAAAATAAAAGCAATTCAAGAAATGCCAACGCCAAAAACAGAGAAAGAGGTTCGTGGTTTCTTGGGTAGATTGAACTACATTGATAATTTCATATCTCATCTTACAGCCACTTGTGAACCCATGTTCAAATTGTTAAAGAATGATCAGGCGGTCGTCTGGAATGAAAATTGCCAAAGGGCATTTGAAAAAATAAAAGAGTATTTGTAGGAATCTCTGATACTGATACCTCTAGTAGCTGGAAGACCATTGATAATGTATCTAACGGTTCTTGAGAACAACATGGGTTGTGTTCTCGGTCAACACGACGAGACTGGAAGAAAAGAGCATGCCATATACTACTTGAGTAAAAAGTTCACAGATTGTGAGTCCAGGTACTCAATGTTGGAAAAGACGTGTTGCACACTTGCTTGGGCTGCCAAACGCCTGAGACAGTATATGCTAAATCACACAACCATGTTGATTTCGAAGATGGATCCGATTAAGTACGTCTTTGAAAAGCAAGCACTTTCGGGAAGGATTTCCAGGTGGCAGATGGTTTTGACAGAATACAACATTCAGTACAGTTCCCAGAAGGCTATTAAGGGGAGTGTTCTGTCAGAGTATCTTGCAGAGCAACTGATTGATGATTATCAACCGATGAAGTTTGAATTTCCTGACGAAGACATCATGTTTCTGAAGATGAAAGACTACGATGAGCCACTACCTGGGGAAGGTCCCGAAAAACGCTCCTAGTGGCAAATGATTTTTGATGGTGTTGTTAACTCTTATGGTAGCGGAATTGGGGCAATCATCACGACTCCCCATGGTTCTCATATACCATTCACTGCCAGGTTAACATTTCCCTGCACCAACAACGAAGCTGAGTATGAAGCATGTATCATGGGTATTGAAGAAGCGATTGATTTGAGAATCAAAAACCTTGATATCTATGGTGATTTAGCTTTAGTTATCAATCAGATTAAAGGGGAGTGGGAAACTCGGAAGCCCAATCTGATTCCTTATATGAACTACGCCAGGAGGCTGTTGCCTTTCTTTGATCAGGTAGAGTTTCATCACGCGCCAAGAGCGGAGAATCAGATGGCGGACGCTCTGGCGATGTTATCTTCAATGTACAAGGTGAACTATTGGAATGACGCTCCAAGAATAGTCATCTCACGCCTTGATAGGTCGGCATTTGTATTTGCAATAGAGGAAGCTTCTGATGGCAAGCCATGGTATTACGATATCCAGAATTTTCTCAAGAACCAAGAGTATCCGCCAGGGGCATCGACACGGGATAAAAAGACCTTGAGGAGGTTGGCTGGGAATTTCTATCTGAACCAAGATGGTGTACTCTACCAGAGGAATTTTGACTTGGTACTGTTGAGGTGCGTGGACGAGAAAGAAGCTGGTCTGCTTATGGAAGAGGTCCACGAAGGTGCTTTGGCACGCACATCGGCGGGCATGCCATGTCTCAAAAGTTGTTACGAGCAGGGTATTATTGATTGACTATGGAGTCTGATTGCTTCAAGTATGCAAAGAAATTCCATATTTATGCCGATAAGATTCATGTGTCGTCGAGTCCTCTAAACGCCATGGCGTCGCCTTGGCCCTTTTCCATGTGGGGCATTGATATGATTGGCAAGATTGAGCCAACCGCATCCAATGGACATCGCTTCATCTTAGTGGCAATTGATTATTTTACTAAGTGGGTCGAAGCAACTTCCTATGCTAACGTTACCAAGCAAGTTGTAGCCCGGTTTATCAAGAAGGACATCATCTGTCGTTACGGAATGCCTGAGAGAATCATTACTGATAATGGTTCAAACTTGAATAACAAGATGGTGAAGGAAATATGCCAGAGTTTCAAGATTGAGCATCACAACTCTTCTCCCTATCGTCCGTAGATGAACGGTGCTATTGAGGTAGCCAATAAGAATATAAAGAAGATAGTGCAGAAGATGGTTGTAACCTATAAGGATTGGCATGAGATGTTGCCATTTGCTTTACACAGATATCGTACTTCGGTGTGTACTTCAACTGGGGCAACTCCTTTCTCGCAGGTGTATGGTATGGAAGTTGTCCTACCATTGGAAGTCGAGATTCCTTCTTTGAGAGTTTTGGTCGACGTCAAGCTTGAAGAGGCAGAATGGGTGAGAAACAGATTAAATCAACTCAGCCTGATGGATGAGAAGAGGTTAGCATCCATTGCGTATGGTCGTTTATACCAAAGCAGGATGAAGAAAGCTTTTGATAAGAAGGTGCGTCCTCGGAGCTTTCAGGCAGGTGAGCTAGTGTTGAAGAAGATTCTCCCTCCACAGACAGATCACAGGGGCAAATGGACTCCCAACTATGAAGGTCCATATGTCGTGCAAAAGGTTTTCTCTGGAGGATCCTTGTTGTTATCAACCATGGATGGTGAAGATTTCACATCCCCTGTGAACACAGACGCAGTTAAAAAAATACTTTGCTTAAAAAGACCCGCTGGAAAGAAAAAGAATATCTATGCAAAAATGGGGCATCCCGACGAACCACAAAAAGAACGGGTTTGGGAAAAAGTTAGGGATTAAAAAAAAAGAAAAAAGAAAAGATGTAAACCCGCAAGGTTGAAAACCCGAAAAGGCGACTTTGGCAAAAATGGGTATCCCGGTGAATTGAAAACCCAAAAGGGCGATTTAGGCAAAAGTTAGGGATTTTGAAAAGCAAATGATTGTGGTCTGTGTATTGATCTTCAAAGTATAGTGGATTGAGGGAGGACCTGAGGTCCGTTCATCCAAATCAATCTCTTCAGAAGACGAAGCATCAAAGTCATGTGAGTCATAGATGGATCGATACATGATGTTTGTCTGTGCCACATTGCCGACATTTTGTATACTTCTGTGCATTTCCGTATTTTTGCGCAGCTTCCTCTTTTCAGGGGTTGCATCTGTTGTTCTTGCTTTGACTTTACTGTTTTTTTTGCAAAAAAACGCCCGATGTTTTGATGAAATTTTATATACATAAACTTGCAGGCTTTGCCAATAATCATTAAAACTTTGATTTATTTGAACAATGTCACAGATGATGACTGAGATAGTTTCCACTGTGCAGGATATCTTGTTGTTTGTTCATGTGCAGGGTCGTTACCCTTGGGGCAAGTTTTTTTAGAGGTGTATCCCCGACAGGATCACCGTCCCCACAGAAAGAAGGTGTGTAGTTGAGATTCATTTATCTCCAGCATCGGTCCTAATGCACCTTGTCCCTAGCAAGAGTCTGTTTCCACAGGAAAGGCTATGCAATTTGAGTGTGCGGTTGAGTGTATAATTATTCCCAGCAGTTGTCTGTATGCACTTATTCCTCAGCAGTTCAAGTTTGATTTATTCGGTAGAATAAAGTCATCCCCAGATGGTCGAGATTGATATCCCCCATGCAGGCCAAGTGTGCGCCCATCTACCCAGCAGATTATAGGTATGCACTTACTCCCCAGAGAGTCGAGACTAGATTTCTTTCCACCAGGCAGATGTGGAACTCTTTCCCAAGTAGCGGAGCAAAGTCAGAATTTTGTTTCCCCACAGAGTCCAAATATGTTTGACTTTGTATACCCTCAGAATTTGATTGCTGACTCCATCCCCAAGCAGAGGTTGATGTTATTTCCCTTATTATTTATTCCCCAGTGAAGTCGGCAGAGTACCCTTCCTCAGTAGAGTAGGTTCTTCCCCACAGGTTGGAATAGTTTTTGAGAAAGTTTATTGGTGCATCCTGTTGTACCCCAAAATTTTCCCACCCTTTTCTTTACTTGGTTTATGTTTTCATTGCATCTTCTAGCATCTGCATTTGCATATCATTACTCATTTGCAGGGGATCAAAGGAGGTGTGCATAGCAAGAGGAGGTTACCAAGGGGTCTAATCCTAATCAAGAGTGTTTACTCAGGTTATCAAGTGCTTATCATCAGCAGGAGAAGGTCAAAGCTCTTTGAGAGTGTGGATGGATAGTTGTGGTTTATATCCTATCTTGGAGGCCAATTGAAGATTATCAGAGGATTGTGAGTCCATGGTTATGGGTGGAGAATGTTGTGGCGGCTCATTGAGTGCTTTGAGAGCCATGGTGGAGCTTACCCAAGTTGTTATATCATGTGCAAGAGGTTGCAATCAAAGTATTGTACACCTAGGGTTTCATCTGCCTAGTGCAAGATCAACTGTGAATTTGAAGGATATTAAGACTTGGTTCTAATTCATTGTGATCATGGAAAATTGTGTTGAAGCATATAAGATGATATTTCAATATCAATTCAAGAAGAATCAAGAGTGCGAGAAGTTGCTAAATTAGGGTTTCTAAGCTTGTCAGTGTAAAATCCCCTGTTTAGTGCCCGATTTCAAGACCACATATCTCAAGATAAAAGTTTCATCTCACTTTGATTCAAACATGAGACTTGTAGAGCATGCTTTTATCTTTCTTTTGAGTACTAGAACTCATCCATTGGGTTTCTAGAACTCAAGTTATGATGCTGACAAGTTATGGGTCCTCAGATGAATGTATTTTCAGTCAACAAAAGTCAACCAACCTCCAAGGCACTTTTGACCTAGAATCATGTTTCACCTCAACTTTTATTGAATGTGAAAGTTATTCCTCATGATCTTAGCTTTCCAAAAAGTCCTATAAGTTCTTCATCTAATGTGTAGAACTCAAGTTATGAAGCTTGCAAGGCAGGGGTATTTTGGGAAAGTGATATTATAGGTCATTTTCATTATAGGTCCATTTCTTGATCTTGTGCAATTCAAATGAAAATTTCTCCAACATGAAACTTGCTTCAAATGATCTCAATTCCATAATGGAACATCAAATTGGATTGAATTATGCTAGGGTTTGGAGATTGGTGAAGGAAAATCAAGAAAAAGACTTTAAAGTCATGATTTGAATTGGATTGATTTTAATCCCTTTTTATGTCATATTTGTACATATTTTGAGTCACAACATCAAACTAAACACAATGCACCAAGAATTTTTGAGTTATGCAAGCTAGAATTCATGGAATTTCAAGTTACTTCAAGTATAAGCCTCACATTTGATATCAACCATTGTATCAATTCAAGGGATAATTTCCAACCACAAGATCAGCTCCAAGTCTCAGCAAGTGATTTGAATCAAAAACAAGGAAATTTGAGCCATTTTTGCACGTGGACATGAAGCTTGAACTTCCAACTTTGGATTTCTTCAATTCACCATAACAGGCCAAATTGGGCCTCCAAACTCTCATGGATCCATAATATAAAAGCTTCTGATGAAGAATGAAGCTTCATTCAGCCATTTTCGCGAAGGGAGAGCAAGAACACAGTTGCAAAATTCAAGAACAAAGTGAAATTGTGGTTTTGGAATTCAAGCCAAATCAAGATCAGCATTCTCTTCCTTGAAGATCATTGAACAGTTCTGCGTCTTTTTGCTCAATCTTAAGCATAATTGAAGCCCCAACGGGGAGGCTCCATTAGGTAATTTACTTTTCAATATTTCTCACTCGTTATGCATCCATTCATCGCCATTTTTGTTGCATATTGAAGTCCTATGTATGTAGGCAGATTCTGGATAGGTTAGGTTGTTGTTTGATGCAATTCAGTTATGATGCTCATTTCTTTAGTGCTTCGATTCTCCTAATTCTTGAGTGATAAATAAAATTGGGGAGTAGATTCTTGATCTACATTTTGTGAGGATCAATTTGGTATAAGATTTTGTCCGTTTTGGTTGAGTTGATCACCTGCAACTCCGGTGAGATAAACGGAGAAGACGACCGAAGCACTGTTCTCCGGCGTCTAGTTCTTCCCCCTGTGTGCCCACGTGTGCGCCACTAGGATCGGTTGAATGTTTGACTAGAGAAAATTAATGGCTCAGATGCGTGCTGACCTGCCTGCGTGTGTGTTGACCACGCCAGGTCATTAAGTGAAACAGTGAGTTTCACCTTGTGGAGATCTTGGGCTTGCAATGCTGTTTGCACCTCCTCTTTAGCCCAATCCGTTGTTTTTAACTAGAATCATTGATATTCGCATCTTGCTCTTATTTTCTCTTCTTTTTCTTTTTTATTCTATTTTAGTTTTAATCATTTAAAAATAACTCCAAATGTTAATAAATTCCACAAAAATATTTTCCAGACACTTAAATGTGTTAACTAATTTTTGACATTTTTTTATTTTCATTTTTGATTTATTTTTCAATTAAAATGGAATTAATTGTTTGGAGTTGTTTTTAAATTGATTTTAATTATTCTTGTTTGTTCTTGATTTATTTCTTAATCAATATTTCTCTCCAATGATTGAAATTTTTTCCTCACATCCATGATGAGTTGAAGAATTTTATAGGACAATTTTACCCCTGGTTTGATCATTTTTGGTGTGATTTTTGTCCCATTTTTTTGACCCTCGATTACTTCATTCCAAAGTGGTGCACCTTAGGGATTTATTTCTTTTGGTGATGCTTTGGGGAGACATTACCCTTGTGCTTTTGGCCCCTGGTTGCCAACATCCTTATGTACTTCTTGCATTTTATTTGGTTATTTTTTAGCCTTTTCCCTATTTTTTAGGTGACTTTCAAGTTAGGTTACTTCTAAGGGAGGTTCATACAAGTACTTGACCTAGATTGCTTTGGAAATGACCTTTCTGGATCCATTGAGCTCCTAAATCTTGTTGATTCATATTGTTAACATATTAAGGTGTTTGGATGCTCATTTTTAGGTCATAAATTTGTTCATTGCTTTTTGAAGTTTGCATTCTTTTTAGGCTTTCCATTTGGGTTCCAAATATTGAATGTATTGAATGACTTAGGTCTTCTTCCATGCTTATGTTTGCATTCTCTTTTGATGTTATTGATCTTTGGTTTATTGACATTATCCTCTCATATCTACCTATGTCCAATGACTTTCGGATCCAATTTGAGATAGCTTAGTCCCTCCTTTGGAGGTACTTGAATCATGTCTTGAATGGTGCTTCCTTGAGGACTTGTTTTGTTTGTTTCTTACATGATTTTGGGCTTGCCTTTGGTTGAGTGCCCTTATGAGTTCCTTTGGTTATCATATTGCCTCACATTCTCCCATTCAGTTATTTCTTTTTCCCCTTTCAATTGGTTTGCCTTAGGGCTTGTGTTGGATGACAAAGGGTTGTAGGATTTATTCTCCCATTTCATCCCTCTTTTGGTGTGCAATTATGTGCTTTCTTTTGAATTTCTTTCTTCTTTTTCTTTTACATTTCTTTATTGAATTAATAAAGGTCGAGTTATGCTTGTGGAGGTATTCACCCCACAATTTTTCCTCCCTTTGCTTATATGTTGCATTGCATATGCATACTTGCATCTTTCTTATTTTATGCTTCTTTCTTCTTATTCTTTCTTCTTTTCCATGTTCCCTTATGATCTCTAATCTATTGAGATTATGATAGACCTTAACCTTGAATCCATACATGATAACACTAGGTAGCATTCCCTTTCCATCCCAATCCTAGGTGGACTTTGTATGACAACATTAGGTTGAGTTTACTCTCCCTTTAGAGTTTTTTTTCTCTTCTCATCTTCAAATTCTCTTAAAACACTTAATAAAGGTTAAGGATTGTTGTACTTTACGAGCCTTAAGTACTTGGGAAATGGTGATTGGGGGGCCTCCTCTCAATTATCTAGAGTGTTTAGCGTATGTCCTTTAGACGAGATGCGACGCATTCGCTCTTAGGTCATAGTCTTTAGTGCAACATGAATTACAAACAATAATCAATGCATTCTTCTCTAAAAAACACAAAAACAAACTTCAAATCTTTTCATCCTTCGGGATTTAATTTGGAAAACCTTTTTCATAAGGAGAGTTTTGTTAACTCTTGGTTCTACCGCAAACGGGTAACGCCTAAGTCTCCAATGGTCGAGCTGCATACACCTAACTGTTAGAACTAAGTTTTAACCCTACTCGGGTCTAAAACATTTTAAACCAACCGGTGTTCTGGTTAGCCCGAACTAAGTTTGCTCTGATTTCTCATATCAGATGAGAATACGTAGGCACAAGACGGCGATGTCTTGGCGAGCAACCTTCCACCACTTATACCCGTAGTTAGCCGAACTACGTTGACTTTGACTTTCCCATTGCACGAGGGAATACGTAGGCACAGAGCGGCGATGCTCTGCCGAGTCTCTTTTCTTTTCTTTTGTCCCTGAGACCTTTATCTAGATAGTAAACAACCTTTTAGATAGACAACAAAGTGTGGCTCCTGTCGAGTATGACAGACGTGAGGGGTGCTAATACCTTCCCCTTGCGTAACCGACTCCCGAACCCGAGACATGGTTGCGATGACCTGTCTTCTCCCGTTTTCGTCAGGTTTTCTCTGATCGTTTCCTTTCCCTCTTTTGGGATAAATAACAAACGGTGGCGACTCTTCTATCATTGCCGGCACCTTTTTTGCAGTAGCAACACATCCCTAACAGTTGGAATTTGTTTTGATGTTGATTTCCCACTGAATAATCCCCGGCTGGGTGTATTTGGATCTCCAGTGGAGTGGATTTATGCCCATATGTTTTCTTAGTACCCTAGAAGGTTTTGGCGTTCTAGGAGACCATTCAGGGCTGCTTTCCCCATTAGAGCGCAAGCTAATCTCAATGTTTGTTTGTGGTTCCCCTGCAGGGTCGTTGATTTCCCCGGTAGGTTGGTTTGGATTCCAACTGTTGGTTGTCTTTCCCCTGCCGGGTCATTTGTTCCCCAGAAGATTGGTATTCTGGAAGCCCATCCAGGGTGTTTCCCTCTGCAAGAGTTGATTTGATTCCTAGCCGAGTGGATTGTGTTCTCGTCAGAACAGTGTTACCCAGGAAAGTTCTTTTCTTGGAGGCCATCCAGGGCTTGTTGTTCCCAGCTTAAGTCCAATCGTAATTGGCATATCCCATCTCTCCCCGGCATAGTTGGTCTTGTCTCTTCAGCATTTATTTTGTTGATTTGGTTCCATTGCATGTTGCATTTGTGCATAGCATCCTCAGAAACTTGTAGCATTTCCATTTCGTATGGAGCATTACACCATATTCAAACATATGCATTTGAAACATAAGTCAGGTTGTTACCTCTTTGTTTTCAGGTATATCTTCAGCAAACGGTTGATTTTACTTTGCTCGCGTGGTATTCAGACCCCGACAAATGATGTTATATCCCTTTAGCATGCGGTATCTAGACCCGGCATATCATCAGTTAATTCCTGAGCCTGTGTGGTATCTAGACCACGGCAAAATCTTTCGGCAGATGTGTTTATCTTAACATCTTATCTCCCCAACAGAGTTGCGTGTTTAAGTTTCTCTTTCCCCAGCGGAGGTTTCTTGTGAATTGTTGTTATATTCACTTCTCAACTGCGTTTTGATCCAGCCTTCGGGTTCGATGCTCACTTTTATTTAGCGAATGCCTGCTGGTTAGCAGATGTTGTCAACTGCGTGTTGATCTAGCCTTCGGGTTCAATGCTCGCTTTTATTTAGCGAATGCCTGCTGGTTAGCAGATGTTATCAAATGTGTGTTGATCCAGCCTTCGGGTTCGATGCTCGTTTTTATTTAGCGAATGCCTGCTGGTTAGCAGATGTTATCAACTTCGTGTTGATCCGGCCTTCAGGTTTAATACTCGCTTTTCTTTAGAGAATTCCTGCTAGTTAGTAGATGTTATCAACTTCGTGTTAATCCGACCTTCGGGTTCGATGCTTGTTTTTATTTAACAGATGGCTGTTGGTTAGCAGATATTCTCAACTTCGTGTTGAGCCGGCCTTCGGGTTCGATGCCTGTTTGTTCAAACAGATGCCTGATGGTGATATCAGATGATCATTCCGACTTAGTGTCGTTGCCTGCACGTTAGCAGATGTTTCTTCTGACTGTGTGTCGAGACTTCTTGATTGGTAATCAGTTAGCCTGTTGCCGTTGCAACTATCAGATTCAGTTATTTCCAGAGATTTTCGTCCTAATAACAAGTTTGCAGTTTTATTTTTGCGGTTGGCAAATTTTCGAGTTCTTTGGTATTCAAACGTCTTTTACCTTGATTTTTTGAAATCCGCTCTCTTTTCACTCATTAAGGTCCAAGTCGTTTGAATAGGGGCAGTTGTTCTACCCCAAAATTTGACCAACCTCTTTCTTTACTTGGCTTATGTTTCATTTCATTCTTTAGCATTTGCATTTGCATAGCATTATCCTTTACAGGGGATCAAGAGAGGTGTACCATTCAAGAGAAAAGTCTCACAGGGTTTCAAACTCAAGCAAGAGTACTTATTCAAGTCATCAAGTGATTACAATCATCAAAAAATGGTCATAGCTCTTTGAAGGAGAAGGTTGGTATGTGTTGTTTATCTCCTATCTTGGAGGTCAACTGGAGATCATCAGGGGCTCACAAGTTCATGGTTATGGATAAGAGATGTTTGAGAAGCTCATGGAGTGCTTTGGAAGCCATTTTGGATCTCATCTAAACATTTATTTCACTTGCAAGAGGTCACAGTCAAAGGTTGTGCACCTAGGGTTTCATCTGGTCAACTCAAGGCCAACTGTGGACTTGAGGGATTTTGAGACTTGGTTTTAAGTCATTGGAGCCATGGGAAGTTATGTTGAGACATCTAGGATGTCATTTCAAGTTCAAATAAATAAGAATCAAGAGTTCAAGAAGTTACTAAATTAGGGTTTTAGAGGATCTCAGTGTAAAATCCCCTTCTTTAGTGCTTAATTTCAAGGATAATTTACATCATGATAAAAGTGCAATCTCATTTTTTGTGAACATAGAACGTTTAGGGCGTGTTCTTAGCTTTCTTTTGAGTACTAGAACTCATCCATTGGGTTTGTGGAACTCAAGTTATGATGCCATCAAGTTATAGGTCTCAGATGAACTTATTTTTTGGTCAACAAAAGTCAACTCAGTTTCAAGGAACTTTTGACCTAGAATCAAGTTTCTCCTTAACTTTAGGTGAACATGAAAGTTTTTACTCATGATCTTAGCTTTCCAAAAAGTCCTAGAAGTCCTTGATATTGTTTGTGGAACTCAAGTTATGGATCTTATAAGGCAAGGGTGTTTTGGGAATGTTTGATTATAGGTCATTTGTTACATAAGCCATTTTCATGCACTTGTGTACTTCAAATAAACTTTCAACCAACTTGAAAGTTGCTCCTAGAGACCTCTTTTACATCATGAACCCCAAGGATTCTGTGAATTATGATTAATTATGGACATTGTGTGGAAATTTCAAGTGAAAAATGAACTTTAAGGTGTGATTTGGATTCAATGCATTATATGTCATTTTCATATCCTATTTTGATTCAATTATCTTCATGGCATATTCACAAGCAAAATGAACAATTTGGTTTGGCATATGATGATCAAAACACGTGCATTTTGGTATTTCTTCACAAATAAGTTTTACTTCAAAACTTGCTAATTGGATAACATACAAGGCCCATTCCATTTCCATTGTGAAATTCAACTCACCAGCTGCAAAACCAAGTGATTTTCATGAGTGTAGGCAAGCATTTTCACGTGTGCATGAGTTACTTACATTTTGGACATTTTTCCAAATTCATCCAAACAAGGCTTCATGGGCCTTCCAATTGATCAGATATCCAACATATATAAGTTCAAAATTTGTTCCAAGGGCTCAGAAGTGAAAATTGGAGCAAGAGAGAGCGAATTCAGTTTTCAAATTCTCAAAAGAAACTCAAAATCGTTTTTCATTTTTCTGCACAAATCAACTCAAATTAAAGTGTAATTCATCTTTCTTGTGCAATTTGGAGTGTATCTGGACGGTTGGAAGCAAGCTTGCAAGCATCTGAAGCACCAACGAAGTGTCTCCGTTCAGTAAGCTTCTTCTTCATAATTCTCTCATTCTAGGCCATGACCTAGGTTCATATTGGTTGCATCTGAAGTCCTACCTCGTGTAGGCCATGTTTGATTCATTATTGTTCATGTTTGCTTGAGTTTCCAGATGTGCATCTTGAATTTCATCTGTTCGATTCTCTCAATTTATGCGTGTTATGGATGAATGGATCTTGGATTTGAGACCTAGGTGACTTCAGCTTTAATTTGGTACCATTTTTATGAAGTTTGGTTAAGATTGGATGACCTGAACTCCGGCCACCTCGCCGGAGAAAATGACCGGAGCTAGGGCTCCGGCGTCTGGTCTTTAAACCCTCATATCTGAGGTGCCATGGTGCTGAATGTTTGACTGCATGTGTGGTTGTTTCCAATTCGTTTGACTTGCTCGCGTGTGAGGTTTGACTCCATGCAGATTAACGAAATGATGCATTTCATTAATCTGAGCTTTGGCCTTTGGATTGGGCCCTTTCTGCTAACCACACCCCCGAGATATTTGAGCCCAATGCGTGTGAACTAAATTCCTTTGTATCTGAGTTTACTTCATACACCTCCCTTGGCTTACTTTTTATTTTATTTTCTGTTTAGCTTTTTTATTATTAAAAATACTTCGAAATATCATAAAATTTAACAAAAAATGTTTTCAAGCACTTTAAAGTCTTAAACAATGTTTTAGAATTTTTATTTTTGATTTTATTTTATTTTTCAATTTAATTTGAATTTTATGATTGGAAGTGTTTTTAATATGGTTTTCATTTGTTCTTGCTTGATTTGTGGACCATTTGCAATCACCTATGAATAAGGCTTCCTCTATATTTTGGTGATGGATTGAGGTGCCTTTGAGGCTGATTTTGGTCAAAGTTTGACCTATTTTTGTTTGACTTTGGTTTGCATTTGTTTGACCCTCGATAAATATCCTTTAAGGTGGAGCACCCTAGTTGATCAATTCATTTGGTGATGCCTTGATTGGAATTTGGTTTGGTTGTTTTGGCCTTTGGTTTCTAACATGTTTATGAGCTTTGTGCATTTTATTTGGCATTTATTGAACCATTCTCCTATTTTTGGTGAACCTTGCAAGTCAAGTCACTCTAATTGAGGTTCATATAAACTAGTTGACCTAGTTCTTTTGGGAGATGACCTTTCTGGATCCCATATGCATCCTATGCCTCTTGAATCACATTCGTAACATGTTTAGGATGCTGGTTTCAATTTTATAGGTCACACATTTGTTTGGTTTGTGTTGCAAGTTGCTTTTAATTAGGGCTTTCCATTTGCATTTAAATGTTGAAAGTGTTTTGAACTTTGGTTCTTTACCTTACCCTACTTTGTAACTTGTCTTGGCTTTGTTTCTTCTTTGGTTTGTGAACCTTCTTCTCTTGTTCTCACTTTTGTCCCTTAGGCTTTGGAACTCATTCAAGGTGATTTGGTACTCTTTGTTTATACTTTGAGTTTTCCTTGAATGAGATGCCACTTGGAGAACTTTTTTGTGCTTTCTTGTTACATGATCAATGTGTTGCTCTTGGTTGAGATTCTTCTTATGTTGCTTGATGCCCAAGCCTATTCTCCCATCCTCATCTTGATAATGCCTTCTTATTTTTCTTATTTGTTTACCTTTTGAGGTTGGTGGTCGATGTTTGAATGGTTTTAGGAGTGGTAACTTCTCCCATTTCATCTCACCTTTGCTTGAACTTGTTTAGTTCTTTTGCTTGGATTATTCTTTTTTTTTTTGCATCTCTTTGCATGTTTTCAAGAGGTTGAGATGTGCTTGTGGTGATTTCTGCCCCACACTTTTTTCCTCCCTCTTTTCTTTGTGTTGCATTTCATGTTTGCACCCCTTTCTTCCTTTTCACTTGCGATTGATTTATCTTGTGTTTACTTGGTTTTCTTTGCCATGATCCCTTAGGATTCCTAGTCCCATTTGTTTAAGGTGGGATTAGGAGAGACATTAAGTGTTCAATCCAAACATTATAACATTAGGATAGTCTCTTCCCTCTTAATCTCAATCATAGGAGCGCATTGCATGATAACATTAGGGTTGAGTTAGTTTCCCCTTAGTTGTGTCTTCTCTCTTCTCATCTCAAAACTTCTTCAAAACATGTAATAAAGGATAATGAGTGTTGTACGCTATGAGCCTTAAGCATTTTAGAAATGATGATTGGGGGGCCTCCTCTCAATTGTCTAGAGTGTTTAGCGTATGCCCTTTGGGCGATATGTGTTGCACCCCAAAATTTGCCCTCACAATACAAGACTTTGTGTTCCAAGAAGGTTCACAAGGTTCACAAAATTCATAATTGGTCAGAAGAGTTGACAATTCCCTCAGACAATGCACCTCCTAAGCAGTGCATCCAAAACTAGGGTTTTGACTTTAATCAGGCTAAATGGACTTCCAAGACTTCAAGTGAGCTTCATAACATCTTATATGTGTATAAGAACCCCCATGTCAAGTTTCAAGACTTTTCTCAAAAGTTTGCTCAGTCAGATGATCAGATAAGTCAAAAGCAGTCAATGCAGTTAAAAGGTCAAACTGAGGTCAACTGTGGTCAAACCAAAGTCAAACTTCATGATTTTTTTTTTGCCAACATCAAAGAGAGGTTGGGTGAGAAATATTATCATAATAACTGTAATACCCCAAATTTTGCCCTAAGATTTGTCGTCGCATTTCATTGCATTTAATCAATTACTAACAAATTTGTGTAGTCGTTTGACTTTTTGCAGGTAAATATCATATGGCATGCATTTTTTTTCTAAAAAGTAAAAATGCCACAATTGGCAGGAGGACATGTGTAAGGAGTTATGAGTGTGAGAGGTTGAGAGTTCGAATCTCACCTTTGTCATTTTTTTGTTTTTTATTATTTTTACTCTAAATTTTTCTATCTTTCATTAAAAAAATAACAAAGATAGTTTTTTATTATTATTTAATTATTATTTTCGTATTTTAATTAAATCATTTTTTAAAATATTATTTTTTTCACTTTTTTCTAAATTATTCATAAAAATATCCAAAAAATCATAAAATAAAAAATATTGAAAAAAATTTTGTTCTTTTTATAATATTTTTTATTTTAGGAATCAATAGGATTATTAGTTTTTATTTTAAGTTTATTTTAATTATTTTAAATTATTTAAATTTTATTTTTTCTTAACTAATTATTTAGTTTGGGCTTTAAAATGGGCTTTAGGGACATTATTGACAATTTGGTGTTAACCCTAATTTGTTCCCTATATATACATGTGTTGCCTTGTTGGAAAAGAGGGGAGAATGAAAAAAAACCTAAGAGGAGTGAGTGCCGTTTGCCGTTATTTAGTTTTCTTCTTCATCCATTACTATTGTTTCTTTTTCTTCATCGTTTACCGTTATTTCTTTTCCTTCATCTATTACTGTTGTTTCTTTTTCTTCATCTTTTACCGTTATTTCTTTTTCTTCATCTATTACCGTTATTTCTTTTTCTTTATCTATTACTGTTACGTTTATATATATATAATTTTTAAATTGTTAGAGTTTATATATATAAGATTTTTGATCGAATTATGTCGATACGATGTTTGCACATTTGTGTGCATGACGCGTGACATTTGTGTTAGTTCGATCTGGTTGCGATGATCGCATTTTTGTGTGAGCAATAATACTATTTTTTGCTTAATTTCTTTTTCTTTGCGATAAATTTTGTTTCGTCCGATTTAGATCTGGTTGCGATGAGCGCATTTCTGCGTTAGCAACATTGTTGGGTTATTTGGCACATTTAAAATTCATTATTGCTTTATTATTATTATTATTATTATTATTATTATTATTATTATTATTATTATTATTATCATTATTTATTATTATTATCATTATTATCATTATTATTACCATTATTATTATTATTATTGTTATCATTAATTTATTAAAATTTGTTATAATATAAAAATCTGTTTTTTAAAATAAATAACATTAACATCTTTTCCAAATTAATATGAAAACCTATTATTTTTAAGAAAAACTTTTTTTTAGATAAATTTAAAATAATAACTAAAATCTTTTTTTAAAATAATAACTAGAACCGTTATTTATTTTATTTTATTATTGTTCAATTCAAATTTCATTATCATATTGTATCTGCTCCTCTCATGTAACCTCGCGAACTTAACAATCGCTCTTTAAATTCTGCCTTTAAATTTCTGCTTGCATGGTTTAAATTATGACATTATCTCTCTGTTTGCATGATTCAATTATCTCACGCGTTTACTATTATTTCTGTCACATTGCACACATCCGAAGGTTAGGTCTAACTGTTTGGCCGCCGCGCCAATAGTCCGTAAAACTTCACACATTCAATTTCAAATCCTCAAAACTACAAACTACAAACCCTAATTTTCACAAATGCCTCGCCGCAGGCAAAATTACAATTTTACCCTTAGCATTAGGTCAAAGAGCCGCCGCGCTCATTTTAGGGTTTCCCGCCGTGGAATCCCTAATTTAACCTAATTACAACTTAACATTTCAACGTAGAGATTTGGAGTTTCTACACTCCACGTAAGCGTGTCCTTAAGATGCGTTTATTCCCCTTGAGACCTTGACCACAGTCAAGAAGTTTCTAACCTCCCTATTGAGGGGAACTACGATTACTCTGATTCCACTCCCGTAAGGATACGTAGGCACAAGATGCGATGTCTTGCCGAGTAAACTTAGAATTAACCCCCTTTATTATTTATTATTGCTTATTTATATTTTATTTATCTTTGCTATTTAATTATTTTGCTTATTATTTTGTAATTGTTTCTTGGATGTAAAGTTGTTTAATTATTTAATTATTATTATGGTTAGTAATTAGGGAGTGTAACAACATGTATGTAATATTAAAATAAATTTAGATCACTTTTAAATAAAGATAATTAAAATAAACACGTCACACACGTAAGTCGATTTTAATCGCCGTCTCACTTCCTAAGGATATCCCTCAAGTTGCCTACGAATAATGGTTAAGTGGGGTGTATAAAGCAAGTCCCTCAAATAGAAAAATCATCAAAGTCCCTTATGGTTGCCTTTACGAATCGAGTCCCTTTCGAAAAATGATGATGGTCCCTTATATGTGCTTATTACATCCCACAATGGCCTTCAAAGTCAAATTGTCCCTCACATGTCCCTTAACATCCAAAGTAAGGACTACCTACTCCATTATAGTAGGGATAGTCTTACTAAAGGAAAGAATGAAGAATAAGAAAGACCTTTAAACATTAGGGTAGGTTACTCCTAGGTGCTTGCTCACTTCAAAATTGTTTCGCACTTAAACAAATTTTCAACAAGTTTTCAAACAAGTTCTTAACACATCCTTACATGGATTATTTATTAACTATTCTGAAAATTTTCTATTCACACACTACAATTTCAAAACAATTCAAAAGTGAGCTTAAGTACCTAAGAGCCCATGGATAACCATGGATGAAAAGGATGCTAATACCTTCCCTTTTCATAACCTACCCCCCGGACCCAAAATATTCTCTAAGGTCTTTCCTGTTCTTTTATAACCTTTCCTTATGGATAAAATAAAAGTCGGTGGCGACTCTTGCTATCCGCAACATTGTTTAAAGTCAGTTCACCGTGTTACAGAACTGGCGACTCTGCTGGGGATTTATTTAAGAGGGGTACCCTTAGGAATTAAGATCACTTTAAATTGTTTGCCTTGTTTGCTTTATTATTATATTGTTGGGGTGCTCTTATGTGTGAAAGGTCCTAACCCGGATCTAGTGTACCTTAGGTAAATGGCAATAGACCAAGGAAACTGTACGACGTATATCGATACGGTTGATCTGGTGGCCATAGTTAGTGCGACTTCTTGGTTGGTGCTTATATTCCTTAAGTCAAGTTGAGGATAATATTGAGGCTGCCATATGTTGTCAATGCACTAACTGACTTTTAGAACCCTAGTTAACTCATCTTGGCCTTTAGAAAGTAGTGAGGTAACCGGCTTTGGTGCAGACTGAAGTTGGTTGACACTCGATACTACGCTCATTGAGATCTTAAACTTGGAGGGTTTTGGTTGGCAAGTAAGTTGCCTTCTGAACAACCACCCTTGTGAAGGATCAATGATATTGAGATCCCTTAGAACCTGGTTACTTTTGTAGGACAGGATGAACCATCTAACTTCAGGGGAGGGTACTTGCCTTTGAACCTCATGCAAGCCTTTAAACCTAGGGCTATGGTGTGACTTGTTTGTGTGTGCCACATGTTTGTGATTGAGCATGACATCATGACATCATCATGCATCATAAGCATATCATTTTCCCTAACCATTTCAAGGACCAAAGGATTCATCTTTGTTCTTTGTTGCAGGTCATGGCTTCTGCTCGTAGAAACACCATCAGGATCAACTTTGTAGGGATACCTGCTAAGCTCAAGGAGTTGGTTTCCCTAGTGCCTGATCATTCCCAGTTCAACAAGAGACATGGTCACTTATTGGATCTAGTTACTTCAGGGTTCAGTGAAGACATGATGAGTGTGCTGTTTCAGTTCTTTGACCCTAAGCACCATTGCTTTACATTTCCTGATTATCAGCTGGTTCCAACCATGGAGGAGTTCTCTAAACTTCTGGGTATACCTGTTCTTGATCAGAAGCCATTCACAGGCTTAGAGAAGGAGCTTAAGCCAGAAGTTATTGCTGCAGCTCTACATCTGAAGAAGTCTGACATTGTTCTAGAGACGAGAAGTGGAGTTAAAGGTATTCTTGCCAAGGTATTAGTGGATAAAGCTCAAATGTTCTTGAAGGCTATGAGCTACGATGCTGTTGAGGAGATCTTAGCCTTATTGATTTATGGCTTAGTGTTGTTCCCCAATCCTGATCAGTTCATAGACGTTCATGCCATCAACATATTCCTGAGTCACAATCCAGTGCCTACCTTACTTGGAGACATCCTACATTCTCTTCACACCCGTACTACAAGGGCAAGAGGAACTTTGATGTGCTGCATACCTTTACTTTCTAGGTGGTTTATTTCTCACCTTCCTCGCTCAGTAATGAAGAATGAGCAAGGGTTCAGATGGTCCAAGAGGATCATGTCACTTTCTCACTCAGACATCCATTGGTGCTCCAGATCTATGGAGAATGTCACCATCATTGACCGTTGTGGGGAGTTTCCTAATGTGCCACTTCTAGGCATAAGAGGAGGCATCACCTACAACCCATCTCTAGCTTTACGACAGTTTGGTTACGCCCGGAGCGATGGTCCACATGACATGTTGATTCAGGGCATTGTGTTTGATTACGACAACGATCTTCAGGGTTACCGTCAGAGATTCATCCGAGCTTGGGGAAAGGTAAACAGGATTGACAGCAAGACACTGGAGCCTAAGTACACTATTCCTATGGAGGCTTATCTCAGATGGGTACGATCTCGTGCTCAGACACTCATGATGCCATATCCTGCCGTCCTACCAGTTACCATGGAACCTGTTGCTGAAGGAGACACAGCTTATACCATCCTTCACCCAGACATGCCTACTGATATGGAAGACTTGCAGAGATCATGGATCCAACTGAAAGAGCAAAGGGATACTTTCGAGGCTCATTACAAAGCAAGCCAAGCAAGGATCCTAGAGCTAACAAAGCTACTTCATGAGGAACGAAACCTCAACTCATACCTCAACACAAAGAGGAAACGTCCATGGGAGACTTAAAACCCCATCTTTTGTACTTATTTCGTTTTCATTTTTTGTAAGCCTAAAAGGCAAAACAAGTTATTACTAATAAAAAGTTACTTTCTTGTTTGTTTAAGCAAATTTAAATCCTGCGGTCCTTGAAAACATTGCATATGCATTCCCATATCATTGCATCACAGGTTTATAATTGTGCACAGGTTTCTCATCTTCTCGCTGTTTATTTCAGCAATGGCTCTTGAACAATCAGTTAAGGATCTCCAGGCACAGAATGCACAGTTCCAAGAGCTGATCCTGAACCTATCCAAGGGGCAGGATGAATTGAAGACACTGCTGGCCAAGAAGACTAAGAAGGCTAGAAGGTCTGCTGGGTTGCTCAACATGGGAAGAAGGTTCAAAGGTCCGGTCAAGACCAAGGAACATGTTGAAGACTATGAATCTGAAGAATCTGAGCAGGAGAGAGGCAGTCTCCACAACACTATGGGGGACTCTGATTCTGAGGCTAACTACTACCATGAGCCTAACGAAGACAAATTCAAGATGCTGGTGGATAGAATGGATGCTATGGAATTACAGAAATCATCTGGGCTGGATTTTGAGGATTTGAGCTTGATATCTGGGGTGGTCATACCCATTGGGTTCAAAGTTCCTACATTTGTTGTCTATGATGGGGTCTCTTGTCCCAAATTGCATCTGAGGTCTTATGTCAGAAGAATGCAACCCCACACTGCTGATAAAAAGTTGTGGATCCATTTCTTTCAAGAGAGTTTATCTGGAGCTCAGCTAGAGTGGTACTATCAGTTGGAGAGTGTCAACATCAGAGATTGGAATGACCTTGCTGAAGCTTTCTACAAGCAGTATCAATACAATGCTGACTTAGCCCCCACTCGCATGCAGCTTCAAAGCATGTCTATGGGTGCCAAAGAAAGCTTTAAGGAGTATGCTCAGAAGTGGAGAGACTTAGCTGGAAGAGTTCAACCCCCTTTGACTGATAGGGAGTTGGTTGATATGTTCATGTGTACGCTGAATGGTCCGTTTTACAGTCATCTCATTGGAAGCTCATCATCTGGCTTCACTGAGTTGATCATGACAGGAGAGCGAGTAGAGAATGGTATCAAGAGTGGTAAGATCCAAGTGGGCACTTCTTCATCAGGTGCTGCAAAGAAGCCTCCCACTGGGAAGAAAGAATCTAATGCTGTGTATGGTCAGCCTGATCGTAACAGAAGGCATCAGTCTGTTAGTGCAGTTCATATTTCAAATCCAACTCCTGCAACAACAGAGCAGCCTCAAGGCAACCAACAGAAGGCTAGAAGACAGTTCACGAAGATCAACATGTCAATGGCTCAGGCATTGCAACACTTGTTGAAGGCTGAACTTATTACCCTGAGGGAGGCTCCTCAGAATCCCAATGTTACCTCTCCCAAGTACAATCCCAATGCACGATGTGCATATCATTCAAACTGTCCAGGACATGATACTAATAACTGTTGGGTCTTGAAGAACAAAATTCAGGATATGATTGATGCTGGAGAAATTGAGTTTGATCCACCAGGTACTCCAAATGTGATTACAGCTCCAATGCCAAATCACGAGAAGACTGTCAACGCCATTGATGAAGATATTGATGAAGATCTGCATGTCTATTCAGTTATGGAGTTGAGCACACCGTTGTCTGTTATCAAAAAGAGGTTAGTACAAGCTGGGATCTTTCCAGGTTGTCATGAAGATTGTCTATATTGTACCTATAAGCCGGATAGTTGCTTCATTTTGAGAGATGGGATTCAACGTCTCATGGATAAATATACTATAGTGTTTGAAAGAAGACCAGCATCTGTAGAAAGTATGGTGGATCATCTGACTCAGGGTAAGAAGATTGAAGAGGTTGACATGGTTGACAAAGTACCACTAAGAAGCACTTCAAAGGGTCCCATTAAAATCACTCATCAGGGCCCAATCAAGATTACTGCTGAAGGTCCTGTGAAAGTTGTTGCTGAAGCCAGAGTAGCTCCTCTGATCATTACCACTCCTGGTCCTATTTCTTATACATCTGACAAAGCTGTGCCTTGGCACTATGGGTCTGATGTTTACATCCATGGTGTCAAGCAGGAGCCTTTACCTGATATGCCTGTTGACATTGATAATATTGCTGGATCTAGCAAGATCACTCGTAGTGGAAGAATCTTCTCTCCTCCAGTTGCTTCTAAGAGTGCAGTTACTCCTGCCGTTACTTCCACCACTGATGCTCGGGGCAAGGGTCCTGTTATTGAGCCTGTATCTACTAATGTGCCAGCTGCTGATGACCTCTCTAAGCAGATGGAAGAAGTATTGAAAATCATTCGCAAGAGTGATTATGATATTGTTGATCAGCTGGGGCATACTCCCTCAAAGATTTCTATGCTCTCCCTGTTATTATGTTCTGAGGCTCATGCCAAGTCATTGATCAAGTTTCTAAAGATGGCTCATGTACCCAGTGCAATTTCTGTGGACCAGTTTGAGAATTGTGTTTCTCACCTGACCTATGACAACGGGTTAGGATTTTCTGATGCTGACTTGACCCCTGCCAAGAGGGATCATAACAGGGCCTTGCATATTTCAATTGAATGCAGGGGCACCACCCTGTCTCATGTGCTGATAGACAATGGTTCCTCTCTGAATGTATTGCCTAAGGAAGTCCTGAACAAGCTGAGTCCTGAAAATACGGTATTGAAGCCCAGTAATATTGTGGTAAAGGCTTTTGATGGTTCTAGAAGAGTAGTGCATGGGGAAATTGATCTTCCAATCAAGGTTGGCTCTTAGGTGTTTACTGCTACATTCTATGTGATGGATATTCGTCCTTCGTACTCATGTCTGCTTGGTCGTCCCTGGATCCATGGGGCAGGTGCTGTGACCTCCACATTACATCAAAAGTTGAGATATCCGGTGAATGGAAAAGTTGTTACTGTCTTTGGAGAGGAAGAATACTTTGTCAGCCATGTAAACACTTTCAAGTATCTGGAAGTAGAAGGTGAATACATTGAAACTCCATGTCAGTCATTTGAAGTGGTTCCCTGGGCTGTTAAGGATTGTGTGACTCCTCCTGCTGTGAAGAAGGTTCCTGTGGTCATCAGAAACCCTCCAACAATGGCAATGGCCTCCCTCAATGATGCAAAAGCTGTGGTGGAAGAAGGTGGTTGTACTATTTGGGGTCAGCTTCCTGATATTCCATACAAGTCTGACAAGTTTGGTTTGGGTTTCACTGCAGAGTCCCAGAAGGCTGTCCGTCGTGCCCATGCTGTTCGTATCACCAATCAAGGGGTTATCAATGCTGTGGGAGATCAAGATGAAGACTACAACTTGGAGGCATGGATTTTTCCTACTGTGGGTGCTGGACTCAATAATTGGACAGCTGAAGATGTTATCCCTATCTCCTTTAGTCAGGAGTAAATACTATTACTGTGTTATGTTTTTAAATTTATAATTTCTGGAACAATTAAAACTTTCAAGCCATGTGCCTTACCCGGGGCACAATGGTGTGCTTGTTACGGGTTGTCATTTCATTTGCATACTTCATTCAATAAAATCAGTGGACGTTTCGTTTTCATAAATATTGTGTTCCTTGTCTTTCTTTTTCTTTTATTTTTGCTTTATCAGCTATGTGTTCTTACACACACCCACGTCACTAAAACGCAGATCCTCATCCACTCTGGATCCAGTTGATAACAGTTTTACTATTGCCAATTACAATTTCGAGAATCCGATCTATCAAACTGAAGACGGAGACGAGGACGATTGTGAAATACCTGTAGAGCTTGCTAGGTTGTTACAACAAGAAGAGAAAGCTATACAGCCACATGAAGAGCCAGTCGAAGTTGTGAATCTGGGAACTGAAGAAAACAGAAAAGAGGTCAAGATAGGGGCTGATTTAGAGGACAGTGTCAAGAGCAGGTTGGTTCAGATGCTACGTGACTATGTGGAGATCTTTGCTTGGTCTTATGAAGATATGCCAGGGTTGGATACAGACATTGTGGTTCACCGTTTGCCAGTGAAAGAGGATTGTCGTCCAAAGAAGCAGAAGGTTCGTCGTATGCGTCCTGAAATGTCAGAAAAGATCAAAGCAGAGGTAATGAAACAGTTCAATGCAGGGTTCTTGGCCGTAACTTCTTATCCTCAGTGGGTTGCAAATGTGGTACCGGTTCCTAAGAAGGATGGTAAGGTACGCATGTGTGTAGACTACAGAGATCTGAACAAGGCTAGCCCTAAAGATGACTTTCCACTTCCTCATATTGATATCCTGGTAGACAACACTGCTCAGCATAAGGTATTCTCTTTTATGGATGGTTTCTCTGGTTACAATCAAATCAAGATGGCACCTGAAGATATGGAGAAGACTACATTTGTGACACAGTGGGGCACCTTTTGCTATAAGGTAATGCCATTTGGTTTGAAGAATGCAGGGGCAACATATCAGCGTGCTATGGTGGCTTTGTTTCATGATATGATTCATCATGAGATAGAGGTATATGTGGATGATATGATAGCCAGGTCTCAGAATGAAGAACGACATCTTGATCATCTGCACAAGTTGTTTGAGAGGTTGAAGAAATACAGGTTGAGATTAAATCCAAACAAGTGTACTTTTGGAGTTAGATCTGGAAAGCTCCTGGGTTTCATTGTCAGTGGAAAAGGTATTGAAGTGGATCCTGCAAAAGTGAAAGCTATACGAGAGATGCCAGCTCCCCGTACTGAGAAGGAGGTTAGAGGTTTCTTGGGACGATTGAACTACATTGCAAGATTTATTTCCCAATTAACTACCATCTGTGAGCCAATCTTCAAGTTGTTGAGGAAAGATCAGGTGATGGAATGGAATGATGAGTGCCAGACTGCCTTTGATGAAATCAAGAGATATTTGCTAGAACCTCCAATTTTAATGCCACCAGTTGATGGAAGACCCTTGATTATGTATTTAACAGTATTAGACAACTCAATGGGGTGTGTATTGGGGCAACATGACGAGTCTGGTCGAAAAGAGCAGGCAATATACTACCTTAGCAAAAAGTTTACCGACTGTGAAACAAGATACTCACTGCTCGAGAAAACTTGTTGCGCTTTGGCATGGGCTGCTCGCCGACTAAGACAGTATATGTTGACCCATACTACCTTGTTGATTTCGAAGATGGATCCAATCAAGTACATATTTGAGAAGCCTGCATACTGCAATGAGATTGACACTGAAGGGGCAGAGGAGAAGCCTTGGTTCTATGAAGTGAAAAACTATCTTGAAGCTCAGGAGTTCCCTGAAGGGGCATCTGTCAAAGATAGGAAGTTCCTGAGAAGGTTTTCTGCTAAGTTCTTTCTGAGTAATGGCATTCTGTATAAGCGTAATCATGATTCAACTATGCTTCGTTGTGTGGATAAGAAGGAAGCTACAGAAATTATGGAAGAGATGCATGATGGGACCTTTGGCACTCATTCTAGTGGTCATACCATGGCAAAGAAGATTTTGAGAGCAGGTTACTATTGGTCTACCATGGAAGCTGATTGCTATCAACACTCCAGAACATGTCACAAATGTCAAATCTATGCTGATAAAGTACATGTACCTCCATCTCCATTGAATGTGTTGACTGCTCCTTGGCCCTTTGCCATGTGGGGCATTGATATGATTGGTGAGATCAGGCCTACTGCTTCTAATGGGCATCGTTTCATCCTGGTTGCTATTGATTACTTCACGAAGTGGGTAGAGGCAGCTTCATTTGCATCTGTGACTAAGAATGTTGTGGCTCGGTTCATTAAGAATAATCTCATATGTAGGTATGGTATCCCTGAAAGGATTATCACTGACAATGGCTCTAATCTGAACAACACTATGATTACTGATCTCTGTACGCAGTTCAAGATTAAGCGTCACAACTCTTCTCCGTATCGTCCAAAGATGAATGGGGCAGTTGAAGCTGCTAATAAGAACATTAAGAAGATTGTACAGAAGATGACTGTTACTTACAAGGATTGGCACGAGATGTTACCATTTGCTCTGCATGGTTATCGTACTACAATACGTACTTCAACAGGGGCAACCCCATTCTCCTTAGTCTATGGTATGGAAGCAGTTCTGCCTATTGAAGTTCAGATCCCCTCCTTGAGAATTATGAAGGATGCAGGCTTGGATGAAGATGAGTGGATTCAGACTCGACTTGACCAGATAAATTTGATTGATGAGAAAAGGTTAGCAGCAGTTTGTCATGGCCAGATGTACCAGAAACGGATGATCAAAGCTTTTAACAAGAAGGTTAAGCCAAAGGTATATCAGGCTGGTGACTTGGTAATCAAGCGTATCATATTACCACAGGGTGATCCTAGGGGCAAGTGGACTCCAACGTATGAGGGACCATTTGTAGTCAAGACAGTGTTCTCAGGAGGTGCCATGATACTGACTATAATGGATGGTGAAGACTTCCTACAACCTGTAAACGCAGACATAGTTAAAAAATACTACGCATAAAAAGAGACCCGCTAGGTTGACAAGCCTAGGCAAAAATAAGGGCATCCCGGCAAACCAAAAGGGTTTGGGCAAAAATTAGGGATATATATATAAAAAGATGTACACCCGGCAAGTCGAAAACCTGAAAAGGCGGCTTGGGCAAAAAAGGGTATCCCGGTGGATTGAAAACCTGAAAGGGCAATCCAGGCAAAAGTTAGGGATTAAAGCGTATGACTATGTCTCGTTTGGATCACTCATGAAACTGCAACCAGTTGTATTACTTACTCAAGCTCAAACAGATAAAGCTCAATCCAATCGTTTTCGTCTCAACAGCAAGAAGATGAGATACTTGAGTGGCAATAGTAGAATTGAAACTCAATAGGATTATTTCCCACATAGCTGATTCTTTTTGTAAAACTTCATGACCAAATTCTCTTACTAGGGTTTATGTCTCCTTGTACAAACTTACCCGTGTATGGGTCACTTTTGATATAAATAAACTCCATCCTTTGAATCCAGATTTACTTTTACCCTATTTACATAAGCGAAACGTCCATTGGTTGTGTTTGAATGTATGTATGCCTTTGAATATGATTGATGTTTACCAAAAATGCATGTATGCTTTTAATATGATTGATGTTTACCAGAAATGCATGAAAATGCAGTAATAGTATTTACTAAGGACGAACGAGGGAAGGATTTCAACGAAGCTTCGCCGGTTCATCTTTACAAGACAGTAGGACTAATCCATTTTCACAAAGTCTAATCTCCCCTGGAATTTATATCCATCTCTTTTATCCTCATACGGATATACGGGAAATTACTTTCCAATAAGGGCACGATGAACGAAGACGGGATGTTATACTTATCCTACTATCAAACGAAAACGAAGGTTATCTATACCTTGTTATCCCCAACAACGGGAGGTTATCTATACCTTGTTATCCCCAGCAGACGGAGGGTTATATATTCTTCAACAACGAATCGGGATTTATTTTTCTTGGCCAGCAGTTGTTATACAAGGATATCCAGACACTTCCAGCAGTGTCATATCATACATACATCATTTACATCATACCATAACATATATATCTATAGTACATTACCTAAGTGCATCATGTCATACATGCATACATAAAGCATAAACTAATGTTGTTATACAGAATGCTACCTTGTTTTCAGGTTAATTATCCAACAAACAAGCTTATGATCTTTGGGACTGCTTTATTGTAACCTCAGGGTTACTTTATCCTCCTGATGAGCTTCTTATTACTTTGGGACTGCTTTATTGTAACCTCAGGGTTATTTTATCCTCCTGATAGCCTCTCATGACTTCAAGACTGCTTTAGAGCTACTGATTGCTCTATCCTCCTGAAATCATCCTATTACTTCAAGACTGCTTTAGAGCTATTCATTGCTCTATCCTCATGAGGTCATATTACTACTTCAAGACTGCTTTAGAGCTATTCATTGCTCTATCCTCCTGAAGCCATCTAATTATTTCAAGACTGCTTTAGAGTTCTCCATTGCTCTATCCTCCTGAAATTACATTATTATTTCAAGACTGCTTTAGAGCTATCCATTGCTCTATCCTCCTGAAATCATTACTTCAAGACTGCTTTAGAGCTATTGATTGCTCTATCCTCCTGAAGACATATCACATTATTATTTCAAGACTGCTTTAGAGCTGTTGATTGCTCTATCCTACTGAAGCCATTCTATTACTTCAAGACTGCTTTAGAGCTATTGATTGCTCTATCCTCCTAAAGCCATTATTACTTCAAGACTGCTTTAGAGCTATTGATTGCTCTATCCTCCTGAGGTCAGATTTATCACTTCAAGACTGCTTTAGGGTTATCATTATTGATTGCTCTATCCTCATGAAGACATGCTGTTACATCAGTATTACTCCAGACTCCTGACAGTTCTCATTATACTACTGAAGAACTTTCCCCTAGTGGCATCTTTAAGCCCACTCAATCATGTTCAACCAACCATCAATATCACTCCATGCACTGGTGAGTGCAAATTTTTGGGCTTTTGTGTTCAATCCCCTTCAACCTTCCAGGTTACGACTGGCAAATATACCAATCTAACCCCTCAGGTTTCAGAAAATTGAACAGGGGCAGCTGTTGCACCCCAAAATTTGCCCTCACAATACAAGACTTTGTGTTCCAAGAAGGTTCACAAGGTTCACAAAATTCATAATTGGTCAGAAGAGTTGACAATTCCCTCAGACAATGCACCTCCTAAGCAGTGCATCCAAAACTAGGGTTTTGACTTTAATCAGGCTAAATGGACTTCCAAGACTTCAAGTGAGCTTCATAACATCTTATATGTGTATAAGAACCCCCATGTCAAGTTTCAAGACTTTTCTCAAAAGTTTGCTCAGTCAGATGATCAGATAAGTCAAAAGCAGTCAATGCAGTTAAAAGGTCAAACTGAGGTCAACTGTGGTCAAACCAAAGTCAAACTTCATGATTTTTTTTTTGCCAACATCAAAGAGAGGTTGGGTGAGAAATATTATCATAATAACTGTAATACCCCAAATTTTGCCCTAAGATTTGTCGTCGCATTTCATTGCATTTAATCAATTACTAACAAATTTGTGTAGTCGTTTGACTTTTTGCAGGTAAATATCATATGGCATGCATTTTTTTTCTAAAAAGTAAAAATGGCACAATTGGCAGGAGGACATGTGTAAGGAGTTATGAGTGTGAGAGGTTGAGAGTTCGAATCTCACCTTTGTCATTTTTTTTGTTTTTTATTATTTTTACTCTAAATTTTTCTATCTTTCATTAAAAAAATAACAAAGATAGTTTTTTATTATTATTTAATTATTATTTTCGTATTTTAATTAAATCATTTTTTAAAATATTATTTTTTTCACTTTTTTCTAAATTATTCATAAAAATATCCAAAAAATCATAAAATAAAAAATATTGAAAAAAATTTTGTTCTTTTTATAATATTTTTTATTTTAGGAATCAATAGGATTATTAGTTTTTATTTTAAGTTTATTTTAATTATTTTAAATTATTTAAATTTTATTTTTTCTTAACTAATTATTTAGTTTGGGCTTTAAAATGGGCTTTAGGGACATTATTGACAATTTGGTGTTAACCCTAATTTGTTCCCTATATATACATGTGTTGCCTTGTTGGAAAAGAGGGGAGAATGAAAAAAAACCTAAGAGGAGTGAGTGCCGTTTGCCGTTATTTAGTTTTCTTCTTCATCCATTACTATTGTTTCTTTTTCTTCATCGTTTACCGTTATTTCTTTTCCTTCATCTATTACTGTTGTTTCTTTTTCTTCATCTTTTACCGTTATTTCTTTTTCTTCATCTATTACCGTTATTTCTTTTTCTTTATCTATTACTGTTACGTTTATATATATATAATTTTTAAATTGTTAGAGTTTATATATATAAGATTTTTGATCGAATTATGTCGATACGATGTTTGCACATTTGTGTGCATGACGCGTGACATTTGTGTTAGTTCGATCTGGTTGCGATGATCGCATTTTTGTGTGAGCAATAATACTATTTTTTGCTTAATTTCTTTTTCTTTGCGATAAATTTTGTTTCGTCCGATTTAGATCTGGTTGCGATGAGCGCATTTCTGCGTTAGCAACATTGTTGGGTTATTTGGCACATTTAAAATTCATTATTGCTTTATTATTATTATTATTATTATTATTATTATTATTATTATTATTATTATTATTATTATTATTATTATCATTATTTATTATTATTATCATTATTATCATTATTATTACCATTATTATTATTATTGTTATCATTAATTTATTAAAATTTGTTATAATATAAAAATCTGTTTTTTAAAATAAATAACATTAACATCTTTTCCAAATTAATATGAAAACCTATTATTTTTAAGAAAAACTTTTTTTTAGATAAATTTAAAATAATAACTAAAATCTTTTTTTAAAATAATAACTAGAACCGTTATTTATTTTATTTTATTATTGTTCAATTCAAATTTCATTATCATATTGTATCTGCTCCTCTCATGTAACCTCGCGAACTTAACAATCGCTCTTTAAATTCTGCCTTTAAATTTCTGCTTGCATGGTTTAAATTATGACATTATCTCTCTGTTTGCATGATTCAATTATCTCACGCGTTTACTATTATTTCTGTCACATTGCACACATCCGAAGGTTGGGTCTAACTGTTTGGCCGCCGCGCCAATAGTCCGTAAAACTTCACACATTCAATTTCAAATCCTCAAAACTACAAACTACAAACCCTAATTTTCACAAATGCCTCGCCGCAGGCAAAATTACAATTTTACCCTTAGCATTAGGTCAAAGAGCCGCCGCGCTCATTTTAGGGTTTCCCGCCGTGGAATCCCTAATTTAACCCTAATTACAACTTAACATTTCAACGTAGAGATTTGGAGTTTCTACACTCCACGTAAGCGTGTCCTTAAGATGCGTTTATTCCCCTTGAGACCTTGACCACAGTCAAGAAGTTTCTAACCTCCCTATTGAGGGGAACTACGATTACTCTGATTCCACTCCCGTAAGGATACGTAGGCACAAGATGCGATGTCTTGCCGAGTAAACTTAGAATTAACCCCCTTTATTATTTATTATTGCTTATTTATATTTTATTTATCTTTGCTATTTAATTATTTTGCTTATTATTTTGTAATTGTTTCTTGGATGTAAAGTTGTTTAATTATTTAATTATTATTATGGTTAGTAATTAGGGAGTGTAACAACATGTATGTAATATTAAAATAAATTTAGATCACTTTTAAATAAAGATAATTAAAATAAACACGTCACACACGTAAGTCGATTTTAATCGCCGTCTCACTTCCTAAGGATATCCCTCAAGTTGCCTACGAATAATGGTTAAGTGGGGTGTATAAAGCAAGTCCCTCAAATAGAAAAATCATCAAAGTCCCTTATGGTTGCCTTTACGAATCGAGTCCCTTTCGAAAAATGATGATGGTCCCTTATATGTGCTTATTACATCCCACAATGGCCTTCAAAGTCAAATTGTCCCTCACATGTCCCTTAACATCCAAAGTAAGGACTACCTACTCCATTATAGTAGGGATAGTCTTACTAAAGGAAAGAATGAAGAATAAGAAAGACCTTTAAACATTAGGGTAGGTTACTCCTAGGTGCTTGCTCACTTCAAAATTGTTTCGCACTTAAACAAATTTTCAACAAGTTTTCAAACAAGTTCTTAACACATCCTTACATGGATTATTTATTAACTATTCTGAAAATTTTCTATTCACACACTACAATTTCAAAACAATTCAAAAGTGAGCTTAAGTACCTAAGAGCCCATGGATAACCATGGATGAAAAGGATGCTAATACCTTCCCTTTTCATAACCTACCCCCCGGACCCAAAATATTCTCTAAGGTCTTTCCTGTTCTTTTATAACCTTTCCTTATGGATAAAATAAAAGTCGGTGGCGACTCTTGCTATCCGCAACATTGTTTAAAGTCAGTTCACCGTGTTACAATATGCAACGTATTCGCTCCTAAGTCATAGTCTTTAGTGCAACATGAATTAAAAACACAATTCAATTCACTTCTTCTTCATAAAAGACTAAAAAAAAACATCAAACTTTTTTTTATCCTTCGGGATTAACTAAAAACCATTTTCAGAGAGAGTGTTGTTAACTCTTGGTTCTACCGCAAACAGGTAACGCCTAAGTCTCCAATGGTCGAGCAGCAATACACCTAACTGCTAGAACTAAGGTTTAACCCTACTCGGTTAAAACACTTGAACCAATTTGTGGTCGTGTCATCCCGAACTATGTTTGCTCTGATTTCTCATACCAGATGAGGATACGTAGGCACAAGACGGCGATATCTTGGCGAACAACCTTCCCCACCTTTCACCCATAGTTTTCTGAACTACGTTGACTCTGACTTTCCCATTGCACGAGGGAGTACATAGGCATAGAGCGGTGATGCTCTATCGAGTCTTTTTTCTTTCTTTTGTCCCTGTGACCTATAGTTTAGATAGATTAACACCTTTTTAGATAGATAACAATCTTGGATCCCGTCGAGTACGACGGATGTGAGGGGTGCTCATACCTTCCCCTTGCATAACCGACTCCCGAACCCAAGATTTGGTTGCGATGACCTGTCTTTTCCCTTTTTTGTAGGTTTTCTCTGATCGTTTCCTTTCCCTCTCTTTGGGATAAATAACGAATGGTGGCGAATCTTCTGTCCTTGTCGGCCCCTCTTCACAGCGATGCGACAATTATCATCTTCAAAAATTGGAGGTATTAGAATCTTTAGGATTTCTGAATAAGAATTTTGTTCCATCTCCATTTCTCTTATCCATTCGTCGATGATGTCTAGCAGACAAACGGTATCGTCTATAGCTGGTGCTTGTAAGAATTGTGTCAAAATAAATTCGACATTTTCTTCACCCACTTCAAAAGTTAGCTTACCTTTCTTTACATCTATAATGGCTCCGGCTGTATCTAAAAATGTCCTTCCTAATATGATAGAAGTGTTGGCATCCTCTTTTATGTCCATGATTATGAAATCAGTAGGGATATAGAATTGACCTATACGTACCGGAACATTTTCTAGTATTCCTATAGGGAATTTAACAGAACGATCGGCAAGTTGTACAGACATCTTAGTTGGTCTTAATTCTCCCATATCAAGCCTTTTGCATATGGTTAAGGGAATTAAGCTAATACTGGCTCCTAAGTCACATAGAGCTTTATCTATGACAAATTTTCCAATTACGCAAGGTATGGAAAAACTACCTGGATCTTTCAGCTTAGGAGGCATTTTATTTTGGAGTATCGCGCTACACTTAGCAGTAAGCGTAACGATTTCATTATCCTCGATCTTTTTCTTATTTGTTAAGATTTCTTTAAGAAACTTAGCATATGAGGGCATTTGGGTGATAGCTTCTGTAAAGGGTATTGTGATATTCAATTGTTTCAGAAGTTCAACGAATTTCTTGAACTGCCCTACGTTTTTAAATTTAGTAAATCTTTGAGGATAATGAATAGGAGGTTTATAAGGTGGTGGAGGCACATATGGTTCTTCTTTTTCTTCGGCCTCTTGGTCACTACCTTCTTTCTCCTTTATGTTTTGGTCAGTTTTCTTTTCAGTCACTTTTCTAGGATTTTGATACATGGCTGGATTCTCAAGTCTCAAGTCAGTTGGTTCGTCCAATTTTGTACCAATTCGTAGTATGATAGCATTTGCATGTCCTTTTGGATTAGGTTGCGGTTGTCTAGGAAATGTGCTTGCAGGAGCAGCAGTAGGTGCTTGTTGTTGTGCCACTTGCGAAATTTGGGTTTCAAACATTTTGTTGTGAGTGGCTAAAGCGTCTACCTTGTTTGATAATTGTTTAATTTGCTCACTAGTGTGTATGTTTTGATTCAAGAAGTCTTTATTTGTTTGAGCCTGAGCGGCTATGAAGTTTTCCATCATCAATTCAAGGTTAGATTTCCTATGAGCGTTTTGAGCAGCTACGGCAGATTTTTGATATCCTGGTGGTACAACAAGTGTTTGTCCAGGTGCATACAATGCATTATTATTTTTGTACGAAAAGTCCGGATGGTTTTTCCAACCTGGGTTATTGGTATTTGAGTAAGGGTTTCCTTGAGCATAATTCACTTGGTCTATAGAAACTCCAACTAAAAGTTGACATTCAGGAGCAGCATGCCAAGGAATTCCGCATAACTCGCAGTTTGGAGCTACGGCAACCACAGTGGCTGTAGGGGTTATAGTCAAACTTTCAATCTTTTGGGTGAGAGCATCTACCTTTGCATTAACTTGGTCAAGACTGCTTATGTCGTACATACCACTTTTTGTTGGAGGTTTCTCTACTGAGGCTCTTTCACTCCCCCACAGATAGTGGTTTTGAGCCATACTTTCAATAAGTGCATAAGCCTCATTGTAGGGTTTATCCATTAGTGTGCCACCTGCGGCGTCTATTGTCAATCTTGTGTTATACAAGAGACCATTGTAAAAAGTATGAATGATCATCCATTCTTCTAGGCCGTGATATGGACAAATCCTCATCATGTCCTTGTATCTTTCTCATGCTTCAAAAAGAGATTCATTGTCCTTCTGTTTGAATCCATTTATTTGGGCTCTTAGCATAACCGTTTTGCTAGGTGGGAAATATCGTGCTAAGAATACTTTCTTCAACTCGTTCCACGTATTGGCAGATGCGGACGGTAGAGACTGGAGCCAAGCTCTAGCTCTAGCTCTTAATGAAATGGGGAAAATACGTAGCCTTATCGCTTCAGGGCTGACACCATTTGCTTTCACTGTGTCTGCATATTGCAAGAACACTGACAAATGTAAGTTCGGATCCTCCATGGGATTTCCTGAAAATTGGTTTTGTTGTACAACAAACAACAACGAAGGTTTTAGCTCGAAGGTATTTGTCTCGATGGGAGGAGCAGAAATATTGTTATGTGGCTCATCCTACGAAGGGATGGCATAATACTTTAGGGGTCTATTCTGAGGTTCTTCAGCCATAGGTACTGATAATTCTGGAAAGGAAATTTCATATGGGGGAAGGTTATACTTAATTCAGAGTTCGTTAATGCGGCATCTTAAACTGATAAAATGCTCGATGTCGTCAATTGGTTTCACAAGCTTCTCACCTTTAGAGCGAGTGTTTGGCATATAATCGACGATTAAAATGGGGAAATAGTTGTCTTAGTCTATACTACGCAACACTAACGTTACGATATCGACTTAATTGGTCCCTGGCAACGACGCCAAAAACTTGATCGGTTATTTAGTATGCCTAAATGTTTCACGACTGCAGGTGCATAGTCTGATCGTATAGTTTTAAAAGATTATCGAACCCAAAGGACCAAGAGTCGATCTACCACTATCTAATGCTACTATATAAAGCTAAGGCTAATGAATTTGTAATTTTTGGGGTGCGAAAAATAAAATAAGTGCCGAATTAAAATTCTAATTAAAATAAGATATTGCTAAATATCGGTATATAATCTTTATCAATCATCGGGGGTTCGATAATTCGTGGACATTTAGTTTTTAAAAAGAAAGAATTGTTATTCTGTAGAAAATACCCATATAAAAGCCCTTATCTCACACTCTCGTTCTCTTGACTTAGAATATGCTTTTAAATTAAACTGCGGCTCTCGCTCTATCATTTTGCAGATAAAAACACTTTTTGGAACAAGATAAATCCTAAATAAACTCAAAGCGCTCTCGCTGTATTTAAGCCTAATGTTCTATTTCAACTATCCGATGAAAATCTCAAACTCTCGCTCTATTGATTTTAACCTTTGTTACTTTCTCACTCTCGTGACAAAAGTTATTAATTTTAGGCAAAAGAAACAGAGACCAGAAAACTATTATTTCATTTAAATTATACGTCACATTTTACTTGACCCCCTCCCACTGGTTGCGATTACATACCAATACTACAGGTTTTAGCCAGACATGGCTTTCATAATTTCACTAAGTTCGATCCTAGTACTAACCAGAAAGCAGAAGAAATACATAAAATTAAAGCAGTTAAATTAAGGCAGATAAAATAAAAACCTGGCAATTAGCAGAATTTAGATTTGATTTCTTGAAGGTCGGCTTGTATTGTCGGTACAATGTTTACAACCTTGATCGAATCAATCCTAAACTAATGACACATTAATTTGCCTTACAAAGCCTTAAAATAATACAGAGGAAAGTAAAAGCAGAAGGTAGAAAAAAACTAAAAAACTAAAACTAGAAAATAATGCGTGAAAAAGAAGGGTCTCGTTCTTCACAAACTACTCCCTTTTTATACTGTTAATGGGCTATTCTTGAGGCTTCCAATTTGGAGAGATTTCAGGAGAAAATGTAGTGGGAAGTTGAGAAAACGTGGGAAACTTCGTGCAGGAAATTTAGGAGAGGAAGTGGCAGGTGCCACTTCCCGTTCAAATAGGGGTGGGAGTTCCCACTTTCCTAATATTTAGGAGTGGCACTCACCACCCCTCTCTATGTGGCAACCGCCACTTTCCCTTCATGATATTGGTGGCAGGCGCCACCTCTCTTTAGTGTGGCAGGCGCCACATCCAAGTGGCAAGTGCCACTTGGTATGTGGTGGCCCCCACGCCTTTTCTTTCCTTTCTCTTTCTTTCCTTCTTCTTTCTTTCTTCTTCTTTTCTTTCTTTGATCTTTTCTTCCTCTTTTCTTTCCATTTTTTTCATTTATTTCTCCTTTTATACTTTTTTTCCAAATTTATAGTAACCTACAAAACAGGAAAAAAAACAGCAGTGTAATCGAAGATAAATCAAATAAAACAGTAAAAGAAACGGATAAAATTCATGCAAGTCAAGTCAAATATTCGATATAATTTTGCGCTACCACAAGGTCTCTCCTGAGCGGAGTCCTCATGCTAGGCATACAAGGAGAAATTCCTCGGAGACTAACACTACATGACCACCAATATAAAACTAGTGCTAAAAGGGATTCATAAAATCACGGACCCTTCATTAATCAAGTTGTACAACATGCTAGCTGTGTTACAACAAGATCTACGAATAGGTCTCCTCTAGGGGAGCTTTCATGCTAGGCACACAAGGAGCGAGTCCTTGGGGACTAACACTACTCAACTACCAATTCTAAGCTAGGTGTTCCCTATGCTTTTACCAAAGCTCGGCCGTAGAGCTTTACTCATGATGTTATCCCACAATCCAACAGGCAAGAAAGATAACATGCATATAAGAGAAATCAATAATAGAACAAATACGTAAGCAAGAAGAAAACAAGAAAACAAAGATAACACTCTTTGCAAATCCCTAAGATAGGCTCGACTCTCTCTTGCATGGATCAAAATCGTCCTCAGCAGCGTCGCCAGCTGTCCCACCTCGAAAAATCAATAAGAACAAGACCCTCATGCGAAAAGCGGGGAAACACGATTCGTCAGAGTCGCCACCGAACTTTATTCATCCCAAAAAGATAGGAAAAGAAAATATTGAGAAAACCTTTAAAAAGACAGATAAAAACACAGTCGTCGCAACCACGTTCTGAGTTCGGGAGACGGTTACGCAAGAGGAAGGTATTAGCACCCCTCACATTCTTTGTACTCAACAGGAATCTCTTAGTTCAATTTGCGATGGGCGTTATCTAAGCTTGCTTGTTTTCTTCTCAATGATAAATGTGAAACGATACGATTAAAGAATTTGATACGGAGGGAAATGGGTGGTTATAGTCTAGGGTGCTCGCTAAGGATTGGGGCCCTTGTGCCTACATATGCTCATTCGGGACGGGAATGAGAAATTAGAGCTCTCGTAGTTCGACTACAGGGGGATACGGAAGATGGAGGGAAGGTAGCTCGCAAACGGGGGAAAAGTAAAAGGTAGCTCGCCAAGATCATGGCAATCTTGTGCCTGTGTATCTTACATTTAGACGAGAATGAAAATTCAGAGCATCCGTAGTTCGTGGAGACGACCATGAAAAGAGAGGGGTTGAATTGGTTTGAGGTTTGATTGATTTTAGTTTGGAAACAAAAGATTGAATGACAAACAGCCTAAGGGGCGTGCCTCGAGAGCTGTCACTCAAGAATCTAAGGAATGCGAGATTCTAAGAACCCAGTTCTTTCGGGAGTTAATTGAAAATGTTTGAGGAAATATTGAACATTTTGAATTTGAAAGATTGAATGAACAATAACTCAAGAGGCGTCCCTCGAGAGCTACTCATTCGAAGATTCAAGGAATGTTAGACTCCAAAAATCTCCTTCTTTCGTAAGTTAATTGAGAAAATGTTTGAATAAGAATTAGGTGTTTTGAGACGAAAGGGTGAATGGACGACAACCCAAAGCGTGAGCCTCAAGAGCCATTCATTCGAAGATCCAAGGAATGCTAAACTCCAAGAATCTTCTTCTTTCGTTATTTGATTAAGAAACCATTTGAAAAATATTAATTCGAATAAGTTAGCGAAAAGATGTGGACTGCAAGGCAAAAGGAACTCGACTTATAAGTTTGAATAAAATACCACTTGACGTTGGATCAAGGATTTGATTGTATTAACGTGCAACGAGGATGGTTGAAAGAGGTTGATGAAAATAGCTCGACGAAGAATCATGGGTTTGGTTGTGAGAATCGATACTAGTCCCTAGAGGTGTTCCTAATAATGAAACCATGATGAAATGTGAGAGCTTGTGCGATAGGTTGATGGCGAATGCGTACGAGCAATCAACTTACAAGAGGTTTGAAGATGGTTTAATTTGTGAAATTCAAACAATTGAATGAATAACAACCCAAGGGGCATGCCTCAAGAGTCATTCATTTGAAGATCCAAGGAATGCTAGACTCCAAGAATCTTCTTCTTTCTAAGTTTGATCAAGAAAAATTTTGGTTACATATTTGAATCGAGTTAGGGTACGCGAAGAGCTCATTTACACGGGGCGAGAATATGAGGTTGAATTTGTTAAGTGTTTTAGGAGAAATGATTAGTATTCGATAAACGAGACGTTCGCCTTGCAACCAATTAATCAGGGCATCATCGAGATGCTTGATCTTAACGACACCTTTTTTATTCGATTAATTACGAAATATTGTTTGAATGGTCAACGAAAGTACCATATACAATGCTAGACTCCAATGACATTTCTTTGTCCAAATAATTAAGGAGCTTGTTTTAGAAACAAAAAGTCAAATGACACGCTACCCAAGGTGTGCGCCTCAATAGCGGTCATTCAAGAACCCAAAAAGTGTTAGACCTCAAGAATTCAATTTCTTCGCTATTTAATTAAGAAAAACATTTAAATATGGTACGTTAAGTATTGTAATCGGATTAAGATGATTAATAATAGAGTAAAGTAAAAAAAAAATCTCACTTTAGTTATATAATCAATACCAAACTAATTACTTAATTAGTCCATTAATAAAATAAAACTAATTAAAATTAAAGGAAAATATTTTGTTAAGAAAACACAAAAAAGATGGGCTTTGCACTTCGGCCCATGAGGCCATCCACCTGGCTTTGGTTCACTCTAAACCTTTCAATGAAGCTGACAATTTAATGTGTTGTGGGGATGCACTTATATTTATTACATGAATAAATTTTATTGTTTATAGTAAAAAAAGAAAAAGAGGATGAGAAACGAATGGAAGAAGAAACAGGGTCCATTAGAGACGTAACCGTTGTTTGTCACTACCAATGCTTTCATAATGCTATCAAACTCAGCAAAATCAATAGCTCATTGTTGCACCCTAAAATTTGTCCAACCTTTTCTTTCTAACTTGGCTTATTTTTCATATCATTTAGCATTTGCATTTGCATATAATTGGCTCTAGACAGGGGATTAAGATGTTGTTTTTGCCACTCAAGAGAAGATTTCTTGTTCAAGATCAAGCAAGGGTACCATTTGCCAGTCATCAAGGATTCACCATCATCAGAGTTGAGTCTCATAGCTCCTTGAGAATGGGGTTTGTGTTTGGGTGTCACCTCCTATATTGAGGATCATCAGAGGGTCATGAGTAGGGCTGGCAATGAACCAAACCAACTCGAAAATAGTTCGGAATTCGATTCGACAATTAAATCGTTGAACTAGGTTCATGAACCAAATGAGTTGAGTATGAGCGAAAAATTAAGTTCGTTAATTAAATGAACAGAACTTGAAATATACATAGTTCGACTCGTTAGGTTCATGAGTAAACTCGATTACATATGAGAAGAATTATATTGTTTTTAAGATTAGGTTTAAATATTTACTCCAAATCTTAGAAAGATTTAATCTTCAATTTAGTAGTTTTTGAACTAGACTCTCAAATTTATCTCTTGAAAGTTGTGTAGGTTTTGAATTAGTAGATTTCGAAGATAAAGTTAAATTTCAATATGATAACTTTTATTTTATTTTAATATTTTATATTTAAAAAATATATTTATTTAAAATGTCAAATATACTAAAAAATATATATTTTTAAAAAAATAGTTTTTAAGTCTGTGAATCATGTGAGCTGAACCTAATGAGATGAACCTAACGAGTTGAACCGAACTGTTCGTGAACTTGAAACGAGTCGAGTTTGAGCTTAAAAAAAAAGTTCGTGTCGAACTCGAACTCGAACCAATTCTTAACGAGTCGAGCCGAGCTGAGGTGAGTTCGACTCGACTCGACTCATTTCCAACCCTAGTAATGAGATTACCCATTTGGATAAGGCATAGCTCAAAAGCTCAATTTTCATCTTGAGTGTTCTCTTTGGAGTCTATATGGCCTCACAATTCATTTGCAAGAGCCTCAGGCAATGGATATGGAGTTAGAGTTTTCATCTAGTCAACCCAAAGTCAACTATGGACTTGAGGGGGTTCAAGACTTGGTTCTAGGTCATACAAGCCATGGGAAGTCATCATTAAGCATCTAGGATGTCTTGTTGAGATCAAATCAAGAAGACTCAAGAGTTCAAGGAGTTACTAAATTAGGGTTTTAGTTGACTTCAGTGTAACATCCCCTCTTTTGGTGCTTAACTTCAAGGACAATTTTCACTATGATACAAGTTCAATCTTATTTCCCCACAAATATGAGACTTGTTAATCACATTTCAAGATTTATTTTGAGTACAAGAACTCATCCATTGGGTTTGTACATCTCAAGTTATGGTTTCAACAAGTTGGTGTCATCAGATGAAAAGAATTCTGGTCAACTCAAAGTCAACTCAATTCCAAGACATTTTTCACATGGAACCAAGTTCTTTCTCACTTTCAAGTGAACATGAAAGTTGTTCCTAATTGTCTTAGCTTTCCAAAAATTCCTAGAAGTCATCATTCTCATGTATGGAACTCAAGTTATGGTCTTCACAAGGCAAGGGTATTTTTGGAAACTTCATTATAGGTCATTCACTTCAATGACCAATTTCATGCACTTCAAGGCCTCAAATCCATTTTTGTGCCACATGAAAGTTGTGTCACATTGCCTTAACTTTACAATGAACTCAAAATCCATTATTTTTGATGGTTTGTGTTATCATTTAGGCCATGATGAGCTTGAAATTTTGATTTTTGGACATGATAGGAGTTACTTACATTTCAAGTCATCATTTGAACTTATTTGTGAACTTTTTCACACCACATCATCCTTATAATGGTCATGATATATTTTACCTCATTTGGACCAACATTGAATCATCTATTATACCACCTTTTCACATATCATGCCTTATGAAGTAGTGAACAAAACATAGTACAAATGCATTCTCAATGACCAAGACCACTCTCTTTCATTTCTACACACCCAATTATACCTATTTGCTGACCAAAAGGAATGGAAAGAGGCTTAACCCGTGTGTGTGCATGAAGAAAGTTTTTTTTGGCAAGTCTTGAAATCAAACAATACAGCTAACATGGGCCTGCATGGAGTGCATGAAATCCACCATATTTAAACCACAATGCAACCCTAAATGGTCATAAGAAGCTTGCTGCGCAGAGAGAGAGAGAGAGAGGATTGACTCAAAATTTCACCCAATTTTCCTTTCTTCGAATCTGGTTTCTCCTTGGATATTTCTTCAACCTTTGGCTCAAATCATCATCACCAAAGCGTAAGGAAGGGTTTAGCATCTTCAAAGCAGAGCATAGACTGAGTTTCAAGGGCCAACGGAGCAGCTCCGTTTGGTAAGATTTCACACTTTAGAACTCTCATTCTAGGCACTTAAATAGGATCATTATTGGTGCATATGAAGCCCTACAGCTTGTAGCCAATGTTTTGTTGATTTTGGTAGTTGTTTGAATGAGTTTTCAGTTTGTACACTTGGCTTTCGTGGCTGTTTTTCTCACAGTTGGAGGAACCTTTTTGCAAAACCAAGTCCATATTCGTATCCCTCATGAATAAACATGTGGAATGATGTAAGGTTTTGGAATTTTTATGACGTTTTGGTCTCTGGTCTCCGGCGAGCCTCCCGGAGAAGACGACCGGAGCCCTAGCTTTGGCGTCTGGTTCAATCTGAGTTGAAGGCTGAGTTGGCTTGTTGGACTTGTTGATTGGGTGAGGTGTCACGCATGTATGTGGCTGACCATTGCTTGCGTGTGCGTTGAATCTGACTTGGATAAGTGTAACGCACCGTTTCACTTAAGTCTGGGTTCTTTTGGGTTTTGGGCCTAACTGACTTGCTAATGACACCCCACCTATTTGGCCCATCAGCGAGATACAAAGGGATGCAGTTCATTCTGTTTTGCTGGATGCACCCCTCCTCCTTTGTTTATTTCATTTTATTTTCTTTTGTTTATTATTTCATTTTAATCATTTTAAAAATAGTTTTATACATCCAAAAAATACCAAAAAATATTGTTCTGACCTTTTAATGTGTTGAGAGTTTGCTCCATATTTTTATTTTATTTTCCATTTTATTTTAATATTTTTAATTGATTTTAAAATTTAATGAGTTTTATGGTTTATACCCTAATTTTAAATTGATCATTTACCCTCATTCAAATATCCCCTAGGACCAATTTTTCTCTCCCACTTAGGTGGTGGATTGAGGTATTTTTGAGGGTGATTTGAGGTGTTAATGACCATTGTTCAATTGATTTTCATTGCCTTTTTTTGGACCCTCGACACACACTCGATAAGTGGAACACCTTGCCTTCTAGGATTTAATTGGTGGTGCTTTGATTTGAATCTTGCCATGAGTTTTTGCTTGTTGTTTTGTGTTTGATTCATCGTAGCTTGGGTATTTTATTTGGCATTTATTTGGCATGAGTGATCCCTTGAGAATCTTTTAAGCTTTGTTAGCTCTTTTTAACATGCTTCAGATGTTATTTTGCTTTCTTAGGGGTCAAATGTGTGTGTAACTTGTATCACAAGTTTTCTTTGAATCATGTCTTTCCATTTTTTTGAAGTGTGAAATAGTTGATTGAACTTTGGCTATCCAATGTGACTTGATCAATCTTGTGATTGCTTTCCATTTTGACTTTGAATTTGGATCATCCCCTTTGTGTTTCACCTTTGCCCTAGTTGATTTGGCACTTGATCGTGATGATTTGGTGTTGTTGAATACACTTTGAGTTTGTCATGAACATTGATGTTTCTTTTGCTTGCTTGCTTACTTTGTTTTGCTTGGTCTTGAAGTAATTGTTGGTTGAGTTGATTATATGTTGGTGGCTGCCATACACTCTTTCCTCCCTCACTTCTTGGTTTGTGCTTCTTAGGGTAGCACCTTTCTCCTTTGATGATTGATGGTAATTGGTTGTAGGAGTTTACTTCTCCCATTTCATTTCATCATTCTTGACTTATTTAAGTCATCTCTTGTGTTTGAGTCTCCTTTGTCTTTGAGTCTTGTTGTATTGTTGCATGTTTGCATTTGTGTTTGCATCTCTTCTTGTATTGACTTGTTTAAGTTATTTACCTCTTTTCATCTATGATTGAATTGCTATGTGTTTACTTGTACTCTTTTGCCATGATCCCTTAGGATTCCTAGTCCATCTGTTTAAGATGGGAATAAGAGAGACATTAGACTTTCAATCCTTTGCATGATAACATTAGGTAGTTCCCTTTTCAATCCCAACTTTAGGATCACATTGCATGCTAATATTAGGGTTGATCAGTTCCCCTTAGAGCCCCGTGTCTTCTCTTCTCATCTTAGAATCTCTTAAGAAACCTAATAAAAGATTTAAAAAAATATTGTACGCTACGAGCCTTAAGCACAAGAGAAATGATAAGTGAGGGGCCTCCTCTCACATTGTCTAGAGTGTTTAGTGTATGCTCTTTGGGTGATATCCGATGCATTCGCTCTTATGTCATAGTATATAGTGCAGCATGAGTTTCAAACTAACTCAATTCACTTCTTCTCATAAAAAACATAAACAAAATTCAAACCTTTTCATCCTTCGGGATTGTTTCAAACCTAATTTTCAGAAAGAGAATGTTAAGTTTCTGTTCTACCGCAAACTGGAATCGTCCCTAATTGCTAAAACGGATACTTAACATTGTTCATAAAACAATTGAACCAACCAGTGGTTTCTAGTTGCCCGAACTACGTTTGCTCTGATTTCTCATACCATATGAGGATACGTAGGCACAAGACGGCGATGTCTTGGCGAGCAACCTTCCCCCCACCACCCGTAGTTTTCCAAACTACGTTGACTCTGACTATCCCATTGCACGAGGGAATACGTAGGCATATGGCGGCGATGTCCTATCGAGTCTGTTCTTTCCTTTCACCCGTGTTTAGCATCAGCTTTTAGATAGTTTTCACCCATAGATTAGACAAAAAGCGTGGATCCCGTTGAGTACAACGTACGTGAGGGGTGCTCATACCTTCCCCTTGCGTAACCGACTCCCAGACCCAAGATTTGGTTGCGATGACCTTGTCTTTCCCTTTTTCTTAGGTTTTCTTCGATCGTTTCCTTTCCCTCTCTTTGGGATAAATAACATTCGGTAGTGATTCTTCTGTCTAGTTTGTCGTCCCCTCCTTTTTCGCAGTTGAGACAGCTGGTGACTCTGCTGGGGACAATTCCCATCCCCTATGTGAGTCAATCCTAGCGCTTTTGTGTTTATACTTGTGCGTGTGTATATTTGTGTGCATATGTGTTGTATCTGTACATTATTGCATTTGCATTTTATTTCCCGCACTTTGTTATTGTTATTATCTGTTGCTGTGTTATTGGGTGGGTGTTCCATTGAGAGATAAGCCCAATACCCAGGCTTGAGGATATACATAGCATTAGTGTGGAGAGTAGTGAGGGCTTGCATGTTTGGCATGCAATAGCTCTCATGAAATTCGCGTTCAGACGAGATTTTATTTGACGACATCCTATCCAGTTTATTTCGGATAGTTGATAAGGATGTTGGATCTGAAAATTGTCGACTCTGGAGACCGATCATTTGGGAGTCAGTTAAGTGATGCCTCCACGTTTGACTATGATGCCAAACCAGAAATGGTGAACGTATCATTGTTTCTCGAGAGTCTGTGACGCTGACGACCGCATAGGATGTCGAACCTTATCAGATTAGGTCCATACCTTGTGAGTGGGAGGGTTATGCAGGAAAGTTAACCTCCAACCTACCAAGATTTCTGGTTTTCTTATTAGTGCGGACCTTTGATCTTGATACAGTGGGTTTCTATTGCTTCGGTATTCTGATGTTCTAGTATTTTCTCGCCGAGGCAGAGTTATGGTTCATCACAGTCAGCAGCTCAGCAGTCTTGATCCCCTGTTTGCATCTGCATTTTCATTTGCATTTTAACATTTGCATGTATTTGTGTTTCAGGTGCATATATTTCCCTTTGATTCTAGTAATCTAATCCACCGTCAATGTGGACCCTGGTTTCAAGAGGACTGTCGTCTACAAGTTCTCGACGCCAGAGATAGGGCCTTTTCTTAGTCTCACTTCTATAGCTGATCATGGTGTAATGGAAGACTTCAGGAAGTATTATGGGAAGATTCTGAGTTATGTCTGCAAGATCTCAAGATATGAGTTAGAAGGTATCCATACCCTGCTGCAATTTTATGATCCTCAGTTGTGTTGCTTCACCTTTCCTAGCTATGTCCTGATGCCAACTTTGGAAGAATTTTCTATGTTGATAGGAGTTCCAGTCCTAGAGCAGGTGCCTTTCTGTCACTCTGAAGCAGAACCTGACTTGACAAAGCTGGCTAATGCTCTTCATCTGGGTATCTATGAGTTGGATGGTAAGATGGTGTGGAGGAATGGAGTCCTTGGTTTTCCGCTGTCGTTCTTGGTGAGTAGAGCTCAACACTTTGCTAAGGAGGGTTGTTGGGTGGTTTCAATGCAATTTTGGCGCTCTACATTTATGGCATAGTCTTGTTCCCTAACATCCCAGACTTCATAGATTTGGACGCCTTCCATATTTTTGCTTCTAAGAATCTTGTGCCCACTCTCTTAGGAGATGTATACCATTCTGTGCACTACAAGAATGAGAAAAGAAGAGGGAAGAATGTCTCTTATTGTGCCCCACTTCTCTATAGATGGTTTGTGGATCATCTTCCTAAGGTTAGACCTTTTGTTGACACCTTAGACACAGTTGATTGGTCGGAGAGAATCATGGGTTTGATGTTGGAGAATATTGTTTGGTTCAACAGGGATTTGCTTGGCAAGGAGATTATCTACAGTTGTGGGAACTTTCCCAATGTTCCTCTGATAGGAAGGAAGGGTGGCATCAACTATAACCCTGCTCTTGAAATCAGGAAATTTGGTTACGCTTTGAAGGGACCCCAGAGGGAGGAGGAAATATAGGAATCTCTGTATTTCACAAGATCAGTTGACAGTGAGACTTTGGCCAGATTGGAAAAAGCTTGGGGAAGAATCCAACGGAAAGGAAAATCTTCTTTAGGTAAAGGTGACTGTAGAGCCTATGGACCATATGTTGAGTGGATTTAGGAGAGGATTAAAAGGGTACTATTACCATTCCCGGTCAGAGAGCCTTTATATCCTTTGGTAGCTGAAGAACCAACAATAGTTGACATTCAGAAGTATAACCATCTGTGGGCTGAGAAAGAAGGGCTACGCAAAGCAAACGAAGAGCTGGAAAAGGAGGTTATTCAGCTGAGGAGTGAAAAGAATGAAGCAGCCTACTTGTCCAAGATGAAGACAAAGACCTTGAACAAGATGGGGAGAGAACTGACTGAAGAGATTCGTGCCCGAGAACGAGTAGGTCAAGATCTGAAGAGCGCTAGCAATATCCTCAAAGACAGGAAGAAAGAGTTGGAAAGAGCGCGCTTGGAGATATCCAAATTCAACAATCAATGGAATACTACTCTTACCGCCAACAAGGGAAGAGAGGATGAGCTTCATCAGCAGATTTATAGGTTGAAGATTCAACTCTGGATTAAAGATGAGAAAGCTTCAGGAGAATCATCTCGTAAGTATGAAAAGGACCGTAAGTTACGAGAAGCTCTGGAAACATTGGAAGAATACAAGATGAGAGCAGAATTGAAGAAACCCAGACTCGAAGACGCTTTCGGAGAAGGAGCTTGGGAGGATTATGCTCAAGGTCTGAAGGATGTCATAAGTAGAAGGGAATTGCTCATTCAGGCGTTGGTTGCAAGGCCTGAGCATCCTGATACAAAGGCACTATTAGAGGAGTTTCAGACTCGCTACTGTGGCTGAAGGGAGAGTTACTTGATGGAGTTTTCTCTTTGTTCTTTTGCTCTGTTGTTGTTATTATCTTGTATTCAGACCATCACCAGACTTGTTGGATGAGGTCATATTGATCATTTTGTTGTATTTCTTGATATGTTGTGTACGCTGACGGTTGCTCTCATTTTATGTATAAGAAGGATTTTGTGGCTCCATCTGTTGCTTCTTCTATTTCTTGTTCGTGTGTGGAACTAGAATCAAGAGGAGACTTTCCCTGAATCATATATACATGCTTTCATTTTGCATCATTATCATTTTGGATTGCAGGTGTTCCTGGTTCCGTTAACCTTATTCTCTCTATGGTTTCCTCTCAGTAGTGTTTCAGGATAGCAGATTGGACGATTCACCGATACTCGACCAGAGGGAATCAGCAGAAAGTTATGGATCAAATTCAGCAGGAATTGCAAGACTTAAGAGATCGTATGGCTCAATTTATGGATCTAATGCAAGGGGTTGCCAATGGTCAAGAACAGCTCAAAACACTAGTCCAGCCTTTGATTGCTATGGTGGGTGGTAGCGGAGTTTTGCACGGTAGGACTACTGTTGCTCCTCCCCCACCTGATAATGGCACTCCTCAGGCTAATGTTATTCCTATTGTTGTCATTCCTCCGGGCGGAGGCCATCAACCAGTAGTTCATGTACCAGGTGCAGCGGGCGTTGCACATGGGGCAGCAGGTCCTCAGTGGGAGGAGGATGAATAGGATGATGTTTTCTCTATGAGAGATTTGGGTGTATGCCTTCAGACTGATGCAGACAAAAGGTTTAAGATGATCGAAGAAAAGATGAAGAATTTGGAGAATCATAATTCTCTAGGGCTTGATATGTCTAACTTGGAGTTGATTCCAGGTTTGAAGATTCCACCCCAAGTTCAAGGTTCCGGACTTTGATAAGTACAAAGGGACAACTTGTCCCATAGTATACCTCAGATCATATTATCGGAAGATGTCTTCCTACTCAGATGATGAGAAGTTGCTGATGCACTTTTCCAAGATAGCTTGTCAGGACCTTCATTAATGGTACATGGGTCTAGAGCCGGCTCATATCAGAAGTTGGAGGGATCTGGGAGAGGCCTTCGTCCGTCATTATCAGTATACTAGTGACCTGGAACCAAACCGAGTTCAGTTGCAGAACCTGTCTCAGAGGAGTAATGAGGGGTTTAAAGAGTATGCCCAGAGGTGGCGTGAACTAGTGGCCAGAGTTCAGCCTCCGATGGTGGAGAGGGAGCTTATTGATATGTTCGTTGCTACCTTGCCTGGAATTTATTATGAGAAGCTAATTGGAAATATGTTTGGAAGCTTTTCTGATTTGATTATTACCGGTGAAAGGGTGGAGAATAGTATCAAGTTGGGTAAGATTCAGAGCGGAGAAGGATCCAGATCCGGTGGAGGAAGGAAGACTTTTGGTAATCCTAAGAAGAGAGAAGGTGATACAAATGCAGTAACAGGTTTCAGAAACAGGAATAGAGCTTAACGTCAACAACAATATTAGTAATAACAGCCACAGGTTTCCAGCATAACCATTCCAGCGGCACCTCAACAACAACAACAACAAAATTATGCACCACGCCGGTTTCAGGACCGAGGAAGAACAGTTAATAGGAAGTTTGATACACCACCTATGTCGTATTCCTAACTACTTCAACATTTACTTTAACTACAGCTTATCTAAAAGAGAACGTTGGCACCTCTTACTAGCGCGCCACCTCTAGGCTATGATGCCAATGCCAGGTGTGAGTTTCATTCTGGTGCTCCGGGACACAACATAGACAATTGCAAAGCTTTTAAGCACAAGGTGCAAGATCTTCTTGACACCAAGGCAATTAACTTCACCAACGAGACTCCGAGTGTGGTTCAGAACCCAATGCCAAATCATGGGGCAGCCGGAGTTAATGCCATCATTGAGGGTGAGAAGTTGAATCTGGTAACTGACGTTGCAGAGCTGAAGATGCCGTTAAGTTTTGTAAAAAGCAAGTTGTTGAAAGGAGGAGTTTTCCCCAGTTGTGTGGAAGGTTGTGAAGGTTGTGTTGCTCACCCTGAGGGTTGTGAGGATCTAAGGAGTCATATTCAATGTCTGATGAGTGAAGGTGTACCGCAGTTTGACAGGATGATAGAGGAAAAAGATGTGAAAAAGATTAACAGTGATCAGGATGAAATCACCACGATCTCAATCCCTTACAAAACAATAAACATTTCAACGCCTCCAAGGCCAACACCTGTGATAATCACTAAAGCCAGACCAATACCTTACGAAAGTACCAAGGCCATCCCATGGAATTATGGGGCAGAGGTATTTTGTAATGGACAGAAGCAAGAGTTATGGGAACATTGTCTGAAGGGTCATCCGTTGACAATTTGGTTAGAGTCGGTGGTTTAACCAGAAGCGGTAGGGTGTTCTCACCTCCAGAGGTTAATGTGGAAAGGTCTGATAAAGGAAAAGGAAAGGTTGTAGTGGAAGAAAGTTCACAACAAGGAGAGAAAGATTCTCTGATCAAAGACGCCGAAGAATTTATGCGACTTATCCGCAAGAGTAACTATAAGATTGTTGATCATCTGCAGCAAACTCCTTCCAAAATATTAATTTTGTCTTTGTTATTGTGCTCGGAGGCACACAGGAATGCCTTGTTGAGAATTCTGAACGCCGCCTACGTACCGCAAGAGATTTCCGTAAATCAGCTTGAAGGGGTTATAGCCCATGTTAACATCGTCAATGGCTTGGGGTTCACAGATCTAGACTTGACTCCCGCATGAAGAAATCATAACCATGCCCTGCATATCTCCATTGAATGTAGAGGGGTTGTCTTGTCACATGTTTTGGTTGATACTGGGTCATCTCTTAACGTGTTGCCCAAGAAAGCTTTGATGAAATTAGACACCCAGGGTGTGATCTATACTCCTAGTGATCTAGTCGTAAGAGCCTTTGATGGAACAAGAAGATCGGTGTTCGATGAAGTTACTCTCCCTATTCAAGTGGGCCCGGAAATCTTTAATGTTGTTTTCTACATTATGGACATTCAGCCAGCGTACAGTTGTTTGCTTGGTCAACCATGGATTCATTTTGCAGGAGCAGTTACTTCGACCTTACATCAGAAGTTGAAGTACATGGTTAAAGGAAGGATTGTCACGCTGTGCGGTGAAGAGGATATCATGGTGAGTCACCTGTTATCCTTTAAATATGTAGAGGTGGATAGAGAGATCCACGAAACCCTGTGTCCAGCGTTCGAAGCTGTTCATATTAAAGAGAAGCCTCCAGTTGAGGATAGAACTCCAGAGATTTCAATGTCTTCTTTCAAAGAAGCTCGAGCTGTTATGGAGTCTGGTTCTTCACAGGGATGGGGTCAAGTTCTCAGCATTCCTAATAAATAAGAAAAAATTGGTTTGGGATACAGCCCATCTTCCTCCTTGCAGAGTACTCCAAAGTATAGAGGGTCGATGCAGTTTACCAGCGGTGGGGTCATCTTTGACAAAATCAATGTTGTGGGAGAAGACGAAGGAGACAGTGACTGTGATATGGACGCGTGGATTCAGCCGTGTGTTCCTGGTCAAAGCTTATGCAACTGGAAAATCGAGGAAGTCGTTCAAGTTTCCTTTGAAAAGTAATATCTTTGTTTTGATTATGTGTGGTCCTACGTTCTTCCCAGGGCGTAGTGGCTTTGCTTTGTAGGGCCCTACTTGTTTATGTTTGAACTCTTTTTATCATTAATCAAAGGTGTTTATTTGCATTCAAATATTTTGATCCCTGTATTTCTATTTTATTTTTGACAATAAAATGGCAATGTGGTTGTGCTTGTTTGCATATCATTTTAAGCATAAAACATCAATCATGCAGGTTTCACATCACAGATGCCACCACTTCAGGCTCGTCTAGGACTCGGTATAACTTTGACAATCCTATTTTTCAAGCTGAAGAAGAGATTGATGAAGATGAAGACCTGCCTGAAGAGCTTTCCAGACTACTGAGGCAAGAGGAGAAAGTCATTCTGCCTCATCAAGAAGAAATTGAAGTTGTCAACCTGGGCACAAAAGAAGATAAGAAATAAGCCGGAATTGGGGCCGCATTAGAAGATGATGTCAAGAGAAGACTGGTAGAAATGCTCCATGAGTACAGAGACATCTTCGCCTGGTCATACGAGGATATGTCAGGACTCAATACAAATATAGTGGTACATCGTCTACCTCTTCGAGAAGAATGTCCACCTGTAAAACAAAAGTTGAGAAGAACCAGACCGAACATGGCAGTCAAGATTAAGGAAGAGGCCCAAAAGCAATATGACGCCAGTTTTCTTGCTGTTACAAACTATCCTCCGTGGGTCGCTAACATTGCTCATGTACCCAAGAAGGATGGAAAGGTCGGGATGTGTGTTGATTACAGAGATTTGAATAGAGCGAGCCCGAAAGATGATTTCTCGCTCCCCCACATTGATGTGTTAGTCGATAATACTGCTCAACATTCTGTGTTTTCCTTCATGGATGGCTTCCCTGGGTACAACCAAATCAAGATGGCCCCAGAGGACATGGAGAAAACAACCTTTATCATGCCATAGGGGACTTTTTGCTATAAAGTTATGCCTTTTAGATTGAAAAATGCAGGGACAACTTATCAACGGGCGATGGTGACTTTATTTCATGATATGATTCATCATGAGATTGAGGTTTATGTTGATGACATGATCGCAAAGTCACAGACGGAGGAAGAACATCTGGTTAATATTTTGAAGTTGTTTGAAAGGTTGAGGAAATTCAGATTGAGGTTGAATCCGAATAAGTGGACTTTCGGAGTGAGGTCAGGGAAGATATTGGGGTTCATTGTCAGTGAGAGAGGAATTGAGGTAGATCCTACGAAGATAAAAGCAATATAAGAAATGCCAATGCCGAAAACAGAAAAAGAGGTTCGTGGTTTTCTGGGGAGATTGAACTATATTGCAAGGTTCATATCACACCTAACAGCCACCTGTGAACCAATATTCAAGTTGTTAAAGAAAGATCAGGCGGTTGTCTGGAACGAGAATTGCCAAAGGGCATTTGAAAAGATAAAAGAATACTTGCAAGAGCCTCTGATATTGATGCCTCCAGTGGCATAAAGACCTTTAATCATGTACTTGATGGTTCTTGAGAACTCCATGGGTTATGTAATCGGTCAACACGATGAGACGGGCAGAAAAGAACATGTTATCTACTATCTGAGTAAGAAGTTCACAGAATGTGAGTCCAGATACTCGATGCTAGAAAAGATGTTTTGTGCACTTGCTTGGGCATCCAAACGCCTAAGGCAATATATGTTGAATCACACAACCATGTTGATATCGAAGATGGATCCAATCAAGTACGTGTTCGAGAAGCAGGCACTTTCTGGAAGAATTGCAAGGTGGCAGATGGTTCTGACAGAATACGATATTCAGTATGTTTCCCAAAAGACCATTAAGGGAAGTGTTTTGTCGGAATATCTCGCAGAGCAGCCGATTGAAGATTATCAACCGATGAAATTTGAGTTTTCGGATGAGGACAGAATGTTTCTGAAGATGAAAGATTGTGATGAGCCGCTACCTGACGAAGGTCCCGAAATAGGCTCTCAGTGGAAAATGGTTTTCGACGGTGCTGTTAACTCATACGGCAACGGAATAGGGAAATCATTACAACACCTCACGATTCCCATATACCGTTTACTGCCCGACTAACGTTTTCCTGCACCAATAACGAAGCTGAATATGAAGCGTGCATCATGGGTATTGAAGAAGCCATTGATTTTAGAATCAAGAACCTTAATGTTTATGGTGATTCAGCTTTAGTCGTCAACCAGATTAAAGGACAGTGGGAAACTCGTCAGCCCAATTTGATCCTTTACATGAATTATGCTAGGAGATTACTGCCATTCTTTGATAGAGTGCAGTTTCATCATATGCCGAGGGCCGAGAACCAGATAGCAGATGCTTTGGCAACCTTATCCTTGATGTATAAAGTGAATTATTTGAATGAAGCTCCGATGATCACTATAATGCGCTTCGACAGACCGGTATTCATATTTGCAATCTAGAAAGCACCGGATGGGAAGCCTTGGTATTTTGATATCGAAAATTTTCTCAAGAATCAAGAGTATCTGTCCGGGGAATCGAACCGGGATAAGAAGACTCTGAGGAGGTTGGCGGGAAACTTCTATTTGAACAAGGATGGTGTGTTATACCAAAGAAACTTCGACTTGGTGTTGTTGAGGTGTGTGGACGAAAATGAAGCAAGCTTGCTAATGAAAGAAGTCCACGAAGGTTCTTTCGGAACACATGCTGGTGGACATGCTATGTCCAGGAAATTGCTGAGAGTAGTTTACTATTGGATGATGATGGAATCAGATTGTTTCAAGTACGCCAGGAAAGGATATAAATGCCATATTTATGCTGAAAAAATGCATGTGCTGCCAAGTCCTCTGAATGTCTTGGCATCTCCTTGACCCTTCGCTATGTGGGGCATTGATATGATCGATAAGATTGAGCCGACCGCTTCTAATGGACATTGCTTTATCTTGGTGGCAATCGATTATTTCACCAAGTGGGTAGAAGTGGCTTCTTTCGCCAATGTGACCAAACAGATAGTGGCTCTCTTTATCAAGAAGGACATCATCTGCCGTTATGGAGTGCCAGAACAAATCATTACTGACAATGGTTAGAATTTGAATAACAAGATGATGAAGGAACTGTGCCAGAGTTTCAAGATAGAACATCACAACTCTTCTCTGTACCATCCTAAGATGAATGGTGCTATTGAGGCAGCCAACAAGAACATAAAGAAGATTGTGCAGAAGATGGTGGTTACCTACAAAGATTGGCACGTGATGTTTCCATTTGCATTACTTAGGTATCATACTTCAGTACATACTTCAACTGGGGAAACTCCTTTCTCGCTAGTGTATGGTATGGAAGCTTTCCTACCATTAGAAGTCGAAATTCATTCCCTGAGGGTATTGGTTGATGTTAAGCTTGATGAGGCAGAATGGGTGAAGGCTAGGTTGAATCAACTTAGTCTGATTGACGAGAAAAGATTGGAGGCTATCGCCTATGGTCGATTATATCAAAGCAGAATGAAGAAGGCTTTTGATCAGAAGGTGCGCCCTCGAAGCTTTCAGAAAGGTGATTTAGTGTTGAAGCGGATTCTCCCTCCACAAACAGATCACAGGGGCAAATGGACTCCCAACCATAAAGGTCTGTATGTGGTAAGGAAAGTCTTCTCCGGAGGAGCCTTACTACTGTCAACGATGGACGGTGAAGATTTTGCATCCCCTGTGAACGCAGACGCAGTCAAAAAATACTTTGCTTAGAAGAGACCCACTGGAAAGAAAAAGAAAATCCAGGCAAAAATGGGGCATCCTGGTGAGCCATAAAAAGAAAAAATGTAAACCCGCAATGTTGAAAACCTGAAAAGGCGATTTTGGCAAAAATGGGTATCCCAGTGAATCGAAAACCCGCAAGGGCGATTCAGGTAAAAGTTAGGGATTTAAAAGAAAACGATTGCGGTTTGCGTCTGATCCCATGAGCACTGTAGATTCTTGGAGGACCCAAGGGTTGATTAGTCAGTCTCTTCAGAGGATAGGATATTGGTGAAGCATCAAAGTCATGCGAGTCATAGTCGAATCGACACATGGTGGTTGTCTATACCACATTGCCGACATTTGTATATCTTTAGCATTTTTGTACTTTTTGCACAACTTTCTCTTTTCAGGAGTTGCATCCAATGTAATTTGCCTATTTACAGGCCATTTTCAATCAATGAGTATTTTCCATAAAGAGCTTTCATTCTTGTTTTTTCTTTTTACTGTTTTGTTTGCAAAAAACGCCTGATGTTTTTTATAAAACTTTGCATATATAAACTTTTGGGGCTTTACTAATCATAACTGAAACATTTATTTACTTGAATGATGTCATGGACGATGACCGAGATAGCCTTTATTACACACATGACACATTGTTTGTTTGTCATTTGCAAGGCTTTGTTCCAGAGGTGCCTCCCCAGTAAGGTTGCCATGTCTTTATCCCCACAGGGTGATGATGTTAGATCAGAAGTGTCTCCCCAGCAGGTTGAGATTGGTTCTCCCCGACAGTGGTGTGCATTTATCCCCCAATAGGTTAAGAGTTTGGGATTATCCCCAGCAGCGGAGCAAATTCAGTGTTCCCCCACAAAGTCTATGATATCAACTCATATCCCCAAGCAGAGGTTGACGTAGATAAGTCTTATTCTCACATCCCCGAACAGAGGTTGATGTTGATTCCCTCGTTGAGTATTTCCCTGTGAAGTTGTTATCCGCAGCAGAGTCCAGTGGTTATTGGTACTCTCTAGAGCGAGATTTTGGGGATAATTTCCCAATGTTGTTTTCTCTCAATTCCCAGCAGAGCAGAATTTTTCCCCGGCAGGGTGATATTTTGGGATAACTTCCCAATATCTTAGTCCCCAGTGGATCAATCCTCAGTGGAGTGAATTTATTCTCGGCAGGGTGGAGTTATCCTCGAGAGAGTCTTATCCCGGAAGGCCATTAAGGGCATCTTCCTTAGCAGAATCCAGTGGTTATTGTTATTCCCCCCAGAATGAGATTTTTGGAAAAATATTCCCAGCATATCTTACTCTTGGTCCCTAGCATATCGGATTTAATCTCCAGTAGAGTGGAATCCTCAGCAGAGTGGAGTCATTCCCCAACAGTGGTTTTGTTCCCCATAAGAGTTTTATTCTGGAAGGCCGTTCAGGACGTTTTCGTCAGCAGAGTTGGTCTAATCCCCAGTAGACTGGATTTGTTCTCAGCGGAGAGAAGTGTTATCCCCATGAGATTTCTTTTCCAGGAGGCCATCCAGGGCTTGTTTTCCCCAGCATAAGTCCAATCATACTTGGCACACCCAGTCATCCCCAGCGGAGTCGGCTTCGTCTCTTCAGTATTTATTTTACTGGAGTAGTTCCTTTGCATTTGCATTTTTGCATAGCATCCTCCCAAACGCGTAGCATTTCCATTTCGTATGGAGCATTACGCCATTTTCAAACATTGCATTCGAAGCATAGGCCAGGTTGTTACCTTTTGTGACCAATCGTCTCTCCAGCAGACAACGGTGTATTTCATGAGCCTGTATGGTATCCAGACCCCAGCAAAATCTTTGATTTGATGTGTTAACCTTACCTCGTTCTCCCCAACAGAGTTTATTTGGTTAAATTCATTCTTCCCCAGCAGATTTCTTCTTTCAGATTGTGAGTCGATTGTATTCTCTTACCGACAGATGTCGAACCTGCTTTGTTAGCAGATGTTTACCGACTTAGTGTCGAGCCGATTTAGTGTTGTTGCCAGCTTTGTTTAGCAGATGTTTTTACCGATGGATATCGAGCCTGTTTGTTTAACATATGCTTGATTATTAATTATATGTTTCTTACCGGCGGGTGCCGAGCCTGCTTTGTTAGCAGATGTTTACCGACTTAGTTTCGAGCCGACTTAGTGTCGTTACCTACTTCGTTTAGCAGATGTTTACCGACTTAGTGTCGAGCCGACTTAGTGTCATTTCCTGCTTTTTTTAGCAGATGTTTTTGCCGATGCATATCGAGCCTGTTTATTTAACAGATGCCTGATTGTTAATCAGATGTTTCTTACCGACTTAGTTTGAGCCGACTTAGTGTTGTTGCCTGCTTTATTTAGCAGATGTTTACAGACTTAGTGTCGTTGCCTGCTTTGTTTAGCAGATGTTTACCAACTTAGTGTCGAGCCAACTTAGTGTCGTTGCCTGCTTTGTTTAGCAGATGTTTTTACCGATGGATATCGAGCCTGTTTGTTTAACAGATGCCTGATTGTTAATTATATCTTTCTTACCGGCGGGTGCCGAGTCTGCTTTGTTAGCAGATGTTTACCGACTTAGCGTATTTGCCTGCTTTGTTTAGCAGATGTTTTTACCGATGGATATCGAGCCTGTTTGTTTAACGGATGCCTGATTTTTAATCATATGTTTTTTACTGGAAGATGTCGAGCCTGTTTGTTTAACAGATGTTTTTACCGACTACGTGTCAATGCTTTCTAACTGAGGATTAGTTAGCTCATTCCTTACAACTTTGAGATACATTTCTCCAGTGATCTTATTTCCACTTTGGTGGACAATTTTGCAGTCTACCACTCTCGCGGTTAGCAAATTTCTGGGTTCTTTTATATTCAACCACCTTCTACATTGAATGTTTGAAAGTAGTTGCTTTTGTCCCTTTCAGGTCTAAGTCGTTTGAATAGGGGCAGCTGTTGCACCCCAAAATTTGACCAACATTTTCTTTCTAACTTGGCTTATGTGTGATATCATTTAGCATTTTCATTTGCATAGCATTAGTTCTGGACAGTGGATCAATATTTGTTTTTGCCACTCAAGAGAAGATTTCTTGTATAAGATCAAGCAAGGGTATCATTTTCCAGTCATCAAGGATTCACCATCATCAGAGTTGAGTCTCATAGCTCCTTGAGAAGGGGGTTTGTGTTTGGGTGTCACCTCCTATCTTGAGGATCATCAGAGGGTCATGAGATTACCCATTTGGATAAGGAATAGATCAAAAGCTCAATGTGAATCTTGAGGGTTCTCTTTGGAGTCTATATGGCCTCACAATTCATATGCAAGAGCCTCAGGCAATGGATATGGAGTTAGAGTTTTCATCTAGTCAACCCAAAGTCAACTGTAGACTTGAGGGGGTTCAAGACTTGGTTCTAGGTCATGCAAGCCATGGGAAGTTATCATAAAGAACCTAGTATGTCTTGTTGAGATCAATTCAAGAAGACTCAAGAGTTCAAGGAGTTACTAAATTAGGGTTTCAGTTGATTTTAGTGTAAAATCCCCTCTTTTGGTGCTTAACTTCAAGGACAATTTTCACTATGATACAAGTTTAATCTTATTTCCACACAAACATGACACTTGTTAATCACATTTCAAGATTTCTTTTGAGTAATGAGAACTCATCCATTGGGTTTGTACATCTCAAGTTATGGTTTCAACAAGTTGGTGTCATCAGATGAAAAGAATTCTGGTCAACTCAAAGTCAACTCACTTCCTAGACATTTTTCATATGGAACCAAGTTCTTTATCACTTTCAAGTAAACACGAAAGTTGTTCCTCATTGTCTTATCTTTCCAAAAAGTCATAGAAGTCATCATTCTCATGTATGGAACTCAAGTTATTGTCTTCACAAGGAAAGGGTATTTTTGGAAACTTCATTATAGGTCATTCACTTCAATGACCAATTTCATCACTTCAAGGCCTCAAATCCAATTTTGTGCCACATGAAAGTTGTGTCACATTGCCTTAACTTCACAATGAACTCAAAATCCATGATGTTTGATGGTTTGTGTGACCATTTAGGCCATGATGAGCTTGAAAATTTGATTTTTAGACATGATAGGAGTTACTTACATTTCAAGTCATCATTTGAACTTATTTGTGAACTTTTTCACACCACATCATCCTTATAATAGTCATGATATATTTTACCTCATTTGGACCAACATTGAATCATTTATTAATCCACCTTTTTACATATCATGCCTTATGAAGTAATGAACAAAACTTGGTACAAATGCATTCTCAATGACTAATACCACTCTCCTTCATTTCTACACACCCAATTATACCTATTTGCTGACCAAAAGGAATGGAAAGAGGCTGAACCCGTGTGTGTGCATGAAGAAAGTTTTTTTTGGCAAGTCTTGAAATCAAACAATACAGCCAGCATGGGCCTGCATGGAGTGCATGAAACCCACCATATTTAAACCACAATGCAACCATAAATGGTCAGAAGAAGCTTGATGCGCAGAGAAAGTGGATTGACTCAAAATTTCACCAAATTTTCCTTTCTTCGAATCTTGTTTCTCCTTGGATATTTCTTCAACCTTTGGCTCAAATCATCATCACCAAAGTGCAATGAAGGGTTTAGCATCTTCAAAGCAGAGCATAGGCTGAGTTTCAAGGGCCAATGGAGCAGGTCCGTTTGGTAAGATTTCACACTTTAGAACTCTCATTCTAGGCACTTAAATAGGGTCATTATTGGTGCATCTGAAGCCCTACACCTAGTATGAAATGTTTGTTTTGTTTTGGTAGTTGTTTGAATGAGTTTTCAGTTTGTACACTTGATTTTAGTGGATGTTTTTCTCATAGCTGGAGGAACCTTTTTGCAAAACTAAGTCCATATTCGTATTCCTCATGAAAAAACCTGTGGAATGATGTAAGGTTTTAGAATTTTTATGACGTTTTGGTCTCTGGTCTCCGGCGAGCCTCCCGGAGAAGACGACCGGAGCCCTAGCTCCTGCTTCTGGTTCAATCTGAATTGAAGCCTGAGTTGGCTGGTTGGACTTGTTGACTGAGTGACGTGTCACACATGTATGTGGCTGACCATTGCTTGCGTGTGCGTTGAATTTGACTTGGATAAGTGGAACGTACCGTTTCACTTAAGTCTGAGTTCTTTTGGGTTTTTGGCCTAACTGACTTGCTAATGACACCCCACCTATTTGGCCCATCAGCGAGATACAAAGGGATGCAGTTCATTCTGTTTTGCTGGCTACACCCCTCCTCCTTTGTTTATTTCATTTTATTTTCTTTTGTTTATTATTTCATTTTAATCATTTTAAAAATAGTTTTATACATTCAAAAAATACCAAAAAATATTGTTCTGACCTTTTATTGTGTTGAGAGTTTGTTCCATATTTTTATTTTATTTTCCATTTAATTTTAATATTTTTAATTGATTTTAAGATTTAATGAGTTTTATGGTTTATACCCTAATTTGAAATTGATCATTTACCCTCATTCAAATATCCCCTAGGTCCAAATTTTCTCTCCTACTTATGTGATAGATTGAGGTATTTTTGAGGGTGATTTGAGGTGTTAATAACCATTGTTCAATTGTTTTTCATTGCCTTTTTGTGGACCCTCGACACACACTCTATAAGTGGAACACGTTGTCTTCCTGGATTTAATTAGTGGTGCTTTAAGTTGAATCTTGCCATGAGTTTTTGCTTGATGTTTTGTGTTTGATTCGTCTTAGCTTGGGTATTTTATTTGGCATTTATTGGATTTGTTTTCTCTTTTTGATGGATTATGCAAATTCAAGTTGATTTCATCATGTTTACACATACTAGTCTTGACCTAAACTTTGGGATATGATCATGAGTGATCCCTTGAGCATCTCTTAAGCTTTGTTAGCTCTTGCTAACATGGTTGAGATGTTATTTTGCTTTCTTAGGGTTCAAATGTGTGTGTAACTTGTATCACATGTTTTCTTTGAATCATGTGTTTCCACTTGTTTGAAGTGTGAAATAGTTGATTGAACTTTGGCTATGTATGTGACTTGATCAATCTTGTGATTTCTTTCCATTTTCACTTTGAATTTGGACCATCCCCTTTGTGTTACAATTTTTCCCTAGTTGATTTGGCACTTGTTCATGATGATTTGGTGTTGTTGAATACATTTTGAGTTTGTCATGAACATTGATGTTTCTTTTGCTTGCTTGCTTACTTTGTTTTGCTTGATCTTGAAGTAATTGTTGGTTGAGTTGATTATGTGTTGGTGGCTACCCCACACTCTTTCCTCCCTCACTTCTTGGTTTGTTCTTCTTAGGGTAGCACCTTTCTCCTTTGATGATTGATGGTAATTGGTTGTAGGAGTTTACTTCTCCCATTTCATCTCATCCTTCTTGACTTGTTTAAGTCATCTCTTGTGTTTGAGTCTCCTTTGTCTTTGAGTCTTATTGTATTGTTGCATATTTGAATTTGTGTTTGCATCTCATCTTTCATTGACCTGTTTAAGTTCTTTACCTCTTTTCATCTGTGATTGAATTGATATGTGTTTACTTGTGCTCTTTTGCCATGATCCCTTAGGATTCCTAGTCCCTCTGTTTAAGATGGGAGTAGGAGAGACATTAGGATTTCCATCCTTTGCATGATAACATTAGGTAGTTCCCTTTTCAATCCTAACTTTAGGATCACATTGTATGCTAATATTAGGGTTGACCAGTTCCCTTTAGAGCTCTATGTCTTCTCTTCTCATCTCAGAATCTCTTAAGACACCTAATAAAAGATAACAAGTGTTGTATGCTACGAGCCTTAAGCACATGAGAAAAGATAAGTGGGGGGCCTCCTCTCACATTGTCTAGAGTGTTTAGCGTATGCCCTTTGGGTGATATGTGACGCATTCGCTCTTATGTCATAGTCTTTAGTGCAGCGTGAGTTTCAAACTAACTCAATTCACTTCTTCTCATAAAAAACACAAACAAAGTTCAAACCTTTTCATCCTTCAGGATTGTTTCAAACCTAATTTTCAGAAAGAGAATGTTAAGTTTCTGTTCTACCGCAAATAGGCATCGTCCCTAACTACTAGAACGGATACTTAACATTGTTTATAAAACACTTGAACCAACCAGTGGTTTCTAGTTGCCCGAACTACGTGTGCTCTGATTTCTCATACCAGATGAGGATACGTAGGCACAAGACGACGATGTCTTGGCGAGCAACCTTCCTCCCATCACCCGTAGTTTTCCAAAATACGTTGACTCTGACTTTCCCATTGCACGAGGTAATACGTAGGCATAGAGCGGCGATGTCCTATCGAGTATGTTATTTCCTTTCACCCGCGTTTAGCAGCATCTTTTAGATAGTTTTCACCCATAAATTAGACAACAAGCATGGATCCCGTTGAGTACAATGGACGTGAGGGGTGTTCATACCTTCCCCTTGCGTAACCGACTCCTGAACCCAAGATTTGGTTGCGATGACCTTGTCTATCCCTCTTTCTTAGGTTTTCTTCGATCGTTTCCTTTCCCTCTCTTTAGGATAAATAACGTTCGGTGGCGACTCTTCTGTCTAGTTTGTCGGCTCCTCCTTTTTCGCAGTTGCGACACTCATGAAAAATTAAAACCACAAGAGACATAACCTCATAATTCTGACAAATCAAACCTAAAAACAATAGGACATTTATCGCAGCAAAATCAAAAGCTCATGAATTCATAAGCTTATAACCGATACGTAAACATAGCAGAAATTATCAACAACACTTAATGGTCAACAACAACATCCAAAACTCACGAAATCGGAACCGACATAGCTGAGAAAACTCTGACCGTAACAATAATACATGGATAATCTACTAAATCTTCTCCTTTCACCAACAGCAATCTAAGGGTTCAAAACCTTGACAAGCCTAGAACATACAACCTTGTTTCGACTTCGGCGTATTGTCGCGGCGAAACCAAATTAACAAATATTACAAGATAAATAGACTAAAACTTAAAATCCCAACTTGTCAAAAGAAAATCACAACCACTACAGATCGACGCAGGCAAACTAATACTTTGCACAGAGTTAATAGTATCACTAAAATTAGCGCAAGCATCAGTAGTAGCATACAAGTGCTTGGAAAGCAACATAATAAAATGTTCCTAGATGCAATGTAGTGCCGCAAACAATCGTATACCATAATCAAATTGTAGGCAAAATACAACGTCTGAAACAAGATAAAATGAAAAATCAGGGAATTACCAACGTCGGAGCTATTACTAACGTTACGGAGGTATCGCCGACGTTATCACCTTGTGTCGAAGGAAGTTCACATTGCAAGGTTGCTGAAACTTTGCGTTGTTGTTCGTTGATTCGATTCGTTGAGTTGTGATTCGTCTCTGAGGAATTCAAAATTCTTGGTGTCCCTTGAGCAATAGTCGTCGTTGCATTCTCATTACTGTCGGAGATTGGTTGATGAATGTGGTGTTTGACCTTATTGTGGTGGATTCACAACGGGTAAATCGGAGGAGGGAGAAGTTTAGTGCGCTGAAGAAGGAAATGATGGTGAAGGAAGCAATTTAGGGGAAGGATTGTGGAGAAACGATGGTGCAGTGATGGTGGACCGAAAGCGAAAGGGGCGGTACGAAAAGACGAAGAAGATGGTGATGGGGGAAAACAGGGTAGAGAAAAAAATGATGGTGAGATGGGGTGTTTGTGAATCGATGATGAAAATTGATTTAGAGAAGGGTATTGGCGGAGGAAGATTTTTCAAGGGAGAAGATGAAAGGATGTTTTTTTGTTTTTGCTACAATGGTTATTGAGTGAAGAAGGAGACTCTAAGAAAAAACCTCCTCTCAGATCGAGTCCCCTTTCATGTAGAATTCCCTCCCCCTTTTTAAAACCGCGTTTGGATCCTTACTACTTCCAAAAAGACGTTTTTTTTATCCTACCTCTAATGCCTCAACACGTGTCCTCAGAAAAGAGATTTATTTGATTTTTCTTCTCCCAAATCCCACCCGATGCGCTAAGTGGGAAGGGTCTTCTTCTCTCTCTATTTGAATTAATTATATTATTGTTAACATGGTTATTATTATAATTAATAATATATAAAACAACTCATAAGAGTCAAGTGTCAATATGTTATCGGATAGGATGACAAAAAACTTAACCAATCAACGATAAATAAGTATCTCTTAATTAAATGACCAAAAGTAAATATTTTAAGATTTTTTTAATTAAATCAAATAGAATAAAAATGCTAAATTATAATTGGCTAATGATGAAAACAATGAGGATAATTTACATTGACCTTTGATTAAATTTGAATCTAATGATCCATATTTAATCAAAGAAACACACTTAATTTGAAATGTCAATATTGTCCCTTCTAGGAACTTTAATTAATTTAGTAGAATTAAATTAATTAAAACTAATAGAAATTCACAACTTATTGAATAATTTGATAAAAATAAAATGATAATATGGGCAATTCTAATTAATTATGCTAAATATTTTGATGAAAAGATAAAAATGAATCAGCTGAAAAATGAAACAAATCGACTGCACAGGAAATGATTAACGCATAATAAATGACTCGGAGGAATACAACATTATGTCGAATTTAAAAAAATTGATCAGGTACCCTTGGGAAACAATTTGAGCAGTCTGTCTATAAATATTTATTCTGGCTAACCAGTTCTCTAGAGTTTATTCAGGGTAAAAGACGTAATGCTATGCAAGCGATGCAAAACTGAAAATAAGATCGAATGCGAAAATTTTGAAAAGGGTAGGACAAATTTGGGGTATGACACCAGCACCTCGGTGGAAGATCACTTGCCCATAAGGCTCTACGAGCAGGATACTATTGGCCCACCATGTAGTAAGATGCCAAACAACACGTCAAGAAGTGCGACAGATGCCAATGGTACGGAGACATGCACCTAGCCCCTCCAAACGAGTTCAAAACACTCTCATTGTCGTGGCCCTTCGCCTGGTGGAGGATGGACATTCTCGGGCCCTTCACCATAGGGTCGTACCAAAACAAGTATTTAATAGTCGGCGTCGACTACTTCACTAAGTGGATAAAGGCCGAAGCCTTAGCCAATATCACGACCCAAAACATACTTTGTTTCTACAAGAGGAATATACTTGCCTGGTTCGGCATACCCCAAGCCATCGTCACCGATAATGGGACTCAATTCACCTACAAGAACTTCCAGGACTTCGTCACCAGGCTAGGAACAAAGCAAAACTTAACCTCGGTCGAACACCCGCAGACAAACAGACAGGTCGAAGCCGCGAATAGAGTGATTATGTACGGCCTGGAGTGAAGGCTGGGAGACACCAAGAAAAGGAGCTACACAACATACTTTGGGCCTACAAAACTACCTTGCATTCGACAACCGGGGAGATCGCATTTTGACTGACCTACGGAACTGAGGCAGTAATCCTGGTGAAAATAAAAGAACCTTCCAAGAGAACCGAGTCCCCCCTCGATGAGGAGGCAAACGACGAGGCCTTAAGGGGCGAACTCGACCTAGTCGATGAAATCAGGTTAGGGCATCCCTACGAGAAGCCTCGTTGAAACAAAGGATAACTTTGCAGTATGACAACAAAGTCAACAAACGCGAGTTCCAGGTGGGCAGCCTGGTCCTACGAAGGAATCAGAAGGACTCGTGTGAGGGAAAACTCGCCGCAAACTGGGAAGGCCCCTACCGTGTCCGAGACAAAACGGGCAACGGGGCCTATTAGCTCGAAAACCTGCATGGGGAAGAACTTGCTCGACCATGGAACACAGAAAAGATCAAGCAATACTACAGTTAGACACTGCCCGTGACCCACTAGTGTCGCGACCACAGGGGCGCGATATGGTACAGACACGACTCCTAAATTCAAAACTAAAAGACAAGAGTTTGCCCTTTGTATGTGCAAGCAGACTCTTGATCCAACGGGGACTCCTCAACCGAGCTCCACCATTGTCGTACCAGTAAGGCAGAACACGCATCTTGCAATGGGAAGTTCACGCTCCGGGCAAAGACCTCGACCGAGGTCTTCGCTCCGTCATCGATCGAATACCAACTCTGATTACCCGACCAGTTCCCTGCATGGTCAGTCACAATATAGGTCGAGCAAAAATCCCGGTAACAAATATACAACTCGTTATTCCGTACACATGAAAAAGCATGAAAAATACGAGCACGCACAACATAAAAATAGAATATAGCATTTCCAAAGTGTGGGTGGAGCCCATTGTTCAAAGGTAACAATACATGGCACGCAGATCAGAGACAACTACATCAAATTTGGCATGCAAGCCAGAAAACAGAAATACAACAAAAACACTAAACAACTTCATTTTCCCCGGGCTGGTCACCCACCACAGCTTTGTCGTCGTCTTCCTCCTTGATTACGGGCGCGACCATGCGACCCTCGACAACCTGATGATAAGGGCATGTCCCTTTGGTGACGAACTGGACGTCTGGGTTCACGATCCGGAGCTGCTCCACGGCGCAGTCAAAGCCCACCTAGAGAGCCCTTACACAGTCTGGCTCGAGCTCCCGGATCCTTGATACCAGATCAGCCTGAGACGCCAGGAGCCTCTCCTTGGCAGACTCATCCTCAGCAGGCTGGACTTCGGTCTCTAACTCGACCACCTTGGCCTGCAGTCGATCATGTTGCTCCTTCACCTCCTTTAGCTCTTTAGTTATCTCGTTCATCTCGTGGAGGAGGTGCACGTAATTCTCATACCTCGTCTAGGCCTCTTGTAGGTCACTCTCCATTTTGTTCTTATCTGCTTCGAGGATGTCATTCTCGTTACGCAGCTTCTTCAGATCGGAGGTAGGGCTTGTTTCGTCATTCAAGACCAAGGCCGTTGAAAAGACTCTCATCATGGCGGCCATGTCATCGGTCAACGTCTTTCTTCGGGCCACTCGACAGACTCCCATAACTGCCTAAGTCTATGCCTCGGCCACCATCGAAGAATGGCCCACAAAGAAGAAGTTCCGCTGAGTGTGGCAAGAAGGTAGCACAAACTTCTCAGTGGGAACGCTCTCCTCGAGGTCGAACAGTACAGGACCCTCGGTACACCGCCTCTTCGACGAGATATCTTGAGTAGGGGGACTGGCTGCACTGAGGAGAGGAAGAACTGTCGGCTCCCTGGTCTGGCTTTCCCATCTGCTGAACTTCGGAAACTATGCTCTTGCTTTTCTTCCCAGTCGTTGCGAGCTTCAAAATGCGTTCTTACGCGTTCGACATCTGGCCTATAATAAAAAGAGAAACAAAAGTCAGTAACAAAAGAAAAGGGGCAGACACCCTGCCAAAAGAATATGTCATTACCTAAAAACCTCAAAACCTCCTCGCGGGACCCGCATTCAAGGAGAGCCTTGGTATTGATCAGTCGGGTCTCACAACAGATCTCCTCGCGCTCGTCGGGGGTGAAATTTCCGTCCTTCGTAACACACTTGGCGGCAGTAAATTCAGACACAAAGTCGACCATATTTTGGTAAGCCAGCCGGTCGTCAGTATCCAGGTCGACATGCCTCACAATATAGCTGTCTGTACCTAGGAGGAAGTGGTCTTCGACCCACTCAAGTGGAAATTTCAATAGTAAGGTCTCCTCGGGATTCCTATTCTTTTCTATGACTGTAAGGTTGTACAGCGAATTGACAGACACGTACGACACGGGCATCACGATATAGAACATGTCCTTGAAGAAGAAGACAAAATCTTGGTATGCCTGGAACAACTTCCTCGGCTGCTTCAAGGATACCGGATTTTGCCTGCCCTCGAAGGATTGGCGCTGAAGGTGAAAGGTACGGAAGAATAGAGGAAGGGTGGCCCTAATACGAAGATACTCGCTGACGAGTTCAAATGCCCGCATAAACGCTATGGCATTTGGGTGCAGCTACGAGGGTGCCAGACGGAGCCACCGGAACACTCCCTCTGGAAATCGCTGAAGGGAAGACACATCCTTACCTCACAAAATGCAAACTCGTACAAAAAACATCATCTCCTAGAAGCTCGAGCAGATGTGGTGTCTTTCTTTGGGTTTGTATACCATCCAGCTAACGGAGAAACCTTCTAGACGGTCCTCGACAGTCGTGAAGGCATTTGTATCATCAACGGCGAAGCGCGAGGCTATAGTTAGAGGTTCCAGCCCGGTCCAGTCCACGAGAGTATGAACGGGTGCAGCCCCTTCGACCTCGACGGGAGTGTCGGGCTCAGACTCATCATAAACATGGATAATTCCTTCGATCCTTACAACCATCTTACCTGAAAAGTAGAGGAAAACAGTGAATTCGACTCCAAGATCAAATCCGCCCTTCCACCGCAAATCAAGTGAAAAGGCAAAGAGAGAAACAGGGAAACCCGGGGACCATGGGCCCCCTCCTCGGCGAAGGCTACTCCTAGAAGAAAACCGACAACAACTCTACACGGCGAGCCTCCCCGACAGCGAAGCTCACCAATCAAGGTGACCCGATACGCGCGGGGAGATCCTGAGTGAACCTCCCCAGGACAGCCACACACTTTCTCCTCGAGGCATTCATCCTAGCTCCTCGGGACCTTCATCGTAGGTCCCCAGGACATTCATCGGTATCTTCATGAATTTCTCAGAATCCTCATGAAGTTCCTGGCGTCCTTGCTGGAAACTTCATACCTTGGCCAAAACTTCATGAGACACACCGGAAAATTCATAGCTTCACCAGAAAACACATAAAACTACATAGAGGAGGTGGAAACTTACTTGTGAGAGGAGGATCTGGACAACAGAGATCGGCGACGGCAGCAGAAATGGCGACGACGGTGATAAAGCTTGGCGAGGATTCCGGTAGGTTTTAGGAGCGAATGTGCAAGTGAGAGGGTCTTCCCCCTATTTATAAGCCTGACGCGGGAAGCGAGGCAGCACTAGGCACTCAAGTGCCCCTAGACGTAGCCGCACCTAGGCTTTAATTACACACGACATGTGTCACTAGGGGACACCACGAGCGTCCCTCCAGCTTCTCCTCGTGCATTTGATTTTCCAGCTCTCCGACACACTACCTCGTCGAGCATCTGTAACTCCTGGTCGTGCATATAACCCTAAACTCCATATGTCGGGAAGGCCACCATCCCCTGGACTGGTCCTCGACACCCTAACCCTCTCTTAAGTCACTACTTCTACACTTAGGATCAACGACTTCGGGGACTCCTGTTCTGGACTGGGCCAAGACCTTCCCCTCAGTTGAGCAGGCCCAACCCAATGCTACTTTGGGGAGGCCCAACAAAGCCCAATCCTCCTATGTCGGGCACGCTTCTGAACAAGGCCTCTTAGTCGGGCAGACCACTACTTGACGCGGGGAGAGCCTACGTGCTTCCCCCACGTCCTCCACATGGGGACATGTCATCAGGAAACTACCTGCTTCCGAAAGAGATAGTCATCCCATCTTCCGAAGATCACGGGGCAGTTAATCCAGGGCGAAGACCACGTGCCAGTCTTCACTATGCCATGTAAGTCCTGGCAGTTGCTTGTGTTGGGTTTGGCAATCCGGCCCAATGTAATATAATCGTTGGCCCTGCGCTGGGGGCATATTATAAATACCCTCTTTCACTAGAGGGTCGTGTATCTTATTCTCTACACCTATTTTCTCTGTACTTGCTCTCTTTCTAAACTTCGTTACTCACTTAAGCATCGGAGTACCTTGCAGGTACATCCCCTCTTCCTCAACAACACTGGTGAATACCGGAGCTCACGACGCGTGGCAGACTACTAATCCCTTTATGATCAGGTAAGATCAGTATTATTTGTATATTATTCATACATCTTCGTCATTAGACATAATATTTTTGATCTTCCATTGGTGCAACATTAACATTAACTAACATTTGATAATTGATTACATAACTTAAAAAACGATAATAAATTAGAAAACCTAGACACTACCGGATGATTCTGTACGTTTCAACATCTTCATTATGTCGTCAACAGATCTTAAAATCTTAGCATCTAACTTGATTCTCCCCTTTGTTATCCTACGGCGAAATGACTTCCACATATCCTTCACATCTCTGTCGGTCTTCAACTCAATAAGGTTGCATTTTACCCTTTCGTCAGCATGAATCCAATATTCAAGAAACTCTATCTTTCTCACCTTTCTGCTCTTGGCATCAGGCAACAATTCATTCAACTTGGATGTTAGTCCAGCGAGAGATGCGGTGCCATCCGGAAGTCAGAACTCCACGGGAGGTGAAGCTCCGTTGAAATACACTTCTGTCCTAATCAAAAATTGAGGAAGAGGTATTTTTATAGATATTTTTATCAAACAATACGTGACCCCTTATTTATACAAGTTTGCATTTACTCTGAACCACATAATATTATTGGTGCAATCACAGCCATCCAAAACAGTCGACAAAATCTTGAGCGTCCAAAAATCAAAGAAATAACACTATCGAAAATTTCACTTAAGTTGAAATTTCTAATATCAACTAGTGAATTTCAAATTTCTAAAATTTATTAAAACATATCGGAAATTTACAATGTACTATCGAAAATTTAGATTTGTATCGAAACTTTTATTTAGTCTACCGAAATTTTCGAACGAAAATTCAGACCAATTTCAATTCGGAAAAGTTTTAACAATATAAAAATATGAGAGATGTCAGATATAATTTAAGAGGTAACAAATTAAAAACTCAAATAAATCAATTAGAATTCTGATTCGCAATCCAACTTAAAGTGACTCGTCCAATTCAATTTTGGTTACCATAAAAAATAAACAATAGAAAATATCAAAAATATCAATAATCACAAAGCTTATTCAACTAATTTAACTAATCATTAAATTGCATAGCCAATATAGAAAACAATGATGTAAAAAAACATTAACACAAAAAAAAACGTACTAAAGCCTTTATTAAGGACTCATCTAATGAAACATATTCACAATCATACTGAAATTAGTATTTGTAAGATAGAAAATTTCAATCTTTAATACGATATATTAATGATTTTTATTTGTACAATCTTTCAATCTCTAATATCTACTATAATATACTAAATCCAAAACAGTAGATTATATCACAACTAAAGCAGTAAATTATATCACGATATATCATATGTCATGTACATTTATTTTACTACATCAATTAATATATATATATATATATATATATATATATATATATATATATATATATATATATATATATATATATATATATATATATATATATATATATATATATATATATATATATATATATATATATATATATATATATATATATATATATATATATATATATATATATATATATATATATATATATATATATATATATATATATATAATATATATATATACTTATCACTAATAACAAATATAAAATCAAACTTTTTATTATAATATGATCACAATAAACTTACATTTATAAAATTTTGTTTGTGTACTTTCATTTTTTTTTAATTTATATTTTTTCCAAAACATATATAATATATGCATTTTCTTCATTCTTAAAAACATATATTCTAAATTAAATATAAATTCAAATGTGCATTACATTTCTTCATTATATTTATACAATTTAAAATTCATTCTCATTCTTTATTTAGTTCATACCATAAATTTATATTATTAATTATAATTATAAAATTTAAGGATTAGCTTTTTTTTATATATAATATCATCTCAAATTATGGTATATATTTCAAGTGTTTGAATTTAACATAATGTTTTTAAACTCTTATGTATATATTTCTAAAACTTTTCTAATAAATTATTTCAATAGTTACATAAATTCACTTTGAAAAAATTAAATATATTTGAAACTATGCGAATACAAAATGGAAGGAATTTATTTTTAAAAATTTTAACATATTTATATTTATTTTATTTGATTTAATACTAAATGTGTAGTTTAAAATAAATATTATAAATATAAGCTTATTAATCATATTTATCAAAATAAAATATATTAACTATAATTAAAGTTAAATTTATAAACAAGACACTATATAAAGAATGTAAAATCGATTGAAATATCATAGTCTAAAATTTTGTCACGTCAAATTATATATTAATTGAAATATAGAAGGAAATCTGAGGGATATGATACAATTTATTTGTAAATCAACTCCTAAAGATAGAAAAAGAAAAAGATGAATAAATCAACTAAAATGTTTGTCTAATTATAGTAAAAGATTTGGATAGAGACGAACACATAACAAATTATTCTTTAAATTTTTAATTTAATTAAAATACACTGTATTTTGTACTATCAGTTAATTATAATCATTAAATATTAAGAAGAATTTAATTTTTATTTTAATTACTTATAAAATAAAACAAACTATAAATTGATTGTGCATACAGTGATAATATATTAATTAATCTCTTAAATTTGTTCTAAATTTTTTTTGTTTTCTGTCTATATAAACACTGTTGCATATGATAATTTTCAAATGAAATAAAATAAACAAATCAACTCAGTTCCAGTGATAAACTCAAGATGCTCACAAAAGCTTTTCGGCAATTGTTTCTTGTTGTCATTGTTGTCATATCTTCATTACATTCATCATCAAAACATGCAAACGCTTATCCTCTATCAACACAATCAAGATGGATCATAGACGATTCAACACATTCACGTGTGAAACTTGTTTGCGGAAACTGGGCTGGTCACCTTCAACCAATGATCCCGGAAGGTCTAGATAGAAGACCGATAAAAGAACTAGTTCGCGAGCTTGTGAAAAACAATTTCAATTGTGTGAGATTAACCTACGCGATTTACATGTGGACGAGACATGGAAATCGCATTGTTAAGGATACTTTGAATGATCTAGATCTACCTGAGGTTGTGGATGGTATTTCTAAGAATAATCCTTCGGTTTTGAACATGACTCATATTGAAGCTTTTGATGCTGTTGTGGTTGAGTTTAGCTCGCAGAAGGTTAATGTTTTGCTTGATAATCATGTTAGTGAAGCTAAATGGTGTTGTGATGATGATGATGAGAATGGTTTCTTTCATGATAGACATTTCGATCCTCAAGAATGGATTCGTGGACTTACTTTGGCAGCAAAACACTTTCATAAACATCATGCTGTATGTATATTCTCGACCTCCTTTTTACTCTTATCTTGAGTTTTAATTTTACATACAGGTGCACTTTATTGTTTGTTTGTCTTCTATTTCGATATGATTTAACTTTGATTTCTTTTTAATCGATAAACAGATTGTGGCGATGAGTTTGAGGAATGAATTACACGGTCCGCGGCAAAATCAAAGAGATTGGTACGAGTATATGAGTAAAGGAGCATTAGCAATCCATAAAACAAACCCTAAAGTGCTTGTTGTTATCTCAGGTTTAAACTATGATACTGAGTTACAGTTTTTAAAGAAGAAACCAATCAACATAGATTTAGGTAAGAAAATGGTGTTTGAGACACATTTGTATTCATGGTCTGGGATTGGAACACTGAAATTGAAAGGGATTTGGACAAAACAACCATTAAATAGAATATGTGGAAATATTATTGAAGGGTTAGATGAAAGAGCTGGATTTCTTATGACCGGTGAGAATGCAGTTCCTTTGATCTTTACTGAGTTTGGATTTGATCAAACTGGTTCTACGACGGAAGATAATAGGTTTTTGACATGTCTTCAAACCTATCTTGTTGGAAGAGACATGGATTGGGGTTTGTGGGCTTTTCATGGGGGATATTATCTTAGAGAAGATAAAGTTCATCTTGATGAATCATTTGGTGTTTTAGATTCTACTTGGCATAAACTTAGATACTCTAATTTCACAGACAAGTTTCAACTTTTACAACGAAAGAATCAAGGTGAGAATATTAATATAACATAGTTTTATTATCTATATTGCATCCAGGATTTTAAACTGCGGTTACAAGTTATTTTGCTATCTTTGTTATTGCGGAGAATCACATCCAAATGTGGTTAATAGTATTAATTTTGCAGATGAATGTCGAAAAAGTCAGTCATATGTCGAAAAAGTTAGACAAATGTCTCCAAATAAAAGATTTATCTCCTTTACTTCGACACTTTTTAAATTGATATCTGACACTTATATGACACTCGTACAGTACATGTCGGACAATTTATACAAATATTTTCAAAAGAGATATCATATGTTTTTGACATTACCAATGTTAGAGTATCTGTAGTGTCTATCATATCGTGTCTGTCAGAGAGTTCGTGACAATGTTGATTTGAATTGAATTTTTCTTGTGTTTCTAAATGCAGATCCTACATCCAAAAACTGCAATGAATACATGATGTACCATCCTTTAACAGGTCAATGTGCACAAGTCAATGAAAACAATGAAATTGAAATTGGTAACTGTGAGAATCAAAAGAGATGGAGCTATAATGGTTCTCAAATCTTTTTGAGTGACTCTATAAAGTGCTTATCTGCTTCTGGTGAAGGGCTTCCAGTTTCTGTATCTGATGATTGTAAAAGCAAGAACAGCTCATGGAAAACAGCATCACTTTCAAAACTTCATTTGGCCACTATTGACAAAAGTGGGAAAGAACTTTGCTTGCATAAGGATTCAAATTCATCTGTTGTTGTGAGTTCGAAATGTATCTGCATTCATGATGATTCTCTTTGTCTTGATGATCCTATGAGCCAGTGGTTCCAACTTGTTGCGGCTAATGTATAGATTTTGGTCTATTAATTACTTTTTAGTTCGTTCTTAATGAAGTGCTTTACCATTATGACATTTATATGTCTATTTTCTGTTGAGGATTATAATAGAACTATCAAACTTATTAGATTATGTCCAATGTTTGTATTTTGTATTGGTACCTCATATCGGAAGCACATTCGTTAAACAATAGAAGGCATATGCTCAGTGCAACAACTTCTTCGTGCTCATTGCTCTTTATGGTTTGCCTCATAAGTACTTTGCTATTCACGATCAAATTTTTGGATTCTTTCATTGTTTAGAATGTGTTTATTTAATTTGTTATTCTTCTTCATCTCTTATTGCGCCCTGAATCAGGTGATAATCCAGCACATTCTTGTAAAATCATTTATGAAAAGAATAAAGTATAGACTACCTTGTAACAATTGAGTTCTTTGAGGTCCTGCCACATCAGTGTGAATGAGTTGCAGTTTTTGAGAGGCTCTCCAAACTGTTTTGGGAAATGACACTCTGTTTTGTTTACCAAATTGACAGGCATTACATTTGGCAAATGATCAGAAAGTACTGATAGACCTTCAATCATATCTTTCCTCTTCATGTTCAGCATCCTTTGAATATGACAGTGACCAAGGCGCTTATGCGAGAGTTCAGTGCGACTAACTTGAGTGATGTATGTTGTCTGCTCCTCCAGAATTTGATCAAATGAGAAGCTTTTACCTCTCATTTTTACCCTTAAAATCTCCCGACCGGTAGTGTCAAAGATAAGACAATGTTGACTTTCGAAAAGAACTTTAAATCCCTTTTCTAACAATTGACCCACACTAAGCAGATTTTGGTCAATGTCAGGCACATACAAAACATCTGAGATTGTTTTCATACCTGAGCTAGTTGAAATTACAATGGTTCTTTTTCCTTTTGCAGAAATATAGTCACCATTCCTAATTTTGACTTTTGAGAATTTTACAGGCTTCAAATCTTTGAAGATAGTTTTATCATATGTCATGTGGTTTGTACAACCACTATCAATCAGCCTTTTTAAATGGAGTTTTATAAGAAGAGATATATGTGGAGCAGACAGAGAGATTTGTTATGCATGGTGAAGAAGATAAAGTCTATCTACTCAAAAAAGTCCTTTATGGATTAAAACAAGCACCAAGAGCTTGGTACAGTAGGATAAATGAACACCTACTGAGTATAGACTTTGTGAAAAGCTTATCTGAGGCCACTCTTTATGTAAAACATAAGGGAAAAAATTTTCTCATAGTTTCCCTCTATGTTGATGATGTTTTAGTGACGGGAGATGATACCAGGTTGATTGAAGAATTTAAACAAGAAATGATGCAAGTTTTTTAAATGACGGATCTTGGTCTTATGTCTTATTTTCTTGGAATTGAGATCAAACAAAATGAGGATGATGTGTTCATATGTCAAAAAAATATGCTAAGGAAATCTTAAAAAAATTTCAAATGGAGGAGTGCAAAGCGGTTAGCACACCAATGAACCAAAAGGAGAAGCTGAGCAAGGAAGATGGTGTTGACAAAGTTGATGAAGACTATTACAGGAGCTTGATTGGATGTTTAATGTATCTCACTGCAACAAGGTCGGACATTCTGTTTGCTGTAAGTCTTCTCTCTCGATTTATGTATTGTGTTAGTGAAATGCATTTAAATGCAGCAAGAAGAGTATTGAGATATATTAAAGGTACTGTTGATTATGGTGTCAAGTTTGAGAGCTGTCAAAATTTCAAGTTATGTGGATTCTCAGATAGTGACTGGGCTGGATCCATTGATGACATGAAGAGCACTTCAGGATATTGTTTCAGTCTAGGCTCAAGAGTTTTTTCATGGTGCACAAAGAAGCAGGAGACAGTAGCACAATCCACTGCAGAATCTGAATTCATAGCAGCAAGAGCAGCCGTAAATCAAGTTTTGTGGCTGAAAAAAATCTTATGTGACTTACATCTCCAACAGAATTATAAGACAAAAGTGTTTATCGACAACCAGGCAGCAATTGCAATTTCAAAGGATCTAGTGTGTCATGGCAAGACTAAACATTTTAACATCAAGCTCTACTTCTTAAGAGAGATGCAACAAAATGGAGAAGTGACTTTGGTTTATTGCATGTCAGAAGATCAATGGACAGATTTATTCACAAAGCCACTTCCTGTCAGCAAGTTTGAGCTATTGAGGCAGAAAATTGGAGTTTGCATATCCTAAAGCAATGAGGAGCGTTAATTATTTGCTTTTGGACTGCATTAAGTCTTTTATTTATCATTATTGTTTCAATTTTATTTTAGTCAATTAGTGGATCCTAAATTTTAGGAGCAAGTCTAATCCGTTACCCCATGTTCCTAACGTGGTGGTAGTTAATTTTACTTTTGAAAACACTATAAGTGTTTTGGCTGTCATGAATAAAAATATAGTAATTTCAATTTTCTTAATCTCTCTACTATAACAAAACCAACATTGTTGACCTTACGTCATTTGACAACCATCAGAATAATATTTAAGGAGGATTATCTGACTTCATACCTTATTCCAAATGTGACCATTGTAAATAACTTGGCTATATTATTGATCATTGTAGCTAGATGAATGCTATTCAAGTTGATCATTTAAATTTAGTTTAATATTTTTTTTATCTTCCATGTTAATATGGAAGTTCATTTTGGTCTCCTAATTATAAAAAAAAAATCTATATTAATTTTTAACTCTTCAAAATATATTCTATTAGTTTTTTTGGTTTAATTAGCAATGAATTTAACAACTAACTTTTATTATCACTAACAAAAAAAAACATGATTAACATAATACAATTTGAAAATTTTAAAAATTAATACGTACTAGATGAAGACTCATGCATTGTGCGGGTATAAATAGCTTCTTTTTTTTTAATTAAATTTTAAATATATTAAAATTTGTTTTGACATAATATGATCATTAAATTTATATTATAATAATTTATTGTAAATTATAGTTGAAACAATGATATAAATTAAAAATATATAAATTATATTTTTTATTTGGAAAGAAAATACATGTTTGTAAATTTAGACTGGCATTGTTTTATTTTTTTAATACTTACCTTTGATTTAGATAATTAATTTTAAATCGTTAAACATATGTATTAATTTTTCGTGTTAAACAAATTTAAATTTTTTTTGTAATTATTATGAAATAAATTTTTCAATGGTTTTATATAATTTATGTCTATTTTATCGAACTTTAGTTATCTAATGAATAAAGGGTTAAAATTGATAGTTTTTATATTAGCTTAATCATTTTAATTTTTATTAATGGGAATGTAAAAGTTTATTTGATTTTGTCGTTGAAATATGAGTGTTCTTTTTTAAAATAGTATTGTTGATGTTTTTATTATACTCTATATGGTCACTATTGTAAATGAAAAGCGTTATGAATTGATGAATTGATGTCGTCAAGAACAAACCAAAGATAAGAGAAAGATTGAGTTTCTTGAACAAACACAAGAAATCCTATTAGATTTTACGAAAGAGAGAAGAAGAAGAAGAAGAAGAAGAAGAAGAAGAAGAAGAAGAAGAAGAAGAAGAATTGGTTAAAATTGCTTTATTATTCACTTACTTAATAAGAGTTCAAAGATTACAAGTGAATAACAATAATTAACATCTCCCGACAACCTAATAGAACTAGTCTATTTATCAACTACTAAGCTAACTTAGGCTACAAACTAACTCGACAATTGGGCTTACAAGCAAGATCCGACTCGACATGCTTTAAACAAAGCATATTTCGATAGCATGCTTGAACACACTTCGACTACATCATGCACAACTCCTGTCGAACCATTAAGTTATCCCTATCAATACTAGAGTTCAATCAAAATACCATAAATCTCCACCTTAGAACAAACTCTACACTAACAAGGGAATAAACTAGTTTTTATCATGCAAATTTTTCAACTGCATACAGTGGAGTAACTTGCTACTGAATAATATCTTGGTGATCATATCAGCAGCATTGTCATCAGTCAAAACATCGATGTGCTTGGTTCGCTCATGATAGGCTGAACAAGTGTATTGCACTTTGACTATCACATTTAATAGTGATAACTCGATCTTAAAGTTTCAGCTTCTTAGCAAAACCTTCAAGCCTTGATGCTTCTTTCACAACTTCTGTGAGAATAATATATTTCGCTTCAGTGACTGACAAGGCAACAACCTTCTGAAGTGTTGCTTTTCAACTGATTGATGTGACAAACATAGTGAACACATATCCAAAAATAGATTTTTCGGAATCCATATAACCTGCAAAATCAGAGTCAACAAATCCTTCAATTTTGACTTTGATATCATCACCAGAGGCTCCACCATAAATCAGGACTCTGCTTAGAGGCTCATTTATGTACCTTAGAATCCACTTTAATGCTTTCTAGTGCACCTTCCTAGGATTGACCATATACTTGCTTACAAGGCTCACTTCGTATGCTATGTATGGCCTCGTACATACCATAGAATACATCAAAGAACCTACTATACTAGCATATGGAATGCTATTCATATAGGTTCTTTCGACTTCAGTACTAGGACTTTAAGTCGTACTTAGCTTGTATTGAGGATTAGTTGGTGTTAGAACATGCTTTGAATTCGACATACAAAACTTGTCGAGAATCTTATTCAAGTATGTCTCTTGAGATAAGCATAATCTCGACTGCTTTCTATCTCTTCAGATGTCAATCCCTAGAATTTTTTATACAGCTCCCAAATCCTTCATGTCAAACTCCTTATTGATTTTAGCCTTCATCTTCATAACATCCTCGACAATGGTTCTTGATATGAGGATGTCATCCACATAAATCAATAAAATAACAAGTGAATTTCCAGATCAAAATCTGAAGTAAACACAATAGTCGAATTGGCTTCTAGTGAAACCTATATGTGTCATGAACTTGTCAAATCTTTTATTCCATTGTCGAGGAGATTATTCCAGGCCATACAAAGACCTATTCAGCTTGCACACATAATCTTCCTTTCCTTTTTCTACATACCCTTTAGGTTACCTCATCAGGATTGTTTCATCTAGATCACCATATAGGAAGAATGTCTTCACATCCATCTATTCAAGTTCTAGGTCGAACTTCGCCACCATGGCTAACAACATTCTAATGGATATATGCTTTAGAACAGGCAAGAACACATCATTGAAGTCGACACTTTTTTCTGAGTGAACCCCCTAGCATTCAACCTTGCCTTAAATCGCTTTGACGTCACTTCTTATATTCCTTCCTTAACCTTGAAAATCCACTTACATGTGAATAACCTGGCTCCTGCAAGTTACTCAATTAGCTCCCAAGTGTTATTATCATAAAGAGATTTTATCTCATCATTCATGGTTTTACGTCATTCATTATTGTGTCGACTCCTCATAACTTCCTTATAGTCTCTAGGTTCTTCCTCCAAAACCTCACTTGCAGATATTAAGACATAAGTTATGAGATCTGCATAACCAAGTCTCTAAGGTGGCTTGATGACTCTTCTCGACCTGTCTCTTTCCAGCAGGTAGTTATTATCAGACTCCACATCTTCATCAGCACCTTCTGCTTCTTCAACTTTATTTAGGTTATGCAATACAGCATCACTATACTCTACCTCAACAGAATCTCTTCATGTTCTATCTCTTCTTAGTACTTCGACCAACGTCATCGGTTTTCTTGAAGGTCATCTCAGCTTCATCTCAAATGCATAACCAAGTCTCTAAAATGGCTTGATGACTTTTCTCGACCTGTCTTTTTCTAACAGGTAGTCATTATCAGACTCCACATTGTCGCACCCTAATATTTGACCTTAAGATCCCACCTCTTTGTTTATTTTCTTGTGTGTTTTATTTTACGTATGTGTGCATGTTTATTGTGACTAACAAGTGTATGCAGATGCAGTAATTTCAAGTGTATATTCTCAATTAGTGCCTCAAGACGTAATTGGTTAGTTCTAATTCAGATTTGGTTATAGGGTTTTCTATTGGGTGCTTTTCCCTCGATATCTCCCAAAGGTATATACTCCTGAGGGAAAGTTCAACTACAAGGTGCCACCTTTTCCAAGATTTTTGTTGATACACAAAGTTATTTCAAATTAATCCACTCAAGGCCCCATCAGTTGTGTCAGGCCCCATGCCAAAGTTATGATTTGATGATATTAAATCCAAGAGTTAAATTCCTTTGTTATTCACATTTTATCTGAACATATTCAAATCATACAAGATGGAATTTTGTTTTTATCATAAAGGATGGAAATTCGTTTTAGCATAAATATGGAGATTGACGGAAGTTCACAGCTCATCTACATTTTAAAGTGCCAGTAGCAATTGTTTGTTGCAATAACAATGACTGAGTTAAAACCTACACGGTAATCATGGAAAGTGGAAATACAAATCCTTAGCTTTTTGGCATTCGTACGCCATTCTACTATATTTTTTTTAATACACATTCTATAACTAAGGTCAAGGGTGGAAGCACACAGTAGCACCATTGAAAGAGCACTTGAGCATCTTGTAAATTTTTGTCGGAACTGACCTGCAGAGTTGGTTGCTGAATTTTGGAGGATAACTTTGTGTGGGTAATAAGGATACTCCAGGAGAGGAATTAGGGGGAAGATAATGCTTATCCCTTCTCCGGAGACATGGCTGAGATCCCTCCGTTGAAGGCACACCAGCTCCATCCACCTTTCATCTCGGATTGAACCTGCGGCAACAATACAAGACTCTGTCAATTTTATAATTACAGCTAAATCAGGACAAAGTTGCTGCACAATCTTTCTGCTCTCACCACCTAACTAAGATATCGGGACCCTATTCGTCGTCCTAAACTCCACCAGCTCTCAACTAGGCACCATTTCTTACATTATGCCAAAGCCTTCATCATGCTCGTGAACACGGGTTCGCTAGCATCCTCAAAACATGAAACAAAAGGGGAATAGTTAGAGAGAAATTGTTGTTATCATACAATCATGACATCAAGGTTCATAAAGCAAGCTACAAATAGAAGATGAGCATGGCATTACCCTCATTGTTGATCATGAATCCAAATCTCTTCATCATCATCACAGGCACATGTTGCAAACAACTGTCAGAACCAAGAACAGTTTAAAATCATTTGCAAGAAGCATTATTGAATGAGAAAGGGCATGTTGTAATACCTCGTATGTATTTTCTATTGAACTCTCACTCTGCCTACCATTGTTATCTAAAATTGGAAGTGAAACCATTGACTAAGCAAGCTGAGAGATGGTGGCTTTACGTGTTGAAGACCGACGCCTTGATCTTTACTCCACCCACAACTCGTCGGCCTCAGTACGGTTACGGTAGTGGTTATCCCTGCACAATTTCGAATTAAACCAGGATTCATTACAGTAAAGGCTTGAATCACATGATATTTTTTTATGGTTTGGAGTTGAGAATATAACCTGCAAAGTTGCATACCAACAAATACACATGTGCATCTTCCAAAAGCACCAAAACCATTCAATGCCCACACAAAACAGAGTCTCACGCATAACATCTATTATCATCCTGCAACAGTATAATATGACATGTTTAGTACAAATTCGAATTTGCTAAACTCAGAATTGAAGGTCAACATTACCTGGATGAATCAAACCATGGAACAATATCCCAAGAAAGCTGCAGTAAATATCAGTACTCTCCTTTTGAGCTTCCGGCAAACAAAGTAGGGTTTATTTTGCTCACGTTCATATCTCCTCCTTTTTCCAAAATCAACCACCAACAAATCCCCATGCTTTAGACTTATTGGTAGCTTCTATTGATTCCCAAGGAACTGAATTATTGTAGCTCTTCACAGTAATGTCGCCAGCATTTTAAGGGGGCTTCCTAGTGATCATCCAAACATGTGTATGCCATGGAAGAACATACTGTTAGAACACAGATTGGTTCTTAATAATATCTCTATGTTTTGATGATAACTATTATGTAATTTTGTATTAAAGAATTATATACTCTAAAATTTGCTTGAGAATGTTTGTTGCAGATGTTAAAGTAAATATTACTCCAGAAGCAAATGAGATCTGAACATAAGAAATATGCAAGGCTCTGAAGCGTCAGAAGCATCTCTTAGAAAATTCTGAATGCTGCCTCCAAAAGATTCTGAGCGCTGCTCCCAGAAGAATCTGAAGCAAGAGTTACAGAAGAATCTGAAGCAGAAGCTACAGAAGAATCTGAAACAGAAGCCAGAAGCATCTGAAGCAATGAGGTATTATGTATGAAGAGTTTCAAGCACAGTTACTTCAGAAGACTCTAATAGTAATAACGCTGCCAATACTGAGGATCTGACCCAAAACTCTGATCTGAACTTATACACGCTGAAAGCACACTTGCTGCAAAGACTCTGATTCAGCAAACTCTGATGAACATCAGAAGGCTCTGACCAAGTTAGACTCTGATGATTCTTGCTGAAAATTGTTGAAGAATAATTCAAAGTTATGTCCGTTGGAATAACCAAACGACTCTTTCCTTATTTATGTTAGACACAAGAACACAGACAAAAAGAATTTCTCTGTGCATTCTTCTTCTAGAAAAGGTCACATGACATGAAGACAAAAAAGGCTCAGACCTTTTTGGTACACTATTCTCAACGTGAAAAGCTCTTGGATCACTGTGCCTATAAAAGCAAGTCTTCATTCATCTTCTTCAGTTGACGAAGACACTTGAAAAGAATTTATCACAAAGCTCTCATACAACTTAAAATCATTTACTGAATTATTTCATTGTTCTTCATCTTAAGTGAAAAATCACAGTTGTGATAAAGCTTTACTAGAAGCATTTTTTAACACTTGTATTATTACTACTTTTGATTGTAAAAGAACCTTAAGAAGATCTAGTTAGGATCAGTAGTTCTTGAGAAAACTTTGAACAGTTGTTCTTAGTGCTTACTATTGTAATCAGTTGATTAAATAGTGGATTAAGTCCTTGTTTAAGAAAGGCAAATCACTCTAGATATGGTGGACTGGAGTAGTTGAGTTCAACGAACCAGGATAAAAATCTTTGAGTTTTTATTTCTAAGTTTTATCTTCATACTTATTCAACCCCCCTTCTAAGTATTTTCTCACCTTCAGTTGGCATCAGAGCTCCGGTTCTGTGTGTGCTACCACTTCACAGTGACAGAAAAGATCCAGTGAGAAAAACTTTGATATATATATATATATATATATATATATATATATATATATATATATATATATATATATATATATATATATATATATATATATATATATATATATATATATATATATATATATATATATATATATATATATATATATATATATATATATATATATATATATATATATATATATATATATATATATATATATATATATATATATATATATATATATATATATATATATATATATATATATATATATATATATATATGGTTGTTATTATGGCCGATGCTTCAACATCCAACAAATATGAAGAAAGAGACAGAATTAGTACAAAACCCCCTATGTTTGATGGGGAGAAATTTGATTATTGGAAAGACAGGATTGAAAGTCTTTTCCTTGGTTATGATGCTGATTTGTGGGACTTGGTCATAGATGGGTATGTTCATCCCACTGATGGGAATGGCAAGAAAGTAGACAGAAAATCTATGACAGAAGCCCAAAAGAAGGAGTTTAGAAACCACCACAAGGCTAGAACAATATTGTTAAATGCAATATCTCACACTGAGTATAAAAAGATCACAAATAGAGAAACTGCATTTGACATGTTTGAGTCCTTGAAAATGACTCATGAAGGAAACCTTCAAGTAAAAGAGACCAAGGCTCTGGCGTTAATACAGAAGTATGAAGCGTTCAAGATGGAAGAATCTGAATCCATAGAAGCCATGTTCTCTAGATTCCAGATTCTTACAGCTGGTCTAAAAGTTATGGACAAGGGTTACTCAACTGTTGATCATGTGAAGAAGATCATCAGAAGCTTGCCTATCAGATGGGGACCTATGGTCACTGCTCTAAAGCTTGCAAAGGATCTGAACAAGATCACTCTGGAGGAGTTAATCAGCTCACTAAGGAGTCATGAAATTGAACTTGAGGAAGATGAGCCTCAAAAGAAAGGTAAATCTATTGCCTTAAAATCTAACAAATCTGTGAAAGCTTTGCAGGTATTAGAGGAAAGCTCTGAAGAATCTTCTGAAGAAGAAGAAGATGAACTATCCTTGCTGTCCAGAAGAATCAACAGACTCTAGAAGCACAAGCAAAGGAAGTTCAAGAACTTCAAAATACCAGATCAGCGCAAGGAGTCCTCTGGACCAAAAAGATTTGGAAAGAAGGAAGTTGTCTGCTTTGAATGCAAAGAACCTGGCCATTACAAGAGTGAATGTCCAAAGCTTCTTAAAGAAAAGCCAAAAAGGAAGTTTGACAAAAAGAAGAAGGTTCTAATGGAAACTTAGGATGACTCTGGAGAATCTGAATCCTCATCAGAATCTGAAGATGAATGCGCCAACATGGCTATGATGGAAGGTATTGAAGATCAGAATGAAGAATCATCTGGATCTGAGTCTGATTCTGAATCTGACTCAGAAGATGTACTTTCTGATCTCACTAGGGAAGAGCTTATTAAAATCTTATCTGAAGTCCTGAAAAATTATAATCAGATTAAGCTCAAATACAAGAAGCTTAAGTGCAATCTTGGCTCTAAGAATAATCTGTTAAAATCAGAAATTGCTGAGCTAAAAGAAAACAATTTAAAAATGAAAGCTGATTTTGAAATAGCTCAACAAAACTCTAAATCTGAAAGTAAGTCTAAATGCAAAAACATTTTAGAAGAATATGACTTTAGCTTTCAAAAATTTCTTGCTAAAAGCATAGACAGAAGCAAGATGGCTTCTATGATCTATGGCGTTAGCAGAAATAACAGGAAAGGAATTGGATATGAATCCTCCTCTGGAAAGGATTTAAATCCAATGCCTGTTGACAAACTTGTTATCAAGAAAACTCCCTTGTACTCTCATTTTAAGTTTGGTCATCTGAATGACATTAAACACACACGTTCTGATCAGAACGTTCCTATGCTTAAACCAAAAGTAAGTCAGAACAATATTGTTGTAAAAAGACAGAAGTTCAGACCAACTTTCAAGGCAGCTAACCAAAAAGGACCCAAAAAGATCTGGGTACCTAAGGATAAGATTATCCCTGTTGCAGATGTTTTTAGCAGAAAAGTCAAGACGCCAGTCATGGTACCTGGACTCTGGCTGCTCACGTCACATGACAGGAGAAAGGTTTATGTTCCAAAGCCTGGAACTTAAATTTGGAGGAGAAGTGAAGTTTGGAAGGAATCAGAAGGGCAAAATCATTGGCTTTGGTACTATTGGTAATGGTAACCTTCCCTCTATATCTAATGTTCTTCTTGTAGAAGGATTAAAGCATAACCTATTGTCCATAAGTCAATTAAGTGACAATGGTTATGATATAATCTTTAATCAGCAATGTTGTAAAGCTGTTAGTCAAAAGGATGGCTCAATCTTATTCAATGGAAAGAGGAAGAACAACATTTACAAAATAAATCTTTCAGAACTCAAAATTCAAAATGTTAAATGCCTCTTGTCTGTTAATGATGAGCAATGGGTCTGGCACAGAAGATTGGGGCATATTAATATGAGACATATATCTCAAATTAATAAACTCAATCTGGTCAGAGGACTTCCTATGCTGAAGTTCAACTCAGATGCTCTTTGTGAAGCATGTCAAAATGGAAAGTTTTCAAAATCCTCTTTTAAATCTAAAAATGTTGTATCAACCTCAAGACCATTAGAATTACTTCACATTGATCTGTTTGGACCAGTGAAAACTGCATTCATCAGAGGCAAGAAGTATGGATTAGTCATTGTTGATGACTACAGCAGATGGACATGGGTAAAGTTCCTAAAACACAAGGATGAGTCACATTCTGTGCTCTTTGACTTCTGTAAACAAGTCCAGAATGAAAAAGATTTCAAAATTATAAAATTCAGAAGTGATCATGGTGGTGAATTTGAAAACAAATATTTTGAAAATTATTTTAATGAAAATGGCATTGCTCATGATTTTTCCTGTCCTAGAACTCCACAACAGAATGGGGTTGTAGAGAGGAAAAATAGAACTCTGCAAGAAATTGCCAGAACCATGATCAATGAGACTAATCTGGCAAAGCATTTTTGGGCAGAAGCAATAAACACAACATGTTACATTCAGAACAAAGTGTCTGTAAGACCTCTTCTGGAAAAGACTCCCTATGAATTGTGGAGGAACAGAAAGCCCAATGTTGCACCCTAAAATTTGACCAACATTTATTTACCTAGCTTGTGTTCACTAGCATGTCATCTGCTTCTCATTAATATGTGTGCAGTAGATCAAGAGGTATGACTACCCAGCAAGAATTATGCAAGACTTGGAAGCTAGCCAAGAAGGTTGTTCAAGTGTTCAAAGGTTGATACCTTTGTCAGAGAACTCAAGAGATCCTCAGGAAAATTGGTTGAAACCAAGGGTGTATGCCTCATAACTTGAGAGTTGTGGGAGCTCCTCAGATGATTCTGAGACTAGGAGGATGGACTTGAAGCTTTGAGAGAGCTTATGAGATTCTTGAAACCCATCATGAAGCCTAGAGAGGTCATTATGTAAGGATTCAGAAGACTTAGCCATGAGTGGTATAATTGGGGTTTGACTGGGTCAACCCTAGGTCAACTGATGATCTGGAGAGGGTTGAGACCTAATCCAAGAGCCATGTGATCATGGATTGATGCATTGAGATTCTATAAGGATGATTCCTGGACCAACTCATCATGATTGAGGAGTTTAAGAAGTTTCAAGTTAGGGTTTCTAAGGCTTGACAGTGTAAAATCCCCTAGTTTGATCCCTATCTTCAAGGCAGTTTAGCTCAAGATGTGATTGTCATATCATCTTACCCCCAACATGAATGTTGTAGAGCTTGCTATTAGATTTAATTTGAGTGCTAGAAGTCCTTGATAGGATTTGTAGAGCTCAAGTTATGACCTTGACAAGTTACAGGTCATCTGAGGTATGTGAATCTGGGTCCTTGAAAGTCACCCAACTTGCATCCAACTTTTGCCCAAAAAGGATGATTCCTATGAACTATTGGTCAGCATGAATGTTGTAGAGCATCTTCTTAGCTTTCTATAGAGTACTAGAAGTCCTTGATAGGATTTGTAGAACTCAACTTATGGCTTTGACAAGTCAAGGGCATTTTGGTCATTTGGACATTATAGGTCATTTCAAGCATAAGGCCATATCTCCTGTTTCCAAGCTTCAAACGGAAAAATCTTCAACATCAAACTTGCTTAGAATGATGTTTTAAGGCTAGTAGGGAGGTCATGAGATGTTGAAAAGGCTTGTAGCAAAAAGGGATAAAAATGACCTAAAATGGAGGCATAAGTTAAATAAGTTCAAGTTGGAAATTGGAAATCTCAAGTTACACATCCAAACCATGGCATATAATAGGTTATTTTGACTCTAAAAGACATGCTAAAAACAATGGTTCAGCCACAATTTTGATTTGAAGCCTAGATCATGGGGCTGCTTTGGAAATTGCTTGCTTGCATCTTAAGGCACAAATGCAAAACTCAAAGAAACTCAAGGTAGAAGCTAGTTAAGGGTTCTAACACACCATATATCTCATTTAGGGAGAATTTCAAGTCAGTTACAAGGGTTGCAAGGGCTATGTCATGAGGTGTGGCATGAGATGAAGTGAATTCATAAACTCATGACATGAGAATCCCAATTTCTCATGGGATGGTTCCAGATGGTTCTAGATGATTCTAAACCACTCTATATAATGTATAGAACTTGCTCAGATGAAAGGTTGGTGTAAGAATTGAGAGAAGAGAGAGTTGGCCATTTCACTTGCTTCCATTGCAAGTTGAAAGCAAATTCCATATTCTGAACCAATTCCATTCATTCTTTCAATCTAAACACATTCCTCTGATCATAGTGAAGCTGTGCAGATCAATTTGAGGGCAAAACCATGGAGATTTGAAGAGTTGGCATTTGGATTTTCAAGATTGCAAGTCACCATCGAATTCTGAGATTCAAGCATTCTCCATCAAATCTTTTGCAAACAGTAGCAAGATCATCATCCAAGGATTGATTTTGAAGAGTTTGAAGGCCTGCAGTGAAGGTTTACACCATCTGTGAATCAAGAAATACCAGGTTTGCAAAATTCACCCTACACCATAATTTATGCATCTTTAGGTAGAATGGTTATGTTAGAACTGTTAGAGACCAATAGGAGATGAATTCTGGAAGTTTTGAGAGTATTTGATGAAGGTTGAGTTATGGACACCATTACTTTGTTGAGCAAGAACTCGAGATATAGTGAGGAAGAATACAAGTTTGATAGCTTATTTTCACCAGTGAAGTGTGGTGATCATTTTAGTACCAAGAAATCCAAGAATTATTGAAGTTGAGGTTTTACCATTTCTTGGATCTACTATCGGGTTTTAAGATAGAGACCATTTCAATAAAATCTAAGGCCATAGGCGTGTTCGGCATTGAATTTGGAGCATGTTAGTGTTTTGAATTGTAAATTTTGATGAAGAAACAAGGGAACCCGAGTTGGTAGAAGCTTGAAGTTTGAAACTCTGGTCATGGAGTTTTTCCCTCCAAACCCTAGCTGAAGGTTGAAGATGATCCCTTATCCGTCAGATCATGTTGGACTCATTGACCACATCCAGATCCAGTGGCCACGATTGAACCTCAGCATTAAGAGGGAAAGTCTGAGAAAGAATGAAACGCTCAGTTTCATTAAAAGGAGATGCTGGGCCTAAGTGTTTTAATCACTATCCACACCACCCTCACGAGCCCAATTGTGTTTTGAACTGATTCTGCTTACTAAACGCACCGCATCTTTTTCTTTTTTCTTTATGATTTTATTTTGTTTTTATGAATTAATATGGGCTTAAGCTAATTTCTGTTTACACCCCTATTCTGGGCCCATCATCCATATACACTACATATCATTGCTAGTTACACCACAGTTTTTACATTTTAATTTCTTTTTCTCCATTTTATTTCAATCTTTGAAAAATCATAATAAATAGAAAATTAATGATTTTTGCATGGGGATTTTTTCTCCCATTTCATGTTCATGTCTAGAAAATTGTCAAATAAAAATATTTGCATTTCATGCATTTTTAATATTTTTTTGTGTATTTTCTCTTTTAATAGCTTTTTAATTCTTTTATGTTGATGCATGAATTTGTAGGATTTTGTTTAGCTAGTTCCCTTCATATTTTTAGGCCATTCTTTTTAGGATAGTTAGATTACGACTTTATCTCCCCCCTGGATTTATTCCATAATTTTGTGATGAAGTTTAGGTTAGTTTTGCTTAGATGACATTAGGTTGTGTAGAATTAGGTCAATCCTTAACATAGGTCCACAATAACACTAGAATTTTGGGTTTCCAGGTCAAGTTAGACATTGGGACATACAGGGTATTAAGGATAGGTATGTAGGATCCCCTAGAAATTATATTAGGTTTTAATATAATAGTATACTATTTTTAGATGATTTTTGTAGTTGATGATTGTTTGTGTTGCCCTTGTGGGCTTGTATTTTTTATTGCTTTGCTTTGTGGGCTTGGAGAGCTTGGTCTTGCTTGGAGGAGCATTGAGGAGCATAGTAGAAGACTTGAAGATTGATTGAGGAGCTTGAGAGCTTGATCTTGTTTGTTTTGTTGTTTTTTTTAGGGTTAGGGATTAAGAAGAGCTTAGAATTAGTTAACTTCTTTCTTAAACATGGATGGTATCTTTCACCTCCATTCCTCCCTATGATTCAAGGTCCTTCCATGGTATTCACCTCCCTCCTTAGGAGGGATAAGTGATGGTATCTAGGAAGTAGAACTTTTGAGGGGACCATTCTCCTGATGTTGAACCCTTAGAGGTCACCTTTGGTGGTCAATAAGCAGTTTAACACCCTAGCTTATCCAGTTAAGTGATTTCCTCTGGTTTGAGTATCTTGAGAGATGTTGAGCTTGAGTGTGAAGATGAAGACTTCATTGAAGAGTGTAGAAGAGGATGAGTCCTTGAGCATTGTCATTCCAGCTGAAGCTTGAAGAGCAACAAGAGCAAGTTGATACTTGAAGACCCCATGAAGATCCAGTAAAGACTGAATGAGAAGCTGAGGCTTAAAGATTGAAGGATGAAGTTGATACTTCTAAGTGATTGAAGATTATTCTGAGAAGCTGAAGCTTGCAGGAAGAGAAGACCAAGTTGAGACTGGTAAAGCAAGAAGAGCTTGAGAGCTTGAAGACTAAGTTGATACTTAGGAAGAGGATTCAATTGAGATTGATTCTGAAGAGCTGAAGCTTGGAGATCAAAGGAAGTTGATACTTACTTTGAAGCTTGGAGATCCTGAAGGAGATCAAGTTGATACTGGTGGTTAATGGTGAAGCCTGAAGGTGGAACTGATTAAGGAGCTGAAGCTTGAAGAAGATAAGTTGAAACTTATGTTGAAGGGTTGAAACCTGGAAGAGCAAATTGATATTTGTCAACAGTGATTGAAGTCTGAAGACTGAGTTGCTGTTAGAAGAGCTGAAGCTTGAAGTTGAGAGAGGAGTTGATCTGCTTTCTTGTCTGTTTTCTTTGCTGTATTGATGTGTTTTGTTTGACTTGCTTGAGGCATTAGAATAAGTCCATATCTAGAATAGCTTTAATCTAGGAGCATGATTGCGCTAGAGGTTGAGTTGCTCCCTCTGCTTGTATTGTTATTGTGTGGCTTTGCTTGCAGGTATTCGGTAGAGCCCAGCTCCCTTGCCCATGTGGTTTGTTTTGCTTGATAGCATGATCTTTATTTCTTCTGTATGATTGCAATTTACTGTATTGCTTGATAGCATGTTTTATATTTCAGTATGATTACTGTTATTCATTCTGGCTTGAGGTTGAGATGAGCTTGTGGAGGCTGATGCCCCACACACATTTCCTCCCTCACTTGCATTGCATGCATTTTACAGTTTGAGCTGATGCTTTATCTGTTTCGGTGTATCATTGACATGATCCCTTAGGACTCTCATTCCCTTTGATAAGGAATTGATGATAGAACTTTAGGTTGAAACCTATGCATGACAACTTCTAGGAGTTCCCTGTTCAAACCTCAACCATAGGATGAATCCTTGGCATGACAACAGTAGGACTTGATAGTCTCCCTCCTAGTTGGGCCTGTTCTCTTCTCATCTCAAAACAGTTTAAAATACAGTAATCATGAATGATTTCTTTCGTACGTCACGAGCCTTAAGCTATCTGAGAAAGGATTGTGGGAGAGTTTCTTTTCCACGGTCTGAATGTTTAGTATGGTACCCTTTGGGTGACATGCGACGCATGCACTCTCAGGTCATAGTCTTTAGTGCGATTGAAATTGCAAACACAATAAAAAACACTTCTTTCGTAAAAGATAGGAAATAAACCGTAGTTTCCCGAACTACGTAAGCTCTGATCTCTCATACCTGTTGAGAGTACGTAGGCACAATACTGATGTATTGGCGAGCTACCTTCCCCCATAACCCGTCGTAGGTCGAACTACGTTGACTCTGATTTCTCGTTCTCTGATGAGAATACGTAGGCATAAAGTGCGATGCTTTGCAGAGTCATTTTTCTTTTCTTTTTAAGCCAGCCTTGATAGGTAGATAGATACAACCAACCCGTCCAGTAAACACAACAAGCGTGGATCCCGTCGAGTACGACGGACGTGAGGGGTGCTAATACCTTCCCCTTGTGTAACCGACTCCCGAACCCAGACAATGGTTGCGACGACCTTGTCTTATACCCTTTTTCGTTAGGTTTTTCCGATCGTTTCCTTTCCCGTTCTGAGGGATAAATAACGAAAGGTGGCGACTCTTCTGTTTTGCCGGCACCTTATTTTCGCGTAAGCGACACCCAACATTTCATATTTTCATCCTTTTGGATGTATTTGCTATATGTTGAATACTAAAGAGAATCTGAACAAGTTTGATTCTAAAGCACAGAAGTGTTTCATGCTTGGGTATTCTGAACGCTCTAAAGCCTACAAAGTATACAATACTGAAACACAGATTGTGGAAGAATCTATTCATGTTAGATTTGATGATAAGCTTGGCATTGAAAAGCCAAAGCAGTTTGAAAGTTCTGCAGATAGAGAAGTAATTCTCACAGACTCTGAAGGCTCAGAGGCAGACAAAGTTCAAGTGAAGGAACCTGAAGCAACGCCAGATGCAATTCCTTTAGCTTCTCAGATGAATAACTTAAACATTTCTGAAGAATCAGCTGTTAGAGGATTATCTTCCAGAATCAAAGCCTCTCATCCAGAGAATGTGATCATTGGAGAGAAGGATGACCCCATTAGAACAAGATCCTTCCTCAGATCTTCTGAAGCATCATTATTTGGGTTGGTGTCAGTAATTGAAACAACTTCTGTGGATGAAGCTCTGCAAGACAATGACTGGATAATTGCCATGCAAGAAGAGCTTAATCAATTCACAAGAAATGATGTATGGGATTTAGTTCCAAGACCAAAAAGATTCAACATAATTGGAACCAAATGGGTCTTCAGAAACAAGCTTAATGAGAAAGGAGAAGTTGAAAGAAATAAAGCAAGGCTAGTTTCTCAAGGTTATAGCCCGCAAGAAGGAATTGATTATACAGAGACTTATGCTCCAGTAGCAAGGTTAGAGTCTATTCATTTACTCATTTCTTTTGCTGCACAGTTTAACATCACTCTATATCAGATGGATCTTAAAAGTGTCTTTCTAAATGGTATTATAGAAGAAGAAGTTTATGTTCACCAACCTCCTGGTTTTGAGAGTGAAATATTTCCAGAACATGTTTTCAAACTGAAGAAATCTCTTTATGGTTTAAAACAAGCTCCTAGAGCTTGGTATGAGAGGTTAAGCAATTTTCTTCTGGAGAAAAATTTCATCAGAGGCAAAGTGGACACAACACTCTTTTGTAAAACATTTAAGAAAGATCTTCTAATTTGTCAAATATATGTGGATGATATTATATTTGGATCTACCAATGTTATGCTGGGACAGGAGTTTGCTAAATGTATGCAGGCAGAATTTGAAATGAGCATGATGGGAGAATTAAGATTCTTTCTGGGAATTCAAGTCAACCAAACTCCAGAGTGCACTTACATTCATCAGACCAAATATGTTAAAGAGCTTCTGAAGAAGTTTAACATGACTGACAGTAAGATGGCAAAGACTCCCATGCATCCAACAAGTACACTTGGTAAGGAAGAGGTAAGTAAGAAAGTAGATCAGAAACTCTACAGAGGTATGATAGAATCTCTTCTCTACTTAACTGCTTCTAGACCTGACATTTTGTTTAGTGTATGCTTGTGTGCAAGATTTCAATCAGATCCTAGAGAATCACACTTAACAGCTGTTAAGAGGATTCTAAGGTATCTGAAAGGTACTTCTAATGTGGGTTTGTGTTACAGAAAATCTGATGATTTCAAATTAGTTGGATTCTGTGATGCTGATTACGCTGGAGACAGAGTGGAAAGAAAAAGTACTTCTGGAAGTTGTCAGTTTCTAGGAAGAAACCTAATCTCTTGGTACAGCAAGAAGCAACCCACAATTGCACTGTCAACTACAGAGGCAGAATATATTGTTGCTGCTGGATGTAGCACGCAGATGCTCTGGATGAAAAGTCAGCTAGAAGACTATCAGATTTTTGAAAGTAATATTTATATATTCTGTGATAATACTTCTGCTATATGTTTGTCTAAAAACCCTATTTTACACTCTAAGGCAAAACATATAGAAATTAAACATCATTTCATCAGAGATTACGTTCAGAAGGGTATTATAAACTTAGCCTTTGTTGATACAGATCATCAATGGGCAGATATTTTCACAAAACCCCTTGCCGAAGATAGGTTCAAATTTATTCTGAAAAATATTGGTATGGATTTTTGTCCAGAATGATATTTATCAGAAGCAAAATTCTCAGATGCAAAATGTTTAAAACTCTAAAGTATTTCATCTGTTATTTATTTGATTTATTCAATTATTATTATTTGTGTATCTGAACTAACCAATCTTAGAGGATCTGAACGTTGGCTAACGTTTCATTTCTCAAAAGAATTCAGAAGCACATGCAAGCAAACACGTGTCACTCTGAATCTGAAAAGATTGCGTGTACACTACTGAAGAGACATTTGAGGTATGGTTTGAATAGTGAAAATCTTGATTTTCCCCCCAATTTGTCAGAATCAATTAATGTTTGAAATGATTTTTATTCTCTTTCATTAATTGTCATTTAATCCTATGTGAAAACGTGCTTTGTGTGTCTGTTTGATTGCCTTAAGTGATTCATCTATAAATACCATATTTCACACCAATTTCACATTTTTCACATCACAAACAAGTTTATGCATTTCTTCCTTCTCTTCTCTCTTCACAAAAACCCTAAACCTTCGTCAAAATCATCTTCATCATCTTCAATGGCAACCTCATCTTCTACAACAGCTCAGTTTCAATCAACCATGGTTGTAGTTACTTCTGCAAATATGGGTGTGACTCCATTCACTATACCTAAAAGGACATTGTTAACTCCTGTTGACAAACTTGAAGTTCTCTGTGAATCAATGGTGGAATTTGATTCGTTAGCTGAAATGGATTTGAATTTCGTTCAATAATTGATGCACAAGGCTGGGTTAAATATTTTGACAGATTATTTGGACCAGTTTACCCTCATCTGGTGAAAGAATTCTGGATACATGCATCTGTTTATCCAAAATTCATCTTGTCTTCTATTCTGGGAAAGGAGATCATAATAATTGAAGATCTAATCAGAAAACTCATAAGGTATGAGGAAACTGATGGAGTATGTCATCTGCCATTTGGGCGTGTGGACATGGAGGAAGTTTATGAGGAAGTCATCACTTCTGGACAGTCCTCTAAAAAATTTAAAGATCTGAAGCCTGAATACAAAATCTGGGCAAAGATTTTTCTGGGATGCATTCATCACAGAAAATCTATCAATTCTCCAGATTATGTGAACAATGAACAACTCTACTTCATGTACTATTTGAGTCAGAGTACTAAGGTAGATCTTCCTTATATTCTATTTATGCATTTATGGAATCATATCAATGCTTCAAGAGAATCTGTAAAGGATAAGGGTCAGAAGATCAGAACATGTGTTGCACCCCAAAATTTGACCAACAATTATTTATTCAGTGAGTGTTTGAAAGTGGATACCTTCATCAGAAAGTTCAAGAGATCCTCAGAGGAATGGGTTGAAACCAGGGCTGTGTGCTTCATAGTTTGAAAGTTGTGGGTGCTCCTCAGATGGTTCTGAGACTTTGAGAGTGAATTTAATGTCTTGGGAAAGCTTATGAGATGTCTTGATAGCCTTCATGAAGCCCAGAGAAGTCATTATGCAAGGGTTCAGAAGATTCAACCATGAATGATAGAATTAGGGTTTTGACTGGGTCGACCCTAGGATAACTGAAGATTGGGAGAGGTTGAGACCCAATCCAAGGGCCATGAGATCATGGAATGATGCATAGAGATGATATAAAGATGATTCCTAGGCCAACTCATCATGAGTGAGGAGTTTGAGAAGTTTCAAGTCAGGGTCTTCAAGGATTGTCAGTGAAAAACCCTAATTTGATCCCTATCTTCCAGGCAGTTTTAGCTCAAGATGTGATTGATATCTCACCTTCCCCATAACATGAATGTTGTAGAGCTTGTTCTAAGCTTTAATTTGAGTGGTGGAAGTCCTTGATAGGAGTTACAGAGCCCCAAGTTATGGTTTTGACAAATTACAGGTCAGCAGAGGTGTGTGAATCTGGGTCCTTGAAAGTCACCCAACTTGCAGACAACTTTTGCCCTAGTAGGAGGATTCCTATGATTTCTTGGTCAACATGAATGTTGAAGAGCATCCTCTTAGCTTTAATTTGAGTGGTATAAGTCCTTGATTGGATTTGTGGAACTCAACTTATGGTTTGAACAAGACAGGGGTATTTTGGTCATTTGTCAGTTATAGGTCATTTTAGCCAATGCCTAAAACTCCTATTTCCAAGCCTCAAATGGAAAAACTCAAAACATGAAAGTTGTTCAAAATGTGATTTTAAGTCTAGAAAGAAGGTCACAAATTGTTGGAAAAGCTCATAGCATGAGATTACATGATTGGTCAAAAATGAACTAAAAATGGCATATAAGTTTGAAAAGTTGAATTTGGAAATTGATTTGGAAGATCCACAAATCCAAAATAGGTCATCCAATATATCATTTTGATTGGAAAAATCATTTTGAGAACATTTGTTTAGCTAGAATTTTGATTTGAAGCTTTAAAATAGGTGATGCTTTGAAAACTTGTTACTTGAAAAAGAAGGCAACTTGAAAAAACCTTACACAAGGCAAAACCAAGACTTGTAGTTATGCACTTCTTCTCAATATCTCATGTAAAGATATTTTAAGACCACATTGCAAGGCATGAGGCATGGAATGTGAGATTTTCAATATGTCATCACATGAGATTTTCAAGAACTTTCCACCCTATTCTAGATGAATCTAGAAGCATCTAAGGATCATTATAAGAAGAGGGCCATGAAGAGAGTTCAAGGTTGGTGATAGAGAGAGATTTCAAGAGAGAGAGAGAGAGAGAAGCATCCATTGAAGCATTTCCTTCAACTTCAAGCAACTCTGAATTTCATTCACTACAAGCATTCTCCTTCCATACAAGTGCAAACAGAAGCTTGCTCACCCCCTAAGGATCACATTTCAGCCATTACAAGCTCTGAATCCACCCACACGAGTTCCCTCCACACCTCTTTGACAGGTTCCTTTTCTTCTCTCTATCTCCTAAATTATGCAGTTTTAGATAGCTTTCTAGGTAGATAATTGATGCACTAGGGTAGATGACTCTTTCCCATGAATTAGGGCACGATCTGTGAAGGTTCATAACAGAGCCAAGAATCTTTGATCTTCAAGATTTAGTTAGTTTGTTAGTTTTAACGAGTAAAGATTGGTTTAGAATCCTTAGGCTAACTTGTAGAAGCTCTGTAAACCACTAGATTGAAGCTTAGTGAAGGTTGATACCAGTTGATAACAAGTGATGTTTAGTTGGACCATGACATTGAAGTCCTCTGTTGGAATTATTGAGGATGAATTAGGGAAATCCACGCGTACCATCTTGTTCCTCTCATTGAGTACTACAATTTTCATTTTTGAATCGTGTTAAATCATGGCGTGTGGAGAGAGAACGAGGGAGAGGAAGATGAGTGCATGGATGGAGGGTTTCTGAAAACCCTAGTTTTGTTTGGGACGATGAAGGTGGTCCGTTGGATTAGGTCCCAAGGTTGACAATGTAAGCTCATCCAACGGCTGTGATTGAATCTGAGAGATGGAGGGAAAAATTCAAAAGAATGAAACGCGGTCGTTTCATTTAAACGCGCTCCGGGCTTAATTCCTATCCCCACCCCCCTTTTATCTGGCCCATCTAATTCCAACTAGCGTGTGTTGCTATTCATACCCCCCCTCCCCTTTATTTGATTTAATTTCTTTTATATTGTTTTAATATTTTTCTGTTTTAGAAAATTCATTAAAAATTGAAGAATAACTCTTTTTTGTCCATTCTTTTTTCTATGAGTAGATAATAATGTGTAGAAAATATTAAAAATAAAAATGAGATTTTATTTTTAAGTTTAGTATTTTTAATAGATTTTTCTTTTAAATAGCTTTTATAATGTTTAGTTTGGTAGCATGATTTTGCAAGAATTGTTTTAGGACCTTCCCTTAGGGTTTTTAATCCATTCTTTTTTGTGCAATTAGATGATGAATCATAGTTCCCCATAGGATTTTTTCTAGAATTTTAGAATTAAATTTTGATTAGTTTAATTAGGGTAGATGTAGGGTATCCTAATTAGGGTTTAGGTTGTGTTTAGGTGAAGAATCATCCTTCTTTGATTAAGTTTTGTCTTGATTTTTAGGTAGAGGCCTATGTAGATGTTATGAATAGACTTTGTAGACCCTTGTGAATAATTGTTAGATTTTCCCCCATTGGTTTAGTATTTTTAGGTATTTTCTGAAGTTGCCTGTTGATTTTTGTCTCCCCTGTGGTTATCTGTTCATCTTTGGGGTTCATTGTGGGGAATTTGTTGTGGGGCTTGTGTTGCCTTGAAGACCTTGATGGAGAGCATCATGAAGAGAAGATTGTAGATCAAGATTCAGAGACCCAGAGCTTGGCTTGTTCCCTGTTTGTGAGGTTTGAGATCCTGAAGTTTGAAGGAAGTTCATGGTACTTTCCTGAGGAAGGCACTATGAATGACTTTAATTCTTTCTTCTCACCTCTTTCTTAAGTATCCAATGATGTTGGAGCCAACTTGTGAGTTTAATTTCTCCTGAGGAGGAATGTAAACTGATCACAGTTGTTGAGCCACATGGGATACAACTCCTAAGTGGAAGTCTCCTAGTACTTTCCTGAGGAAGGTCCTATGGGTCTATTCACTTAGTTCCATTAGTTTATCTAGGATTTCTCAAGTATCCAATGATGTTGGAGCCAACTTGTGAGTTTAATTTCTCCTGAGGAGGAATGTAAACTGATCACAGTTGTTGAGCCACATAGGATACAACTCCTAAGTGGAAGCCTCCTAGTACTTTCCTGAGGAAGGTCCTATGAGTCTATTCATTTAGTTCCACTAGTTCAGATAGGATTTCCTAAATATCCAGTGATGTTGGAGCCTGATTGTGAGTTTAGTTTCTCCTGAGGAGGAATGTAAACTGATCACAGTGGTTGAGCCACGTAGGATATGACTCCTGAGTATACACCTCCTAGTGTTTTCCTGAGGAAGACACTACGAGTCTGCTTGCTTAGCTCCCTTTCTTTGGTAAGCTTGTTCTGAAGCTTGGAGACTGGGATTGCTTTCTCCTGTTTAGGGTTTTGCTTTAGTGCTTAGATTTGATTCAGATTCTGTGATTAGGGTTAGGATTAGGGAGTAGATTCTTTCTTTCTCAAGCATGTGTGTTTTGTTTGCCTGATGGCACTTCATTTCTTTTACCTGTATATTGCTTGATAGCATGTTGTTTATTCTTCAGTATGATTGCTGTTATTTCATGACTGGCTTGAGGTCGAGACGAGCTTGTGGAGGCTGAAGCCCCACACACATTTCCTCCCTCACTTGCATTGCATGCATTTTACTGTTAAAGCTGATGTTTTTGTCTGTTTTGGTGTATCGTTGACATGATCCCTTAGGACTCTCATTTCTTCTGATGAGGATTTGATGATAGACTTTTAGGTTGAAACCTATGCATGACAACATCTAGGAGTTCCCTGTTCAAACCTCAACCATAGGATGAATCCATGGCATGATAACAGTAGGACTTGATAGTCTCCCTCCTAGTTGAGCCATTTTTCCCGTAGTTAGCCGAACTACGTTTGCTCTGATCTTTCATACCAGATGAAAGTACGTAGGCATAGGATGCGACGTCCTAGCGAGCAACCTTTCCCTTTCCCCCGTAGTTAGCCGAACTACGTTGACTCTGATTTCTCATTCTCTGATGGGAATACGTAGGCATAAAGCGCGATGCTTTGCCGAGTCATTTTTCTTTTCTTTTTCAGCCAGCCTTGATAGGTAGATAGTTTATAACCGACCCGTCCAAGTAAACAAACAAGCGAGGATCCCGTCGAGTACGACGGACGTGAGGGGTGCTAATACCTTCCCCTTGCGTAACCGACTCCCGAACCCAGACAATGGTTGCGACGATCTTGTCTTACCCTTTTTCGTCAGGTTTTTCCGATCGTTTCCTTTCCCGCTCTGAGGGATAAATAACGAAAGGTGGCGACTCTTCTGTCATGCCGGCACCTTATTTTCGCGCAAGCGACAGCTGGCGACTCTGCTGGGGACAGCGCGGCATCTAGGGACTTTTCCCATCCCTTATGCTGGGACCGTTTCCCATCCCCTACGCGAGTCAATCCTATCATTTGTATGTTTGCTTGTTGGGTTGCGTTTATTTATCGCATTTTTACTTCCCGCACTTTACTTCCCGCATTTTATTTCCCGCATTTTATTTCCTGTTTGATATGATTATCTGTGCTGCTGTGGGAGAGGGATGTTACTATGAGTGAGAAGCCGGACCTGGGCTTGAGTACACACCTAGATATAGTTGCGGAGAAGTAGTAGACGAACCTGTCTGCTGAGCAGGCACAGTTCCTTACGAAAATCTGCGCTCAGACGAGATTCTTGCAGAGGTGCTCCTTTCCGGTCCTGAGGATCTGAGGGGAGTCCAGACGTGAGGATTGTCGACTCTGGGGACCGATCATTTGGAAGTCAGCTAAGAGAGGCCTCTTCATGACCTGACGATGCCACTCCTTCTGGGAATCGTATTGTCACTCATGAAAGTCTGTGACGCTGATGACCGCATAGGATGCCGTACCTTTGTCCGTGGATTAGGTCTATCATACCTGTGAGTGGGGTTGGGATATTGCAGGAAACTTTGACCTCCAGACTACCTGGTTTTCTTGACAGTGAATCAGTTATGTTGGGTTCTCAGTTGCAGAGATGTTCTTGATAGAGCAAGGGTTTGATCAGAGGATTTTATCATCGGGTGTTTGTCTGTTCCTGATAGAGCAGGTTCCGATCAGGGTATTGTTATCAGAGGTTTGTTCTGGATGGAGCAGATTTTTGAGTGGGGTCTGAGGATCTCGTCAGCGGTTGTTATTTGTTCTTGATAGGGCAGATTTTGAGTGGGGTTTGAAGATCTCATCAGCAGCTGTGTGTTTGTTCTAGAGAGGGCAGATTTGTGACTTGGGGTCCGAAGACTTCATCAACGGATATTCCTTGATCTTGCATCCGGGGTCTTTATTATCAGGCCTTCGTTCTTGTCAGAGCAGAATTTTGATCTCGATCCTACCAGATGGTTATTCACAGCGGATCAGATCAGTGGTTTTACACCGGGGTTTCCTTCTCATCAGTGACTGTTGGCATCGAATCTCCACAGCAGCCACCTGGATATATTGTTGCATACCTGCATTTTGCATTAGCTTGCATAATCATTCCATTAGCGTGTGTCTGTGACAGGTACCGTTTCCCCGATCCAGGATCTCTCGCCTTTTATTGTGTTACTGCAGCCTCTCTCAGGAAGACTGATGCGTATGAGTTCTCGGTCCTTGATGTGTCGAATCTGACTATTGCTATGTGAGGTTGCTATTTCCATGATTGGGCCCAGATTCCTCTCCTTATTATTGTCAGCAGGTGCCAGGATCGGGGGATAATCTCTCAAGCACACAGACACACGCATGCATCTGCATAAAGCATTTTTGCATGACATACATTCTGCTGCTTTTCCTAACCCTTGATGTTGACAGGTTTTTCAGGTACTCAGGTTCCGAGCTGTTTTCGATCTCCAGGATTGATCAAAGATTCATCCACCGCTACTCAACTCGCGCTAATCAGACGAGAATCATGGACCAGGTACAGTCAGATGTTCAAGAGCTTCGTGAACGGATGGATCGATTTATGGAGTTGATGCAAGTAGTTGCGAATGGGCAAGATCAGCTTCGTACTTTGGTTCAACCCCTCATCTCCAGGGTTGACAGTAATGGAATACTTCATGGCGGGGCCATGCCTACTCCTCCTCAGGGGGATGCTCCACAGAACGTTGTTCCTGCTGCCGGGGGCAACGGCAGTGCTAACGGCAATCTTATGACTAATCTTGGACTTAATGCGGCAGGCGCCGGCAATGGTGGTTTGGGAGCCAATGTTAACATGGGGCCGGTCAACGGCAATGTTGGTGCAGGAAATATGGTGGTGCCTCAACCGTGGCTGGAGGACCATCAGGATGACATATTCTCTCAGAGAGGTGCAGAGGCTGAGTTGACTGCTGAAGCTCGACTCAGGTTCAAGGCGCTGGAAGATAAGATGAGAGATATAGAAAATCAGAACGCATTGGGCGTTGACATGGCCAAGCTCGGGTTGATTGCTGACTTTAAAGTACCTCACAAGTTCAAGGTGCCTATCTTTGAGAAGTATAGGGGCACTACTTGTCCCCGTGTTCACCTCCGATCTTATTATAGAAAGATGTCCGCTTATTCTGACGATGAGAAGCTGCTGATGCACTTCTTTCAGGATAGTCTTTCTGGTCCATCGCTCGAATGGTATATGGGTTTGGAACCCGCTGCTGTGCGCACCTGGAAAGATCTTGCAGAAGCATTTGTTCTCCACTATCAATATAATAGCGACTTGGCTCCCAACCGAGTTCAGCTTCAGAATCTCTCGCAGCGGAGCAATGAAAGCTTCAAAGAGTACGCCCAGCGGTGGCGTGAATTGGCTGCTCGGGTTCAACCACCGATGGTTGAGCGTGAGTTGGTACAAATGTTCGTGGCTACCCTTCCTGGAGTCTATTATGAAAAGCTGATCAGCGGCATGTCGGGAACATTCTCGGCCCTCATCACCTTGGGCGAGCATGTTGAAAATGGTATAAAGATCGTAAAAATTCAGGGCGAATCATCCTCAGCTGGAGGAGCTAGCAAGAAACCCTATACTGGCAAGCGTCGAGAGGGAGATGCCAGTGCTGTCACTAATGCTAGGAGAAGGGGCAAGGGCCCTCAACAGCAGATTGCTAGCATAAACATCCCAGCTGCTCCCCCGCAGCCGCAGCAGCAGCCCCAGCAACAGAATAATCCGGGATATAAGAGATATCAGAATCGGGGTCCCCTAGCAAACCGTCATTTGGAAACTCCTCCTATGCCGTATGCACAGCTTCTGCAGACGTTGCTTCAGCTCCAATTGGTTCATAAAAGGACAATGGCTCCCTTGACAGGGGCACCACCACCGGAGTATGATGCTAATGCTACTTGTGAATTTCATTCTGGGGCACCTGGCCATACGGTTGAGAATTGTAAAGCTTTTAAGCACAAAGTCCAGGACTTGGTCGACGCCAAGGTGATCAACTTTTCTGACAGCGTGCCCAACGTCACCAAGAATCCAATGCCTCATCATAGGGGGGGCGGAGTGAATGCTATTATCACTGAAGAGAATTCGGACTTGCTGACCGATGTCAAAGATTTGAAGACGCCGTTGAGTTTTGTCAAGGCCAAGTTGCTGAAGAAGGGCTTCTTTCCCGGATGTGGAGAGTTTTGTATGGCATGTGCTACACTTCCTGATGGGTGTGAGCAGTTGATCGAAGGTATCCAAAGTCTGATGGCCGAGGGTATTTTGCAGTTCAGTCGAAGCGTTGAGAATGCGTCAGGGGAAGTCGTGCTGAAGCAGGCGGACGAAGTCGCTACCATTACTATTCCTCGTCACCCTATTACTATTTCTGCGTCCCGTCCGCCTTCTATCACCATCACCAGGGCCGGACCAATCCCATTCGAGAGCACTAATGCCGTCCCATGGCATTACGGCGCCGAAGTGTATTGTAATGGTCAGAAGATAGAGCTTGAGCCGTCCAGATCGACTGCGCAGAATCTTGCTGAGGTCAGTGGTATCACTAGAAGCGGAAGAGTGTTCGCACCGGCAGAAGTTGCAGCAGAGAAAGTGGTCCGAGCTGACGCTATGGATAAAGGTAAAGGTAAAGCTGTTGAAGAGGTCCCTGCAGGGGCAGAGAAAGACTTGCTGGTTAAAGATGCTGAAGAGTTCATGCGACTGATCAAGAAGAGTGACTACAAGATTGTAGATCATCTTCACCAGACTCCGTCAAAGATCTCGATTCTTAACTTGTTGCTGTGTTCTGAAGCGCACCGCAATGCATTGCTGAAGGTATTGAATGCTGCGTACGTGCCGCAGGAGATATCGGTGAATCAACTTGAGGAAGTAGTAGCCCATGTCAATGCTGGTAATGGGCTGGGATTTACGGATCTGGAGCTGACTCCTAAGGGAAGAGATCACAACAGCGCCTTGCACGTCTCAATAGAGTGCAGAGGCACAGTTATGTCACATGTCCTAGTAGATACGGGCTCCTCGCTTAACGTGCTTCCGAAGAAGGCACTGATGAAGTTGGATACCCGTGGACTGCTGTGCACGCCCAGTGATCTGGTCGTGAAGGCCTTTGACGGAACCAAGCGCCACGTCTTCGGAGAATTGACCCTGCCAATTCAGGTTGGACCAGAGACGTTTAATGCGGTTTTCTATATCATGGATATCATGCCCGCCTATAGTTGCCTCTTAGGCCGGCCGTGGATCCACTCTGCTGGTGCCGTAACGTCCACGCTGCATCAGAAGCTTAAATATGCTGTTGGGGGCAGCATAGTGACAGTCTGTGGAGAAGAGGACATTATGGTAAGCCACCTGTCGTCCTTTAAATATGTCGAAATGGATGGTGAGATCCATGAGACTCTTTGCCAGGCTTTTGAAACCGTCGGGGTGAAGGAGGTAGCTCCCGTTGTTGCAGAGAAGCAAGGGTTGAACCTCTCCTCGTTTAAGAAAGCTCGGGCTGTTGTCGAAGCTGGTCCCACCCCAGGCTGGGGGCATGTCTTGGATATACCAATCAAGCAGGATAAGTTTGGATTGGGGTATTCTCCTGAAGCTGAAGCTTCATCTTCTTCTGGCAGTTCGTCTCATGGGAAAGGGCCGATCTTATTCACCAAGGGAGGAGTAATTTTTGAGAGTACCAACGCTGCGTCAGAGGACAGTGGAGACAGTGATTGCAATCTTGACGCCTGGATTCAACCGAGCAAGCCAGGCGAGCACCTCCACAATTGGACCATCAAGGAGATTATCGAGCTGACAAGTGAAGAGTAATGATTTGCTTTTTACAATCTTTGTACAACCCTATGTCCTGCCCGGGGCATAGTGGTTTTACTGTCAGGGCCTTGTTGGATTATGTGTATGCATTTTGTTAATAAATAAAAGGCGTTTTCTTCGTAATCAAATATTGTGTTCTCTGTTATTCATGTTTTATGTTTGTTTCGAAAAACAGCAAAATGGCAACGAGGTTCGTGCTAACCTGCATATTCTTGCTTTAAACTTAACCCTTGTTATTGCAGGATCCACGTAACAGATGACATCGACTCTGGACCCTCTACGGCTCACTACGACTTTGATTGCCCGATCTATCAAGCCGAGGATGAGATTGATGAAGACGAAGACCTTCCGGAAGAGTTGGCCCGCTTGTTGAGACAAGAGGAGAAGGTTATTTTGCCTCACGAGGAGGATATCGAGATCATAAATCTGGGTTCTGAGGAGCTCGTCAGAAATGTCAGAGTAGGGGCTGCGCTGCAGAAGGATGTCAAGCATAGACTGGTCGAGATGCTTCGAGAGTATAGTGACGTCTTTGCTTGGTCATATGAGGATATGCCCGGACTTGACACAGATATCGTGGTTCATCGCTTGCCGTTGCGAGAAGATTGCCCTCCAGTCAAGCAGAAGCTCAGGAGGACGAGACCAGACATGGCTGTAAAAATCAAGGAAGAAGTCCAGAAGCAGTTGGACGCAGGATTTCTAGCCGTTACCACTTACCCTCCGTGGGTCGCCAACATAGTGCCTGTACCAAAGAAGGACGGTAAGGTACGTATGTGCGTCGATTATCGGGATTTGAATAGGGCGAGCCCTAAGGATGATTTCCCGTTGCCTCATATCGATGTGTTGGTCGACAATACAGCCCAGTTTTCCGTGTTTTCGTTCATGGATGGCTTCTCCGGTTACAATCAGATTAAGATGGCGCCGGAGGACATGGAGAAAACGACGTTTATTACCCCCTGGGGCACGTTTTGCTACAAGGTAATGCCATTCGGTCTAAAGAACGCAGGGGCCACTTACCAGCGAGCAATGGTAACTTTGTTTCATGATATGATTCATCATGAGATCGAGGTCTATGTTGATGACATGATTGCAAAGTCCCAAACGGAGGAGGAGCATCTGGTCAATTTGCTGAAGCTGTTTGAAAGGCTTAGGAGGTTCAGGCTGAGGCTGAATCCTAACAAGTGCACTTTCGGGGTGCGGTCCGGAAAGTTATTGGGGTTTATCGTTAGTGAACGAGGTATTGAAGTTGATCCTGCAAAGATAAAAGCTATCCAAGAAATGCCAGCGCCGAAAACAGAAAAAGAAGTTCGTGGTTTCCTGGGCCGAATAAACTACATTGCAAGGTTTATCTCTCAGCTCACGGCCACTTGTGAACCGATGTTCAAGTTGTTAAAGAAAAATCAGGCGATTACTTGGAATGAGGATTGCCAGAAGGCATTCGACAAAATAAAGCAGTATCTTCAAGAACCTCCAATCTTGATACCCCCAGTGGCTGGACGGCCATTAATCATGTACTTGACAGTTCTGGAGAATAGTATGGGGTGTGTTCTCGGTCAGCACGACGAGACGGGCAGGAAAGAGCATGCCATTTATTATTTGAGTAAAAAGTTCACTGAGTGTGAATCTCGATACTCGATGCTGGAGAAGACGTGTTGTGCATTAGCTTGGGCTGCCAAACGTCTACGACAGTATATGCTCAATCACACCACTATGCTGATTTCGAAGATGGATCCGATCAAGTACGTCTTCGAGAAGCAGGCTCTTTCGGGCAGGATTGCCAGATGGCAGATGGTGTTAACAGAATATGATATTCAGTACGTCTCCCAGAAAGCCATTAAGGGAAGCGTATTGTCTGACTACCTTGCCGAACAGCCAATCGAAGACTATCAGCCGATGAAGTTCGAATTCCCTGACGAGGACATTATGTTTCTCAAAGCGAAGGATTGCGATGAGCCATTGCCCGATGAGGGGCCAGATAGGAAGTCTCAGTGGAAGTTGATATTCGACGGAGCGGTTAATTCCTATGGAAGCGGTATCAGGGCTATCATTACGACTCCTCACGGATCCCACATCCCGTTTACTGCAAGACTGACGTTTCCAGTTACCAACAACGAAGCCGAGTATGAAGCATGTATTATGGGTCTAGAAGAGGCAATTGATTTGAGAATCAAGAATCTAGACATATATGGTGACTCAGCGCTTGTAATCAATCAGATCAAAGGGGAGTGGGAAACTCGTCAAGCGAATCTAGTGCCGTACATGAATTATGCCAGGAGGCTGCTTCCGTTCTTTGACCGAGTAGAACTTCATCATGTACCCCGGGCTGAAAATCAAATGGCTGATGCTTTAGCCACGTTGGCTTCAATGTATAAGGTCAATCTTTGGAATGAAGCTCCAAGCATTGTTCTTTCGCGTCTTGACAGACCAGCATATGTGTTCGCAATCGAAGATGCTACTGACGGCAAGCCATGGTTCCACGATATCCAGACCTTCCTTATGACCAAGGAATATCCTGCGGGTGCGTCAACCCAGGATAAGAAGACTCTGAGGAGGCTATCTAGAAACTTTTACCTCAACCCTGATGGAGTGCTGTATAAGAGAAACCACGATCTCGTGCTACTCAGATGTGTGGATGAGAAAGAAGCAAGTATGCTCATGGAAGAAGTCCATGAGGGCACATTTGGTACGCACGCCGGCGGGCATGCCATGACGAGAAAGATCCTGAGAGCAGGATATTACTGGTTGACTATGGAGTCGGATTGCTTCAGATTCGCGAAGAAATGTCACAAATGCCAGATTTATGCTGATAAAGTTCATGTGCCACCGTGCCCATTGAATGTCATGTCCTCCCCTTGGCCGTTCTCCATGTGGGGCATCGACATGATAGGCAAGATTGAGCCCACTGCGTCTAATGGTCATCGTTTTATTCTGGTAGCTATCGACTACTTCACCAAGTGGGTGGAGGCAGCCTCGTACGCTAATGTGACCAAGCAGGTGGTGGCTAAGTTCATAAAGAGGGACATCATCTGTCGCTATGGAATTCCTGAGCGGATCATTACTGATAATGGTTCGAATTTGAATAATAAGATGATGAAGGAGCTGTGCCAGAGCTTCAAGATTGAACACCACAACTCATCTCCTTACCGGCCGAAGATGAATGGCGCTGTTGAAGCGGCCAACAAGAACATCAAGAAGATTGTTCAGAAGATGGTTGTGACGTACAAAGATTGGCACGAGATGCTGCCGTTTGCCTTGCACGGTTATCGTACGACGGTGCGTACGTCGACCGGGGCAACTCCTTTCTCCTTGGTGTACGGTATGGAAGTTGTCCTACCGCTAGAAGTGGAGATTCCCTCTTTACGAGTTTTGGTTGATGTGAAACTTGATGAGGCAGAATGGGTTACGAATCGCTTGAACCAGCTCAGCCTGATGGACGAGAAGAGGTTAGCATCGATTGCATTTGGTCGCCTGTACCAAAGCCGAATGAAGAAAGCTTATGATAAGAAGGTGCGTCCTAGAAGCTTTCAGACGGGTGATCTCGTCCTGAAGAAGATTCTTCCGCCACACTCCGATCACCGGGGCAAGTGGACTCCGAATTACGAAGGGCCGTATGTCGTCAGCAAGGTCTTCTCAGGAGGAGCTTTGTTGTTATCCACGATGGATGGTGAAGATTTTGCATCCCCGGTGAACGCGGACGCAGTTAAAAAATACTTTGCTTGAAAGAGACCCGCTGGACAAAAAAGAAAGAGTCCAGGCAAAAAAGGGCATCCCGGCGAACCAAAAACAGAATAAAAGGTTCGGGCAAAAATTAGGGATATATTGAAAAGATGTACACCCGCGAAGTCGAAAACCTACACTGGGCGGCTTCGGCAAAAAAGGGTATCCCGGTGAACTGAAAACCCGAAAGGGCGGTTCACGCAAAAGTTAGGGATTTGAATAAGCAAATGACTGCGTTCCGCGTATGGACTTTCATTGTTTAGTGGTTCGGAAGACCTGAGGGCCGTTTATCTGAATCAATCTCTTCCAAAGCTGAAGCATCGGAGAAGTATCGAAGTCGAGTGGGTCTTAGAGGGATCAACTCATGGTGTTCGTCTACGCCTCGATTGCCGACATTAGTATATACTGATGTATATTTATGTTTTCTTTTGCGCGGCTTCCTCATTCCAGGAGCTTGCCTCTGTTGTAAAACATTTTTGCCCGTTCAGGGGTTCATCATCAATAAAATGCACATTGTTCAGCAATTCTACTTGTCTGCTTAGCATTTATCTGTTTTGTTTGCGAATGAGAACGCCGATGTTTTTTTTTTTTTTTGTTTTTGATAAAATGCGCATACATAAACTTGCGGGCCTAGGCCCATTGATTGTTGAAACAACTAATTAATTGAATATTGTCATGAGATAATAACCTGGATAGGCCCCTGTGAGAAGGGTATCTTGTCTGTTTGTTTGTGTTGTTGCAGGTGTAGCACCCCGCCAGAAGATGGGTCGTGTGTATCCCCGAAGCAGGATGAGTCCTCCTTCCCCAGCAGAGTGCAGTAGTCTCTCCTCCGCAGAATCTAAACGCAAGATAGTGAGCATTGATATGTCTTCCCCAGGTAGAGGTGATTCTCTTCCCCAAGCAGACGCATCCTGAAGGAATGTCACCTCATCAGCTGAGTCAAGCACCGAAGAATGACGTCGCCTCTCCCCAGCACCGGGTCACAAGTGCAGATTTCAGAGGAATGTTCGGGTGCCGAAGCTCGTGTTTTCCCCAGTAAAGTCACCAAAGCAGGTGTTCCCCCCGCACCGGGTCACAAGTGCAGGTTTCGTAGGAAGCTGTTCGTATGCCGAAAGATGCGGTAACTGATGGTGCCAGACTGAAGTCTCCAGCGGAATTAAGATTCCCCACCAGAGTTATGTTCTCTCCCGAAGTTGGATGATTCCCTCTTCCCCTAGTGGAGTAGTGGAACAGCTGATGTTATATTCCCCTGCAGAGTCGTACTCTCTTCCCCGAAGTCAGATGATTCTTTCTTCCCCAGCGAAATTGAAATTCCGCACCAGAGTCGTACTCTCCAGTGAAGTAGAATGATTTCTCTCCCCGACTGAGTCCGCCGAAAGGCAGAATCCTTGGAAGTTGATCAGATCATGATTGATTTTCCCCAGCAGAGCGTGGGGCAGCTAATGCTGTGTTTCCCCAGAATCGCACTCTCTCCATCGACGCAGAATGATTTCTCCTTCCTCAGCCGAGTTTGCAGATGTCCAAGAGATCCGAATCCTTGGAAGTTGATCAGATCATGATTGGTTTTTCCCCAGTGGAGTGTTGAGCAGCTGAAGTTGGTTCCCCTCAGAGTGGTCATCCCTAGAAAAGTAGCCATGACGGCCGCGCAGTTCATTCTCGCGATTGATATCGGCAGATCCAAGTTCTCATAGAGCGTCGTTCCTTGCAACAGTTAGCTGAAGTTTTTCCCCTGCAGCAGTCCGCGGAAGATCAATTCCCCAGACAGAGCCTGATTGATATTGGCGTGTTCACGTTCTCCTCAGCAGGATGACTCCTCTACCTGAGTGGTTCTTTCTCCTTGACAGGAGGATTTCCCCCTTTCGGCATTTATTTTGCTGACGGGATCGCATCATTGTGCATGATTGCATAGCATTGTGCATGATTGCATGACATTTAGCATAAACGCATATCATTCCCACTGTGTGGGGCATGACGCAGAAGCATATGCATCGTAAGCATGATCTAGGTCATCATCACCCTTGTTGAACAGGTGTACCATCAAAAGACCGGTTGCTCAGGACGATTCTTGATGTTCTCCCCAGCAAGATCGCTTGCGAGATGATTCTTAAAGACCCCGGTGTGATCCCCACGGTCGCTCGCTCAAGATGATTTTTGAGATCCCCAGCAAAGTCTTCAGTTCGAGATGATTCTCAAATCCCTCAGCAGGGCCATTTGCTTAAGACGATTCTTAAGACCCCAGTACAGCTTCCCGAGTGGTTCGCCTAGTATGATACTTGAGCTCCCCAATGGCGTCTCCAGCAGGAGTTGCCCAGGAAGATTTCTGGAATACCCAACAGAATGTTTGCTCCGGGAAGGTTATCAGTTCAGGACGATTCTTGAAGATGCCCGACGGATCTGTTTGGTCAAGTTGATTCTTGAAGTCCAGAGCAGCATGATATGTCTGCTCCAACCACGATGTCTAATCTGAAGATGGATTTCGTAAGCGCCCGAAGGCGATATCAGAAGGTTCCTGTGAGTCCAGATTTCCGTGTTGAAGAATCAACGGGTGGCTGAAGGCAAGGTTCCGGGGTTGTAGATACAACAGAGTGATTCGCGTGGGTCTGAAGACCAAGTCAGTTATCCTGAGGTGATGATTGATTGCGATCAGGTGAATGGTATGTCTTCTGATTGAAGTCGAAGATGTTTCTCCGGTGGTGCCGCAGAGTACTTCGATCGTCCGACGGTGATGTCAGCTTTGGTTCTCCAGCCAGTTGTTGAGCAGCTAGTGTTGCAGGATTCAAAGATTTGTTCCCCGCAGAGTACTGTGTGCTCGTGCAGTTGGCAAATTTTCGGGTTTACCGATATTCAATCGTCTCGCACCTTGATTGGATGAGAGCCGTGCGCTTCTCACCCAGTCAGGTTCAAGCCGTTTGAATAGGGGCAGCTGTTGCACCCCAAAATTTGACCAACAATTATTTATTCAGTGAGTGTTTGAAAGTGGATACCTTCATCAGAAAGTTCAAGAGATCCTCAGAGGAATGGGTTGAAACCAGGGCTGTGTGCTTCATAGTTTGAAAGTTGTGGGTGCTCCTCAGATGGTTCTGAGACTTTGAGAGTGAATTTAATGTCTTGGGAAAGCTTATGAGATGTCTTGATAGCCTTCATGAAGCCCAGAGAAGTCATTATGCAAGGGTTCAGAAGATTCAACCATGAATGATAGAATTAGGGTTTTGACTGGGTCGACCCTAGGATAACTGAAGATTGGGAGAGGTTGAGACCCAATCCAAGGGCCATGAGATCATGGAATGATGCATAGAGATGATATAAAGATGATTCCTAGGCCAACTCATCATGAGTGAGGAGTTTGAGAAGTTTCAAGTCAGGGTCTTCAAGGATTGTCAGTGAAAAACCCTAATTTGATCCCTATCTTCCAGGCAGTTTTAGCTCAAGATGTGATTGATATCTCACCTTCCCCATAACATGAATGTTGTAGAGCTTGTTCTAAGCTTTAATTTGAGTGGTGGAAGTCCTTGATAGGAGTTACAGAGCCCCAAGTTATGGTTTTGACAAATTACAGGTCAGCAGAGGTGTGTGAATCTGGGTCCTTGAAAGTCACCCAACTTGCAGACAACTTTTGCCCTAGTAGGAGGATTCCTATGATTTCTTGGTCAACATGAATGTTGAAGAGCATCCTCTTAGCTTTAATTTGAGTGGTAGAAGTCCTTGATTGGATTTGTGGAACTCAACTTATGGTTTGAACAAGACAGGGGTATTTTGGTCATTTGTCAGTTATAGGTCATTTTAGCCAATGCCTAAAACTCCTATTTCCAAGCCTCAAATGGAAAAACTCAAAACATGAAAGTTGTTCAAAATGTGATTTTAAGTCTAGAAAGAAGGTCACAAATTGTTGGAAAAGCTCATAGCATGAGATTACATGATTGGTCAAAAATGAACTAAAAATGGCATATAAGTTTGAAAAGTTGAATTTGGAAATTGATTTGGAAGATCCACAAATCCAAAATAGGTCATCCAATATATCATTTTGATTGGAAAAATCATTTTGAGAACATTGGTTTAGCTAGAATTTTGATTTGAAGCTTTAAAATAGGTGATGCTTTGAAAACTTGTTACTTGAAAAAGAAGGCAACTTGAAAAAACCTTACACAAGGCAAAACCAAGACTTGTAGTTATGCACTTCTTCTCAATATCTCATGTAAAGATATTTTAATACCACATTGCAAGGCATGAGGCATGGAATGTGAGATTTTCAATATGTCATCACATGAGATTTTCAAGAACTTTCCACCCTATTCTAGATGAATCTAGAAGCATCTAAGGATCATTATAAGAAGAGGGCCATGAAGAGAGTTCAAGGTTGGTGATAGAGAGAGATTTCAAGAGAGAGAGAGAGAGAAGCATCCATTGAAGCATTTCCTTCAACTTCAAGCAACTCTGAATTTCATTCACTACAAGCATTCTCCTTCCATACAAGTGCAAACAGAAGCTTGCTCACCCCCTAAGGATCACATTTCAGCCATTACAAGCTCTGAATCCACCCACACGAGTTCCCTCCACACCTCTTTGACAGGTTCCTTTTCTTCTCTCTATCTCCTAAATTATGCAGTTTTAGATAGCTTTCTAGGTAGATAATTGATGCACTAGGGTAGATGACTCTTTCCCATGAATTAGGGCACGATCTGTGAAGGTTCATAACAGAGCCAAGAATCTTTGATCTTCAAGATTTAGTTAGTTTGTTAGTTTTAACGAGTAAAGATTGGTTTAGAATCCTTAGGCTAACTTGTAGAAGCTCTGTAAACCACTAGATTGAAGCTTAGTGAAGGTTGATACCAGTTGATAACAAGTGATGTTTAGTTGGACCATGACATTGAAGTCCTCTGTTGGAATTATTGAGGATGAATTAGGGAAATCCACGCGTACCATCTTGTTCCTCTCATTGAGTACTACAATTTTCATTTTTGAATCGTGTTAAATCATGGCGTGTGGAGAGAGAACGAGGGAGAGGAAGATGAGTGCATGGATGGAGGGTTTCTGAAAACCCTAGTTTTGTTTGGGACGATGAAGGTGGTCCGTTGGATTAGGTCCCAAGGTTGACAATGTAAGCTCATCCAACGGCTGTGATTGAATCTGAGAGATGGAGGGAAAAATTCAAAAGAATGAAACGCGGTCGTTTCATTTAAACGCGCTCCGGGCTTAATTCCTATCCCCACCCCCCTTTTATCTGGCCCATCTAATTCCAACTAGCGTGTGTTGCTATTCATACCCCCCCTCCCCTTTATTTGATTTAATTTCTTTTATATTGTTTTAATATTTTTCTGTTTTAGAAAATTCATTAAAAATTGAAGAATAACTCTTTTTTGTCCATTCTTTTTTCTATGAGTAGATAATAATGTGTAGAAAATATTAAAAATAAAAATGAGATTTTATTTTTAAGTTTAGTATTTTTAATAGATTTTTCTTTTAAATAGCTTTTATAATGTTTAGTTTGGTAGCATGATTTTGCAAGAATTGTTTTAGGACCTTCCCTTAGGGTTTTTAATCCATTCTTTTTTGTGCAATTAGATGATGAATCATAGTTCCCCATAGGATTTTTTCTAGAATTTTAGAATTAAATTTTGATTAGTTTAATTAGGGTAGATGTAGGGTATCCTAATTAGGGTTTAGGTTGTGTTTAGGTGAAGAATCATCCTTCTTTGATTAAGTTTTGTCTTGATTTTTAGGTAGAGGCCTATGTAGATGTTATGAATAGACTTTGTAGACCCTTGTGAATAATTGTTAGATTTTCCCCCATTGGTTTAGTATTTTTAGGTATTTTCTGAAGTTGCCTGTTGATTTTTGTCTCCCCTGTGGTTATCTGTTCATCTTTGGGGTTCATTGTGGGGAATTTGTTGTGGGGCTTGTGTTGCCTTGAAGACCTTGATGGAGAGCATCATGAAGAGAAGATTGTAGATCAAGATTCAGAGACCCAGAGCTTGGCTTGTTCCCTGTTTGTGAGGTTTGAGATCCTGAAGTTTGAAGGAAGTTCATGGTACTTTCCTGAGGAAGGCACTATGAATGACTTTCATTCTTTCTTCTCACCTCTTTCTTAAGTATCCAATGATGTTGGAGCCAACTTGTGAGTTTAATTTCTCCTGAGGAGGAATGTAAACTGATCACAGTTGTTGAGCCACATGGGATACAACTCCTAAGTGGAAGTCTCCTAGTACTTTCCTGAGGAAGGTCCTATGGGTCTATTCACTTAGTTCCATTAGTTTATCTAGGATTTCTCAAGTATCCAATGATGTTGGAGCCAACTTGTGAGTTTAATTTCTCCTGAGGAGGAATGTAAACTGATCACAGTTGTTGAGCCACATAGGATACAACTCCTAAGTGGAAGCCTCCTAGTACTTTCCTGAGGAAGGTCCTATGAGTCTATTCATTTAGTTCCACTAGTTCAGATAGGATTTCCTAAATATCCAGTGATGTTGGAGCCTGATTGTGAGTTTAGTTTCTCCTGAGGAGGAATGTAAACTGATCACAGTGGTTGAGCCACGTAGGATATGACTCCTGAGTATACACCTCCTAGTGTTTTCCTGAGGAAGACACTATGAGTCTGCTTGCTTAGCTCCCTTTCTTTGGTAAGCTTGTTCTGAAGCTTGGAGACTGGGATTGCTTTCTCCTGTTTAGGGTTTTGCTTTAGTGCTTAGATTTGATTCAGATTTTGTGATTAGGGTTAGGATTAGGGAGTAGATTCTTTCTTTCTCAAGCATGTGTGTTTTGTTTGCCTGATGGCACTTCATTTCTTTTACCTGTATATTGCTTTATAGCATGTTGTTTATTCTTCAGTATGATTGCTGTTATTTCATGACTGGCTTGAGGTCGAGACGAGCTTGTGGAGGCTGAAGCCCCACACACATTTCCTCCCTCACTTGCATTGCATGCATTTTACTGTTAAAGCTGATGTTTTTGTCTGTTTTGGTGTATCGTTGACATGATCCCTTAGGACTCTCATTTCTTCTGATGAGGATTTGATGATAGACTTTTAGGTTGAAACCTATGCATGACAACATCTAGGAGTTCCCTGTTCAAACCTCAACCATAGGATGAATCCATGGCATGATAACAGTAGGACTTGATAGTCTCCCTCCTAGTTGAGCCATTTTTCCCGTAGTTAGCCGAACTACGTTTGCTCTGATCTTTCATACCAGATGAAAGTACGTAGGCATAGGATGCGACGTCCTAGCGAGCAACCTTTCCCTTTCCCCCGTAGTTAGCCGAACTACGTTGACTCTGATTTCTCATTCTCTGATGGGAATACGTAGGCATAAAGCGCGATGCTTTGCCGAGTCATTTTTCTTTTCTTTTTCAGCCAGCCTTGATAGGTAGATAGATTATAACCGACCCGTCCAAGTAAACAAACAAGCGAGGATCCCGTCGAGTACGACGGACGTGAGGGGTGCTAATACCTTCCCCTTGCGTAACCGACTCCCGAACCCAGACAATGGTTGCGACGATCTTGTCTTACCCTTTTTCGTCAGGTTTTTCCGATCGTTTCCTTTCCCGCTCTGAGGGATAAATAACGAAAGGTGGCGACTCTTCTGTCATGCCGGCACCTTATTTTCGCGCAAGCGACAACATGGATCCCCTTTGGAAGGTTGATTTCAGACATTCTGACAGAGAATGGTCTGGTAACTGCTCTGTATGAAGCTGGAGTTAAGGATGAACTTGAATCCATTGTTGGAAAACCTCTGAATGCAAAGAGTCTTCATAGACTAAATATTGTAGATGAACTTACAGTTGTACCCAAGAAGTTGAATATTTCTGAAATTAGTCAGAAGAGAATTCTTGTTGACAATTTTCCACTGTTTGGTGCTGAAGAACCAAGGGATATAATTGTGAGATATATTGATTCATGCAAAGCAGATGGAACACCCATTCCTGCAGACATTCTGAAAAGAGCAAGAGAACTAATGCCTGATGTATACAATGAGAACACAAGGAAAAGAGGTCAACCAGAGGCAGAAGAAGTTGTTGCTCAGAAGAAGCCAAAAGTTGCTAACAAGCCACAGAAGTTGATCAAAAGAAAAGCTTCAGGAGAAGTTCCTTCTGCTCCCACAAAGCGTATCAAGATTAAAGGTACTAAAACATTTGTATCTTATTTTTCTAAAATTGTTATGAATAAATCAACATTTAGTTCTATTCCAAAACCCCCTCCCACTCAAAAATAATCTATTCCTGCTCCATCCCAAAAATATGAACCATCAAAAATTCCTTCCCCATAAAAATCATCTGATCCTATTTCCACTACTCCACTAAAAACTTCTGTTATTCCACCATCTGAACCAACAACAACAACACCAGCAAACAAAATTCCCACACCTATAACAAAACCAACAAAACAATCTGCACCACAACAACAACCAGAAAAACAACAATCAGACACATCTGAACCTATACAATCTAATCCAGTTGCATCTAATCCTATTGCATCTGAACAAGTTGTTTCTGAACCACCTATATATGAACCACCTGTATCTGAACCTCCATCAAAACCTTCTGAGAATCAATCAGAACCAACCAACCCTCCTGAAACAAACATACCTGAGATAGAGGTTCTAAATGTTACACCTCTCAAAACTGTTTTTGAAGTGTCCTCTACGTCCTGTACCCCAACCATATCCTCAAACTCATCTGAATCTGATATCCACCCAAATATTCTTTCACCTCCCTCTCTCATAACTTTTGAAGCTAACCAACCAGAACCACCTATTTCTTCTGAAATTCTCATTCATAATCCCATTCCAACACCTAAGCCAAGAACATCTGAGTGTGTATTTTTTGCCTCGTGTAAACCATTTTCCTCTGACAAACTTCCCTCTGGTTTCAAATTCAAGAATTTCTATACCAGAATTGAACCATCTGATACTATCACCCCTTTTAAACCTAAGCTTTCCATTATTCTACCATCTGTTCTCTAAACATATATAAAAGAAATGCCAAAAATAACTTCATCAGAATCTCTTTTATCTGATAAATTTGCGTTCATTCCTTACACTTCTACCATATTCGATGTTGTTTCCTATGCATCAAATGCAAAACCATCTTTGTTGAATGCCTTAATCAGATCAAAAATTGTCATTTCATCTAATTTTCCATCCATACCCTTCTACCCTCGCCCTCTGGTCATCGTTCCAGAATTCACCATTCCACCTTCACCTTAATCCAAGCCATTCACCTTGGAAACCCTTCTGAAACCTAAGACTAGGTTGAATGTTGATCATTTATTTACAAGTTTTATGAAAGAAATAAATATGCATTTAGGCTCTGTTCAGAAGAAGTGCTTATCAACAATGGATGCAAATGAATCTGATGCTATCTGGAATAGTTTCATCAACAGATTCAATACTGTAGCCTCAAATCTGAAGAATGTATGTTCTGATGATGCGAAGCTCAGATTTGCTGAGACTGCTAGAAGCTTGCTTTTGACTGTTAAAAGATCTGAACCATTGCTTCTTGAAGATGTTCCTTCATCCTCTGAAGTATGTGATACAAAAGTGACTGCTGAGTCTGCATCTGAAGAAAACCCTCTAGCTATGACTCTTGTGGAACATCCCTCTGGATCTGTTGCTCCTGACTCTGCATCTCCTATGGAAATTGACTATGTTCCTGCTTCAGGCTCTGCCCCACCTTCTTCATCTGAGGTCAAGAAAGAAAATCCAGATCTTGAAGATAAGATTGCAGTTCTGGAAGCTGGTCAATCTGAGATTAAGTCATGGATGGCCAAGCAAGATCAGAAGTCTGAAGACATGGTTCAATGGATGTCCAAACAAGATTAGAAGAATGAAACCATGGCTAAGTGGATGTCAAAGCAAGAACAGTCCTCCTCTGAGATCACTAATCTGTTGAAGATGATTTTGTCCAAACAAACTTAGTTTATTTTCTTTCTGTTGTTTGTGCACCTGTACTTGCTGTGTATCTGATGTTTTGTATCTTTTGATCTATATGAATAAATGACTAAGTGTTTTTCTATACATGATTTATCTTTTCTGTATTTCCTTTTATTTGTCCTTTAAAGTTTTTTTTACTGTTTGATTACGACAAAAAAGGGGGAGAAAATAGATCTGACTGTTTAAATAAAATCTACCTAAATGAAACTTTAGACATATTAATTATAACTAACGTAAACTCTTAGTGTTTCAGAGCGTTTGATAAATCTGATATATTCTTTAAAAGAAACTCTGAGACTCTCAGATCATATTTAACTTATCAGACTCTAACTCTGAAACATGCAAGATCTAATGTTTTTAACATTCATGCTCTAATTCTGAAGAGAATACTCATGCAAAAAGGGAAGTTTCTATTTCTTCTTAGTATTCAATTCAGGGGGAGATTCATCATCTCAGGGGGAGTTATAATTATTTTCTTTTCTATTGAACAAAATTTCTGATGTTTTTGTCATCATAAAAAAGGGGGAGATTGTTAGAACACAAATTGGTTCTTAATAATATCTCTATGTTTTGATGATAACTATTATAAAATTTTGTATTAAAGAATTATATACTCTAAAATTTGCTTAAGAATGTTTGTTGCAGATGTTAAAGTAAATATTACTCCAGAAGCAAATGAGATCTGAACATAAGAAATATGCAAGGCTCTGAAGCGTCAGAAGCATCTCTTAGAAAATTTTGAACGCTGCCTCCAAAAGATTCTGAGCGCTGCTCCCAGAAGAATCTAAAGCAAGAGTTATAGAAGAATCTGAAGCAGAAGCTATAGAAGAATCTGAAACAGAAGCCAGAAGCATCTGAAGCAATGAGGTATTCTGTATGAAGAGTTTCAAGCACAGTTACTTCAGAAGACTCTGATAGTACTAATGCTACCAGTACTGAGGATCTGACCCAAAACTCTGCTCTGAACTTATACACGCTGAAAGCACACTTGCTGCAAAGACTCTAATTCAGCAAACTCTGATGAACATTAGAAGGCTCTGACCAAGTTAGACTCTGATGATTCTTGCTGAAAATTGTTGAAGAAGAATTCAAAGTTATGTCCGTTGGAATAACCAAATGACTCTTTCCTTATTTATGCTAGACACAAGAACACAGACAAAAATAATTTCTCTGTGCATTCTTCTTCTAGGAAAGGTCACATGATGTGAAGACAAAAAAGGCTCAGACCTTTTTGGTACACTATTCTCAATGTGAAAAGCTCTTGGATCACTGTGCCTATAAAAGCAAGTCTCCATTCATCTTCTTCAGTTGACGAAGACACTTGAAAAGAATTTATCACAAAGCTCTCATACAACTTAAAATCATTTACTTAATTATTTCATTGTTCTTTATCTTAAGTGAAAAATCACAGTTGTGATAAAGCTTTATTAGAAGCATTTTTTAACACTTGTATTATTACTACTGTTGATTGTAAAAGAACCTTAAGAAGATCCAGTTAGGATCAGTAGTTCTTGAGAAGACTTTGAACAGTTGTTCTTAGTGCTTACTATTGTAATCAGTTGATTAAATAGTGGATTAAGTCCTTATTTGAGAAAGGCAAATCACTCTAGATAGGGTGGACTGGAGTAGTTGAGTTCAACGAACCAGGATAAAAATCCTTGAGTTTTTATTTCTAAGTTTTATCTTCATACTTATTCAACCCCCCTTCTAAGTATTTTCTCACCTTCACATACGAAGTTAAGAAATGATAACAGGAAAGCATACACAGACTGAATAGATCAGAGAATCATCAATTTCCAAAACATGCCCAAGACAAAATTCAAATTCTTTCCAAAATAACCGTAACCATGTCGGGACGAGAACAGAAAGTTCTTTATCACCCAAACCACAAACCAGACAAGCATGATTTTCTGTTCAAAACAACATTCAATGTTGCAGTCAATTCAAAGCCACAACTAAGCCTGGAGTACTATAAAGCAGAGACAACATTCGTACACAACGGATAGGATAAAAAACCAATTCAAAAATCACAGCGAGTCACAAACAATCCCAAATAATCCCAAATACGAAACCATAAAAACTTATTTGTTTGCTTCACCGCTGTTACCGAGTCGCTTTCTGAAATCCCCCATCCATCGTGAACACCACCGCAAATCACCGTAGAACGCCTCCCTTCGCATCAACGCCATTTCCACCGCCGGAAACCCGTTCGCCACACCTACACAAATCCATTTCCTGTTAGTTTTTATTGATCTTTTTTTGTGTTTGTTTCATATTGAAAAGGGAAAGAAGAAAAAGAATGGCGAGGTCGCGGATCAGAAGAAGTTAGGAGGAGAAGAATGGAAATCGACGAAGAGAAGGGGAAGATTGAAACAGAAAGAAGATTGAAGTGAAGAAGGAGGGTCAGCGGCGGCGAAGAGAAAAAGAATGAGGAATTTGGGATTCTAGGGTTTTCCCATTTTGTATTTTTTTATATATTGTAATCTTGTACACGCTCACACATGCTAACTACCATACACCTGCGATCATTACCATTCATATCACCTATCACCAAATCACACGCCTCACACTTTCACACACATGGTGTACCCACGCACCCGCATCCACACAGGATCATCTGCCCAACTTTTTCTTATTTTGTTTTTTTGTTATTTTTTATTTTTGTTGTTTTTTAATATTAAATAAATAAAATGCACTAACCTACTAACTAACTAATTAATAAAATCTAATAAATAGTTAATAAAAAAAATTTATAATAAAAAAATAATATTTAATTTTAGATTCTTTATAATAGAAATAAAAATAACAAAAATATTTAGTCTTTAATGTAGATGTTGATTTAAATCTATTTCAATATATAATAAAAATACAAAAAATATTCAATTTGTTTTTTTTTCTAATTTAAACTTCATTTCCTTTTCTTAAATAATTAAAGAAAATAAAAAGAATTTTAATTTAACCTCTTTTGAAATAATTATAACCTTTAGAATTTAACTAATCTTTCGCTAATTTCCTCCTTAATCCGATTAAAACCAAATAAAATTTTTTCATATAATTTAAGATTAACTGTGTTTTTTTCACTTAATTCTAACATGTCTTATTTAACTTAGACTTAATTTCAATTCAATGAGTTTTTCTCACAAAAACAATTTAAAACAATTAACTCCTAATTTCCAATCCAAAAACAATTTCACCCATCCCACTTAATCATATCCGTTAATCACATGTAACTTGCCTTTATCATGGCTCATTGCATATTTTGCATTTCAGTATCTCATCGCTCGTTTATCATTCGCTTCAATTTACCATTATCCAACTTCCGTCTCTGAAGGAAAGGTTCACCATTTGACCCCCGTGTCAATACCTTTACCCTCACCTTAGCCTTAGGATTTGAGTCCCCGTACTCACCTTTTAGGCGTCCCGTTGTGGACATTCCCCTTTTATCCTTGCCTTAGGATTCGAGTCTCCGTACTCATGTTTAGGCGTCCCGTCGTGGACATACCTTTTCAATTCAACTTTCAAACATAGATTCAGAGTCTCCGTACTCCAAGTAAGCGTTTCCATATGAACGCTTATCTCCCCCTGGAACCTTGACCACAGTCAAAGAGTTCCTTAAACCCTTTAGGGGAACTACAAATACTCTGATTCCATTCCCGTCAGGATATGTAGGCACAAGATGTGATTCTTGGCGAGTATACTTAGGACTAACCCCTTTAGGTCCTTCTCTTCACCTTTAACCCATAACATTACCCTTAAGCAGATAACCCTTAGCAATAAACAACATAAAACAAGAGATTCCTGTAGAGTACTACAGAAACTTAGGATGCTAGCACCTTTCCTAAGTTTAACCAACCCCCGAATCCTAGATTTCTCCCTGCATTGTGTTTACAGTGCAAAATTAGGTTTTTCCTTCTTTAACCTTTCCTTCAGATAAATCAAAGACCGGTTGCAAATGAATTAAGATTCAAGTTAATCAATAGCTTGACATCCAAATTTCACCGCGACACACATCTTCATCAGCACTTTGTACTTCTTCGACTTTATTTTGGTTATGCAATACAACATCATTATGTTCCACCTCAACAGAATATCTTCATGTTCTAGCTCTTCTTGGTACTTTGACCAATGTCATCGGTTTTCTTGAAGGTCATCTCAGCTTCATTGAAAAATACATCTCGACTTGTGATACACCTCATGTGACCTGGCTCTAGGCACCATAGTCTATAAGTTTTGACTCCTTTAGGGTATCCAAGAAACATACATCTCAGAGCTTTAGGTTCGACCTTGTTTTTCCTAATATGAGCATATGCTAAATAACCAAATATTGTAAGTCTGTTAAGACTGGGTGGATGTCCCGACCAAACTTCTTCAGGTGTCTTTATTCCCAAGCCAGCCAAAGGACATCTATTTATCAGGTATGTTGCAGTCACAACAGCTTCTGCCTAAAACACCTTCTTTAATTTTGCACTAACCAACATACATCTAACCTTTTCAAGAATGGTTCGATTAGACCTTTCACCCTAACTATTTTGTTGGGGAGTACCTGCAGTAGCTTTATGCCTTGCAATACCAGACGCATCACAATAGTTTTCGAAAGCCTCATTACAAAATTCAAGATCATTGTCGGTCCTCAACCTTTTGACCTTCCTACCAGTTTAATGTTTGACCATGGTCTTCCAACTTTTGAAATTTTCAAAAGTTTCATCCTTAAACTTCTTTATGAATACTCATAATTTTCTGGAATAATCATTAACTATGGATAGGAAATACTTTCCACCTGAGTGTGAAAGATTCCTTGCATTCTAATAAAGATCAGCATGAATGTAATCAAGGAATCCATCTATTCTTTTGTTTACCTTTGTTAAATTCATCCTACAAGATTTACCAAATATACAAGGTTTATAAAACTCTAATTTTTCATCTTGTCACCACACAACACATTTTGTTTCAACAATTTGACCAAGAGTTTTTCACTGACATGACCAAGTCTCTTATGCCATAGCTCATATACATACCTGACATCGGTCAATATCCTTATTGACTCATCATGGATCTTAAATCTGACTGATCAAATTCATACAATCTTGCAGGCTTTATAATTTCCCAACAACACTGATCCACCATCTTGGTTACATAATTTCCCAAACCCGTATTTGTTTGGAGTCACGTTGATCGTTTCCTTTCCCTGCGAAACATGTGTCTAGTATAATTTGAATCCATAATCCGCTCCTTGCTAGAGTCGCTGCTTGAAACCACCAAAACATCAGATCATTCATAACCATCTTGTACAAGGTTGCATTACCATTATTCTTTTGTCCATGATTATTCGGTCGATCAGGGCACATCTTTCTTATGTCACCCTTCTTCTTACAATGATAACACCTAATTGCAGGAGTATTACCACCATAAGAATTATGTAGAACTTTACCTTTCTTCTTCTCAAACCCACCATCTTTATTTAAAAGTTTCCCCTTAATAGACAAACCTTCACCAATGAAAGATGATTTATGCTCCTTTCCTTCATTCAGGTCTTTAGAGTACAAGGTTTATTGAAGTTTTTCAAATGCCAACGAATCTCTTCCATACAAGAAAGTTTGTTTGAAGTGAGCATGAAACATAGGTAGAGCATACAACAGTAGCAATGCTTGATCTTGATCATCAATCTTGACCTCGATATTTTCAAGATCAAGATTTAACCTTTTGACATATCCATCTACAAAGCCAAGACTTTGTCTTCATTTATCTTTAAGGAATACAAAGCTTGCTTCAACTAGAGGCGATTGACCAACGCTTTCCTCATGTACAGACCTTCGAGTTTCGTCTACACATAGGTTGTCGTCTTCTCGTTTAAGACCTACCGGAGAACCTTATCACCAATACTCAATATGATGGCACTGTAGGCTTTCTCGATCATCTTTGTTTTCTCTTTCTCTGTAAAGGAAGCATCTATCTTCTCTGATCCTTTCAACAATTCTAACAAACCCTACTGAACCAGTAGGGCTTGCATCTTCAAGAGCCACAAACTGAAATCATTCACTCTGGTAAATTTTTCAATCTCATACTTTGTTGACGACATCTTCTCCTCCATGCTCACTGCACCAGTTTTTTTATGAATTGATGTCGTCAAGAACAAACCAAAGATATGAGAAAGATTGAATTTTATGAATAAACACAAGAAATCTTATTAGGTTTTATGAAAGAGAGAGAAGAAAAAGAAGAATCAGGGTTGGTTAAATCTTCTTTATTATTCATTTACTCAATAAGGGTTCAAAGTATTACAAGTGAATAACAACAATTAACATCTCTCAACAACCTGAGAGAACTAGTCTATCTTAAGACTACTAAGCTAACTTAGGCTACAAATTAACTCAACAATTGGGCTTACAAGCAAGGCCCAATTAGACATGCTTTAAACAAAGCATATTTCGGCAGCATGTTTGGACAAACTTCGACTACAGCATGCACAACTCCTATCAAACTATTAATTTATCTATGTCGAGACTAGATTTCGATCCAAATAACAAAAAAAGAGTAAACTAATTCACTATAGGAAAACTCTATATTCTCATATGCGAGAAATAAAAAATGTTGTTGTTTTCCTTTAGTTTATTATTTGGTATTATATAAAAAATTGTAGTAGTAAACTATATAGACATGGTAAAAGATTATCGTATACTTTATTATATTTTAAGATAAACTATGAGTGAATTATCTCTGAAAATTATGTAGAAACTACTTTAAGATTAAAAAAATTGTTTCAATTGTTATATTTATTGCTATAAATTTAGGGAAATAAAAAATATTTTATTGTGTTGGGATTTTCACATCTTTTTTATTTTTGAAATTTGAAATTATATTTTAAGTTGAAGTAACTATTAAGGTAATATACATAGTTAGAGTAATGGTTGGATATTTAGAGTAATGGTTGGTTTGTTTGACTTTTTTATTCAAAATGATTTTTTTTTCCCGTCTTTGCGAGGGTTCGAACTCGTGATCTCCAAAAGAGTAGAAGTATTGCATTTAGCCTTTTTAATAGTAAAAATGAGTTTTTGGAAGTGCCACATAGGACTATGAGATGAGATGATTTTACTTGACATCCCCACTTATACCTGGCATCCCCCATTTAGAGCAATTTTACCGTTATATGTAACACCCCATTTAAATTATTTAGTTATGTTATACCTTATTGTGTATGTATTGGTTGTGATGTCTTTGATAAGGGTAGGAAGTTAAGGGCGAGAGTGAGAGGTGACCTTAGTTGGGGGGTAATGTGGACCTAGAATAGTGGATAATTTAATAACAAGATTAAGAGCATTATGATTATTAATATTATTATTTCAATTACCAATAATAATAATATTAATAGGATTATGGTTATTATTATTGTTATTATTGTTATTATAATTAATATTATTATTATTAGTAGTAATTAAACTAAATGAATTAAAACCTAATTAAGAGGGTTTAGGGAGTATTAGTGGGTTTAGACAGTTAACACGTGAAAGAGAAAAAAGACTGAGAAAGGAGAGCTAGGGCAGAAGAACCAGTTTTCTCCATTGTTGTCAAGAAAGAGCTCAAATCCAAGGTAATGGGGGAGAATGAATTTCAATATGGGTGACTTAACATGAGAGGGCAGTGAGAGGTTTTTTCTCTCGTAGGAATTTTGTATGTTCTCACCTTTTAGTTTGATTTTCGTGATATTATGATTTCCTTGTGATTGTTGTTTTGTTGAATGATCATTTCATGATATTGTATGTATGATTCTGGTATGAATATGAAAATTTGTGTGGAAATTCCCTGAATCTGTGATGGAATGCTCTGGTTTAACGGATCTGAAACTAAGGGTTTAACTGTAATCGAAACTAGATCTAATAATTAGAATCTTGACAGAATAGAAATAGGATTCATTGGAATCGATTAAAAATCTGAGTTTTAGGATGAAGGAGGAGGTAGAATGATAAATCTAGAGGGGAAACTCGAGAGAATGATGAGATCTAGGTTTTTTGACAGATCTGCTAGTCATACGCGTATTAGGGGTGTCAATACGCGTATGGGGGACTTCCCAAGGGTTGTACGTGTAGCAGACGTGCCCTATCCCCAGTGCCAGCACGGCCATCTGGTGATACGCGTATGGGCCTGAGCAATACGCGTATGAAGGTAATCATACGCGTAAGGGGTGACTCTGATGGGGTTTGGGAGGTAGAAGCCTCTGGTCTTATGCGTAAGGGAGGGCCATACGCGTATGATAACAGGCAGTACACGTATGGGCCATGCTGATACACGTATGGATAGTCTGGGATGACTTTTCCCCTAGTTTTGTGATTTTTGTCTAGCGTTCACTTGGAACACATTTCCGTTGATTCGGTAGGGTTAATATGACTAAAATGAACCTAGAGATAGGAGTAATAAATTGAATCGGTAAAATGTGGAATGATATGAGTGTGCCCTTAAGGGGTGCGTTTTGATGATTGTGAGCCATGATTATCGAATGTAAATAATCTTGTGTGATGGTGGTAATCCCCAAGAGGATTACGGTGAGCGGGTGGCTCGTGTGGATCATTAATGATTGTGAATTATGCTTGAATTATTATATTGCATAATTGTGTTGTCATGCATTTCATGTCATGTGTCTTGTGGAGTTGGATAGGTCGGAATCCATGATGGGTGCCTAGTTTCATCCAGACTTCATGTGGAAGTCGTTGTGGAGATAAGTTGTAGTTCAGAGGAACGTATACGACTTATTTGGATTCCGACGGGAATCAGGTTCTAGGATGAACCGTATGTATTTGTGTTGGTACCACATGCATTGTGTCGAGTTAGTGAGTCACATTGCACAACTGTAATTGAATATGGGCTATTGATACCGAGTAATTGATGTGGCACGTGTATGTGCGTTATATGTGTATGAATTTATGTATGGTGTGTAACTACTCCTTAGCATGGGTATTTCACCGCTTATTTATTGAATGTAGTTCTCACCCCTTTTCTGTTTGTTGCGTTTGTGCTCCTTTGGGAGTGCAGATGACCATGTACCTGAGTAGTGCTTGGAGTGTGTTGTTATTTGATCGAGTCCTAGGAGTCGCTTTGATACGTAACATGGGATGACGGGATTACGTTTAATTGACTTATTTTCTTGATTTATTGTTACGTATCTTTTAATTGTTGGATTAATAATGTATAACCACCGGTTGTGGAGATTATATTTAAACATTGATTTTATTCCGTTGTTTAATTGAAAGCTAGATGCAACTGGTTTATTTGAAATGAAGGAAGTGACTTAGCGTGACATCCTACTGATTTTGGAACTCTGATGTATTTTCTATAATATTCTTATAATACGCGTATGGGGTAAAGTGGGGTGTTACAATTGGTATTAGAGCAGGTCGGTCCGTCCGGCCAGTGTTGTAGTAGAGTATGACTATAGGATGTTTATGGTCATGTGTTTTTCTAACCTGTGTTTTCGTGGATGTTGAGCAGTATGGCTGGTAGGAATGACGTTGCGATGGCTTCCGCGTTACAAGTTGTTGTGCAGGCGGTGGAGAACATTGGTCAGAATATTAATCGGAATTCTAGGAACGGAGAGTTCCCTAATTTGGAGAAGTTCTAGAATAACAAGCCACCTAAGTTCGAAGGCGAACATGATCCAGATGCAGCACAAAAGTGGCTGAAGGATATCGAGAAGATATTCAGAGTCATGGGGTGCTCAGAGGAACAGAAGATACAGTTTGGTACCCATATGCTGGAAAGTGAGGCTGAGGATTGGTGGGACAACAACCATCAGAGATTGGAAGCTGGCGAGGGTCCCATTAGTTGGGCACTGTTTAGAGCAGAGTTTCTGGAACGGTATTTTCTGGAAGATGTTCGCAAAAAGAAAGAGATTGAATTTATTGAGTTGAAGCAGGGGAACATGACAGTGGCAGAATATGCGGGTAAGTTCGAAGAGCTAGTGAAGTATTATCCTTATTACAATACTGATGCAGCTATGAGTTCGAAGTGCATTAAGTTTTAGAACAGGCTGCGTCCTGAGGTCAAACTGGGTGTCGATTATCAGAAGATCAGGTACTTTCCTGAGCTGGTGAACAGGTGTAGAATCTATGATGAAGATAACAAAGCTAGAATCGCTCACTATAAGAATCTAAGTGACAGAAGAAGCAAGCGGAGACATGAGAATACACCTTAACGTGCTCCGGATGATAAAGGAAAGCATAAACATGTTGCTGGGAAGAAACCAAGTGGGGGAGGGAATCCTTCCAATCCTCTCAAGTGTTTCAGATGTGGTGGCGCTGGTCACCATGTGAATGAATGTCAAAATAAGGTGAAGAAGTGTTTTAAGTGTGGAAATCCAGGTCATGCGGTCGCGGATTATAGAACCAACGTACTAACCTGTTACAACTGTGGTGAGCAGGGTCATATCAGCACCCGTTGTCAGAAACCAAAGAATTCTCAGACAAGTGGGAAGGGGTTTGCATTGGTGGGAACTCAATTTACCAGTGAGGATCAATTGGCCAGAGGTACGTGTTACATTCATAACACTCCTTTGATTGCTATTATTGATACGGGTGCAACTCACTCGTTTATTTCTGTGGATTGTGTGAAGATACTGGGACTTGTGCCGTCTACCTTGAGTAGAGGGATGGTGAATGATACTCCATCTATCGGATCAATCACTACATCTTTAGTGTGTTTGAATTGTTCAGTGTCGATCTTTGGTAAAGATTTTGGAGTGGACTTGATTTGTCTACCACTCAGCGAGCTGGATGTTATTTTAGGGATGAATTGGCTTGAGAGCAAATATGTTTATATTGATTGTTATAGGAAGAGGTTGTTATTTCTGACTCCGAAAGAAGAATAAATGGATAGTATTATATCTACTAAGGAGTTGAGAATCTTGGTGGAAGACGAAGCTAAGGTATTTGCGGTGTTTGCTTCATTATCTATGGAGGGTAAGTCGTCGATTGAGGAATTACTTGTTGTGAGGGAATTTTCTGAAGTGTTCCCAAAGGATGTTGCAGAGCTACCTCCAGAGAAGGAAGTAGAGTTTACGATTGATCTTGTCTCGGGTACTGTTAGATGCCCAATTGTGCTTATTTGAGCTATCAAATATGGGCATCTTTCGCTCCTTTTTGTCTATTTTGTGTTCAAAACCGCCTTGCTTTTGTTTATATGCAACATTATGTGAAATGCTCTTGGTCCTTTTAATTTGTGTGTTATTTTGCAATACTTAAGCATGAAAGAGTAGAATTTGAAGAGACAAGAAAGATGACAAAGGAATCAAGAAAAAGAACAAGAGCAAAATCATGTTCGCTAGGCGAGCATCTGGCGAGTGTTGCAGCAAGCTGTTTGCTAGGCGAGCTCGTAGCGAGCTGCTAGCGAACACTCCCAGACTTTGGCAGAATCAAATTGGCATCATTCGCTGGCAGCGAGGAAGGTGGCGAAGAACTCGCTAGGCGAGCACCTAGCGAGCAAGTAGCGAAGCATTCCAGAATCTAATCCTCAGTCCTCGCTAGCATGTTCGCTAGGTGAGGCTGTAGCGAATGTTCGCTGTGAGTTCACTAAGCGAGCAAGGTCGCGAGCATGACAGGACATCAACTTTTTCTATCAGTAGCAATGTGTACTTTTTGAGACCATACCATATTTTTTTACTAGTTCTGCTCCAAAAGAGATTTGTGTGACCTAGAAACAAAATATCTCTCATTTGTTCATCTCTTAACATTATTCTATAAAAAGAAGGTGGATTCTCATCCAAGTTGGAATCTTCGACTCGGATGTTCATCAACCTTCTTCTGAAACTTCTTGTGCAAGCTACCATGAAAATGAGTAGCTAAGTTCTTCATTTTGTCAAGGTTAGATGTAGGTGATCATTAAGCTTTATATGTATATGGATGATCTTCATTTGTAAACTCTTTGATGATGAATATATGGTGAAAACCTTGCTTTATTTATAACTCTTTGTGTTGGTTTATGATTGAAAGATATTTTACAACTCTTGACCTAGGTTTTCACCCATCTATTTTCTTAAGCTAGAAATAGTTTTGAATGTGATTGTTCATGAAAATGTTAAACCTAAATGTTGTCATTTTGATAGATTGTGTGAGAAATCAACAATGGATCAAAATGGGAAAAATCACAATGTGAGTTAGAAATAATCACATTGGGAGGATGTTGTAAATGTGTTTATCATCTAAAAGAGTTTATGCATATTGTTGATTGAACATATACAAGCAAAGTGATTACTAAATTTGACAATCATTATTAAATCGTAAAACTAATCTTTTACCGCATTAACAAAATGGCGCCGTTGCCGGGGAATTTGAATTGATACTGCGAGCATCGCAATAGTTGCTGAATTTTTAAATTGTGAATTTTTGACTTGTGCTTGTTAATTTGTTTGGTTTAGTGTGCAGCTTTTGTTTTATGCGAGGGCAGATTTCTGAGGACCAAATTCTTTTTGATCCCGAGATCGAAAGAACTGCAAGGAGACTGAATAGCAGAACAAGACGGAGGAGGCAACTTGCTAGACAATGACAAGAACAAGGAGAAGGTTCTTCTACAACACCACCACCACCTTTCATACCTATCATGGATCCACCACCACCGTCGCCCGTTTCCACACCATGTATCAACAATCCAAGAAATACTGCTCAGTTTGCCAACCACACGGGAAGGCAAGCCGAGATGAAGAAGGGAACTCTTAATTTTCTCTACGGAAGTCCATTCACCGGAATGGAACATTAAGACCCCTTTACTTTTCTCACTAAATTTTACGAGATAGCATTGGCGGCGGGAGTTGATTAAGCTCAAGAGTTACCGTTGTTTAAAATACTTTTTCCACATGCTTTGCTCGGCAAAGCCAAAGATTGGTAATTGGATCAAACACCGGCGGTCATGACCGATTGGAACGTGTTGGAAGAGAAGTTCATTGAAAGATTTTTCTATCACAACCGATTCATGGAATCCAAAACGGAAATTTTCGTGTTTTCTCAAGGAGCCAACGAATCATTGAACAAGGCATGGGAAAGATTTAAACACATGCTTCGAAAATGCAAAGGTCATGGTTTTGATGAATTGACGCAAATCCACATTTTCAAAAACGGCCTTCAACCAAATTGTAAGACTTTATTGGATGCCACTGCGGGTGGTTCTTTGTTGTCTAAAATAACCGATGAACCAACAGATATCATCAATCGTATGGCTCTAAATGACCTTCAAAGTCAAAGTAGAGGAAACACTTTGAAGAAACCGGGAGTGCTTGAACTTGGGACAAATGTTGCTATTCTTGCACAAAATAAACTCATCTCACAACAAGTTTACCTCTTAACTCAACAAATAAAAGAGTTAAAAGAGCCTTCAAAAGCTAAACAAATAGCTTATTGTGAACTTTGCAAAGGTGAACATGATACTGGATTTTTTCCACCTCCCGGGTTCGAAGATGTGAATTACATGGCGAATTAACGAGACTACCAACCGAGGCAACAACAACAACAACCGTATCAACAACATCCTCAAAACCAACAACAACAATACTATCAACCAAATCAAGGGTACCAACCAAGGGGTAACTATCAACATAACCAAGGTTATGGGGGTGGTAGTTCTAGCCGTCAAAATCCTTATCAACCTCAACAACCGTCGGTCGTAACTTCGAAGTTGGAAGAAACATTAACGCAATTCATGCAATTCTCAATGGCTAATCAAAAGAGCAACGATACGGCAATCAAAAATCTTGAAACTCAAGTCGGACAACTTGCTAAGCAACTAGCGGAACAACAATCCGGACCTTCTTTTTTGGCGAACACGCAAACAAATCCAAAGAAGTATTGTAAAGCGATAACGACGAGAAGTGGAAGGGAGTTAATTAGTGAGAGTAAAAAAAAAGATGAGAGTGAAAAAAGAGAGGATGAGAGAAAAGATGAGGAGAAAAAAATTGATGATAGAATTGATGGTGAAGTTGGGGAGGAAAGTGAGGAAGAAGTTGAAAAGAATGAAAGAATGGTTGAAGTTGAAAATAAAGAAAGTGTAGAAGTAGAAAAAAATAAGAGTGATGAAAAGAAGGTGGAGGAAGTTAAAAAGAAAAGAGAGAGGAATCTAGAGCTTCTAGAGGAAAGGAGGTAGTGGGCGCTACTCCAATCCAAAACCTTCCATATTCGCATGCTCCATCTAGGAGGGAGAATGAACGGCATTACGCCCGGTTCATGGATATTTTCAAACAACTTCAAGTGAATATTCCGTTTGCCGAAGCCTTGGAGCAAATGCCTAAGTATGCCAAGTTTATGAAAGACATACTTACTAAAAAACGGAGGTACACGAAACCGGAAACAATTGTTCTTGATGCTAGTTATAGTGCCATCATCCAACGGACTCTTACGAGAAAAGAGGTTGACCCGGGAAGAGTTACTTTGCCGGTTACTATCGGTGATGTATATGTTAGAAAAGGTCTAATTAATTTGGAGTCAAGCATTAATTTAATACCTTTGTCTATTGTGAAAAGGCTTGGCAACATTGAAATGAAAGCCATCCGGATGACGTTGCAATTGGCCGATAAGTCGACTACCCATCCTCATGGGTTAGCTCAAGATGTATTGGTTAAAGTTGACAAATTCTTCTTCCCGATTGATTTCATTGTGATTGATATGGAAGAGGATGATGATGCTCCGCTAATTCTAGGCCGACCTTTCATGAAAATCGCGCGAATGATGATTGACGTGGACGACGGTTTAACGAAAGTGAGGGTCCAAAATGAGGAAGTCACTTTTGATCTTTTCGAAGCTATGAAGCATTCAAAAGATAATCGTGATAGTTTCCGAATTGATGTGATTGAAGAAGCAACTCTGGAAGTTTCCAAGCATATTCATGTGACTTCTCCTATGGAATTAGCTCTTGATGACACTTTTGAAGTTTTTACAATTGAAGAAGAGCAAGCTCTTGATGAATGTCTAAGAGAACTTGGTAGTCTTAAAGAGTTGCATCCATGGGAAGTTGAGGAGGAAGTGTTGAAAAAGGAGGTAAATGAAGAAAAACCATCAATTGAATTGAAAGAGCTACCTTCTAACTTGAAGTATGAATTCCTAGATGAAACCGAAGAAAAGTCGGTTATCATAAGCAACCTTTTGTCTAAAAATGAAGAATCCCATTTAATCGATGTGTTGAAAAAGAACCAAGAAGCAATGGGATGGACTCTTTCCGATCTCAAAGGAATTAGTCTTTCTTATTGCATGCACAAGATTTTAATGGAAGAGGATTTTAAGCCGGTAGCTCAACCTCAACGCCGCTTAAATCCTACTATGAAGGAGGTTGTTAGGAAAGAGGTTGTAAAATTGTTGGATGCGGGAATGATCTACCCAATTTCGGATAGCCCTTGGGTGAGTCTCGTGCATGTGATTCCAAAAAAGGGTGGCATTACCGTCATTCGAAATGAAAAAGATGAATTGATACCGACGAAGGTGGCAACAGGGTGGAGAATGTGTATTGATTATAGGCGGTTGAATACCGCAACTCGAAAAGATCATTTCCCACTCCCGTTCATGGACCAAATGTTAGAGAGACTTTCGAGGCAAAAATACTATTGTTTCCTTGATGGCTATTCCGGGTATAGCCAAATTGCGGTTGACCCGGCCGATCACGAGAAGACGGCTTTCACATGTCCGTTTGGAATTTTCGCATACAGAAAAATGTCCTTTGGGTTATGCAACGCACCAGCGACTTTCCAACGATGTGTGCAAGCTATATTTTCCGACTTGATCAAGAAAACGATGGAAGTGTTCATGGACGACTTCTCCGTGTTTGGAAGTTCTTTTGGTTTATGCTTGGATAATCTGGAAACGGTGCTGGAAAGGTGTGTGAAAACAAATCTCGTTCTTAATTGGGAGAAATGCCACTTCATGGTGACCGAGGGGATAGTGCTCGGACATAAAGTCTCTTCAAAAGGGCTTGAAGTTGATCGAGCAAAAGTTGACGTGATTGCAAAGTTGCCTCCTCCGGTAAATATGAAGGGAATCCGAAGCTTTCTTGGGCATGCCGGTTTCTATCGGCGATTTATCAAAGACTTCTCAAAGGTAGCTAGGCCTTTGAGTAATTTGCTTGCCAAGGACCAGGTATTTCTCTTAATTGAAGATTGTTTAAATGATTTTAAAATTTTGAAGGAAAAACTGGTTACTACTCCAATTATAGTCGCTCCGAATTGGAATTTAAATTTTGAGCTCATGTGCGATGCTAGCGACTATGCAATTGGAGCGGTATTAGGGCAAAGAAAGGAAAACAATTTTCATGATATACACTACGCAAGTAAAGTTCTAAATGAGGCGCAAATTAATTATGCCACCACCGAAAAAGAATTACTTGCGATAGTGTATGCGCTAGAAAAGTTTCGATCGTATCTTATTGGTTCTAAGGTGATTGTGTATACCGGTCATGCGGCGATTAAATATCTGCTCACCAAACCGGATTCGAAGCAAAGGCTCATCCGTTGGATCCTCTTGTTGCAAGAATTTGATGTTGAAATTAAGGACAAGAAAGGATTGGAAAATTTGGTGGCGGATCATTTATCTCGCCTTATTAATGTGGAGGTTACATCTTCTGAAAAGGAAATCCGAGAAGAATTTCCCGACGAAAAACTGTTTAAAGTTCAAGTTAGGCCGTGGTTTGCGGACTTTGCGAACCATAAAGCTAGTGGTTTGGTACCGCACGACCTAACTCCGAATCAAAAAAGGAAGTTCCTCTCGGATTGTAAGTATTATGTGTGGGATGACCCATACTTGTTTAAGTTGGATGGTGATAACATTTTGAGAAGGTGTGTTATCGGCGATGAAGCGCGAAGTATCCTTTGGCACTGTCACAACTCGCCTTACGGCAGACATTTTAATGGGGCAAGAACTGCCACTAAAGTCCTCCAATCAGGATTTTATTGGCCTACTATTTTCAAAGACGCAAATGCCCATGCGCAAAGCTGTGACAGTTGCCAAAGAAGTGGCGGGATAGGTAAGAGAGATGAGATGCCTCTACAAAATATTCAAGAGGTTGAAATATTTGATTGTTGGGGTATCGACTTTGTTGGACATTTCCCACCATCTTTTGGAAATGAATATTTGCTTGTCGCAGTTGATTATATTTCAAAGTGGGTTGAGGCGATTGCATCACCTCGGGCAGATTCTAAAACGGTCATAAATTTTTTAAAGAAAAACATCTTTTCCCGTTTCGGAACCCCCCGTGTGTTGATTAGTGATGGAGGATCACACTTTTGTAATGCACCATTGGAAAACGTTTTAAAACATTATGGTGTAACACATAGAGTGGCAACTCCATATCACCCACAAGCAAACGGGCAAGCTGAGGTCTCTATTCGCGAGATTAAGCGAAGCCTTGAAAAAACCGTGTCTAATTCTAGAAAAGAATGGTCGCAAAAATTGGAAGAAGCATTGTGAGCGTACCGCACCGCTTACAAAGTTCCAATTGGGCTAACTCCATTTCAATTGGTGTTTGGTAAAACTTGCCATTTGCCGGTAGAAATGGAGCACAAAGCCTTATGGGCCTTAAAATTTTTGAATTTTGATAAAGAGTTAGCCGGTGACAAAAGAAAGGTACAACTGCTTGAGTTGGAGGAGATGTGCGATGCCGCATATCACTCAAGTTGGTTGTATAAAGAAAAAGTCAAAGAATATCATGACAAGAAACTCCGGAAAAAGGAATTTGTGCCCGGGTAGTTGGTATTATTGTTTAATTCCAGGTTGAGGCTATTTCCTGGAAAATTGAAGTCAAAATGGTCCGGGCCATTTCGTGTGAAAGAGGTAAAAACTTTTGGGGCTGTTGTCATTGAAGACATGGAAAAGAAGGACAGTTGGACGGTAAATGGCCAATGTTTAAAGATAGATCTTGGCGGTCTAGTTGATCGAGAAAGTTGTGCCTTCCTTCTGGATGTTCCGGTGTGAGCATCTTGGACCGTCGAGCTTATCCGACGTTAAACAAGCGCTTGTTGAGAGGCACCTCAACATTGTAAGTATTTGTTGTTTTGGTTGTGTTTGTTGGTGTATATAAGGTGGAAGCATGCTGAAACTGAACTTTGCCAACTGTGCTGAATTTAAGAAATTTTGTCATGTTCGCTAGCACGTTCGCTAGGCGAGCATGCAGCGAGCATTCGCTAGTGTTGCACCCTAAAATTTGACCAACATTTATTTACCAAGGTTGTGGTTCATTGTATTCATCATCTGCATCTCATTGATATGTGGGCAGTAGATCAAGAGGTATGATTACCTAGCAAGAGTTATATGAGACTTTAAAGCTAGCCAAGAAGTTTGTTCAAGTGTTCAAAGGTTGATACCTTTGCCAGAGAACTCAAGAGATCCTCAGAGAGATTGGTTGTAACCAAGGTTGTGTGCCTCATAACTTGAGAGTTGTGGGAGCTCCTCAGATGATTCTGGGACTATGAGGATGAACTTGAAGCTTTGAGAGAGCTTATTAGATGTCTTGAAAGCCATCATGAATCCTAGAGAGGTCATTGTACAAGAATTCAGAAGATTCAGCCATGAGTGGTGGAATTAGGGTTTGACTGGGTCAACCCTAGGTAAACTGATGATTTGGAGAGGGTTGAGACCTAATCCAAGATCCATGTGATCATGGAATGATGCATTGAGTGTTATAGGGATGATTCCTAGACCAACTCATCATGATTGAGGAGTTTGAGAAGTTTTAAGCTAGGGTTTCTAAGGATTGACAGTGTAAAATCCCCTAGTTTGATCCCTGTCTTCAAGGCAGTTTTAGCTCAAGATGTGATTGTCATCTCATCTTCCCCACAACATGAATGTTGTAGAGCTTGTTCTTAGATTTAATTTGAGTACTATAAGTCATTGATAGGATTTGTAGAGCTCAAGTTATGGCTTTGACAAATTACAGGTCATCTGAGGTATGTGAATCTGGGTCCTTGAAAGTCACCCAACTTGCATCCAACTTTTGCCCTAGTAGGATGATTCCTATGGACTCTTGGTCAACATGAATGTTGTAGAGAATCTTATTATATTTCTATAGTGTACTAGAAGTCCTTGATAGGATTTGTAGAACTCAACTTATGGCTTTGACAAGTCAAGGGCATTTTGGTCATTTGGAGGTTATAGGTCATTTCAAGCATAAGGCCATATCTCCTACTTCCAAGCTTCAAATGGAAAAATCTTCAACATCAAACTTGCTTAGAATGATGTTTTAAGGCTATTAGGGAGGTCATGAGATGTTGAAAAGGCTTATATCAAAAAGTGGTAAAAATGGCCTAAAAATGAGGCATAAGTTAATTAAGGTGAAGTTGAAAATTGGAAATCACAAGTTATAAATCCAAACCATGTCATATAATAGGTCATTTTGACTCCAAATGACATTCTAAGAACAATGGTTCAACCACAATTTTGATTTGAGGCTTGGATCATAGGGCTGCTTTGGAAATGGCTTACTTGCATCTTAAGGTACCAAACCAAAACTCAAAAGAACTCAACAAGCAAGGTAGTTAAGCATTGTAACTCATCCTAAATCTCATGCGGGGATAGATTCAAGTCAGAATCAAGGGTTATGAGAAGCTTGGCATGAGATAGCATGTAAGGAGAATTGGATTCAAAATGTCATGACATGAAAAGTTCAATTTCTCATTGGATGATCCTAGAGGGTTCTAGATGATTCTAAACCACTCTATAAGATGATTGTAACTTGCTCAGATGCAAGGTTGGTGTGAATTGGTGTAGAGAAGAGAGAGTGAGATCCAAAATCTTCCATTGCAAGTCAAGTGTCAATTCTTCATTCTTCTTCATTTCCTTTCATTTTTTCCACACAAACACATTCTATACATCATATTGAAGCTTTGCAGATTGAATTGAGATCACATCCATGGAGAATTGAAGAGTTGGAGATTGAAATTTCAAGGTTGCATTTCAAAATTGGTTTCCAAGAATCAAGCAATTTCAGCCATTCTTTTTTCATACAGAAGCTAGAAGATTACTCAGTGAAGGAATTGGGAAAGATTGAAGGCCTGAATTGAAGGATTACTACCTTTGTTCACTCAATTTAACCAGGTTTGCAACTTTCTTCGTGCACCTTAATTTAGGCATGATTGATTAGATTTGATAGGTTAGAATGGTTAGAAATCAATAGGAGATCATTTCTGGAAAGTTTGAAGAGAATTGGTAAAGATTGAACTAGGGACCTCATTTCTTTGATGACCAAGAACTCTTGTTATATTGAGATATAGAATGAGTTAGATAGCAAGAAATGTTCAGGGTGAGTTGGTGAGTGATCTGAGACACTTAATTTCAAGAATTGTTAAGATTGATGATTGAGTATATTTTGGATCTTGGATCGGGTTCATTGATTTAGGAGGTTTCAGTTGATTTTAAGGGTATGACCGTGTTCAGCATGAGAAATCAAGTGGATTAGGGTCTTGAATTTTAGTATTTTTAATGGGAGTTTTTTCTCCTACTTTATATTTCTGTCTAGAAAAATATAAAATAAAAACATATTTCATCTCATGCATTTTAGTATTTTTGGTATATTTTCTTCTTTTATTGCATTTTAATTCTTTTATGTTGATACCTTAATTTGTGGAATTTTGTTTAGGTAGCTCCCTTAGTATTTTTAGGTCATTCTTTTTAGGATAGTTAGATATAGGTTTTAGCTTCCCCCTGGATTTATTCCATAATTTTGTGATGAATTTTAGGATAGTTTTGATTAGATAATTCTAGGTTGTGTAGAATTAGGTTAAACTTCACCATAGGTCCATAATAACTTTAGATTTTTGGGTTTTTAGGACAAGTTAGACTATGGGACATATAGGGAATTAAGGGTAGGTACGTAGGATCCCTTAGAAATTATATTAGGATTTAATATAGTGGTATGCTATTTTTAGTTGATTTTTGTATTGGTTGATTGTTTGTGTTGCCTTTAGGGCATTTTTGCTTTAGTTGTTTTGCTTTAGAGCTTTCCCTTGGCTTGGTGGGCTTGGTATCTCTTTGAGGAGCATTAAGGAGCATAGTAGAAGACTTGAAGATGCATTGAGGAGCTTGAGAGCTTGATCTTATTTCTTTTTTTGTTGTTTTAGGGTTAGGGATTAGGAAGAGTTTAGACTTAGATAACTTCTTTCTTAAACATGGATGGTATCTTTCACCTCCATCCCTCCCTATGATTCCAAGTCCTTCCATGGTATACACCTCTCTCCTTTGGAGGAATAAGTGATATACCTAGGAAGTAGAACTTTTGAGGGAACCTTTCCTTTGATGTTGGACCCTTATAGGTCACCTTTGGTGGTCAATAAGCAGTTCAACATCCCCCAGCTTATCCAGTAAGTGATTTCCTCTGGTTTGATTGTCTTGAGAGATGTTGAGCTTGAGTTTGAAGATGAAGACTTCAATGAAGAGTATGGAAGAGGATGAATCCTTGAGCATTGCCATTCCAGCTGAAGCTTGAAGATCAGCAAGAGCAAGTTGATACTTGAAGACCCCTGAAGATGAAGTAAAGACTGAAGGATGAAGTTGACACTTCTAAGTGATTGAGATTGATCCTGAAGAGCTGAAGCTTGAAGAACAAAGGAAGTTGATACTTAATTTGATACCTGTAGATCCTGAAGGAGCCAAGTTGGTACTTATGATTGATAGTGAAGCCTGAAGGTGGAGCTGATCAAGAAGCTGAAGCTTAAAGGAGAAGATAAGTTGAAACTTATGTTGAAGGGTTGAAACCTGGAAAAGCAAATTGATATTTGTCAAGGGTGATTGAAGTCTGAAGACTGAGTTGCTGTTGGAAGAGCTGAGGCTTGGAGTTGAGAGAGGAGTTGATTTGCTTGCTCTTCTTTTTCTTTTCTGTATTGATGTGTTTTGTTTGACTTGCTTGATGCATTAGAATATGTTCATATCTAGAATAAGTAGAATCTAGGAGCATGATTGCACTAGAGGTTGAGTTGCTCCCTCTGCTTGTATTGTTACTGTGTGGCTTTTCTTGCGGGTATTCGGTAGAGCCTAGCTCCCTTGCCCATGTGGTTTGTTTGCCTGATGGCATTTTATTTCATTTTATCTGTATGATTGCGGTTTACTGTTATTGCTTGATAGCATGATGTTTTTATATTTCAGTATGATTACTGTTATCCATTCTGGCTTGAGGTTGAGATGAGCTTGTGGAGGCTGAAGCCCCACACACATTTCCTCCCTCACTTGCATTGCATGCATTTTACTGTTAAGCTGATGCTTTGTCTGTTTTGGTGTATCATTGACATGATCCCTTAGGACTCTCATTTCCTTTGATAAGGAATTGATGATAGAACTTTAGGTTGAAACCTATGCATGACAATTTCTAGGAGTTCCCTGTTCAAACCTCAACCATAGGATGAATCCATGGCATGACAACAGTAGAACTTGATAGTCTCCCTCCTAGTTGGGCCTGTTATCTTCTCATCTCAAAGAAGTTTAAGATGCAGTAATCATGAATGATTTCTTTCATACGTTACGAGCCTTAAGCTATCTAAGAAAGGATTGTGGGAGAGTTTCTTTTCCACAGTCTGGATGTTTAGTATGGTACCCTTTGGGTGACATGCGACGCATTCACTCTCAAGTCATAGTCTCTAGTGCGATTGAAATCGCGAACACAATAAAAAACACTTCTTTCGTAAAAGACAGGAAATAAACCGTAGTTTCCCGAACTACGTGAGCTCTGATCTCTCCTACCTGTTGAGAGTACGTAGGCACAATATGGCGATGTCTTGGCGAGCTACCTTCCCCCATAACCCTTCGTAGGTCGAACTACGTTGACTCTGATTTCTCATTCGCTGATGAGAATACGTAGGCATAAAGCGCGACACTTTGCCGAGACATTTTTCTTTTCTGTTTTAAGCCAGCCTTGATAGGTAGATAGAATAAAACCAACCCGTCCAAGTAAACACAACAAGCGAGGATCGCGTCGAGTACGACGGACGTGAGGGGTGCTAATACCTTCCCCTTGCGTAACCGACTCCCGAATCCTGACAACGGTTGCGATGACCTTGTCTTACCCATTTTCGTTAGGTTTTTACGATCGTTTCCTTTCCCGCTCTGAGGGATAAATAACGAAAGGTGGCGACTCTTCTATTTTCCCGGCACCTTATTTTCGCGCAAGCGACAGCTGGCGACTCTGCTGGGGACTCTCAACGGTTCCCTGCGAGAGTCAATCCTAACGCTTGTATGTTTACTTGTCGGGTTGCGTTTATTTATCGCATTTTACTTCTCGCACTTTATTTCCCACATTTTACTTCCAGTATAATATGATTATCTGTGCTGTTGTGGGATGGGAGTTCTGATGAGTGAGAAGCCAGACCCAGGCTTGAGTGCACCATAGACTTAGAGTGGAAATTAGTGGGCGCGTGCTTGCTTTGCAGGCACTAGTGTCTCATGAAATCCACGCTCAGACGAGGTTCATCCGGTTGGCTTCACTTTCAACCCTTTGGGTTGAGACGGTTGCTGGTTTGGTGGATTGTCGACTCTGGGCACCGATCATTTGTGATTCAGCTAAGTGAGGCCGCTTCATGAGCTGGTGATGCCACACCTTCTAGGTATCGTATCACCCCTCTTGAAAGTCTGTGACGCTGATGAACGCATAGGATGTCGTACCTTGAGTCAGTTTAGGTCCATAACTGTGAGAGGGGTTGGGTTTATTGCAGGAAACCTTGACTTCCAGACTACCTGGTTTTCTTGACAGTGAATCAGTTTTGTTGGTACCAGGATTTCTCAGTTGCAGACTTGTCTGTTCTTGATAGAGCAGGTTTTGATCAGAGGATCTTATCATCAGGTGTATGTCTGTTCTTGATAGAGCAGGTTTTGATCAGAGGATCTTATCATCAGGTGTATGTCTGTTCTTGATAGAGCAGAGTTTTGTCATCAGTTGTTTGTTCTTGATAGAGCAGATTTTTGGGGTCTGAAGATCTCATCAGCCGATGTTGTTTGTTCTTGATAGAGCAGATTTTGAGTGGGGTCTGAAGATCTCATCAGCAGGTGTTGTTTGTTCTTGATAGAGTAGATTTTTGGGGTCTGAAGATCTCATTAGCAGATGTTGTTTGTTCTTGATAGAGCAGATTTTGAGTGGGGTCTGAAGATCTCATCAGCAGGTGTTGTTTGTTCTTGATAGAGCAGATTTTTGAGTGGGGTCTGAAGATCTCATCAACAGCTGTATGTTTGTTCTTGATAGAGCAGATCTTTGATTAGGGGTCTGAAGACCTCATCAGCAGATATTTCTCGATCATACATCATAGGTCCTTATTATCATACATTTGTTCTTGACAGAGCAGAATTATGATCCTATGTATATGGTCCTATCAGATGGTTGGTCTTGACAGATCAGATTTGTGGTCCTACACCGGGGTTCTCTTATTATCAGATGCAGTGGTTGTTCTTGACAGAGCAAGATTGGTTTTGTTGATACAGAATCTCCACAGCACCGGCTGCCCGGATCTCTTATTGCATGATTGCATTTTGCATTAGTTTGCATATTCATTTGCATTTCATTAACGTGTGTCTGTGTTGCAGGTACCGTTTTCCCCGATCCAGGATTTCTTGCCTCCTATTGTATTGTTATGGGCTCTTTGAGGAAGACCGTGGCTTACAAGTTCCCTGCCCCCGATGTGGCTAAGTTGACTGGTTTGATAGCTCTAGCAGATGATTCTGTAAAGGATGAGTTCAGAAAATCTTATGGCAGGTTGCTCAGTTTGGTTTGTAAGCCTTCTGCGTTCGAGTTGAATGGGTTGCATGCTCTGCTGTAGTTCTACGACCCTCCGCTGAGATGTTTCACTTTTCAGGACTTCATTCTCGCACCCACGCTGGAAGAGTATGCTGATTTGCTAGGTGTGCCTATCAAGAGGCAGATGCCTTTTGTTCATATGGATGCTGAGCCTGATCTGGCTGGTTTAGCTCCTTCACTTCACATGGACGCCTCCGAGTTAGTATTGACTAGTTGGAACAAGGTTCCTAGGTTCTCCTTGCAGTTTCTGGTGGTTAAGGCTCAGCAGTGTGCCAAGGACGGATGTTGGGACGCGTTCAATGCCATCCTCGCTCTATGCATATATGGCATCATCTTGTTCCCTAACATGCCTGATTTTGTAGACTTTGATGCGTTTCACATCTTTGCTTCAGGGAATCCAGTCCCTAATTTGATAGGAAATGTCTATCACTCAATCCACTACAAAAACGAGAACAAGAGGGGGAAGAATGTCTCATGCTGCGTACCCTTGCTGTACAAATGGCTTGATAGTCATCTGCCCAAGAGGGGTTCTTTTGTCTTGTCTGCAGCCACAACTGAGTGGTCTAAGCGTCTGATGAGTTTATCTGCAGAGGATATTGATTGGTTCGACAGAGACAGGTTGGGTACTGAGGTGATCTTTAGTTGCAGCGGGTTTCCTAATGTGCCTCTGATAGGCAGGAAGGGCTGCATAAACTACAATCCGTCGTTGTTGGTTCGACAGTTCGCGTATGCTTCGAGAACTCCGCCGAAGGAGGAAGAGGTACAGGAATCTCTGTACCTCACTGGTATTCTAGAGGGGGATCTATTGTCCAAGCTTCAGCGTGCCTGGAATGGCATCAGTAAGCGAGGAAAGCCATTGCTGGGAAAAAGCAAAAATCAAGCCTACCCTCCATATCTGACTTGGATCAAAGCCAGGGCCAAGGCTATAGGGATGTCGTTTCCTCATGCCAAGCCAGAAAGCCCTCCAACAAACGAAGAGCCTACTACTGTGCCCATTCGGCAACATAATCAGGTGTTAGCTGAGCGGGATGAATTGAAGCGGGCGAACGAAGAACTGGAGAAGGAATTAGCTCAGCTTCGAAGTGAGAGGAACGAGGCCGTTCATTCTTTCAAAAGGCAGACAGAGTTGGTGAACCAGCTAGGTACAGACCTGACTAAGCAGATAGCCGAGCGTGAACGCATGGGTCGAGACTTCAAAGCTGTCAATGACGTACTCGCTACGAAGAAGCAGCACTTGGACGAGGCATATCGGAGGATATCCAAGTTCAACCAGCACTGGAAGGCTTCCCTGGCCACCAGGAAAGAGTGGGAGGATAAGCTGATGCTACAGATCTCCAAGCTAGAAGCCGAGGTGAAGGACAGTGAACAGAGGTTTGATGAAGAAACCGCCTGCAGATACGCCGCCAAAGGCCAGCTCAACAAAGCTCTCGCTAACCTGAAGGAGCGCAAGCTGACGTTTGAGTCCAAAAAGCGGAAGTTAGAAGATTGCTTCGGCGAAGGAGCATGGGAAGGTTCGATAGAAGGACTTCAGTATACCATTGTGCAGAGGGAATTACTCGTCGAGGGGTTGCTCACTCTGCCGGATCATCCAGAGACGAAGGAGTTATTAGCAGAGTATCGCGCCCGTGGCCGTACTTGACTAGTTGTATTCCTTTTGTTTTGATCATTGTTGTATACTGACCATCACCAGGCTTGTTGGCTGAGGTCACGTTGTTGATTCATCTTGTACTCGCTGATGCTATGTACTGCCTTGATAGGCTTTCTTTATATATGAGATTGATGTTTCCATGATTGGACTCGGACTTCTTATTATTATTATCATCAGCATTGGCACTCAGGCACTAAGATCAGGGGAAATATCCCAAACACACAGACACACGCATGCATTTGCATGAAGCATTTGCATGGCGAGCATTTTGTTGTTTTTCCTAACCCTTTAGTGTTTATAGGTTTTTTCAGGTTTACAGGTGTCCCAGGCTGTTCCCGGTGACTCCAGGATTGATCAGAGACTAATTCACCGTTACCCTACTAGAGCCAATCAGACCAGGATCATGGATCAAGTGCAGACAGATGTTCAGGAGCTCCGTGAGAGGATGGATCGCTTTATGGAACTTATGCAAGTGGTCGCCAATGGCCAAGATCAGCTCAGGACTTTGGTTCAGCCTTTGATCTCCAGGGTTGATAGCAACGGCATACTCCATGGCGGGGCCGTGCCTACTCCTCCACCAGTCGATACTCCGCAAAATAGTGTCCCTGTGGCCGGGGGCAACGGCAGTGCTAATGGCAATGGGATGGCCAATATCGGACTCAATACGACGGGCGTCGGTAATGGGAGTCTGGGAGCTAATGTCAACATCGGGCCAGGTAATTGCAATGCAGGCGTTGGGAATCTGTTGGTGCCTCAACCATGGCTTGAGGACCATCAGGATGATGTGTTCTCTCAAAGAGGTGTTGAGGGGGAGCTGAATGCTGAAGCGCGGCTCAGGTTCAAAGCACTTGAAGATAAAATGAGAGATATTGAGAATCAGAATACTTTAGGCATTGATATGTCCAAGCTGGGGTTAATTGCTGATTTCAAGGTACCTCCTAAGTTCAGGGTGCCTGACTTTGAGAAATATAAGGGCACCACTTGCCCTCGTGTCCACCTTAGATCGTACTATAGGAAGATGTCTGCCTATTCCGAAGACGTGAAGTTGCTGATGCACTTCTTCCAAGATAGTCTTTCTGGGCCATCCCTCGAGTGGTACATGGGCCTGGAGCCCACTAGCGTGCGCACATGGAAGGATCTCGCTGAAGCGTTTGTCCACCATTACCAGTACAACAGCGACTTGGCCCCGAACCGAGTCCAGCTCCAGAACCTTTCACAGAGGAATAATGAAGGATTTTAGGAGTACGCCCAGCAGTGGCGTGAGTTGGCAGCTCGGGTTCAACCGTCGATGGTTGAGCGCGAGCTCGTGCAGATGTTTGTGGCCACCCTCCCGGGGGTTTACTATGAAAAGTTAGTCAGCGGTATGTCTGGGACGTTCTCGGCTCTCATTACCATGGGCGAGCACGTCGAGAATGGTATCAAGATCGGGAAAATTCAAGGTAAGTCATCCTCAGCTGGAGGAGGTGGAAAGAAACCTTATGCTGGTAAAAAACGAGAAGGAGATGCGAGCGCTGTGACCAACGCTCGAAGAAAGGGCAAAGGCCCTCAGCAGCAGATAGCCAGTATAAATATCCCAGCAGCAGCAGCAGCAACCGAATCAGCAGGGATATAGAAAGTACCAGAATCGGTCACCCTTGACAAACCGTCACTTCGAGGCACCGCCCATGTCGTATGCGCAACTCTTGCAGAGTTTGCTTCAGCTTCAGTTGGTTCAGAAGAGGACGATGGCTCCCTTGACAGGGGCACCTCCACCAGGGTACGACGCAAGTGCCACTTGCGATTTCCACTCAGGGGCACCAGGCCATACGATCGAGAACTGCAAAGCCTTTAAGCACAAGGTGCAGGACCTGGTAGATGCCAAGATTATCAGCTTCTCCGATAATTTGCCCAATGTCACGAAAAATCCTATGCCGAATCATAGGGGAGGCGGAGTGAACGCAATTATCGAAGAAGAGGCGCAGATCTGTTGACTGATGTCAGAGACCTAAAGACGCCGCTTAGCTTCGTCAAAGCTAAGTTGTTGAAGAAAGGGTTCTTTCCAGGATGCGAAGAACTATGCATGGACTGTGCTACACATTCTGATGGATGTGAACAGTTGGTAGAAGGAATCCAAAGTCTGATGACTGAGGGGATTCTGCAGTTCAGCCGGAGGGCTGAAAGTGTATCAGGAGAGGTAGTGTTGAAGCAGGCCGATGAAGTCGCCACCATCACCATCCCTCGCCAACCGATAACCATTTCTGCGCCCAGACCGCCTACAATCACTATTACCAAAGCTGGGCCGATACCATTCGAGAGCACTAACGCTGTTCCGTGGCATTATGGGGCTGAAGTCTATTGCAACGGTCAAAAGTTGGAGCTAGAGCCGTACGGGTCGACTGTGGAGAATCTCGCAGGAATCAGTGGTATTACCCGCAGCGGAAGAGTGTTTGCGCCGCCAGAGGTCGTGGCAGATAAAGCGGTCAGAGCTGATGCGGCTGACAAGGGTAAAAGCAAAGTCGTCAAAGAAGTCCCATGTGGGGCAGAGAAAGATTTGCTTGTCAAAGATGCCGAGGAGTTTATGCGGTTGATCAAAAAGAGCGACTACAAGATTGTAGACCATCTCCATCAGACGCCTTCGAAGATTTCTATTCTCAACCTGTTGTTGTGTTCTGAAGCGCACCGCAACGCGTTACTGAAGGTATTGAACGCTGCCTACGTACCGCAAGAGATATCGGTGAATCAGCTAGAAGAGGTGGTAGCCCACGTTAATGCTGGAAATGGGCTAGGCTTCACAGACTTAGAGCTGACCCCAAAAGGGAGAGATCACAACAGCGCCCTGCACATCTCGATAGAGTGTAGGGGCACAATCATGTCGCATGTCCTGGTGGACACGGGTTCGTCGCTGAATGTTCTTCCGAAGAAGGCATTAATGAAGTTGGACATTCACAGATTGCTCTGCACACCCAGTGATCTGGTGGTGAAAGCCTTCGACGGAACTAAACGCCACGTTTTCGGAGAGTTGACCTTGCCGATCCAAGTTGGTCCGGAAACGTTCGACACGGTCTTTTATATCATGGACATCATGCCTGCCTACAGTTGCCTCTTGGGCCGGCCATGGATCCATGCTGCTGGTGCCGTGACCTCCACGTTGCACCAAAAGCTCAAATATGCTGTCGGGGGAAGCATAGTAACCGTGTGTGGCGAGGAGGACATAATAGTGAGCCATTTGTCGTCCTTTAAGTATGTTGAAATGGATGGCAAAATCCATGAAACTCTCTGCCAGACATTTGAAGCCGTTAAGGTGAAAGAGGTAGCTCCTGTGGTCACAGAGAAGCCAGAGATGAATCTCTCCTCATTCAAAGAAGCTCGGGCCGTCGTCCAAGCTGGTTCTACCCCAGGCTGGGGGCATATTTTGGAGATACCGAACAAGCAAGATAAGTTTGGGTTGGGGTATTCTCCTGAAGCTGAAGCTTCTTCTTCTTCGTCTAGTAGCGCGTCACGGGGTAAGGGGCCGATCCTATTTACCAGAGGCGGAGTGATTTTCGATAGCATCAACGCGGCATCTGAGGACAGCGGGGATAGCGATTGTGATCTCGACTCTTGGATTCAGCCAAGCAAGCCAGGCGAGGGCCTCAACAATTGGACCATCAAGGACATCATCTCGATGACAAGTGAAGAGTAATGATTTACTTTTTTCAATCATTGTACAACCCTATGTCCTACCCGGGGCATAGCGGTTTTATTGTCAGGGCCTTGTTGGATTATGTACATGCATTTTGTTAATAAATCAAAGGCGTTCTCTTGTATTCAAATATTGTGATCTCTGTTATTCCTGTTTTATATTTGTTTTGAAAAACAGTAAAATGGCAATGGGGTTTGTGCTAACCTGCATATTCTTGTTTTAAACTTAACCCTTGCTATTGCAGGATCCACATAACAGATGACATCGACTCTGGACTTTCTACGGCTCACTTCGACTTCGATTGCCCGATCTATCAAGCCGAGGAAGAGATTGATGAAGACGAAGACCTTTCTGAAGAGTTGGCCCGCTTGTTGAAACAAGAGGAAAAAGGTTATTCTGCCTCATGAGGAGGAGATCGAGATCGTAAATCTGGGTTCTGAAGAGCTCGTCAGAAATGTCAGGGTAGGGGCCGCATTGCAGAGTGATTTCAAGCATAGATTGGTCGAGATGCTTCGAGAGTATAGTGACGTCTTTGCTTGGTCATACGAAGATATGCCCGGACTTGACACAGACATCGTGGTCCACCACTTGCCGCTGCGAGAAGATTTCCCTCCCGTTAAGCAGAAGCTTAGGAGGACGAGACTAGATATGGCCGTTAAGATCAAGGAAGAAGTGCAGAAACAGCTTGATGCTGGCTTCTTAGCGGTCACCACTTACCCTCGGTGGGTTGCCAACATAGTGCCTGTACCGAAAAAGGACGGTAAGGTACGCATGTGCGTCGATTATCGGGATTTGAATAGGGCGAGCCCTAAAGATGATTTCCCGCTGCCTCATATCGATGTGTTGGTCGACAACACAGCCCAGTTCTCCGTGTTTTCGTTCATGGATGGCTTCTCAGGTTACAACCAGATCAAGATGGCGCCGGAGGACATGGAGAAAACGACGTTTATCACCCCCTGGGGAACATTTTGCTATAAGGTAATTCCCTTCGGTCTGAAGAACGCGGGGGCCATTTACCAACGAGCAATGGTAACTTTGTTTCATGATATGATTCATCATGAGATTGAGGTCTATGTTGATGACATGATTGCGAAGTCCCAAACGGAGGAAGAGCATCTGGTCAACTTATTGAAGCTTTTTGAGAGGCTTAGGAAATTCAGGTTGAGGCTGAATCCTAATAAATGCACTTTCGGGGTGCGGTCCGGAAAGTTGCTGGGGTTTATCGTTAGTGAACGAGGCATTGAGGTTGATCCTGCGAAAATAAAAGCCGTTCAAGAAATGCCAGCGCCGAAAACAGAAAAAGAAGTTCGTGGTTTCTTGGGCAGAATAAACTACATTGCAAGGTTTATCTCTCAGCTCACAGCCACTTGTGAACCGATGTACAAGCTTTTAAAGAAAGATCAGGCGATTACTTGGAATGAGGATTGCCAGAAGGCATTCGACAAGATAAAGCAGTATCTTCAAGAACCTCCAATCTTGATACCCCCAGTGGCTGGACGGCCATTAATCATGTACGTGACAGTTCTTGAGAACAGCATGGGGTGTGTTCTCGGTCAGCACGACGAGACGGGAAGAAAGGAGCATGTCATTTACTACTTGAGTAAAAAGTTCACTGACTGTGAATCTCGCTACTCGATGCTGGAGAAGACGTGTTGTGCACTAGCCTGGGCTGCCAAATGTCTACAACAGTACATGCTCAATTACACCACTATGTTAATTTCGAAGATGGATCCGATCAAGTACGTCTTCGAGAAGTAGGCTCTTTTGGGCAGGATTGCCAGATGGCAAATGGTGTTAACGGAATATGATATTCAGTACGTGTCCCAGAAGGCCATTAAGGGCAGCGTATTGTCTGATTACCTTGCCGAACAGCCTATCGAGGACTACCAGCCGATGAAGTTTGAATTCCCTGACGAGGATATTATGTTTCTCAAAGCGAAGGATTGCGATGAGCCGTTGCCCGACGAGGGGCCAGATAGGAAATCCCAGTGGAAATTGATATTCGATGGAGCGGTTAATTCCTATGGAAGCGGCATCGGGGCTATCATCACGACTCCCCACGGATCCCACATCCCGTTTACTGCGAGACTGACGTTTCCAGTCACCAATAATGAGGCAGAGTACGAAGCATGCATCATGGGTCTAGAAGAAGCAATTGATTTGAGAATCAAGAATCTAGACGTATATGGTGACTCGGCACTTGTGATCAACCAAATTAAAGGGGAGTGGGAGACTCGTCAATCAAATTTGGTGCCGTACATGAATTATGCCAGAAGGCTGCTTCCGTTTTTCGATAGAGTGGAACTCCATCATGTGCCCAGAGCGGAAAATCAGATGGCTGATGCCTTAGCCACGTTGGCTTCAATGTATAAAGTCAATTTTTGGAATGAGGCTCCAAGAATTGTCCTTTCGCATCTTGATAGACCGGCATTTGTCTTTGCAATCGAGGATGCCGCCGACGGCAAGCCATGGTTCCATGACATCCAGACTTTCCTTATGACTAAGGAGTATCCTGTGGGTGCGTCAACCCAGGATAAGAAGACTCTGAGGAGGCTGTCTGGAAATTTTTATCTCAATCCTGATGGAGTGTTGTATAAGAGAAACCACGATATCATGCTACTCAGATGTGTAGATGAGAAAGAGGCGAGTATACTCATGGAAGAAGTCCATGAAGGCACATTTGGTACGCACGCCAGCGGGCATGCTATGACGAGAAAGATCCTGAGAGCAGGATACTACTGGATGACGATGGAATCGGATTGCTTCAGATTCGCGAAGAGATGTCATAAATGCCAGATATATGCTGATAAAGTTCATGTGCCGCCGTGCCCGTTGAATGTCATGTCCTCCCCGTGGCCGTTCTCCATGTGGGGCATCGATATGATAGGCAAGATCAAGCCCACTGCATCTAACGGTCATCGCTTTATTCTGGTAGCTATCGACTACTTCACCAAGTGGGTGGAGGCAGCCTCGTACGCTAATGTGACCAAGCAGGTGGTGGCTAAATTCATAAAGAGGGATATCATCTGCCGTTACGGAATTCCCGAGCGGATCATTATTGATAATGGTTCGAATCTGAATAACAAGATGATGAAGGAGTTGTGCCAGAGTTTCAAGATTGAACACCACAACTCATCTCCTTACCGGCCGAAGATGAATGGCGCTGTTGAAGCGGCCAACAAGAACATAAAGAAGATTGTTCAGAAGATGGTTGTGACCTACAAAGATTGGCACGAGATGCTGCCGTTTGCACTGCACGGTTATCGTACGACGGTACGTACGTCGACCGGGGCAACTCCTTTCTCCTTGGTGTACGGTATGGAAGTTGTCCTACCGTTAGAAGTGGTGATCCCTTCTTTACGAGTTTTGGTTGATGTGAAACTCGACGAGGCAGAATGGATTACGAATCGTCTGAACCAACTCAGCCTGATGGACGAGAAGAGGTTAGCATCGATTGCGTTTGGTCGTCTGTACCAAAGCCGGATGAAGAAAGCTTATGATAAGAAGGTGCGTCCTAGAAGCTTTCAGACGGGTGATCTCGTCCTGAAGAAGATTCTTCCTCCACACTCCGATCACCGGGGCAAGTGGACTCCGAATTACGAAGGTCCGTACGTCGTCAGCAAGGTCTTCTCGGGAGGAGCCTTGTTGTTATCCACGATGGATGGTGAAGATTTTGCATCCCCGGTGAACGCGGACGCAGTTAAAAAATACTTTGCTTGAAAGCGACCCGCTGGACAAAAAAAAAAAAGAGAGTCCAGGCAAAAAAGGGGCATCCCGGCGAACCAAAAACAGAATAAAAGGTTCGGGCAAAAATTAGGGATATAAATTGAAAAAAGGTACACCTGCGAAGTCAAAAACCTACACTGGGCGGCTTCGGAAAAAAGGGTATCCCGGTGAACTGAAAACCCGCAAAGGGCGGTTCACGCAAAAGTTAGGGATTTAAAAAAGCAAATGACTGCGTTCCGCGTGTGGACTTTCATTGTTTAATGGTTTGGAGGACCTGAGGGTCGTTCATCTGAATCAATCTCTTCCGAAGCTGAAGCGTCGGAGAAGTGTCGAAGTCGAGTGGGTCATAGAAGGATCAACTCATGGTGTTCGTCCACGCCTCGTTGCCGACATTTGTATATACTGACGTATATTTATGTTTTATTTTGCGCGGCTTCCTCATTCCAGGAGTTTGCCTCTGTTGTAAAACATTTTTACCCATTCAGGGGTTCGTTATTAATAAAATGCATATTATTCAGCAATTTTGTTTGCCTATTTAGCATTTATCTGTTTTGTTTGCGAAAAAGAACGCCGATGTTTTTGATAAAATGCGCATACATAAACTTACTGGCCTAGGCCACTGATTGTTGAAACAATTAACTACTTGAATATTGTCACGAGCTAATAACCTTGATAGGTCCCTTTGAAAAGGGTATCTTGTCTGTTTGTTTGTGTTGTTACAGGTGTAGCATATTCCAGACAGAGCGCCATGCGCATCCCGAAGCAGGATGATTCCTCCTTCTCCAGCAGAGTTCAGTAGCCTCTCCCCGCAGAGTCTGAACGCGAGATCGTGAGCATTGATATATCTCCCCAGACAGAGATGATTCTCTCCCCAATCAGATGTATCCGGAAGGAACGTCACCTCCTCAGCTGAGTCAGGCGCCAAAGCGCGTGTTCGTCCCCCAGCTCCGGGTCACAAGTGCAGGTTTCGTAGGAAACTGTCCGTACGCCGAAGTATGCAGCAGCTGATGGTGTCAGACTGAAGTCTCCAGCAGAATTGAGATTTCCCCCAGGGTTGTACTCTCCCCCGAAGTCGTATGATTCCTTCTTCCCCAGCGGAATTGAAATTCCTCATCAGAGTCGTACTCTCCAGCGAAGCAGAGTGATTTCTCCTTCCTCAACCGAGTTCGCAGACCCCCAAGAGAGCCGAATCCTTGGAAGTTGCTCAGACCATGATTGGTTTTCCCCAGTAGAGTGTTGAACAGCTGAAGTTGTTTCCCCACAGAGTATCTCCAGAGAAGTAGCCGAGAAGGCCATGCAGTTTATTCCCGCGATTGACATCGTTTTCCCTCAGCAGGTCCAGGTTCTCGTAGAGCTTCGTTCCCCTGCAGCAATCAACTGAAGTTGTTTCCCCTGCAGCAATCAACTGAAGTTGTCTCCCCCGCAGCAGTCAACTGAAGTTGTGTCCCCTGCGGAGTCCAATTGATATTGGCGTAGTCATGTTCTCCTCAGCAGGATGATTCCTCTATCTGAGTAGTTCTTCCTCCATGACAGGAGATTCCCCCTTCGGCATTTATTTTGCTGATGGGATCGCATCATTGTGCATGATTGCATAGCATTTATCATAAACGCATAGCATTTCCACCGTGTGGAGCATTGTGCCATTGCCGAAGCATATGCATAATAAACATGATCTAGGTTGTTACCGTTCTTGTTTTGCAGGTGTTCCGCCGTAGAATTGATTGCTCAGGATGATTCCTGACATTCCCCCCAACGAAGTCGCTTGCTCAAGATGATCCTTGAGATCCCCAGCGAAGTCTTCGGTTCAAGATGATTCTTGAATTCCTCAGCAGGGCCGTTTGCTTAAGATGATTCTTAAGCTCCCCAGTACAGTCCCCCAGAGTTGGTTGCTCGAGCTGATGCTTAGAGTCCCCAGTAAAGGTTGCCCAGGATGATTCCTGAAATCCCCAACAGAGTGTTCGCTCAGGATGATTCCTGAAAGCTCCAGCATGGTTATCGGTTCAAGATGATTTTTGAAGATCCCGGCGGAGTTATTTGTCCAAGATGATTCTTGAAGCCCTCAGCAGAGTTGATTCATCCAGAATGATTTTTGGACCCCCGAAGCGGAGTTACTTGATAGTTCTCCAAATTCCCCAGTGGCGAAGCGTCCTCCCCAATAGGTTTTCTAACGGCGAAGTTGAAATCTCCCTTGAAGACTCCATGATTGAAGTCTGACCGTGTTAATGAAGCAGTTCTCTCAGCTGATGCGGAGTGCCTGATGGCAGTGGTTTAGATGTTCCCAGTTGGCTCATGATTGACCAAGGATGTTATTCCCGACTTGCTGATGAAGTTCGGCTGATGCCTGACAATTTCTTTGAATGCCTGACGGCGTGATCAACCTGATGGTTGAAGTCCGGCTGATGCCCGACAGTTTCCTTGAATGCCTGATGGCATGATCAACCTGATAGTTGAAGTCCGGCTGATGCCCGACAGTTTCTTTGGGTGCCTGATGACATGATCGACTATGTATCACCGGTTACCGTGTGACCAATTCCCCAATAGATGTTTGTTTTGACGGCGAAGTCAGATGATGTTGAGAATAGACTGCGAAGTCAGATTATGTTGAGTACTTGACGGTGATGTCGAGTGGTTCTCAGAGTTATGTTTGTTTCCGACGGCGATGTTAGGTTCTTTAGTTCTCCAGCGGTGATGTTGGGTATTTTTTTTGTTTCTGGCGGCGATGTCAGATTCGTTAGTCCTCCAGCGGCGATGTTGGATGTTTGTTTCTGGCGGCGATATCAGTTGATTTAGTTCTCCAGTGGCGATGTTGGGTATTTTGTTTATTTCTGGCGGCGATGTCAGATTCGTAAGTTCTCCAGCGGCGGTGTTGGATGTTTGTTTCTGGCGGCGATGTTAGTTGATTTAGTTCTCCAGCAGCGATGTTGGGTATTTTGTTTGTTTCTGGCGGCGATGTCAGGTTCTTTAGTTCTCCGACGGCGATGTTGGATGTTTGTTTCCGACGGCGATGTTGGATGTTTGTTTCCGGCGGCGATGTCAGATGATTTTTTCCAGCGGCGATGTTGGGGGTTTCTCAGAGTAATAGTGGGTTGGCTGACGGCGATGTCAGATTATTCTTTAGTTCTCCAGCGGCGATGTTGGGTGTTTTTGTCAGATTCTCTAGTTTTCCAGCGGCGATGTTGGGTGTTTTGGTTGTCCGACGGCGATGTCAGACGCCTTATTTCCATGAATGCCTGACGGCGAGGTACGGTTTCTGATGACGATGTCAGAGAAATTTAATGTGGATGACTGACGACAAAGTTCAGATCAGTATGTCTCCAGCTAGTTGTCGTGCAGCTAGTATTTCAGTATTCGAAGATTTGTTCCCACCAGTGCTTATGCAGTTGGCAAATTTCCGGGTTTATCGGTATTCAACCGTCTCGCACCTTGATTGGCTGAGAGTCGTTCGCTCCTCACCCAGTCAGGTTCAAGCCGTTTGAATAGGGGCAGCTGTTGCACCCTAAAATTTGACCAACATTTATTTACCAAGGTTGTGGTTCATTGTATTCATCATCTGCATCTCATTGATATGTGGGCAGTAGATCAAGAGGTATGATTACCTAGCAAGAGTTATATGAGATTTTAAAGCTAGCCAAGAAGTTTGTTCAAGTGTTCAAAGGTTGATACCTTTGCCAGAGAACTCAAGAGATCCTCAGAGAGATTGGTTGAAACCAAGGTTGTGTGCCTCATAACTTGAGAGTTGTGGGAGCTCCTCAGATGATTCTGGGACTATGAGGATGAACTTGAAGCTTTGAGAGAGCTTATGAGATGTCTTGAAAGCCATCATGAAGCCTAGAGAGGTCATTGTACAAGAATTCAGAAGATTCAGCCATGAGTGGTGGAATTAGGGTTTGACTGGGTCAACCTTAGGTCAACTGATGATTTGGAGAGAGTTGAGACCTAATCCAAGAGCCATGTGATCTTGGAATGATGCATTGAGTGTTATAGGGATGATTACTAGACCAACTCATCATGATTGAGGAGTTTGAGAAGTTTTAAGCTAGGGTTTCTAAGGATTGACAGTGTAAAATCCCCTAGTTTGATCCCTGTCTTCAAGGCAGTTTTATCTCAAGATGTGATTGTCACCTCATCTTCCCCAAAACATGAATCTTGTAGAGCTTTTTCTTAGATTTAATTTGAGTACTAGAAGTCCTTGATAGGAGTTGTAGAGCTCAAGTTATGGCTTTGACAAATTACAAGTCATCTGAGGTATGTGAATCTGGGTCCTTGAAAGTCACCCAATTTGCATCCAACTTTTGCCCTAGTAGGATGATTGCTATGGACTCTTGGTAAACATTAATGTTGTAGATAATCTTCTTAGCTTTCTAGAGAGTACTAGAAGTCCTTGATAGGATTTGTAGAACTCAACTTATGGCTTTGACAAGTCAAGGGCATTTTGGTCATTTGGAGGTTATAGGTCATTTCAAGCATAAGGCCATATCTCCTACTTCCAAGCTTCAAATGGAAAAATATTCAACATCAAACTTGCTTAGAATGATGTTTTAAGGCTAGTAGGGAAGTCATGAGATGTTGAAAAGGCTTATATCAAAAAGTGGTAAAAATGGCCTAAAAATGAGGCATAAGTTAATTAAGGTGAAGTTGAAAATTGGAAATCATAGGTTATAAATCCAAACCATGTCATATAATAGGTCATTTTGACTCCAAATGACATTCTAAGAACAATGATTCAGCCACAGTTTTAATTTGAGGCTTGGATCATAGGGCTTTGGAAATGGCTTACTTGCATCTTAAGGTACCAAACCAAAACTCAAAAGAACTCAACAAGCAAGGTAGTTAAGCATTGTAACTCATCCTAAATCTCATGTGGGGATAAATTCAAGTCAGAATCAAGGGTTATGAGAAGCTTGGCATGAGATAGCATGTAAGGAGAATTGGATTCAAAATGTCATGACATGAAAAGTTCAATTTCTCATTGGATGATCCTAGAGGATTCTAGATGATTCTAAACCACTCTATAAGATGATTGTAACTTGCTCAGATGCAAGGTTGGTGTGAATTGGTGTAGAGAAGAGAGAGTGAGATCCAAAATCTTCCATTGCAAGTCAAGTGTCAATTCTTCATTCTTCTTCATTTCCTTTCATTTTTTCCACACAAACACATTCTATACATCATATTGAAGCTGTGTAGATTGAATTGAGATCACATCCATGGAGAATTGAAGAGTTGGAGATTGAAATTTCAAGGTTGCATTTCAAAATCGGTTTCCAAGAATCAAGCAATTCCAGCCATTCTTTTTTCATACAGAAGCTAAAAGATTACTCAGTGAAGGAATTGGGAAAGATTGAAGGCCTGAATTGAAGGATTACTACCTCGGTTCACTCAATTTAACTAGGTTTGCAACTTTCTTCGTGCACCTTAATTTAGGCATGATTGATTAGATTTGATAGGTTAGAATGGTTAGAAATCAATAGGAGATCATTTGTGGAAAGTTTGAAGAGAATTGGTGAAGATTGAACTAGGGACCTCATTTCTTTGATGACCAAGAACTCTTGTTATATTGAGATATAGAATGAGTTAGATAGCAAGAAATGTTCAGGGTGAGTTGGTGAGTGATTTGAGACATTTAATTTCAAGAATTGTTAAGATTTATGATTGAGTATATTTTGGATCTTGGATCGGGTTCATTGATTTAGGAGGTTTCAGTTGATTTTAAGGGTATGACCGTGTTCAGCATGAGAAATCAAGTGGATTAGGGTCTTGAATTTTAAGAATTGATGAGGAATTGAGGGAGCTCGAGTTGAGGAAGATGAGTGTTCTTGAGCTCTGTTTCCATGGTGGTTTCAGAAAACCCTAGGTTGGAGGAAGAAGATGAACTCACAGCCATCCGATGCCAGCTTGACCAGTTGACTCTTTCTTAATCCAACGGCCTGCGTTTAATCTCATTTTGGAGGGAAGTCAGAAACTAATGAAACGCCGCGTTTCATTAACAGAGAATTCTGGGCTTAAGTCAGGATTTGATATCCCCACCCCACGCGTGAGGCCCAATCCATAATGAACTGAAATTCCTTGTTATTCTCACCGCTCATTTTTCATTTTCTGTTTGATTTTCTAATTGTTTTTCTGATTAAATTTTGGGCCCAGCGCGCATGCTTTTTGTACCCCCTATTTTCAGCCCAAGCGCATAATGAACTATATCTGTTTGCTTCCTGCACCCCATTTTCATATTTGCATTTTATTTTTCTCCATTTTTATTTTAATCTTGTAAAATTCATAATTCATGGAAAAATAATGATTTTTAATGGGAGTTTTTTCTCCTACTTTATATTTCTGTCTAGAAAAATATAAAATAAAAACATTTTTCATCTCATGCATTTTAGTATTTTTGGTATATTTTCTTCTTTTATTGCATTTTAATTCTTTTATGTTGATACCTTAATTTGTGGAATTTTGTTTAGGTAGCTCCCTTAGTATTTTTAGGTCATTCTTTTTAGGATAGTTAGATATAGGTTTTAGCTTCCCCATGGATTTATTCCATAATTTTGTGATGAATTTTAGGATAGTTTTGATTAGATAATTCTAGGTTGTGTAGAATTAGGTTAAACTTCACCATAGGTCCATAATAACTTTAGATTTTTGGGTTTTTAGGACAAGTTAGACTATGGGACATATAGGGAATTAAGGGTAGGTATGTAGGATCCCTTAGAAATTATATTAGGATTTAATATAGTGATATGCTATTTTTAGTTGATTTTTGTATTGGTTGATTGTTTGTGTTGCCTTTAGGGCATTTTTGCTTTAGTTGTTTTGCTTTAGAGCTTTCCCTTGGCTTGGTGGGCTTGGTATCTCTTTGAGGAGCATTAAGGAGCATAGTAGAAGACTTGAAGATGCATTGAGGAGCTTGAGAGCTTGATCTTATTTCTTTTTTTGTTGTTTTAGGGTTAGGGATTAGGAAGAGTTTAGACTTAGATAACTTCTTTCTTAAACATGGATGGTATCTTTCACCTCCATCCCTCCCTATGATTCCAAGTCCTTCCATGGTATACACCTCTCTCCTTTGGAGGGATAAGTGATATACCTAGGAAGTAGAACTTTTGAGGGAACCTTTCCTTTGATGTTGGACCCTTATAGGTCACCTTTGGTGGTCAATAAGCAGTTCAACATCCCCCAGCTTATCCAGTAAGTGATTTCCTCTGGTTTGATTGTTTTGAGAGATGTTGAGCTTGAGTTTGAAGATGAAGACTTCAATGAAGAGTATGGAAGAGGATGAATCCTTGAGCATTACCATTCCAGCTGAAGCTTGAAGAGCAGCAAGAGCAAGTTGATACTTGAAGACCCCTGAAGATGAAGTAAAGACTGAAGGATGAAGTTGACACTTCAAAGTGATTGAGATTGATCCTGAAGAGCTGAAGCTTGAAGAACAAAGTTGATACTTACTTTGATACCTGGAGATCCTGAAGGAGCCAAGTTGGTACTTATGATTGATAGTGAAGCCTGAAGGTGGAGCTGATCAAGAAGCTGAAGCTTAAAGGAGAAGATAAGTTGAAACTTATGTTGAAGGGTTGAAACCTGCAAAAGAAAATTGATATTTGTCAAGGATGATTGAAGTCTGAAGACTGAGTTGCTGTTGGAAGAGCTAAGGCTTGGAGTTGAGAGAGGAGTTGATCTGCTTGCTCTTCTTTTTCTTTTATGTATTGATGTGTTTTGTTTAACTTGCTTGATGCATTAGAATAAGTTCATATCTAGAATAAGTAGAATCTAGAAGCATGATTGCACTAGAGGTTGAGTTGCTCCCTCTGCTTGTATTGTTACTGTGTGGCTTTGCTTGCGGGTATTCGGTAGAGCCTAGCTCCCTTGCCCATGTGGTTTGTTTGCCTGATGGCATTTTATTTCATTTTATCTGTATGATTGCAGTTTACTGTTATTGCTTGATAGCATGATGTTTTTATATTTCAGTATGATTATGGTTATCCATTCTGGCTTGAGGTTGAGATGAGCTTGTGGAGGCTGAAGCCCCACACACATTTCCTCCCTCACTTGCATTGCATGCATTTTACTGTTAAGTTGATGCTTTGTCTGTTTTGGTGTATCATTGACATGATCCCTTAGAACTCTCATTTCCTTTGATAAGGAATTGATGATAGAACTTTAGGTTGAAACCTATGCATGACAATTTCTAGTAGTTCCCTGTTCAAACCTCAACCATAGGATGAATCCATGGCATGACAACAGTAGGACTTGATAGTCTCCCTCCTAGTTGGGCATGTTCTCTTCTCATCTCAAAGAAGTTTAAGATGCAGTAATCATGAATGATTTCTTTCGTACGTTACGAGCCTTAAGCTATCTGAGAAAGGATTGTGGGAGAGTTTCTTTTCCACAGTCTGGATGTTTAGTATGGTACCCTTTGGGTGACATGCGATGCATTCACTCTCAGGTCATAGTCTCTAGTGCGATTGAAATCGCGAACACAATAAAAAACACTTCTTTCGTAAAAGACAGGAAATAAACCGTAGTTTCCCGAACTACGTGAGCTCTGATCTCTCCTACCTGTTGAGAGTACGTAGGCACAAGATGGCGATGTCTTGGCGAGCTACCTTCCCCCATAACCCTTCGTAGGCCGAACTACGTTGACTCTGATTTCTCATTCGCTGATGAGAATACGTAGGCATAAAGCGCGACGCTTTGCCGAGTCATTTTTCTTTTCTGTTTTAAGCCAGCCTTGATAGGTAGATAGAATAAAACCAACCCGTCCAAGTAAACACAACAAGCGAGGATCCCGTCGAGTACGAAGGACGTGAGGGGTGCTAATACCTTCCCCTTGCATAACCGACTCCCGAATCCAGACAACGGTTGCGATGACCTTGTCTTACCCTTTTTCGTTAGGTTTTTCCGATCGTTTCCTTTCCCGCTCTGAGGGATAAATAACGAAAGGTGGCGACTCTTCTGTTTTGCCGGCACCTTATTTTCGCACAAGCGACAGCTGGCGACTCTGCTGGGGACTCTCAACGGTTCCCTGCGAGAGTCAATCCTAACGCTTGTATGTTTACTTGTCGGGTTGCGTTTATTTATCGCATTTTACTTCTCGCACTTTATTTCCCACATTTTACTTCCAGTATAATATGATTATCTGTGCTGTTGTGGGATGGGAGTTCTGATGAGTGAGAAGCCAGACCCAGGCTTGAGTGCACCATAGACTTAGAGTGGAAATTAGTGGGCGCGTGCTTGCTTTGCAGGCACTAGTGTCTCATGAAATCCACGCTCAGACGAGGTTCATCCGGTTGGCTTCACTTTCAACCCTTTGGGTTGAGACGGTTGCTGGTTTGGTGGATTGTCGACTCTGGTTTGCATGTGTACTAAGAACAATGCCTTTCATGTTACATCAATTAGTTCTGGAATTGTGTTGGACAAACTTGGGATTCTTGATGTCTGGGTGCAAAACAGTGGCTGAATTTGAACTTTCGCAGCGCTCGCTAGCTTGTTCGCTAGGCGAGTCAGTAGCGAGCATTCGCTATGAGCTCGCTAGGAGAGCAAGCCAGCGAGCATGACAAAACTTTCTTTTTAATTATGATGACTGATAATCTTTTGCTGCTGTTTGTTGGTGTTTTCTGTGGTTTGTGTGCAGATGGCCTCAGGTAGTACTGGAAAGAAGCAAAAATTTGTCAACACCTCCCGTCCGGTTCCGATTCAGTTTGATGCCGAAAAGTCCGTCGGGGCAAAACAAGCCGTCCGCTTTGTGGCGTTACAGAAAAGGAAGATACTCCCTGAAAAGAGGTTCATAATTGACCCACAAGGCGAATACAGAACTTTTGTGGGGCTGATTAACAGTAAAAGGTGGGACAGGTCGATTTCTCCACTCGAGAGCTACAACATTGATATAGTGCGCGAGTTCTACGCGAACGTGCTGCCTAATGATGACGAGCCTTTCACATGGACGAAAAGAGTGTTAGGTCGTCAGGTCACTTTCGACAGGGATTCCATTAACTGAGTTCTTGGCGAACCACTCCATCTGAGAGCAAATGAGTTGGATACATACACCAGGAACCTGAGGTTGCACAGGGATACAGATGACGTTTCCGCTGCCCTGTTGCTAGAGGGTAAATTGGTTGAGCTAAACCAATTTGGACATCCTATGAGATATCATAGGGAGGACATGATTCCTATAGCTCAGCTGATTTTACTTCTAGTTCTGACAAACATCGTGCCAAAATCCCACACGTCGATCGTGTCGATCCCAGTGGCACACCTTGTCCATTGCATACTCACAAATGTCCAGATTGATGTGGCTCGGATTATTGCTAATGAGCTGAAGTCAATTGTTGAGAGCGGTCTAAAGTCGGGGGCGCGAGTTAATTGCCCCTTGCTTTTCCTTGCCTCATTATGGCTCTATGCTCCCAGTCAAGGATGAAGCTTCCATCCCGCAGTTTGGTGAAGATCCTGGCCGCTATTGATGACAAATATATGGATAAGTATTGTAGATCAAAGAACTACAGAGGTGGTGCAACTGCTAGTACCGGGACTACTGATGGTCCCGGCGCTTTTTCTCAAGGGTTCGACCCTTTTCAGCAGGCAGTGTGTAACTACAACTGGGATTGGATGGCGGAAACACAGCGAGCTATGGTGGATATTCACGATTCTATGCAGGTACTGCAGCTTCATATCTGTGACCCCTTCATTGAGCGTCCTATGATGACGCGTGAGCAGTTTATGCAGCACGCGAACTGGCCTGTGGACAGGTCTGTTTTTGGAGAGGGGGCAGGTGTTAGTGGTCTTGTTGGTGATAGTGTTGATGTTGTTGCTGATGACGATGGTTCTGATGATGTTGAGGGAGAGGAAGATTTTGATGTTGATGGTTCTGATGATGGGGAGTATGAGTCCGAAGAGGACTAAGTTTTATCTTTATCATTTTTTAGTGCTTTATTTTTTTTTCAGGGTATTTTATTTTGTTTTCTGATGTGTTTGGTTGTACTTTTTGGGGTGTTTTGTCCCCACGCACATTATTTTTATTTTAATGTTTAATGTTTTGTTTTAAATTATTGTGTTTTGTTTTAAATTATTCTGTTTAATAATTGTTGTGGTTGTTGGGTGTCAAAACCTTCTAGGTTGGTTGCTCTCTGAAAGAAGTATCCTATGAAGGTGCATCCGAGCATGGATGGCTATGATAAAAATAAACAAGCGAATAAGGTTAAGGTACATGGTTACCTTTGGTTAGAACTCTAGAATGCATGAAGAACTTTATTCTTGTTGTAATTGAATATTGTTCTTTTTGCAACATAATTGAATGAATGATTCACTTAGGACTTAAGACCACAAATTGTGAGGAAACCTCCATTGTACAAATAAATGTTGGATTCTAATGAACTGTGTTGATTCTCTTAATTCATGCTTTGTCTTTTATTATTGTGAATGTGTGGAAGCAATTCGAAATGATCAAGGCACTTGTTTCTTTCGAGCACAACCAGTTCCAAATACAAACTACCCGTGAGTAGAGAGTAATTGTTAACCCCTTTGAGGTTAAACAGTTGAATCTCAGCTTGAAACAAAGCGAGACTTCAAAAATCTTTTTCTTGAAAACCTGATAATTTTTTATTATTGTTCTTTTGCCGTAAAAAGTAAAGAGCATTCACTTATGAAGGAAGTAGAAGATAAGTTGGGGAGAACGAAATTGTAAGTTGGTAGTTTGCCACAACTCTTGAAGAACCAAGCAAGCATTGAAAAGAAATTAGAAAAAGAGAAACACTTGTTTTGTGAATACGGTGTGAAAAAGAAAAAAAATGATCAAAAGAAAAGAATGAAAAAGAATGCTTGCTTGGAAGAAAAATATTGAAAAAATTGAGTTGTGAAATAAGAGTTGTGAAGGTTTCAAATGAGAAACAAGTTGAATGAAGTTGAGATGTGTGAATAGTTGTATAGTGAATGTTTCTTTTGCGTTGGCAACTTCGTTTTCAATGGCCTTAGATATATCCCTTGTTTGTAAACCTGACCAAGCTATAACTGAAAAAAACCTTAGTGATCTTTGTGCTTCCGCATTTTCATTTATAATTGTTAGACATTGTATGAATTGAATTTAGTTTGGCATTGTTTGTTGGAGAGTGAAATTACACACGCGGTTGTAAACGCGTGATCTCTTCAATCCTTATTCGAAGAGGAGCGATAAGGTGATTCATTCAGGATATCATTGTTGTTGATGGATACATGTTTTGCATTACTATAAGATTTTAGTTCTTGTGTATTGTGTTGTTCTAACCATTGGGAACGCATGACTAGTTGATTCTCTTATTTTTGAGCCATTTGATCTGAGTTCGGAAAAGCCTTTTTCTTTAAGCAAATCCTCTTGTTCTTCTAGAGGCATACTTTGCTTGAGGGCAAGCAAGATTCTAGTTGGGGAGAGTTGTTAGATGCCCAATTGTGCTTATTTGAGCTATCAAATGTGGGCATCTTTCGCTCCTTTTTGTCTAGTTTGTGTTCAAAACCGCCTTGTTTTTGTTTATATGCAACATTATGTGAAATGCTCTTGGTCCTTTTAATTTGTGTGTTATTGTGCAGTATTTAAGCATGAAAGAGTAGAATTTGAAGACACAAGAAAGATGACAAAGGAATCAAGAAAGAACAAGAGCAAAAGCATGTTCGCTAGGCGAGCATCTGGCGAGTGTTGCAGCGAGCTGTTCGCTAGGCGAGCTCGTCGCGAGCTGCTAGCTAACACTCCCAGACTCGGGGCTAGCAGCGAGGAAGGTGGCGAAGAACTCGCTAGGCGAGCACCTAGCGAGCAAGTAGCGAAGCATTCCAGAATCTAATCCTCAGTCCTCGCTAGCACGTTCGCTAGGTGAGGCTGTAGCGAACGTTCGCTGTGAGTTCACTAAGCGAGCAAGGTCGCGAGCGTGACTGGACAGCAACTTTTTCTATAAGTAGCAATGTGTACTTTTTGAGACCATACCATATTTTTTTACTAGTTCTGCTCCAAAAGAGATTTTTTTGACCTAGAAACAAAATATCTCTCATTTGTTCATCTCTTAACATTATTCTACAAAAAGAAGCTGGATTCTCATCCAAGTTAGATTCTTCGACTCGGATGTTCATCAACCTTCTTCTGAAACTTCTTGTGCAAGCTACCATGAAAATGAGTAGCTAAGTTCTTCATTTTGTCAAGGTTAGATATAGGTGATCATTAAGCTTTGTATGTATATGGATGATCTTCATTTGTAAACTCTTTGATGATGAATATATGGTGAAAACCTTGCTTTATTTATAACTCTTTGTGTTGGTTTATGATTGAAAGATATTTTCCAACTCTTGACCTAGGTTTTCACCCATCTATTTTCTTAAGCTAGAAATAGTTTTGAATGTGGTTTTTCATGAAAATGTTAAACCTAAATGTTGTTATTTTGATAGATTGTGTGAGAAATCAACAATGGATCAAAGTGTGAAAAATCACAATGTGAGTTAGAAATAATCACTTTGGGAGGATGTTGTGAATGTGTTTATCATCTAAAGGAGTTTATGTGTATTGTTGATCGAACATATACAAGCAAAGTGATTCTTGAACCCTAACTTTGACAATCTTTATTAAATCGTAAAACTAATCTTTTACCGCATCAACAGGTACCAGACCTATATCTATGGCACCATACAGAATGTCAGTGTCAGAATTGGCAGAGTTGAAATCTCAGTTGGGAGAATTGTTGGATAAAAAGTTTATTAGATCCAGTGTGTCGCCATGGGGAGCGCCAGTTTTGTTAGTAAAGAAGAAAGATGGCAGTATGCGCTTGTGCATCGATTATCGTCAGTTGAATAAAGTCACCATCAAGAATAAGTATCCACTTCCAAGAATCGACGATCTGATGGATCAACTCGTGGGGGATCGTGCGTTCAGCAAAATTGATTTGAGGTCAGGCTATCATCATATCCATGTGAAAGAAGATGATATCTAGAAAACAGCTTTCAGAACTCGGTATGGGCATTATGAATATGCAGTGATGTCGTTTGGTGTGTCCAATGCATCGGGTGTGTTCATGGAGTATATGAATCGTATCTTCCATGCTTATTTGGAACAGTTTATAGTAGTTTTCATTGACGACATTTTGATTTACTCTAAGTCGGAAGCAGATCATGTAAAGTATTTGAGGGTTGCGTTGCAAGTGCTAAAGGATAATAAATTATTTGCAAAACTTTAGAAGTGTAAGTTTTGGTTGAGAGAAGTGAGTTTTTTGGGATATGTTATTTCGGGAGGAGGCATAGCAGTGGATCCATTGAAAGTGAGTGTTGTGCTTCAATGGGAGGCTCCGAAGTCAGTAATGGAGATTAGAAGTTTCTTGGGCTTGGCAGGGTATTACCGTAAGTTCGTCGAAGAGTTTTCTAATTTAGCTCTTCCATTGACCCAGTTGACTAGAAAGGACCAGACATTCGTGTGGGATGCTTTGTGTAAAGAAATTTTCCGAGAACTAAAGAAAAGGTAAACTACCGCACCCGTGTTAACCTTACCAAATCTGAATGATCCTTTTGTGGTATATTGCGATGCATCTAAAATGGGATTAGGCGGTGTTTTGATGCAAGATGGAAAAGTTGTGGCTTATGCTTCACGATAATTGAGGATTCATGAAAGGAATTATCCTACTCATGATCTCGAGTTGGCTGCAGTGGTTTTTGCGTTAAAGGTTTGGAGGAATTATTTGTACGGGTCGAGATTTGAAGTGTTCAGTAACCATAAGAGTTTGAAATATTTTTTTGACCAGAAGGAATTAAATATGAGGTAGTGAAGATGGCTGGAATTTTTGAAAGACTATGACTTTAGCTTGAATTACCATCCCGGTAAAGTTAACGTCGTGGCAGATGTTTTGAGTCGGAAGACGATACATATGTCGACGTTGATGATTAGAGAATTGGATTTGATTGAGCAGTTTAGAGACTTGAGTGTGGTTTGTGAGTTAACTTCGGAAAGTGTAATGTTGGGGATACTGAAAGTGAATAGTGAATTCCTTCGTGAAATAAGAGAAGGTCAAAAACTGGATTTGAAATTGGTAGACTTGATGACCGTAGGCGGAACAGATAAGGAAGAAGATTTTAAAGTAAATGAGTCTAACGTGCTGAAGTTCAGATACAGAATTTGTGTGCCAGATAATCCTGATTTGAAAAAGGTAATTTTGCAAGAAAGCCAGAGGAGTAGCTTGAGTATTCATCTAGGAGCTACGAAAATGTATCAAGACCTGATGAAATTATTTTGGTGGCCGGGTATGAAGAAAGACATTGCTCAATTTGTGTATGCTTGTTTGACGTGTCAGAAGTCAAAGGTGGAACACCAGAAACCATCCGGTTTGATGCAACCAATGGAAATATCAAAGTGGATATGGGATAGTATTGCAATGTATTTTGTGACTGGATTGTCGAATACGGTAAGAAGTTTTGACGCGATTTGGGTAATTGTGGATAGACTGACGAAGTGGGCGCATTTTATACCGATTAACATCAGTTTTCTTTTGACGAAGTTAGCAGAAATTTATATCAGAGTGATAGTGAAGTTACACGGGGTTCCGTCGAGCATTGTATCTGAAAGAGACCCTAGGTTTACTTATGGATTCTGGAAAAGCTTGCAAGAAGCTTTGGGTTCCAGTTTGAAATTGAGTTTTTCTTATCACCCGCAGACCGATGGTCAATCTGAGAGGACTATTTAGTCATTGGAAGATTTGTTGAGAGCTTGTATACTCGAGCGAGGAGGCGCTTGGGATACTCATTTACCACGAATTGAGTCTACTTACAACAACAGTTATCATTCTAGTATTGGAATGGAACCTTTTGAAGCGTTGTATGGTAGGAGGTGTAGGACACCTCTATGTTGGTATGATTCGTGCGAGAGTACGATACTCGGACCCGAGATTGTGCAACAAACCATGGAGATAACCCAGATGATTAGGGAGAAAATGAAGGCGACCCAGAGTAGGCGCAAAAGCTACCATGATAATAGGAGGAAAGACTTGGAATTCAGCGAGGGTGACCATGTATTTCTTAGAGTCAATCCGGTGACCAGTGTTTGTCGTACGCTGAAATCAAAGAAATTAGATCCTAAGTTTATTAGGTCGTATCAGATTCTGCAGAGGGTTGGAGATGTTGCCTACAGAGTGGCGTTGCCACCCGAACTTTCAAATCTGCCTAATGTGTTTCATGTATCGCAACTTCGGAAGTATGTTGATGGTCCATCTCATGTGCTTCAGAGGGATGAAGTGCAAGCTCGAGATAACCTTACGGTGGAGGCGATGCCGTTAAGGATCGAGGACCGCAAGGTGAAACGACTAAAAGGGAAAGATATTTCGTTGGTAAGAGTAGCTTGGGGAGGAGGTGTTGGGGGAAGTGTGACCTGGGAATTGGAGAGCAAGATACGAAAGTCGTATCCGGAATTGTTCTCAGCAGGTACATTTTCGAGGACGAAAATATTTTAAGTGGGGGAGAGTTGTAACACCCCATTTAAATTATTTAGTCATTTTATACCTTATTGTGTATGTATTGGTTGTGATGTCTTTGATAAGGGTAGGAAGTTAAAGGCTAGAGTGGGAGGTGACCTTAGTTGGGAGGTAATGTGGACCTAGAATAATGGATAATTTAATAACAACATTAAGAGTATTATGATTATTAATATTATTATTTCAATTACCAGTAATAATAATATTAATAGGATTATGGTTACTATTATTATTATTATTAATATTATTATTATTATTATTAGTAATTAAATTAAATGAATTAAAACCTAATTAAGAGGGTTTGGAGAGTATTAGTGGGTTTAGGCAGTTAACATGTGAAAGAGGAAAAAGACTGAGGAAGGAGAGTTAGGGCAGAAGAACCAGTTTTCTCCATTGTTGTCAAGAAAGAGCTCAAATCCAAGGTAAGGGGGGAGAATGAATTTCAATATGGATGACTTAACATGAGAGGGCAGTGAGAGGTCTTTTCTCTCGTAGGAATTTTGTATTTGGAGTGTGTTGTTATTTGATCGAGTCCTAGGAGTCACTCTGATACGTAACATGGGATGACGGGATTACATTTAATTGACTTATTTTCTTGATTTATTGTTACATATAATTTAATTGTTGGATTAATAGTGTATAACCACCGGTTGTGGAGATTATATTTAAATATTGATTTTATTCCGCTGTTTAATTGAAGCTAGATATCTATTGGTTTATTTGAAATGAAGGAAGTGACTTAGCGTGACATCCTATTGATTTTGGAACTCGGATATATTTTCTATAATATTCCTATAATACGCGTATGGGGTAAAGCGGGGTGTTACATTATACCCTTGTCTGAATTTCAAAAATTTTAGAAATTTTCAGTCTGTACTAAAAATTGTGGACATTCACCGTTCTTTTAATGCAAAATTAACGAAAAAAATTTTATTTGAGGAAGTTTTTATTTTTGCCCTGATTTTTTTGGCAATTTTCGGTATGGGTTTAAGATTTTCTAGGGAAATACCCGATATTTTTTAAATTTCTTGTATTTTTTATCGAATTTTTTGAAATTTCTGGTACTTTTTACCAGATTTTTTGAAATTTCCGGTATAAATGTGAGAATTTCCAAAAATGCAAAAAAAAATGTGTATCAGAAATTTCGTTTTTGGTATGTTAATAAGAGTGAAAATTTTGAAAGAAAAGTAAAATTTGATTGATAAATAATAGCAAGGTCGTTTTTGGAATTTTGAAAATATGGGGGTGTTAGGTATGAATGGGGGTGTCAAGTTAAATTCTCATGAGATCATGTGTCACAAACGGAATAGATGTGTTAGTATGAGAATTTGCACTTCTCTTTTAATATATTATAATAGATATTTTTAAAGTTAAGACACTAAAATAAATTCTAAAATTAACATAGGTGACTTAGTGTCTGTTTGGTTGGGGTAAATGGAGGAGATGGGAGGGAATGAAATATTTAATAGTTATGTGTTTGGTTCAAATGAGGGGAAGGAGATGAGAGGGAAGAGATTTTAATGAAGGGGGAAAAGGGAGGTAATTCTTTTAATTATATATATATTTGATTCAAAAGAGGGGAGGGGAGGTGAAAGGATGGATTTTAATCAAAAATATGTTTGATTCACAAAGGAAGAGAAGAGATTTTATTAATGATTTATATATTTATCCTTATGATTTATAAATCGTACGATACTCAAAAAGTGAATATTTCATAATTATTTTTTGAAAATAACATATGCATAAATAATTAAACACAATTTATATTTCTGAGTGAATAAAAAAGTTATAACTTGATACATAATATTAAAAAAAATGAATACATTTGATTCACAATATAATTCTCTGACATAAATGAAATTATGTGTTTAGAACAATTTTTAAATCGTGATGAACCATCTAATAAAAGAAATACATAAAACAACTTATTACTAAATATTTCTATATATAACTGAAATTCTGGTATCAGATATCAAATTTCGAAGACGATGTTAAGACACTAATATCTGTTCAATCATCAATAAGAACAAAGACAAACATATAACAAATGTAAAAAAAAAAACACAACCAATTATTAACCAAGTTCGGTGAAAACACACCTACGTCTGGGGGCTACCAAGCCAGGAAGGAAATCCACTAAGTAGAATTAGTTTGAAGATATACAGTAAACTCTCTCTAGTTTACCATGTTCTCACCTAATCTCTACCCTTACACAATTGCATACACTTAAACCTAGCTTCTCTAATTTGAAAGCTAGGGTTGCAAATCCTTAAATAGCAGAGCATGGACGGGCTTGGGATGTGTCAAAAGTAACAACAGATTGTGAAGAGATCGATCTTCATAATTCTTATCAATGAAATAGATTTGATTTGATCTAATCAGATCTAATCAAATCACTCTTCAAATCTTCAATATAATCTTCAGAAAATAGCTCCACTTGAATTCATAAATGATCCATGATTTATGAATCAAAAACGCCTTTGGCTAATAACAACAACCAAGCAGATAAGCACTAGATCAGTACAAAGAGATTGCACAAAAAGAATCACACAAACATATTCTCACAGAATGTTTTATTCATAAGAGCCAGGACATCATGCTTGACATCATGACCTAAATTCTGCTACACCAGACAAAGCTACCTGTAGAACCTTAAAAACCATATGTCACGACATCCTGTATGACATCTTGTGATTACACCAAGTTTTACCAAAATTCCTGCCAATCAGGATTTAACAAACTCCCCCTTTGGCAAATTTTGGCTAAAACACAAACAGATCACAAGAGCTTCAAAAACAACAAAGAGCACAGCACAATAGAAATAGCAAAGCAATAAGACAGGAGTAAATGCAAACTCCCCCTCAACAAACGCAAACTAAAAAAACAACCCAAGCACACAAACCAACCAACCCAAACTTACTTCAACATTCAGCAACCTGTAAGTCACTACAACCATAATCCAAACAACAAAACCACAACATCCAGTAGGATCAACATCCTGCAAGATCAACAGAGCAAGCAGATCAAGCAGCGACATCAACCTCAGCATACAGCAAACAGCAACCAGCTTCATCACTTCATCTTTATGCCAGCTACAAACCTATCACATACCACATCTGTACAAACACTGTACAAACACCAAGCCAAGCTTCTCCCCCTTTTAAGCCATACATTTAGAATATAAGGTAAAAGAAAGAAAAATACTTCATATAGTCACAACCAAGATGAGTTAAGGGTATAGAGACCCAAATACATTACAAACCAAAAGCACCTGAAGTGCAAGAAAAAAAGTGCATTCTACCAAAGCAGACAAATCAAAGAAACACAAAAACCGAAGAGCAAATCAAACAACTTAATCTTATCCTCCGAATCAGAACTCCCAGTATCATCATCAGTGTCAATATGCACATAATGAACACCATCCTCAGACTCCTTTTCAGAGACATCCTCACCATCATCATCATGAGTATCATCATCAGCCATAACCCTATCTTCACTTTCAAGGCATTGAATTAAGGACTCCAAATTAATTTTTCTAACAGTAGCATCATTAATCATATCACCTAGTTCCCTACATGTTTCCTTCAACTCTGAAATTATCCTTACCCTTGATGCAGAAGCCTTCTCAGCAGAAGTTAAGATAATGTCAGGGACATGTCTTCCAGCAAACAGCTTGTAATGAAGGGATAGAGTTTATTCTCTCTTGCAAGCAACATCATTTGTGGTGAGAATATCAGGGTGTTGATTAAGAATGATTTCACAAATCAGTGAAGGAAATGCAATAGGCATTTTCACAGCATTAGTGGTTGCATGTTTAGTGATTTGATCAAAAAGGTATTGTCCAAAATTAAATTCAATCTTAGTACCCACAGCATAGATAAATCTTCCCATACCAACAGAAATGGTAGAGGTGTGATTTGTAGGCACCCAGTTAGCAGCACCAATCCTGTGAAGCATGGCGTACTTGACACTGAGTTGCCCAACATAGACTTACCCCTTAATGGCTAGGCATTGATTTGGTTTGCAGTAATGATCCTGCAAACTTGGTTGTCAGAAGCTTTCATCTCATCCTCACCTTCATCCGTCCTTCCAAAAAGTCTGTTAATCACCATAGCAGAGAATTCCACACACCTCCCTCAAACAAAAACCTTCATAAAATCTTTGTTATTCCTACCAGAAATGGTAGCAGGAATATTTACAATAAACTCTTTTACCAGCCCCTCATAGCATTTGGAAAACCCAGTGACAATTTTGAGTAAACCAGCCTCAGTAATCAATTCCATAACCTCTTTGATTTCCAGGGCATCTTTTCCAAGCTCCCTTTCCAGAGCAAGCCTTCATTGGTACACATATTTCCACTTAGTCACGCTGCTAATAGAGTGGAAGGATACATTGTCAAGAGGTGCAGCAGGCATAGGTCTTGGGGTCTTCTTAGCAATAGGTTTTTGAGTTTTCTTCACAGGGGTAATGTTCGAGACATCATCTTCAACATCATTTTCTGAGTCAGTATTTTCCATCCTATCTTTCCTCTTCTTGAAAGCAGGAGTAACCTTGCTCCAAGCTTTAGGGGGTCCAACTGGGATCTTCTTCTTCTGGCTTTTGGAAAGGGATTCTTCAAGAAAATCCTTTCCCTTTCTTGTCTTCAGTCTTTTAGCAATTCATGGGGCAACATTTTTTATTAGTTCATCATCAGAAGGAACATCTTCAACATCCACCACATTTTCAGAGGTGTTGATCTTCTCCTTGTTTGGAGCAGAGCAGTTTGTGAAGTCTTCCATACCATCATTCTTGTCAGCAACATCTTCTTCTCTCACATCATGAAGCACAGAGCTAGAAAGCTTGTGCAAGTTTTCAGTATTAAGATTCTCATTAGTAGAGGGTTTTTCAGCATCTTTTCCTAGGTTAGCATCAGAGCTAGGAGTGGTATCTATACGAGATAAGGGAGTGGAAATACCAGGCACATTGTGTCCACCATAGAGAACCTTAGTTACAAGTTCCCTAATGGATCTATCAACATAAACAGTTCCTTCTTTGTTCTTCATCCTAGTGATGTTATCAGCAGAGGTTCCAGATGTTTTACCTTTGGAAGTTTGTTTTGCATGTGTTTGAGTGGTCTTGGGGGTTTCCTTATTATGACTAGGAACCATGGAAAGAGGAGTCACGTCAAGGGCATCTTTAAAGGAAATATTCATGGGGCAAGCATTAGACTGTGAGGCTTTTGAGGAATTTGCAGCACGTTTAGGAGACATTTTGAGTTTTTTGAGAAGAGAGATGTAGGTTGTAATGTGAGAGAGGGTTCTGAGATAAGAGTTGTGGGTTATGATAGGAGAAATATGCAGATAGTGGGAGGCAATCAGAAGCTTAGTGGAGGTATGGGAGTTGAAAGGGCAGTTGGAGGGAAAACTTTGATAGGGGTAGCGTGTGAGGGTAGACTTGAGCGTGCTATGAAATAAAGAGAGATGTTGGGACATCCCTATTTTAGGAAAAAAAGCATCTTTTAAGAATAATAATCCCTCTTAGCAGTAATTGTTATAAATCCTCATGAATACAAATCCCTAATTTTTCTCTCAAAATTTCAAACTGATTTGCATCCAAGGCTTTAGTAAAAATATCGGCCATCTGTTTTTTGTAGTGACATGCTCTAGGATAATGATTTTACTTTCAACAAGCTCCCTTATAAAATGATGTCGAATATCAATGTGCTTAGTTCTGCTATGTCGAATAGGATTTTTGGAGATTTATAGCACTCAGATTATCATAGTATAATGTCATGACATCTTGTGTGACATTATACTCTGTAAGCATTTGCGTCGTCCATACAAGTTAAAAGCAGCTACTCCCAACAGCTATATATTCAGCTTCTGCATTGGACAGGGATACATAGTTTTGATTCCTGCTAAACCACGAGATGAAGTTGTTTCCCAAGAAGAAGCACCCTTCTGATGTGCTTTTTCTGTCATCGGCGCTTCCATCCCAATCAGCATCACAATATCTAGATAGCACACAACCAGAACCATAAGTGTACAACATCCCATATTCACTTGTCCCATTGATATACTTTAAAATTCTCTTGACTTGATTAATATGACTAATCTTGGGTTCAGCTTGATATATGGCACAAACACCTACTGCAAAAGCAATGTCAGGTCTGCTTGCTATAAGATATAACAAGCTTCCTATCATGCTTCTGTAAAGACTTTGATCCACATTAACTCCTTTTTCATCCTTTGATAGCTTTAGATGGGTAGTTGCAGGTTTTCTTTTGTGGCTGGCATTTTCCATTCCAAACTTCTTAACAATGTTCTTGGTATACTTACTTTGAGATAGGAATATTGACTCTTCCATTTGTTTAACTTGCAACCCAAGAAAGTAAGTTAATTCCCCAACAAGGCTCATTTCAAATTCAGATTGCATTTTCTGCACAAAATGTTGAACCATCTCATCTCACATCCCACCAAAAACAATATCATCAACATAGATTTGAGCAATCATGAGTTTTCCCTCTTCTTCCTTGATAAGCAAAGTTTTATCTATGCCATCTTTTCTATATCCATTATCAATGAGAAACTCTATTAGTCTTTCATACCAAGATCTAGGAGCTTGCTTCAGACCATACAAGGCTTTCTTCAACTTAAATACATGATTAGGAAAGTTTGGATCAATAAAACCCTTAGATTGTTCCACATAAACTTCTTCATTTAGATAACCATTTAAAAAGGCACTTTTAACATCCATTTGAAGCAGCTTGATTTTCAAAATGCAAGTAACTCCTAGAAGAAGTCTGATAGATTCAAGACGAGCTACAAGAGCAAAAGTTCCATCAAAATTAACCCCTTCAATCTAGGTGTATCCTTGAGCAACCAGTCTGGCTTTGTTCTTAGTGACAACTCCCTTTTCATCAGACTTATTCTTGTAACCCATTTGGTTCCAATCACATTTGTTCCTTCAGGCCTTGGCACAAGATCCCAGACTTCATTTCTCTTGAATTCACCCAACTCCTCTTGCATGGCATTTATCCAGAATTCATCAGTTAAAGCTTCCTTGATGTTTTTAGGCTCAATCTTGGACAGAAAGCAGGAGCTTGAGATAAATTCTATGGATCTAGTGGTTACCCATTTATTTGGATCACCTATGATGAGATCCATATGATGGTCTTTCTGGATTCTGGTGGAAGGTCCTTTGTTAATTGGTTCAGATTTAGAGATGGTAGGATTAGGATCATTGTTTCTGTTTTCAGGCTCAGCTGAGATATTAAATGATGTTCCAACATCTTCTGGGACATCAAGCTCTTTATGCATATCATCTATAACAACATTGATAGACTTCATCATGGTCTTAGTTCTGGAGTTAAACACCCTATAAGCTCTGTTGTTGGTGGAGTAGCCTAATAATATACCCTCATCACTTTTAGGGCCCATCTTCCCTCTATGATCACGATCTGTAAGTATATAGAATTTGCTTCCAAAAACATGGAAATATTTAACAGTATTCTTTCGTCCTTTCCATAGTTCATACAATGTGGTCATTATTCCTGTTCTCAAGGTTACTCTGTTATGGACATAGCAGGCAGTGTTCATGGCTTCAGCCCAGAAATGGTAAGGCAACTTCTTAGCATGGATCATTGCTCTGGAAGATTCTTGGATGGTTCTATTTTTTCTCTCTACAACTCCATTTTGCTGAGGAGTAATAGGAGAAGAAAATTCCTGACTGATTCCCTCAAAAGAACAGAATTCAACAAACTTTTGATTTTCAAATTCCTTCCCATGATCACTTCTGATTCTGACAACCTTGCTTTCCTTTTCTCTTTGAATCTTCTGATACAGATATTGAAACATATCAAACACTTCAGATTTTTCTCTTATAAAATTCACCCAGGTGTACCTTGAAAAATCATCCACTACAACATAAGCATACTTATTTCCACCAAGACTCTCCACCTGCATAGGTCTCATTAAGTCCATGTGAAGAAGTTCCAACACTTTAGAAGTAGTGAGATATTAGATCTTATGGTGTGGCATCCTAGTCTGCTTTCCTATTTGGCATTCACCACAGATTTTTCCTTCTTCAATCTTCAGCTTAGGAATTCCTCAGACAGCTTCCATAGATATGATTTTCTTCATTCCTTTCAGATGCAGATGACCAAGTTTCTGGTGCCATAGTTTCACTTCATCTTCTTTGGAAAGAGCACACTTGGAGTCTTGAGAAGCCCATAGGTAGCAATTGTCTTTGAATCTGACTCCCTTCATAATTAGCTCTCCCTTTTCATTAGTCACTAAGCATTCAAATTTTGTGAAGTTGACATTGAGACTCTGATCACACAGTTGATTGATGCTGATCAAGTTAGCAGTTAATCCCTTAACTAGCATAACATTGTCAAGATCAGGAGTTCCTGAGCAGTTTAATCTTATAATTCCCTTTATTTCACCTTTGGCACCATCTCCAAAAGTCACATAGCTGGTAGAGTGAGGTTTGATGTCAATTAGAAGATTTTTGATCCCTGTCATGTGCCTTGAGCACCCACTATCAAAGTACCAATCTTCCTTAGTAGAGACTTTCAGGGACATATTAGCTATTAAGCAAGTGGTGGTAGTTTTTGGAACCCATTGCTTTGTAACAAGAGCCTTGGGAACCCGTTGCTTACTAGAGGAGTGAATGTTGTGATCAGGTCTTTCTTGAGGCATAGACTTAGGATATCCATGCAGTCTGAAATAAAAAGGCTTTATATGACCAAAGCGTCCACAGTGGTGGCATCTTCATCTATGGAATCTTCTTGGTTGGCTGGGTTGATTTTTTTGATGTTGAGACATTGGTGGAACATCTTTTTCTTGGATCCAGAAGGCTTGAGGTGTGAGGCAGGATTATCAAATCCTAACCATGTCTTGTCTCATATCCTTCTTCCATATTGAAGAATCATATCCAAGGTTTTGGTACCACCATTCATCATTCTCACAGACTTCCCCATTTGATCAAGCTGGGAAGTCAGTTGAGTAATTTCATAATTCATCTTAGTGATGGTTTTAAGATTTTCAGCAACTTCATCATTCAATTCCTTGATGGTTGTAAGGTGTTCCTCTTTTTTAGTCTTCAGTTTGATGATGAGTTTCTTCTATTTTTCACCTTGATGGCATACCTCTCCGCTTCTAAGGCACAACTCTTTGTAAGAGGCTGCAAGTTATTTAAAATTTTATTCATCTTCACTGGAGTCTTCATCAGAGTAGTATCTTCCAGTCATGGCAGTTACATGTTTGGTAGACTCTTCTTCAAGATCACTGTCAGAATCCTCATCAGTCCAAGAGACAACTAGACTTTTCTTTTGTTTCTTGAGATAGGTTGGGCATTCAGCTCTGATGTGACCAAAACCTTCACACCCATGGCACTGTATTCCTTTGTTATTTATGGGTTTTTTCTTCAGGCCTGGTTCTTCTACCTGCATCATTGGACCTACTGATGTCATGAGAGATGTTCTTGACATTAGGTATTGACTTCATATCCATTTTTTCATCACTTTGTTGAAATGTCTTCCAAGAAGCACTATGGCATTTGATAAAATTTCATTAGTATCCTCGTCTAATTTATCCTCTCCTTTTTCAGTATTTGACACAAAAGCTATGCTCTTTTTCTTATCAACATTGTCACTCATTCCTACTTCAAAGGTCAAGAGAGATCCAATGAGTTCATCAACTCTTATTTTGCAGATGTCTTGTGCTTCCTCTATAGCAGTTACCTTCATGTCAAATCTCTTGGGAAGAGATCTGAGAATTTTTCTTACCAACTTTTCTTCAGACATCTTTTCACCTAGGGCACTTGAAGCATTGGTTATTTCAAGGATATTCATATGGAAGTCATGTATGTTTTCATCATCTTTCATCCTTAGGTTTTCAAACTTTGTAGTTAGTAGTTGAAGTCTAGACATTTTTACCCTGGATGTACGTTCATGAGTAGTCATGAGAATCTCCCAGGCATCTTTATCTACCTCACAGTTGTTTACTAATCTGAATATGTTCCTATAAATTCCATTGAATAGAGCATTCAAGGATTTGGAGTTACCAAGAGCTAGATCATCCTCTTCCTTTATCCATTCTTCCTCAGGCTTCAAGTCAGATGTGGCATTTCCATCTTTATCAATAATCACAGGATGTTCCCATCCTTTTATAACAACTTCCCATGCCTTACTGTCTAGAGATTTTAAGAAGGCAACCATACGAGGTTTCCAATATTCATAATTACTCCCGTCTAAAACAGGTGGCCTGTTTACAAATCCTCCTTCTTTGTCCATAGTACCAGAAAGTATCGTTCCCTAGATCTCACCCAGAACCAGAGCAGGATGCCTGCTCTGATACCAATTGAAATTCTGGTATCAGATATCAGATGTCGAAGACGATGTTATGACACTAATATTTGTTCAAGCATCAATAAGAACAAAGACAAACATATAACAAATGTAAAAAAACATAAACATTTGTTAACCCAGTTCGGAGAAAACGCACCTACGTCTGGGGGCTACCAATCCAGGAAGAAAATCCACTAAGTAGAATTAGTTTGGAGATATACAATAGACTCTCTCTAGTTTACCATCTTCTCACCTAATCTCTACCCTTGCAATTTCTACCTAGGACACACCTAGATAAGAGACACCTTTCACTCCCCCTTAATCACAACAGTGATAACAACAACAAATAATAAGACTTTAGAAGACACTCTTCAAAGACACAACTTGATCTTGCTTAAAAGCTTTAATCAAGTACAATGCACTCTTGCTTACAAGCTTTAAGTGGACAAATTACAACACCAAACTTAATCCAATTCACACATTAAAGCAATGAGTGAATGACTCACAAACTAACACAAAACACATGAAAGCTAGAGCACTAAACCTTACACAATTGCACACACTTAAACCTATCTTCTCTAATTTGAAAGTTAGGGTTGTGAATCCTTAAATAGCAGAGCATGGACAGGCTTGGGCTGTGTCAAAAGTAACAGCATATTGTGAAGAGATCAATCTTCATAACTCTTATCAATGAAATAGATTTGATTTGACCTAATCAGATATAATCAAATCACTCTTCAAATCTTCAAGATAATCTTCAAAAAATAGCTCCACTTGAATTCATAAATGATCCATGATTTATGAATCAAAAATGCCTTTGGCTAATAACAGCAACCACGCAGATAAGCACTAGATCAGTATAAAGAGATTGCACAAAAAGAATCACACAAACACATTCTCACATAATGTTTTGTTCATAAGAGTCAGGACATCATGCTTAACATCATGACCTAAGTTCTGCTACACCAGACAAAGCTACCTGCAGAACCTTAAAAACCATATGTCACGATATTCTGTAGGACATCTTGTGATTACACCAAGTTTTACCAAAATGCCTGCCAATCATGAACTAACAATAACCTTAAAATAAAAAATTATATAAAAAAAATGAAATGATTATAATTTATATTAAATAGAAAAATACAAAAAAAAAATATTTGAAGATGGAGAACAATTATAATAATTTGATGAAAGCAACAAATTAAAATATCCCACAAAAGAGATGCAGTAAACGAAAGAAAATGAATAATATTGAAATACTATAAAATAAAACTGAGGATATTATAGTAAATGTAATAATTTTTTAAATATCAAAGTTCAGGTCTCCTCCTTCCTCTCCAAATCCCTTTGATTTGGGATGCAAAAAGTGTGTTTTGGAGGGGATTTGCTTCCATCCCCTCCCCTCATAAATTTTTAACCAAACACATTTAATTAAAAATATTCCTTCTCCTCCTTCAATTTACCTCGAACCAAACACACTCTAAAAGAGATATTAAATCTTTAAAAAAAATTTCAAACCACACATTTTTCATAGAGCTCTCTGCAAATGTTAAGCTTCAAGCTTTTAGCATGTTAGAAGGAAGAAGAAGATTGAATTGAGAGAAAAAGAATAATTTGAATTAGTTTTTACTCATCATCATACCAATAACAAGAATACAAGCTTGCTTATATAGCAAGTAAAGTCTGACCACCTCTAACAAGTATCTAACTACTTCATAACTAACTAGAAGTTAGTTAAAGTTAATTATGTTATGGATATTTTATCTTGTGAACTATTGAACTGTCACTACTCTTTTCATTATATTAAACAATCCCCCTCAAGCTAGAATGTAATGTCACAATAAAGGATAAAGGGACACTGGTGTGAAACCTTGAAATCATCAAGTAGGGAAAACAACCATATGCCTTCACAAGTAGCATGAGCCAACGCGCAATATGCAGCTTCTAAAGATGATCGAGAGACAACAACTTACTTCTTACTTTTCCAGCTGATGAGAGATTTGCCTAGGGAAAATCGAAAACCAGTTGTGGATCTTCGTGAATCTGGGCAAGCACCCTAGTCAGAATCAGAAAACCCCTTGAGGCAAAAGGTGATGGACGCACTAAAGAATAAACCTTGGCCAAGATTATACTTGAGAAATCAAAGAATATGAAGGAAAATCAACATATGTTGACCAATTGAAGCATTAAGGAACTGACTAAGTTTACTTACTGCATAAGCAATGTCTGGTCGAGAATGAGTAAGGTATAACAATCGACCAATAAGCCTTCGATATGCAGTGGAATCGGAAATAGGGTTGCCAAGAGTCTGGTGAAGTTGTAAGTAAGGTTGTGTTGGTGTATTGCATGGATTAGTACCAATGAAGTATGCATCATTGATGAGCTTTAGGGCATTTTTGCGTTGGCATAGTGAAATACCTTGTGCATTCCGAGCTACTTCAAAGCCTAAGAAGTATTTCAAAACTCCTAGATCTTTGATACTGAACTTGGTATGAAGAAGTGTTTTGAGCTGTGTAATTTCTTTAAAATTAGTCCTTCATAGGATTAAGTCGTCCACATAGACAAGGATGACTGTAAAACTTGTTGGTGAAGACGGTAAAGAGGGAATAGTCAGCTTTTGGTTGAGTGTAATTGCTAGCAATAAGGGTATTTGCGAGTTTGGTATTCCACTGTTGACTTGCCTGCTTTAATCCGTATAAGGACATCTATAGTTTGCATAAAAGATTATGATGAGGTATTTCTAGGCCAGGTGGTAGCTTCATGTACACATCTTCATTTGAATCTGCATAAAGAAAAGTTGTGTTGACATCAAGTTGGAATAGTGGCCAGTTGTGAACAACATCAGTGGCCATAAGCATTCTAATGGTGGTTATTTTAACTATAGGACTAAAAGTGTCCATGTAGTCCAACCCTCCAGTTTGAGTGAAACCCTTGGTAACTAGACGCGCCTTGTACCTCTCAACAATTCCATTGGCATGGATTTTCAACTTGAAAACCCACTTGCATCCAATGACTTTCTTATGCAAAGGTAAGGGGACAAGTGACAAATGTTGATTTTAATCAAAGCATTCAACTCAAGTTGAATATCTTCTTTCCAATTGGCATCACAAATAGCATACTCAATGGAGTTAGGTTCACTTATGGGAGACAAGTTGAGAACAAAATTTTTATGAGTAAGTGAAAGAGCATCATATGATAAGAAAGATGATATAGGATACTTACATTGGAAAAAGGAATTGGTAGCAGCTGCTTATGAGGTGGGGATTGTATTAGACATGAGATTACAATGGTAATCTTGAAGATATGTAAGGGGTTTGATGTGCTTGATGGAATTCCTAGTAGATAATGGAACTTAGGGTTCAGAGGTTGTAACATGGTTTGTAATAGGGAGTGAAATGGGTGAGTTAGTGACTGGTGTAGTATGTGAAGTTTGAGAGACAGAAACAGGTGTGTGATGGATGCCATGAGTGGTAGGTCATCTAAGTAAATATCATTAAGAGTCTGTGTAGTAATACTAGAATCAGTTGAATTAATAGGTGGATATTTGTATGGAAAGTGATGTTCAAAGAATGACACATCTCTAGATACAAATAACTCTTTGCTTTGTAAATCAAATAGGCTATGGTCTTTGGTATCAAATTTATAACCTAAGTAGACACACTTTCTTGATCTAGAGTTTAGCTTCTTTCTATGAGCTTTCAAAGTGGATGCAAAGCATAATGAGCCAAACACTTTGAGGTTTATAAGATCAGGTAACTTATTGTATAAGATTTGATATGGCGACTTGTGTTTTAAGAAAATAGAGGGCAGTATGTTGATTATGTGAACAATGGCCCACAATATGAGCCCAAAATGTTTGACTCAAATTAGATTGGAACAAAATGGCTCGAGTGATGTCTAAAATATGTTGGTGTTTCCTCTCAACAATGTTATTTTGTTGAGGGGTACCAACACAAGATGTTTAATGAATTATGTCATGTTTGTAAAATTATGTGAGGATGAATTCACATCCATTATCATATCTGATGCATTTAATAGATGTGTTGAATTGAGTTTTGACCAATGAAACAAAAGATTTATTAAGGGATGATGCTTCATACTTCAATCTCATGAGAAACAACTAGGTAAATCTACTTTTATCATCCACAATAGTGAGAAAGTATCTATAACTCATCATAGATGGGATGAATATGGAACCCCAAATATCCATATACACTAAGTCAAAATTTAAAAGAAAAACATGAGAACGGTAAGAAAAAGAGAGTATGAGAAAAGGGGAGTCTCCTTTGTTTGGCATAAAAGCATACATCACAGGGAGTATTACTAAAAAGAGAAAAAAAATTGTGTAACTGAGTTAGTTTTGCATTAAAAGAATGGTCAAGCTTTAAGCTCCAAAGATTACAATTTTGATCAATGTCTAAAGATTTATTATTCTCTCAATTCAATCTTTTTTTTCCTTCTAACATGCTCGAAGCTGGAAGTTTAACATGGTATCATTGGTCGATTGACATTGCTAGATTGAGTGGTAAATTGTATATTATAATTTTCTCAAATGGTGTCAGAATAATTAAATGGTGTCAGAATAACTAAGACTCAGATTCTACTTATTCATTGATATAAAAAAGAAGAAAGGTTACATGATCTAACTAAAATTCAAACAACACACGTGTATGAGAATCCAAACATTAAGTTTTGAAAAATAGAAGAGTTTACTGGATTATTATTTTTTGATGGAATAAGACCCAGTTGAATATAGATAAATCAATTAACCGTCTGGTTATTGATAAATGTTTAGATATTTTGTACACAAAACTACAGTATAATGCCACTTTGTTGTAAGGTAATTCCCATTACATCTAAACTAGAAGTTCATGAATCAAAAACCAAAATCCTAATGATGATGATATTTTGGCAAATAGTAAATTTGAAATTAATAAACCCCTCCTTCAACAAATAAAGAGGGAAAGACAAAATAATTACTCAAACTAACTAGACAAACACAAATCACACAGAAGTAGACACCATGGCCCCTGCCAAAGTTGGCGTTTGCTTGTTTACAACTCGAATGGTTGACTGGAGGCATCTGTCTTGCCCACTCAAACATGACTTTGCTGTTCCAATCAGTGTGTGACAAATAGAGGACAATTCATTGCTTAGCTGCATAATATGGCAACTTAACTTGTTGGATTGATCAACATAATACTAGTTGGATTATGCTACAAAATCACAAATTAATGGAAAGCTGAATTCCAACAATTATATGACATTTTACCATGAAAGATGATGCAATGCAATTGCAAGCTTCGAGTGCCATACTTCCTCGAGAAGCCTTCAATTTAGCATAAAAAATTAGCACCAAATTAAAACTTGTTAAATAAGTCAGTGTTAACTAAACCATGCTGATGATACCTGGGAAGGTTCTTGTTGAACGGCACAAACTAGGTTCTCAAGAACGACCTTAGACAAAGAATCAAGTTCTTGCTTGTAAGATGAATCCCCATAATATAACACGTCATTGCCAGGTATCTGGAAAGGCAAAAAATATACATTGCGGTGGAAATTAAGATACGTAAATTATAAAAACTACAAACCATAATTGGTCAGGAAAACTGGGATTTACAAAACCATAAACCATTGTGCATACTATAGCCATGGCAAATGAGAAAAAACTGGCCTCACATGAGCAGAACCTTGGTTAGAAACTACTAATGACGAGCAAGATCTTACATAGCATTTACGGTGGAATGAGGGATTATGGCTACTCTAGAATCTAAACAATTAGTAAACTTCTCAAAGATGATAGAATTTAAACGATCTGAAGAAAACAGTGTTACCTCCCTACCTCTGTCCGTGCAGGTTGTTGCCAAAGGAAACGTTGATATATATATATATATATATATATATATATATATATATATATATATATATATATATATATATATATATATATGTATATATATATATATATATATATATATATATATAGTGTTAAGAATATTTGTATATAGAATAGTCCCACATCGACTATATCATGTAATTAGTTGTAATCTATTTATATATAATAATGTCTCCGTAGTGCTTTTCAAAACACACGGTTTATTCATGTCTCTTGTATTTCAACACCTCCCTACCTCTGTCCGTGTAGGTTGTTGCCAAAGGAAAAGAAACGACTTATAGGGCAAGGAGTGATTGATTGAGTTTTTACTGGATCAATCACTCCTTGTTACTGATCTTTGTTAAGAAGATATGAGGAACGGAAGGATTGAGAGAAAATGCTATTCATTTCTCCTTCATACTGCTGTTCCCTCCTTCATTATCTAAAACCCTATAACTTCAACAACTCAAATAAATTGTACTCATTACTCTGGAGTTTCAACACACAAAAACCGGCATGGCTTTTCTCAATTCTCGTAACGAAAATCAACATTTGTTTTGTTCATTTTGGAATGAAAGAAGGGATGATATATTATTTTTATTCCATTATGTAATCATATAAGTTATAAGTTGCTTTTAATCACAATTTACAAATACAAAATAGGGCCAGGCGGAGGCTATACCTGTGTAAAATTTGCATGATATGGCAGAGTCTTCTGCGATAAAGTTGTCAATAATAATAGGATAGAAGAAAAAATGTGTGTCTTCATTTTTGGGTCAAACCTGCAGGGGTTTCCATCAAACAAGATTTGGAAAGGAAAAGAGAAAATATGTTTCAATTATAGATATATCCCAAAAGAAAACTGACCATGATTGGGAGCTGATCAATGAAAATAAGTTATTTGGGAAATAGGTGACCGGTAGACTAATATTACCTTCAAAGAAGTTAAAGAAAATCATTGTAAGTACACAGATATAGATCTCAATACGTAGTACACATATCTTTATTACTTTATATTGCAGATAATAATAGTAGAGACCTCGCTTAAAAAAGAGGTTTTTACATTTTAATGAAAATCAGTGTAAAAAGTTGAAATAATATTAACCTGGGACCATAATTAAGAAGCCACACAGCTTTCTAATAGATGAAACTAGTCCTTCAACATCAGCTGGAGTTCGAAAGCCTACAAGATCAAGCAAAACAACAGTCAACTATTTTAGGATGCAAGAACGCAATCTAGATTACTACAATAAGCATTCTTTTAGAAAGAAGCCACGGTGGCACAATCAGTGCACTCTAATCACAGAACTGAAAAACAAAAATATGCCGATACAAGCAACCAAAAGATAAGATAGAAGTTAAATAAAAACACCTATTGGAAAAGAATAGATGGAATCTATTAGCAATAGACCTCCAAGTGGGCCCAAGGCAGCAGTGGTAAAATTATAAAAGGGAGGTTAGGAGAAGGGTTAAGGGATCGGTTATATTGTGTTATTGGTTGGTTGGGAGAGATTAGGCTCTCCAACTCCTACCAGGAATTCAATGCTACCTTTCAAATCATTAGATAATAGACGTAGGGAATACGAGAAAGTCATGATACCCAAGTTACCGAGTTTTCTGCTCCACCTTAAGGTAATAAAAAAAATACATACCATTTCATAGTTTGGGCAACATAAATAAGTTTGAGCTGTGATAACTTAAATCCTTTTGAGCCCCACTATTGGATAATAGAATGCAAGTATTTATCATCAAATAAATTCCCAGATATACCACTAGTAACAAATGAATAGCATTCATTTTCAAATATTGGTTCTTAGTACTTCCATAATGGTTCAGTGACTACTTTACATATTTTATATGTAAACTTACCATCAACTCTGTCCAAGATATGCAAACAGCTGATTCCTGAATCAATTAATCCATCTACATGAGAAACCAAACCCCCTAAGAATGCTACCTGAAAGTTCAAACTATGAATCCGTGAATAAAGGTAAGAAAAGTACATAGAACTTTAATGTGCTAAAAGCACTTATACCAACCTCTGCAGTCTCTATAAAAAGATCAAATTGTCTCTGACCAAAGATAGAAGGTATTGTGACTTCGCTAAATGTGACACATGACTTGAAAAAACTCGGATCTTTTTTAGCACATTGCAAAGATTGAATTGCTAAAGAATTGCTGGAGTGAACGAGAGTTTCCTGCGAGAAAAGAAAATATGATTATATATCACAATATATTTTACTAGTTCTATTTGCAAACAAGGTGTCTCCAAACATTTTCCAAAACTCTACAAACAATTTTTGGTCTTTACACTTCATATTTGTAAGAGCATGTCAAGAAATGTGGTTGGACCTAACTCGACCCAACAAAACCGGTTGATAGAGTGAGGATTGCCCCCACTTATAAACACATGTTCAGGTCATATATTATCCGATGTGGAACTCTTAACAGAGCATGTCTGGTACACCGAATTGTTTTAAGGGAATTGAAATGAAATTGGAGGGGATAGGAACGAGGAGGGCCATTTGTATTGTGGTGTTTGGATGTGTCAAAAATGGAATGTCGTAGTGGGTTGGAATGGAATGACTGTTCATACTCCACTGCTTGGTTACATCGGGAATAAAGTAACTCCCTAAATAAGAACTACTATTCATAAAAAGTTGTTAAGTTATCAATATCAAACAACTTGTTTACATTAATGCATAAATATAAATAAATGTTGCCTCTGGATCAGCATGTTACACTCATTTAACTCAACTAACACATACCGGTTGAGTTACCCCACCTACCCAAATGAGAACTACTATACCCATAACTTACTTACCCGTACAATGAATGGGAATATGCGCTAGTTGTAGAACATTATGATATTCAGATGTCATTTGTAGTTGTTTTTGAGAAGTATACTTTATCATAAATCAACTAAAACAAAAGAATAACAAACCTTAAGCTCATTGAATCTGCCAAAAGATGCTCGGCAATCAACCAGAAATGCTAAATGGTGTTCCATCTCTGCTCCATAATCTACCTAGCAATTAGAGGCAGTTCTTAACAAACCATAACCATGGCAAAAACCTTATCACAGCCAAAGAATGTTAGCAAGGTCAAAAGTTACCATGTGCACAAAGCGAGATACTGAACGTGCCACTTGGCTATCATCATTCTTCACATTCATAAATTCCATATTATCGTGTAGAGTCCGAGCAATTTCATAAAGCAACTGTATGCTTGTCGGATCCCTAATACGACCACTCCTGCTCAACAAATAATAATCCATGGTTCCTTAAAATATGTGAATCATATATGTACTAGAGAGTGGCCACCAAATGAAAAAAGCTGAAATTTAATTTTCCTCTAAGGCTCAAAGAATATGTCTATCATGTACATACTAGTAGAAAATCAAGGGGAGCCATATGAGTGCCAATAATGAGTGGAAGGACATTAAAGCAAAATGTTTGTTATTAGTACCTTGTCGCCATATTAAGGATGTGCAAAAAGACAACATCCTGTGATTTCCCATGCAATATATCCAAGATTTCAGGAAAATGATTCTACAAAATGATAACCATAAAAGCAAATCACCAATAGCATTCATTGACAGCTTGCGTTTTGAAGTTTATGAATAACAAAAATGATGGAAAGACTATAGTGTGCAAAAGTATATTATAGGAATTTACCAGACAAAACACATCTTCCAAATACTCAAAATGAGACAGAAACTTCACCAAGAGAGATTGCAAGCTTGACATTTCATCTATTGTAACTCCTCCAATCGAAGCACGCTCTGAAATGCCTCTCAAAATGATGTCCAGATGATTATCCTGGCATAGATGAGAGCATTTAGAGGAAAGATTACAGAAGAATTTTTGGAAGTTATTTCCATGTGATTTGAGGTTGGCAGGTAGATTGATTGGGAAACACATTGAGGTTGTCTAAATTAATCAAAAGTACGCCATAAAATCAATGCCTCAAGCAGATACAAACAACAAATGCCAATCCATTTTGACATTTACTACCTCCTTGTCGCTGCTTTTCAAGGAGAACCGATAGCATAGTTACTCAAGGTTAATATAATTTCAAAACAAAACATCTGAATCTACAACAAATACTCTCGCAGCAATGGAAATTAAAAAAAAAAGGCGATAACTGCAAATGCATATAAGCCTCAATAATCTTAACCCTGTAAAAAGGACAGGAGAGTAGTGCACTAAACAAAAATAATAAATATGGTATAAACACCCATTTTATTCACAGTTTATAGGAGCAACAGATCTGATTGTACCCACTCACTCAAACATACCATGTGATTCTGAAATATAAGATCGGCATAAGCATCTATGACTTTCAGGTACTCATCAAGACTTTTGTACGTAGCAATAACCTGAAAGTGAAGCCAAATTAGAGAATATATCAAATACCAGGAGGAAAAATGACACTATCAAAAACATGCTTAGGAATGAAGCCTAGAATAAGATCACTATAAAGCAAAAACAATTGCAAAAATCAAAACTACCACCATATGCTCAAATCTGGACTCATTCTTTTACTATTGCATATATTCCTATTATTTGTTTCCTAACATTCTTATTGAGAATTTCTTATTATTTTTGTAATATCTCTTATATAAGCAGTCCTTGACTGATGAATAAAACATAACAGCGTTTGCCTCATATTTTCTACCTTACACATACATCACCTCTTGATATCAAATAAGAGATCTGGTATGTTAAAATTTAAAATCAGGGAGTTTTGAGTAAATAATGGAAACAAGACAAAAGTTAATTAGTCAAGGTTTATTAATAGTAATACTAGCCGAAAGACTATATGATTAGTCAAGCAATCATATCCTAGAAATAGAATCAACCCCCAATTATGACACTTATTTTAGGGTCAACATTTCCTCTGCTTATCAAATTCACCAAATTACAAATGTTGGGAAAGGGATGCTAATTACTAGCATGCAAAATAGCTTTTACCTAAGTCCATATGCACAAACAGAAAACTGAGAGAAGAGAATTAAAAACAACTTAAAATTGTTCAACCTACAGTCTTTACAAAGCATAAACACAACTTAGTATGCCTCAACCAACAATCTATACATACTTTTTACTTTTCATTTCACTAGTTTTTTTTTTCAAGAAAAGGTGACTGGTTTATTTGAGCTGGTATTTTCATTGGACATTCAAAAAGACTAAAGAAAGAATTATTCATTCTTATTTTTTATTTTATTTTTTGAGATAATTCTACTTGCGTTATTTATCTCTCTTTCTATTTCTATTACCATATATATTTTTATTTTTCCATTTAAAGGTTAATTCCTATCACTGATATATACTTCCTCTTTCTAATTTTCTTTTTTCCTAAAACAAAACAAAAATTGATTGAAAGAGAATAAATTAACTGAAAGAAGTACAAGACTGGACAAATATATATCCTCATAGAATAACTAAAAAAATGACATCAACTAAGATCGCCCAGTCTTTTGCGTTCCTCTATTAACGAAACCTATTCCCTACATTCTAATTTCTAAACAGAAAACGTGCCCCTGACAGCATGTTTGCCCGCCACTAGAGGATACAACAAAGAAAATACATCCTTTCCCCAAAGATGTAGTAAATAAAGAGGTAGGTAGATCTACAAAGAATGTATCAAATTGTAAAGAAAGTCATGATGCAACTCAAGATGGACTAGAAATATTTAAGTACCTGCATAACTTTATCTAACACAGCATTGACAATGTCAACTGGGCATTTCCCTTCATACAGCCTGAACCCAAGCAATTTGTAATTCAGGTGCTGTATTACCAAAAAGAACATTAAAAGTGCATATAGGAAAAACAGACACAGAATGTTAGCTAGAATATACTCCCTCCGTCCCAAATTATAAGACATTTTGGACATTTCCCACGAATTAAGAAATTTTAATTATTACTTTATGGAAAAGACAAATTATAAATGACTTTATAGTAATGCCCCTCATAATTACACAGGAGAGAGAAATTAAAAGAGTTGAAAAATAAATAATAATAAATACTTGAGGGTATATTGGGGAAAATGTCATTAATATTGCATTGGGAATGCAAGGTGACTTATAATTTGGGACAAATTTTTTTAGCAAAGTGACTTATAATTTGGGACAGAGAGAGTAGTAAATAACTTCAAATGTCTACTAGAAGTATTCAAGGCATGATAGAAATTGCAAATGCAAACCTGATGAAAGGAATCATCATTGTTAAATTCAATGAGATGAAGGATATGCACAACATTTGAACTGACTACTTCAACAGGGAGTTCCTTCAGTAAATGATGAAGAACAAGCGAAACACATGAAACAGTCCCAAAATTTTGTTGATTTTGCATTAATCCAAGCTCTGATAGAACTTCATTGACTCGTTTCTTGAGCATAGAAAATACATATATCAGCATAATGCAAAGGATAAAGAGGGGAGAAAAGCACGGTAAAATTAGCAATCTGATTTTTCTTTTTCAAACTTTTTATCCAGTTACTATAAAGATAAGCAAGAATTCTTATTGAAGATTACGACATAGACTTGATTTTCCATTATAATAATAAGTACCCTAAGCATGTAGCTATGTGCATATTTCACAAAGTTTCAACCAGCATTTTCTTTTGAATCGCTCAAGCAAAATTCTAAATGGGAGATCAACAATACCAACCAATAACACTTCAGTTATATGCTTTCATAAAACAAAGAAGTATCGGGTCTTCCACACACACAAAAAAAGTGTATGGGATCTTCAAATAAAATGGATGCATGGGGTCTTAAAAAAAAAGCAGATGTGTGGGACTAGGAACACATAATATATCCAAAACAAGTAAACACGTTAAAATGAATTTCATCACATACCTTGGATAACCCAATAAATATACACTTCATAATGTACTCAATTGCTGGTTCCATCAGACTGATTTGCAATTTTTTGTTATTTTGGAAATCTCCAAGATTACTTTCATTGGTAGCTAAGGTTTGTGTCAAAATAACTCTGAGATCATTAACACAAGTAACAAGATAGCCTGTTACAATTGCACAATTCATGAAATAAGTTTTATGAAAATGAACACGAGGAAATATACAGCAGATACATTAAAGTGCAGAAAAACAGAACAAGTCAAGTCAACGACCTTTGCATTCCATTGAGAAAAAGGGATAAGAGAGAATATTAAGGCTTGTTTCGTTTCTGTTTCCTTTCCATTTCTATATACATTTAGAGTTGACACTTTTAATTACAAAAAATGCCACCTGTTTCACTTAGTTTCTTGGTTATTTGTACATAATACGGTGAAAACAACTAAACCTTCTTTTCATTGTTTTCTATATATAACTGAAAACATCAAAGAAAGTGAAATAATATAAGATTTAGTAATTAAATGTGAAAACGGAAAATCAAAACAATGGAAATAGAAATTAAGAGGACCTTAAGCATTCATAGGGCAACCAAGCACAACTGTAGAGCACAGAATACAAAACAAGAGCACAAGACATCACCAGAAAAGAGTATATAGCAATAATCCAGATTTGCTATTCTAATTTATCTGAAATAGTTAATAAAATAAGGTATTAACCTGCAGAAGGATCACATTCTCAATGGCCGGTAAAATTTAGTAATTTTGTTGAAAATAGAAATAATACATTGTATGTTTTCATTAAAATGAGCATTTAAGTCTTAAGTTCATGTATATTTAGATTCATGCATTTAGGGAGTTGGACTATTATTTATTTCTCCTAGTAAACATAATATGGTATCAGAGCAGATTCAGAAAACTTCTTATTTCTATCTTTCACATGGTATCCTTGTAAACATATCATGATTGGTGAGTGCTTTATACGCTGAAGCAGATTCAGAAAACTTCTTATTTCTATTTTTCACATGGTATCAGAGCTCCTAATCTAGGGGGCTCTACTTCCGCTAATCATTATTTAGAAATTTGGGCATTTTTATGCTGTCAGAACCCTTAAATCTTGATTGGGCAACACTTGCTGTCAAGTGTTTCCAATTAAACACTATTTGTTCTTTCCGGCAACCATTTGCACAATTTCATACTTCTTCCGGTAGTTGTCTGTCCAGCTGTTGTAAGTACACTTTTCGGAAGCTGTTCGTACAGTTTTTCTATCACCGTCGGTACAGTTCTGCACATTTTTCAGCAGACGTTGTCCCTACATTTTTTAGGTTGATTTCTTCATCAAATCTTGTTTTCTTTGATATCTTATACATGAAAAAATTATCAGGTAATTGCAATGTGGCGTATTCTGACAAGCTTCCATACTCATTTGGATTTCATGTCTCAGAAACACCTTGCTTATTTTGGATATTAGATTCAAGAACCATAAACCACATGACCCCCTCTTCGAAACAATTCTCCACATATTCCCCTCGTCCTAGTAATAAAAAAATTTCTACCACAAATGGTACTCCTGTAACTATGGCAGGCGTTGGAGATATCCAAATAAATCATTCTAAAACCCTAAAAAGGGTCCTCCATGTTCCAAAACTACCCATGAACCTTGTCTTCATACAAAAACTTACAAACGATTTATCCTGTTGTGTGACTTTTCGTAGTAATTGTTGTATATTTCAGGACAAGGAGTCGAGAAAGACAATTGGACGTGCTATAGAAAGGGATGACCTTTACTATCTTGAAGAACCAGGTCAGTGTACAACAGTCCACTTGTCACACTCATTTATGTCAGAGTCAATACTCTCTAAAAAGGAAATAATCTATCTTTTTCATTGTCGATTAGGTCATCCTTCTTTTGGAATCATTAAAATTTTGTTTCCATCTTTATTCAATAAGGTAGATATTGAAAGTCTTCATTGTGATGTGTGTGAATTTGTTAAACATAAGCGTTTACCTTTTCCATTAAACAACAAAAGAAGTTTTTCCCCCTTATATCTTATTCATTCAGATGTTTGGCGTCCCTCTACCAATCCAAATGTAACCGGTGCTAAGTGGTTTGTGACTTTTATAGACGATTGTACCCAGGTTACTTGGGTGTTTTTACTCCAAAACAAGTCTGACATCAATATTGCTGTCGGATGAAAAATAGAAGCAAGCCATGAAATCGAGATTGGCGCATTGAAGAAAAATGGAACTGGGAGTTAATGACTTTACCAAAAGGAAATAGATCAGATGGATGCAAATGGGTGTACACAATAAAATATAAGCTTGATGGATCAATCGAAAGATATAAAACCAGGTTGGTTGCCAAAGGGTTTACACAAACCTATGGAATTGACTATTCAGAGACATTTGTTCCGATTGCGTAGATGAATACAGTGAGAATAATCTTGTCACTTGTCGCCAATTATGGTTGGGATATACAACAATTTGATGTGAAGAATGCCTTCTTAAATGGAGAATTTCGGGAGGAGATTTATATGCAGGTACCACCGGGGTGTGAAAAAAATGGGCATAACAATACAATTTGCAGGTTGAAAAGGCGTTATATGGACTAAAACAATCACTTCGAGAATGGTTTGGAAATTTCACTAAGGCTATGATATCTTTGGGGTACAAGCAAAGTCAAGGGATCACACCTTATTCATCAAACACTTGCCACAACGGGGGGAGTCACAGTTTTGTTAGTATATGTGGATGACATTATAATGACTCGAGATGATGGGAATGAGCAACAAATCTTGAGTCAATGTTTGGCTAAGGAGTTTAAAATAAAAACTCTTGGAAAGCTGAAAAACTTCTTGGGAACCGAGGTGGCACATTCCCGAAAAGACATTTTTATATCTCAATACATTACAGATTTACTCAAAAAGACAAGAAAAACAGCGTGTAAACCTACAAGTGTTCCTATGGATCCAAATCTTAAATTGGGTAATAGAGACAAAGATGTTGCAGTAGATAAAGAAATGTACAACGTCTAGTTGGAACATTAATTTACTTGTCTCACACTAGATCCGATATTGCGTATGTTATAAGTATGGTTAGTCAATTCATGCACTGTCCTAGAGAAATCCATTTACAAGTCGTTCATAGAATCCTGCAGTATCTCAAGGGAATTCCAGGAAGCTATGAAGCAAGGACTCTGACACGCACACCGAGACACGACACGACACGGACATTCTGACACCGATAATGTTAAAACACAGGACACCGACACCGTTATATATAAGAGAGTATTTAAGCTTTAATTATTCATCTATGATTAAATAAGTTGAAAATATTCTAATCAAAATTAATATCTTTAATAGTACACGGTTAACAATTTTAAATTTGGGTGAGATTTGTCCAAAATATGTATAAAAGTGTGTTGAAACAAAGAAAAAAACAAATTTTTGCTTAAAACACTTGTCTGAGTTGTCAAACATATGTGTTATGAGTGTCGTATGGGTGTTAACCGTTGATTTAAAGAGTGTCGAAACAAAGAAAAAAACTATTTTTTTAGTGGACACTTGTCTGACTTTTCCGACACGTGTCGTACGGGTCAGTGTCGGACACCAACGCGTGTCAGACACCGCGACACGCCTACTCCTAGAGGTGTTCGTGCTTCATAGCCAAGAAGAGAAATTTTGTTCAAAAGAAATGGAAATACAACCTTTGAGGCCTACACTGATGCAGACTATGGAGGTTCAATTGTTGATAGAAGATCCACTAAAGGGTACTGCGCCTTTCTTGGAGAAAATATTGTGACTTTGAGGAGTAAGAAGCAAAATGTAGTAGCATGTTCTAGTGTTGAAGCTGAATTTCGAGCCATGGCACAAGGCATTTGTGAATTACTTTGCCTCAAAATTATTTTAGAAGATTTGAAAATCAAATGGGAAAGACCCATGAAGCTCTACAGTGATAATAAGTCAGCTATCTGTATAGCACATAATCCAGTTCAACATGATCGAACTAAGCATGTTGAGGTTGATAGACACTTCATTAAGGAGAAGTTTGATAGTGGACTGATTTGCACCCCATGCGTCCTCACAAGGGCAACTTGCGGATATTCTCACTAAAGGATTGAGAAGCTCAAATTTTGAACGGAATTGTATCCAAGTTGGGAATGGAGAATACTTGCTCACCAGCTTGAGGGGGAGTGTTGGAAATAGAAAAAATACATTGCATGTTTTCAATTAAAATGAGCATTTAAGTCTTAAGTTCATGTATATTTAGATTCATACATTTAGGGATTTGGACTATTATTTATTTCTCCTTATAAACATAATACGCAATTAATTATATAGTATGTATAAATATCATGGTTGTTGAGAGCTTTATACACTCAAACACATTAAGAAAATTTCTTATTTCTATTTTTCACAAATTTAGCGAAGAAATACAAAAATTTCAAAACAAAGTATTTGTGTATTGACAAAAAAAGAGCATGTATAACATCTGATATAAGCAAGGCCGGAAAAAGTGCTTTGGATACATGCAGATCTTAAAAGGTTCCATCTGATTCACATGTTTTATACAACCTAAGAATTGACGTACAATATAAACTACAATACCTATCTCATGTGATGGCAGCTTCTGAGCACAATGAGCCATATATAGACGGCAATATGCAGATGCCACTGGATCTCCTAATCCTCTTGTCATCATCACTAAGCGTTTGAGACTGTCTGTAGGCTGGTCGAGAAGAAAGCGCCGGCAAGGCAATATTGCCAGCTCCAAGTAACTATGATACAATTTCATATAAACAGTCACCACATGCCATTCATTCAGTAAGAAGCAATCTTCAGTGCAGCTATTTTCCAAATGCTTTTAACAAACTCTTAAAATAGTTTTCTGAAAGTAGATCTATTATATGACCAAGTTTTAAGTAATATTGACAGAAAACGTTGTTTGTTTGTTGCATTGCTTATAATCTTCTGTTTTAAAACTCTACCAGAGGTTCAAAAACAATTTTGAAGTGAATTATAAGAAGACGATACTCCACAAAAAAGTACATATCTGCAAATAACAGCCATATACCACTGCCCAAAAAAAATCCTACAGAACATAGCCAGCCCAACATTTTTGTATCGAAGTTCATGTATTTTAGAACTATTCACCGCGTAGGTCCAATTTCTAACTAAATCCAAAATAACACAAAAGCTTAAGCTTCTTGATTCAGATGCAATAATTGATTTGTTGGGAAAAAAACAACCTACTGTAAGCTACTAAACAGATTTAAGGAAGTAACCCTGATGAAACAGAGTGATTGATGATTGCATCAATGGTTCAATGTAAGACCAATTAGATGCAAAACTCCTGGCAGATTGAATAACAAAAGGAAAATGAATATACCTAGAGATTGAGACCCCAATTCTCAGCTCTACCATATCCAACACTTCTTTAAATTATTCCCTACGTCATTCTGTTATTCCTCACTCCATATATTCCTTTTCATCTCTCTCCCCGTCTCCAATCATAATCCCTACACAAGGCAACACTGCTTTAAACTTTCCTATGTCATTCTGCTATTCCTCACTCAATGTATTCCTTTTTGTTAAAGAAATGTGGTTGGGCCTAACTCAACCTTATAAAACCGACTTTTAGGGTGAGGATTGCCCCCACTTATAAGAACATGTTCAGACTATATATTATCGGATGTGGAACTCTCAACACATCCTCTCACTTCCAGAACTAGACATCAAGAGTGTGAAATAAATGGTGGGTGGCCTGATAGCGGAAACCTGATAGCAGGTGGTCCACCGGATCTTAAACCAAGTTCTTGATGCCATGTTAAAGAAATGTGGTTGGGCTTAACTCAACCTTACAAGACCGGCTTGTAGGGTGAGGATTGCCCCCACTTATAAGAACATGTTCAGGCCATATATTGTCTGATGTGGAACTCTTAACACTTTTCTTCCCTCTCCCCAATCATGATTCCTGCACAATTTCAGCTGTCAATTTGGTTACATTTCTCTATTGTCTCACGCTTCCTTCCACTTAAAGCTCTAGTTCCTGCAAGCCCACCTTGTTAGATGGGCTCTAATACCTACTTAGAATTTGGATTGGATATAACACACCCTTGTAAGGTTATAACACATCCTTGTAAGGTTGAGGGATGCCTCCCACTAATAAACACTTTTAAGAGTTTATCTCATCTCACCTAGTATGGGACTCTTTAACACACGTAAACAATAGAGCAATAGTCAAAGAACTAGGTCAAGGAGGCTTTCCTAGCATATCATGAACCAGATTTTCCCAAAAGCATAAGCAGTTAGCAGAGACCCACAAATTGTTTTTATATATAACAAAGTTGTGCTTCACCAACAAAGAAAAATGACTATTTATTGTGTTTGGGTTTTGATTTAAGATTGCAGAAATTTAAATGGATGTGACTTTTGTGAGGGCGTAGCTATAAACAGTCTTTTAAAACTGAATTGATAGAAATTCTAATTGTGAATATATGAAGAAAATAGAGGTGAACATGACATCATAAAGTCTCAAAACAACATAAACAGAAGAAACTTAACTTCGTCAGAAAAAGCATATAACAAATAAGTTAAATAGAGGGAGGGATAAGGAATTCACATGCGAGGAAGAAGATCTTGCACAGCACCAATTTTGCTGAACCAGTTATAGCAAGTTTCTTTGGCATCGGCACAGATATCACTGGCTTCAAAGTTTTCTACACAATTAAAATAAAATACTTAACAAAAAAGAATGTCACAGATCATCAGCTTGAATGGCGTATAAAGTAATCTCAATAAATGTGATACAGATGGAAACATTCAAACATATTCGGCGACTTCTTATGTTTGAGATAGTGAGGGCCTTTGTCGAAGTTAGGGCATATTTTCAATTGGTTAATTCATCCCAAATAAGAAATATCCCAAACTGTATTTTGACAAATCATATGTCATATATGCACTCCTCTATAATGCATGTATATCGAAAAATGGTGGCTTGTCCTGCTTACATTTGTATCTGACACCAATACATTTGTATTTTTGGTATATCGTTTTGTTTATCATCCCTACCATCAAAGTACTTGCCAACGATAATAATTACATAGGGACGTGGGAGATGGGAACAGTCCGTCACAGATCGATTTTATTTTACTAGTAATTTTTAACATATACAATTAGGATTTAATTTGTATATACCGATAATGTAATTTTTTACATATACATTCAATCAAATCATCTCATGATTCCCCTTGCTTAGGTTAGTTACTAAAATATCCCTAGGTGCGATTTGATTTGATGCATGTGTAAAAAAGCTTTACAGCATCGCAACATATAAATTAATCATATGCATTTTTTACTTCATATACATTTTCATATCCGTGTACTAATAATAAAGAAACTACTGCATTTGTATATCATAATGATGCCCCTTTCCGTACCCATGCAACTTTGAGAATTCTATTTTTAGTTAGTGGCATTTTAAAAACAACAAACAAATAACTATTACATGCATTTTATCAAAAGAAACTCCATAAATCATAGTAATATTTTGAAAATAATAATGTTAGAGATGGTCCAAACTGGTATACTAATTTCATTCTAGTTAGTTGGGCTAAGCACCATGCTAACATCAGTCTTGTTGAACCAGATGGGAAAAAAAACATTTAGAAGAATTATTATAAGTTTTCCAGATAATGATAAATAGTACAAATAAAATTCAAACAAAACTTCACATATTGATTTTCACCATTCAAACAATTGATCTCAGATTTTCAACCACTGAACCAATGATTTGCTTTTGTACCATTGTGATTTAAAAAATGTAAGACAATTGTGTAGAATGATGTCATGGTCCCTTGCCTTGGATCATGTTGACGCAGTCTTAGATGTGGTAGAAGCTTTGCCTCGACCTATGGTGAAGGCAGAAGCGGACTCCTTGACAGGGTCTCTTTTTGGTTTCACAAATATTTTTTGATGATAATTATAGATGAATTTTATTGTCAATCCAAATGTCTTTAAATAGGTTTACAATAAAAGAAAAGTCATACTTAAATTAGGTTAGTAACTATCTTTATCAATAATTAACTATTTAAATTTAAATGATAATAATCCTATTGAATAGGTAAATTCTTTTCCAACTTAAATCTTATCATAAAAAAATTTTAATTCAAATTTAAAAATACTAATAAATAAAATAATAAATCCTAGGAAGCATAACTAATCCTAATAAGGAAAACTAAAAGTCTGTATCATCACTTCCCCTCTTGGTATTGAGCTTGTCCTCAATCTCAAATTCAGGATAAACCTTGCAAAACTGATCAAAAGGTTCCCATGTTTTATCTTCTGAAGTATATCCTTCTCACTGAATTAACAATTCTCTAATTCCTCTATTTATTCTACTGCAAATAGCTGCCTTGGGGATAGGTAAGGCCCTGCCATCAACCACTTGGGGAATGTTTTCCTTCTGGTTTGAAATAGCAGAACCATGGTTGACGCTTCTACTACTATTATCCCGTGTCATAAGCATTCCTCGTGAGCACTTTAATTTGCGTTCAAATGTTCAAGGCATATTCATAGAAACTCCGAGATTTTGTGATTGTTGAAGCTTAACACTTATTGTTGAAATATTTCTTATTTAATACTAATATTTTTTATTTAACACAATTTATTTTCTTGTTTAAGTGTCATTATATTACTCCTAAAATAAAGGAGTTAATTTTGTATTTTCTCTCCTATAAAAGGAGTCTTTTTTTTCTTCATAATAATATAACAGAATTATCACCCATATGCTTTTCTACATGGTATCATGAGCTCTGTTAGGGCTAGGGTGATACTGTAAAGCTTTCCCTATTAATATAAAAAAAATTCTGACGACCTGTTCTTTTATCCGACCCGACCGATCCAAATTATGGTGGACCCTATCCAAACACCTCTTCTGGATTCTGACGACCTGTTCTTTTATCCGACCCGACCGATCCAAATTATGGTGGACCCTATCCAAACACCTCCTCCTTCCAGAAGAGGTCGCGGAGGCGCCGCCGCCAACAACAATTCCAGTGGCGGCACCAACGTCAATTCCGGCGGCACCAACAACAATTCCGGCGGAGGAAGTGGATTTACCATGTCAGAAATGCCCAGGTTCATGACAAACAACAATCTTAACGGTGGGTTCGGTTATGGCAGAGGTGATCCCAACTACTTTTTTGGGTCCGGTTATGGCTACCCACTTGATGGTGGTTACAATAACTCAGGAGGTGGAGGTTAAAATAATTCTCTTCAGGTTAATGTTCAGAAACTAGATGGCTCAAACTACGCTGAATGGTCCCAAACTGTTCGACTTATTCTAGAAGGCAAAGGGAAGTTGGGTTTTCTTACCGGTGATGTTCCGGTGCCTGCAACAACACCTCCTAATTACAGGTTTTGGAAATCTGAAAACTCTTCTATTATTGTGTGCCTTATTAGTACTATGGAAGTAGTTATGAGAAAAACATATATGTATCTGCCTACAGCAAAAGATGCTTGGGATGTTGTAAAACTGTCTTATTCTGATATTAAAAGTTTCTCTCAAATTTATGATTTAAAATCAAAGTTATGGAATTTAAAACAGAATGACATGAGTGTCACTACCTACTATAATGAATTGATGGCCCTTTGACAAGAGTTGGATCAGTGATATGATTATAATTGGAGGTGTACTGAAGATAGTGTTCAGTTTATTAAGACGCAAGAGAACGACCGTGTCTTTATTTTTCTTGCTGGTCTCAACAAGGAACTCGATGAAGTAAGAGGTAGAATTCTTGGAAATAATCCATTGCCAACTATCCGAGAAACCTTTTCAGAAATCAGAAGGGAAGAGGCTAGACTAAGAGTGATGATGGAAAAGTCAGACTCAGCAACTGATGGTTCTGCCCTTGTCACAAACAACTTCAACAAAAACAAGAAGAAATATGGTAAGAAAGATGGTAAACCCTGATGTGATCATTGCAAACGTTATTATCACACACGTGAGACTTGTTGGAAAATTCATGGAAGGCCTTCTAATTGGAAAAAGAAAGGTGAGGATCGTGCACTTCAAGCAACTTCAGATCAAGAGCCACAGTCATCCCCAAATGCATTTTCATTCACTAAGGAACAGCTAGACCAAATGCACAAACTCCTCGAGTCTCAAACACCTTCGTGCTCCATAGCCCAGAAAGGTAACTTCCGAAAATCAGCCCATCTTAGTGTCATTCCTAATCGTACATGGATCGTTGATTCTGAAGCCACTGATCATAAGACCGGTGAATCCAGTTTATCTTCTTCATATAAACCATGTACAGGAAATTCCAAAATTAAAATAGCTGATGGCTATCTTTCAGTCATGGCAGGGAAAGGTTCTATTGTTTTGTCTCCCTTACTAACCATCCAAGATGTGTTACATGTCCCAAATTTGTCTTGCAACTTATTATCTGTCAGAAAGCTAACCACAAATAAAAACTGTCAAGCTCATTTCTTTGATACTCATTGTGTATTTCAGGATTTAATCTCGGAGAGGGTGATTGACACTGCTGAGGAAAGTGGTGGGCTCTACTACTTGGAAGATGAACCAAAAACATTTGGACCAATAAGTTTTTCTTCTATTAAATCTTTTTTTTGTTTCAAATAATAAGAATGACATTATGTTATGGCATTTAAGGTTAGGTCACCCTAGTTTTAAGTATTTAAGTTCATTGTTTCCTAAACTTTTTGTTAAACAAGACATTTCTTCACTTCAATGTGAAGTTTGTGAATTTGCTAAACATCATCGAAGTTCTTTTCCAATTCAATCTTATAAACCTTCAAAACCTTTTTCAATGATTCATAGTGATGTTTGGGGGCCTAATCGAACAAATACTTTATCCAACAAAAAATGGTTTATCACTTTTACAGATGATCATACTAGACTTTGTTGGGTATACTTGTTGAAAGAAAAATCTAAGGTAGGTCAAATAATTCAAAAGTTTTGTAAATTGGTGCAGACACAGTTTAACACCCAAATACAAGTGTTTAGAACTGACAATGGTACTGAATTTTTTAATAAAATTGTTGGAAATTTTTTCCTTGAAAATGAAATTATGCATCAAAGTTCATGTGTTAACTCGCCCCAACAAAATGGGATTGCAAAGAGGAAAAACCGGCACCTTCTTGAAGTTGCACGAGCACTACTCTTCTCTACCAATGTCCCTAAATATTTATGGGGTGAAGTTGTCTTGACAGTTGCACATTTAATAAACCGTATGCCATCCTGTGTTTTGAAATTTCAAACTCCTTTGCAAAGTTTCTTGAAATATTTTCCAATTGCTTCTGTTCTATCTGATTTACCACTTAAAATATTTGGATGCACAGTTTTTGTTCACGAACACAAGCATCTTGGTAAACTTGAAAAAGGTTATAAATGTTTTGATCCTAATACAAAGAAAATATTTGTAACAATGGATGTTACTTTTTTTGAAAACAAACCTTTTTTTTTGGTAATGATCATCTTCAGGGGGGGAAAACAAATGAAGATTCTCCTGAATTGTTTGAAAACTTAATTATCTCACAAGATGTGTATATATCACATAATTTTGTTCCATGTACATCTGCACCTAAAGAAAATGTCTTGAAAAAATTAGATGAACCTACTCCTTCCATGAGTAAGGATCAATCAGAATCCGAGGCAACAAATCAAAACAAAATTTTCTGAAATTAATCAAAATGCACCAAATAAAGATCCTTATAATGAAACAAAAAAAAAAGATTTGAGGAAGGAAATCCAATTTAGAAAGGCAAAATTTATGCCAGAAGAAACAATGATCAAGTAGTAGAAGACCCTATTCTTCAGCTCAGCCAAGAATCTGAACCGAGTGAAAGTCAACTGACTCAGACAGGTAAACCTCTCCTTGATCCTAATTCTCTATATACCAACCTTGATGTCCCCATAGAACTTAGGAAACAATATACTGATCTTAATGTTCTCATAGCCTTTAGGAAGCCAGGTAGGCCATGTACTAGGCACCACTTGTCTAACTTTGTATCATATTCAAACTTGTCTGCCTCTTTTGCTGCATTTACTTCTAATATATCTAGCGTCAAAATTCCTAAGAATGTACAGGAGGCTCTAAAAATTCCAAAGTGGAAGGAAGTTGTTTTTGAGGAGATTAAAGCTCTTGAAAAGAATAAAACTTGGAGTACCACAACTCTGTCGGCAGGTAAAAAAACTGTGGGATGTAACTGGGTGTTCACAATAAAGTACAATTTTGATGGATCAATCGGAAGTTACAAAGCTCGATTGGTTGAAAAAGGATCCACTCAGACCTATTGCATAGATTACTCAGAGACCTTTGCTCCTATTGCAAAGCTTAACACAATCAGAATACTCTTATCCCTTGCTGCTACCTTAGACTGGCCTCTCCATCAGCTAGATGTCAAAAATGTCTTTCTAAATGGTGATTTAGAAGAAGTATATATGGATTGTCCTCCAGGTTTTGAAGAAACCTTTGGGTCACAGGTGTGTAAACTAAAGAAGTCCTTGTATGGGTTGAAACAATCTCCGAGAGCTTGATTTGAAAAGTTTACTCAGTCTATGAAAAAACAGGAATATACTCAAGGACAAGCAGATCATATTTTATTCACAAAGTCATGTCAAAATAGAATGATAACTGTTTTAATAATCTATGTTGATGATATTATTCTTACAGGTAATGATGAGATAGAAATGGAGAGATTAAAAAGAAATTTAGCAACAAATTTTGAAATCAAAAACATGGGTCCCCTCAAGTATTTCCTTGGCATGGAAGTAGCAAGGTCAAAGAAAGGAATTGTTGTTTCTCAGAAAAAATATGTTTTTGATCTCCTACAAGAGACAGGTATGAGTGGTTGTAAGTCTGCTTACACACAGATGGACCAAAGTGCCAAACTTTGGGAGAAAGGGGACACACCAGTTGACACTGGAAGATATCAGAGGTTGGTTGGAAAATTAATATATTTGGCTCATACTCGTCCTGACATTGCTTTCTCTGTTAGTGTTGTGAGTCAATTCATGCATCATGCACCATATGAAGAACACCTTGAAGCTGTGAACAGAATCTTGAGATACTTAAAAGCAACTCCTGAAAAAGGGTTATTCTTCAAGAAGACCAATGATAAAAATGTGGCAATATTCACTGATGCAGATCGGGCAGGGTCCATTATTGATAGAAAATCAACTTCAGGTTATTGCACATATGTGTGGGAGAACCTAGTGACTTGGAGAAGCAAAAAACAAGGAGTAGTAGCAAGAAGTAGTGTTGAAGCTGAGTTTAGAGCAATGGCCCAAGGAATTTGTGAAGGTATGTGGATTCTCAGAGTCCTAAAAGAACTGAAGATAGAGGTAGAACTCCCATTGGAATTGTACTGTGACAACAAGGCAGCTATAAGCATAGCTCATAATCCGGTTCAACATGATCGTACTAAACATATCGAGATCGATCGTCATTTCATCAAAGAAAAGATAGACTTTGGTACTCTCTGCTTGCCATTTATCCCTTCCAATCTGATAGAATCTCAAAATCTGTTAGAAAGGGTAGTTAGGAATTTCATATTGTATTTCTTGAATGAATGAAATACAAGAGAGTCATTTATATAATGCATACAGCATAACAAACTATAACAAACTATGTCAGCTCAGCATAACAAATTATAACAAACTATGCCAACTCAGCATAACTGAATGGCTCAGAACTTAACCACTGCTAACTGATAACACTATACCATATATATATCTCTATCATTCCCCCTTAGAAGTTGAGGGTGTGTCAATCAAGCTTTGTTTGTTGACCACTCTTAACTTGTCACGAAGAGGTAGAAATTTCACAGCTGATAAGGGTTTGGTGAACACATCTGCCCACTGATCATGAGCAGGAACATGAGCTACAACAAGATTTTTGCTGAGCACTTTCTCTCTGACAAAGAAAATGTCCAACTCCATATGTTTGGTTCTATTGTGGAGGATTGGATTGTGAGCAAGTTTAACCGTGCTGAGGTTGTCACAGAGAATTTTAGGAGTTTGAAAGTTGCAGTAAAGCTCCCTTAGCAGGGACTGAACCCACAATATCTCTGCAGCAAGTTGTGCCATGCTCCTGTATACAGCCTCTGCACTTGACCTAGCAACCAGCTGCTGCTTTTTAGACCACCAAGATATTAAGTTGGGACCAAGGAAAACACAAGCACCAGAAGTGGACCTTCTGTCATCCGGATCAGAAGCCCAATCAGCATCACAAAACTCAAGCAAGGAAAGAGGATGATGAGCTTGAGCGGGTTGGAGAAGAAGACCATGGTACAAAGTGCCACTTAGATACCTCAAAATACGTTTGACTGCCTTCCAGTGTTCCTCAAGAGGATTAGATAAAAACTGACACACTTTGTTAACAGAAAAAGAGATTTCTGGTCTTGTCAAAGTTGCATACTGTAGTGCCCCAACAACTGACCGATACAAAGCAGGATTAAAAACACTGTCAGAGCCAACCTTTGAGAGCTTGCTGCTAGAGATCATAGGAGTAGGCATCCCATTTGCATTAAGCATATTGACTTTAGCCAACAAGTCACTCACATACTTGGTTTGAGAGAGAAACAAAGAACCATTAGAAAGATGAGAGACCTCAATTCCTAGGAAATAATCCAACTTTCCAAGTTCTTTGAGAGAGAAGGCAACATTTAAGCTCTTAATCAAGGAAGTGATAAATGATGGAGAGTTTCCAGTGACGATAATATCATCAACGTAGACCAAGACAACAATATGAAAGTTGTTGGTGTGGAGGAAAAACAGGATGGGATCACACCTGCTAGCCTTAAATTGATGTTGCAGTAAAGCTCCTTTGAGCTTGTCAAACCAGGCCCTAGGAGTCTGCTTAAGACCATAAATGGCTTTGTTTAACTTGAACACAAGAGTCTTATCAGATGCTTCAAACCCAGGGGGTTGTTGCATGTAAACTTCCTCTTCAAGATTGCCATTAAGCATTGTTCACATCTATTTGCTGAATGATCCACCCATGAGTAACAGCAAGAGTGAGAACAGTCCTGACTGTAACATTGATAACTGGAGAAAATGTTTCCTGAAAATCACTACCAGCTTGTTGGTGAAAGCCTTTGGCCACAAGCCTGGCTTTGTATTTGTTTATGGAGCCATCAGAATTTTCCTTGATCCAAAAAACCCATTTGCAACCAATGGGCTTCCTTGAGTCAGATGGAGACACCAGAGTCCATGTCTGATTTTTCAAAAGAGCCTGAAATTCATCTTTCATTGCCTGAAACCAGTGTGGGACAGCCAAGGCCTGTCTGACAGAAGTTGGTTCCATGTGTGTAAGTAAAAGGGTAGGGTTAAGTCTTGGTTGAGTAATGCCACTTTTGGCTCTTGTTTGCATTACATGAGTATTGAGAGGGTGAATAAAAGGCTGGGAGGGGTTAGAAGGGATGACAATAAGACTGGCAGGAGATGCTGCAGTAGAGGAAGAAGGAGATATGGTGCTTAGTTCAGCTATGTCAGAACTAATGAGGCTAGGAGAAGATGAGGCTATAGGGGTATTAGGTGGGCTAACAGCAGCAGAATTTGGAACAGGACTGAGAGGAGAAGAGACAACATCCTCAGTAGGGCTGACTGAGGACATGGGAGTGGGAGGAAGAAAGTGTGGAGGACTAGAAGAGTTGAGGGAACTAGGAGTAAGAGCAGCTGCTGTTGCCATAAACCAGGAAGAAGCAGTAGAGGTAGGGGAAGCAGTGGGAAGAGAAGTAGAAGATGGAAATAAAAAGGAATAGGAAAATCTTGTTTCACGAAAAAGGACATCCTTAGAAATATAGATATGTCCATTAGCAGCCAGACATTTGAACAGTAGAGTACCCTAGGAAAATACATTCCTTAGACCTATAATCAAGTTTGTGAGCATTGTAGGGACGAAGGAAAGGGAAACAAGCACAGTCAAAGACTCTTAGACATGTGTAATCAGGATATTTATGGAGAAGTTTGAAATAAGGTGAGGAGTTTTCAAGAGTAGGACTTGGGAGCCTATTGATCAAGTAGGCAGCAGTTACAAAGGCATGATCCCAGAATTTTAAGGGAAGTGTGGATTGTGCAAGTAAAGCAAGTCTGGTTTCTACAATGTGACGATGTTTACATTCAACTAAGCTATTTTGATGATAAGTGTGGGGACATGTGAGCCTATGGAGGATACCTAGCTCTTGGAGATACTTGGTAAAAGGCCTAAATTCACCCCACCATCACTTTGAACGGTTTTGATTTTACAATTAAACTGCAACTCAACCATAGATTTGAAATGTATGAATTGCGTCAGTGTATTAGATTTTAGCCTAAGAGGAAAGACCCACACAAATTTAAAGTAGGCATCGACACACGTCAAAAAATAAGTAAAGTCACCTGAAGATTATTCAGGTGCAGGCCCCCATAAGTCAAACAACAAGTTCAAAAGGATGACTATACACAGTATTGGATAAAGGTGCATGTAGTCTGTGAGATTTGCCCAAACAACATGCATGACAGATATCACCAACAGGCTTAGATGGGATAGGAATGTGACAAAGTTTTAACACTTCTGTAAGAGCATAGGGATGAGGATGGCCTAAACGAGAGTGCCAGAGGACATACTTACTATTGGAAATAAGAGATAAATTATTGAGAGCAGCAACATTAATTTCAGGAAAAGTAGGGCAAACTGAATCAATTTTATTAATAGATGAGTTAGCAGTACACGAATGAGTACAATCATTATGGGTAATGGTCCTAAGATCACTATTACATGATGTACTTAGATTACAATGTACAGAGGAACTGGGACTAGGACACGACTGAGACATTTGAGCAGACGGATTGGAGAACTTGTATAGACCATCAGCACCAACACAGCCACGCAGAAGTATTTTAGAGGAATCCTGAGATTTTATAAGACAAAATTTAGGGTGAAACTCAAAGAAAACATTATTGTCCTGTGCAAACTTGCTTAGTGATTTTAGACACAAGTAATAGATTGTGTAGAGTGAGAGGCATGTTAGGGCAAGTAGGTGAAGGAAAATACATAGAGCCTAAAGAGTTTATAGACAGACCTTGGCCGTTTCCCATATACACGTTCTCAGATCCCGGCAACGAAATAGAGTCAGACAGATTTGAAGCATCAGGTGTAGCGTGGTGAGACGCACCTGAATCAGGATACCACTATTGATTGCTGAATGAGGGATCCATACCAGTGAAGAATGCTTGAGGCTGAGTAGGACGTTGAGGTGGTGGCCTAGGAACAGCATAACCAAAGGATGGTTGATACACAGGACGCGCAGGCATCATAAAAGGATTGAAGGAAGCTCGTTGAGGAGCAAACGAAGCTGCAGAGGAACGATGATAGCAGATGGAGGCATCATGTCCAAATTTGTGACAAATCTGGCATTGAGGTCTACCAAAACAACCTCCACCACGACCAAAACGACCTCTACCACAGCCAAAACGACGTCCTCTTGGATTTTGACCGTGATTCTCAGCGTGCGCAGTAATATGACTAGTGCCCTGAGGAAACGACTCTGTTCCAGTGACGGACTGCTCAGAGACACTTGGTGAACCTACCGGTGCTGCTTGAGTCAAATTCACCGTCGCCGGCTCAGGGAGAACAGCTTTACGGTGCTTCTCAAGGCGTGATTCATGCGCAAGAAGACTCGATTCAAGCTCATCCAGAGAGTTGAGATCTTCTTTACAATTAACCGCAGCAACAATAGGATCATACTCTTCCGGTAGTGCATCAAACACGATCTCAATTAGGTTAAGCAGCGGAACTGGATCTCCAACAGAAATCAGCGAATCACTGATTTCGCAAACACAGACCATGAATTCCGTAACCATGAGTGATCCTTTCGTGAGGCGACGCAATTCCGACCGGAGTTGACGTGCTTTGGTGGTGAGAAGAGTGGCGAAGTACCGGTGAACCTCAATCCAAACTTGCCAAGAGTGACGGCAATCCACTAGTTTGGGAAGAAGAGAATCAGAAATTGTGGAAAGAAGCCGAAATGGTCCCGCGAAGCCGGTCAACGTTAGCCAACAAGTCAAAAAAAACAAAAACAACGAGAAGGTAGCGAGAGGGTAAGTGAAGTGAGAACTTGATTCAAAGAAGACTTTCGGTTTGTGTGTCTAGTCTTTTTCTGGCCCAGGTAAACCGAACCAGAGAATACCTTAATTTTAACTTTCTCAGAGTTCCTTCTTCCTTGCCTTGTCCAATAGGCGATAGGCTTACAGAAGCTCGTGAAAACAGTCTTTCTATAAGTGCAGATAAGTGCATCTTGTTGCTCCCAATCGAGATAAGCTGAGTTAGCTCCGGTGAGTGCAACGTCAGAGCTAGACGGAAACTGTGGTGGAACAACTGGTACAGTGACGAAGCGTTGAAGCTTGTGATCACGAATAACACCATCGATTTGTTGCTTCCACTGCTTAAAATTTTTTATCATCAAGCTTAACCAAGATCAGATGCGAAAGCTTGACCTGAGAAGAAGGAAAAGCATTGTCGTTGTTAAACGGCGACGCCATGGAAGAGATTTAGATCTGGATCAAAGAAAAGGATAGAAAAGCTTTGGATACCATGATAGAATCTCAGAATCTGTTAGAAATGATAGTTAGGAATTTCATATTGTATTTCTTGAATGAATGAAATACAAGAGTCATTTATATAGTGCATACAGCATAACAAACTATGCCAGCTCAGCATAACTGAATGGTTCAGAACTTAACCACTGCTAACTGATAACACTATATCATATATATATATATATATATATATATATATATATATATATATATATATATATATATATATATATATATATATCACAATCACCAGACCGCTGATATATTGACCAAAAGCATGGGAGGATCAACATTTGAATACTTGATCAGCAAGTTGGACATGATTGACATCTATGCACTTAACTTGAGGGGGGTGTTGAAATATTTCTTATTTAATACTATTTATTTTCTTGTTTAAGTGTCATTATATTACTCCTAAAATAAAAGAGTTAATTTTGTATTTTCTCTCCTATAAAAGGAGCCCTTTTTTCTTCATAATAATATAACAGAATTATCACTCATATGCTTTTCTACACTTATCCTTAATTCATCAATCACCCCAGCACTAAATAAGTCCACTCGTTGCCTACTTGTTGCTTAGGTTTAAGATCGTTGATTCTAGCCAGCAAGGACTGAATCATGCACAGATCCAGTTTGTTTGAGGTTGGCGGGTTCTCCTAATGGATTATTGCTCATAGGTGGTCGGATCCTTATATGGCAACATTCTTTGAAGCGTTCCAAGCCATTTCGAGTTCTTCTTCTTCCATTTGATCAAACCATAGTTGTGCTTCTCCTATCAAATGAAACACTACCAATCTCACTTTATCTCCTTCAGCAATTCTTTGGTTTAGAAAAAACCTATCGTAGCACCTCAGCCACCCTAATGGGTCTTCTATTCCATCATAAGTGAGAAATTCCATAATTTTGAAATAGCTCTAATGGGTCTTCTATTCCATCATAAGTGAGAAATTCCATTTTGGAATAGCGTGGAATCATGCTGCCCCCAATTGTGAGTTGTTTTTGTCTTTATGGTCATTATTGTTGCTACTACTATTTTCTCCATCTCTTGAGTTGTCTTTTCTTAAATAATTTTTTCTTGAACCATTATTCACTCCATGAATTATGATTCAGAGGTTAGTAATTTGTACTGCTAGAGTAGTCTTCCTGGTCATTGTCTGCTCTTCTAAAGCAGTATATCAGACCGTTATCTGTTGCTCTAGAGCAGTCTTCCTAATCGTTATCTCTTCAATGAATTCCTTCATGACCGATGTTAAACCTGCGTCGTCTAACCTAGCTCTGATACCAAATTGTTATGGTCCCTTGTCTTGGATCCTGTTGACACAGTTCTAGATGCGGTAGAAGCTTTGCTTCGACCTATGATGAAGGCAGAAGCAAACTCATCCTTGACCGAGTCTCTTCTTGGTTTCACAAATATTTTTTTATAATAATTATTGAGAATTTTATTGCCAATCTAAATACCTTTAAATAGACTTACAATAAAATAAAATAAAAATCCTAATTAAATTAGGTTAATAATTATCTTTCTCTATAATTACTTTAAATGATAATAATCCTATTGAATAGGTAAATTTTATTCCAAACTAAATCTTATCTTAAAAATATTGAAATTGAAATTTAAAAATACTAATAAATAAAATAATAAATCTTAATAAGCAAAACTAATCCTAATAAGTAAAACTAGAGGTCTGGTCCGTATCAGATGATTCTGAGAAGTTCGTGCTATTAAGTTCATAACAAGAACTTCTCGTGTTTTCTTTCTAAGTTTCTAGCTCTCTTAAGGCAAATAAATACATGAACAAATCATAAACCACAAGTTATATTCCAAATTTAACCAATTTCTTATTTAAATTTAAACTATCATAATTACAAAGACATATTGCCTTTGCAGCCTTGGGTCAGAATCCCTCAAACTAAAACTATTATAAACCCATTAGCCCATAATTGTTTGATTTTCTTCTGAGTTCTCCATGACCTGCTCAATTGAGACTTTGATAGAGCAGAGGTAAGATAGAATATGATGGAGAAAATTATTTTATTAATGAATACGAAAACGAAAGTAATTCCAGAGCTACTGTCAGAGAAAATAATTCTCATAAAACCTAGTTACTGCCCCATACACTCCTATTTATATGAGGAAAACTATCTACTCTAACTCCTATTTATTTGGAAAATACTAACTAACTAATTGAGTCCACTCCTATTTATTTGGGGAGTACTTAGTCATTGACTAAGTACACTCCTATTTATTTGGGGAGTACTAATTGACTAAGTCAATTATCCAATTACTTATCTTTCCTATTCTTTCTCACATATACCCTCCACTGTTTAGGCCCAAAATTATCTCGGTTAACCAACACATCCCCATCATCACTAGTGGGGTCTTGATCCATTCCTATCATCACCCCCACCTGCAACATTAGCCTTACAATAAAACAACATAGATAGGCCTCTAAACAACGATTAATCACTTCAGTTTGGCCATCCGTTTGGGGATGGTATGCCGAGGACATTTTAAACACCGTACCTACTAACTTGAACAACTCTTTCCAAAAAATACTCACAAACAAGAGGTCACGATCGCTAAGAATAAACTCCGAAATTCCATGTAATCTAACAACTTCCTTAACAAAAACAGCAGCTATTGTGAGAGCGGTAAATGGATGTTTAAGAGGAATGAAATGGTTGTACTTGGAGAGACGGTCAACAACAACCAAGATAGCTTCAAATCCATTACTTTTTGGCAAACAAGTAATGAAATCCATAGATATCTCACTCCGCACCAAAACCGGAATAGGAAGAGGTTACAGTAATCCATTAGGAGTAGTTGCCGCATATTTTTGTCATTGACAAGTATCACAAGCTTTCACAAAATCTTGCACTCTCCGCATCATCCCTTGCCAATATAAAGTTCCGGCCATTCTCCTATAAGTGCGTAGGTAGCCGAAGTGACCACCACTCGGAGAAGAATGAAAATCTTTGAGTAACTCCTCAATAAGTGGTGAATTAGCAGGTATAACTAACCTATTTTTGTAGAATAAGATGCAACCTTTTAAAGCAAAACCAGGTTTAGCATTAGGATCCTTTTGAATAACTTCCACAATATTTTTAAGCAAAGGATCATTTGATACTTCTTGTTACAGTTGGCTGCTCTGCTGCCAAATAGGGTAGGATTTAATTGCTTGCAACTCAGCATTCTCGTGTTGTCTAGATAAAGCATCAGCCACTTTATTTTCCACTCCCACCTTGTACACCACCTCAAAGTCAAAACCCAACAACTTAGCCATCCATTCTTGCTGATTTGTTGTGGTAATACGTTGTTGCAACAAGCGTTTTAGGCTCTTTTGATCAGAATAAACCACAAACCTCCTTCCTAATAACTAATGTCGCCAGTGTTGGATAGCTAGCAATAAAGCCATCAACTATTTATCATAGGCAAATTTGGATAACCTAGATGATTCAAAAGCTTTGCTAAAGTATGCAATGGGATGCTTCAATTGCAACAATACTGCACCAACTCCTTTTCCTAAGGCATCACATTCAATTTCAAATTGAAATTTGAAATTAGGCAGGGCTAAAACTGAAGCAGTTGTAACCATGGTTGTCAAACTCGCGGGTAGACTCGTAAACTCGAGTTTACGAGAGTCTATGAAGTGAAAACGAGTAGACTCGCGTATAGAATCAGTTTTAGATAAACTCGAGTAGACTCAGGTAGACTCGCATAAACTCTTATAGACTCGCGAGTCTATGGTGAGTGTACAAGTCTATAAATTTTTTTGAATTTTGTTTTTTTAATCCAAAAAAGACCCAAATTCCCTAAAAGATTTTATTTTATTTTTAAAAAACTCTTATTTTTTGCTTGTACGAGAATTAGAAAGCCTTTCTCCTAGTCTCTTGTTTTAGCAAAGTTTCTTCCTCCCTTTATCCCTTCATAGACGACGTGCGTTTATTATGTCTCTTGCTTTGTTCGCATTCGTTTTCGTAAATCAATCATTTGTTGTGTAAGTATTTTTCTTATATGCTTCACTTGAATGTTTCTCTTGTATATTCTCTTGTGTAAAGATGATGAATGAATAAATGAAGATCCTAATGCAGAAAATATTCAAACTGAAGTTAATTTTCAGTAAGATGATGTTATTTTTAACAATGTTGTGGAATTTGATGTTGTTGTTACTAATATTGTGCAAAGTGGTGGTTGTAGTGGATATGCTGAATTAGGTGGAAATGGAACTTCAAGCAATCCAACTTTGGTTAATGATGAAGGTGTTTCATCCGGGGTAGAATTTTATGATGATACTCAAGATACCGATGAAGATGATGGTGATGATATTGGTGGTGATGATTTTACTGGAGTTTTTGATGTTTAAACCCATTAGCATATTTGTTTTATGATTTTTTGCTTTATGTAGTAGTCAATTAAAAAGAAATTGATATTTTAAGTCTTTAAATACCTACTTTACTATTTTGTTTGTTTTATTATTGAGTTTTTTTGTTAAGAACTTTGTTATGTGTGTGTCATGTATGTGTCACATATAGGTTTTTAAAAGTCATTTTTAATTTTCCATAGACACGTACGAGTTTGCGAGTCGAGTCTGCGAGTCGGGTCTACGGACACTTTACGAGTCTGAGTAGACTCGCGAGTTTGACAACCTTGAGTGTAACAGTTATTTTCAATTTCTCAAAAGCTTCTGCAGCGGTCGCATTCCAGCTAAAATCATCCTTCTTTGTCAATTCTGTCAAGGGTTTAGCAATTTTTCCATAGTTAGCTATAAACTTTCTGTAATAACCAGTCAATCCCAAAAAACCTCACACTGCTTTGACATTCTTAGGAATCAGCCATTGTAACACACTGCTAACCTTGGCAGGATCAACAGCAACCCTTGCTTTGGAAATGACATGGCCCAAATATTCCGCTTGGTGCTGATCGAAGGTACATTTCTTCCAATTTGCCACAAACGGATGCTGCTTCAGAATATTAAGAACCACCTCCAAGTGCTGCAAATGTTCAGCCCAACTACTATTGTATACTAGGATATCATCAAAAAAAAACCAGGACACACTTCCTTAAAAAGGGCTTGAAAATTGCATTCATCGCCGATTGAAAGGTTGCAGGAGCATTGGTGAGGCCAAACGGCATTACCAAAAACTCATAGTGACCCTCGTGAGTCCGAAAAGCCGTTTTATGAATATCTTCTTCCTTCATACGAATTTGATGATAACCCGATTTAAGATCAAGCTTAGAGAAATAACTACAGCCATGTAACTCATCTAACAATTCATCTACAACCGAAATAGGGTACTTGTCCAGAATTGTTACCTTGTTGAGGGCACGGTAATCTACACACATATGCCAAGATTGATCCTTCTTCTTGACCAAAATGACGGGACTAGAGAAAGCGCTGGTGTTGTTTCTAACCACCCCTTGCTGCAATAGGCTCTGAATCTGTTTTTCAATTTCATCCTTGTGTAAATGAGGATATCTGTAAGGTCGCATACTTACCGGACCAGCACCCTGTAAAAGTTCAATTGAATGACTAGTGTTTCTTGGCAGAGGAAGACCTTGGATTTCTTTAAACACAATAACAAAACGGTCCAACAATCCTTCCAACTCCTTAGTATGTTGATTAGAGACATGCGACACCTGTGACCCTAGCACCTCCATCAAGGTAGGTCATTCACAGCCTGCTATCATTCGAGAAGGAGTGATAATGCTTCGGAAAGTAGCAATCTTATCTTCTACAGCCTAACTAAGTAACTTCACCATACTACCCTTATGGTTGAACACCATAGACATTTCTTTCCAATCCATGGTCACCTTCCCCAAAATTTCCAGCCACACAACTCCTAAAATCAAATCCACACCTCCTAACTCCAGCACATAAGCATCAAAGCAAATTTGCACCGCTCCCGCATTCATCTGAATTCCATTGCATCTACCCTGAGTTAGGACACGATTACCATCTCCTAACTTAACACCCAAAGGATTAGAAGGCACCATAGGCAATCCAAGGGCTTCAACCACCTTAGGGGATATAAAATTATGTGTGGCTCCACTGTCAATAAGAACCAAAATAGATGCACCTTGTAAACATCCTTCCAACTTCATCGTTCGGACCTGGTTTAGATTAGTGGATACACCAAATGGTTTTACATTCTAATTCCTCTTGTGTGAGTTCTTCTTCCGACTCAACCTCTAACACGACAATCTCTCCTTCATCGTTGACAATTTCATCATCCCCCAAGATATCAATAATAACAGTTTTGTTGCACATTGATGGAGAGGATCCCACCGTTCGTTGCAACGAAAATAGAGTCCTTTCGCATGACGCTCATTAACCTCTGCACTTGGTAGATGGCGAACACCACGAGATTGACAGCGTGAATTGTCACCTAAATTTGGGAGAGAAGATGTTATAGAATTGGTAGGACGTGTTGACCCGGTTTGAGATCCAGAACCCGAAATAGTACACGTTTTGCTCACATTGTTATTAGTCTGGGTCTGAATTGCAGATTCGTTCCCTTCCCCTTCGCAAAAAGCCCAATTAGGTTTTTGAGATTTTTTCCAAGAGCCATGACCCCGTTTGTAACGAGCTCCAGAATCCTGACCAGCAGCTACTGCAAACTCACTTTCCACATCACGAGTCAATTGCATTGCTAGGTAACAGTTACGAGGCTTGAAGGTACGCACACGAGAGCGAATATCATGACGTAAACCACCAATGAAATAACCAAGAAACTGTTGCTCAGGCAAACGACCGCACTGTGAAGAATACAGTTCGAATTCGGCAATGTATTCCTCTATTGATCCTGATTGTTTTAGTACGAAATCTCCAAACGTCCACCTCCAAATCGTACCATCATCGCTTCACGGAGGTTCTCCCATGACAGTTCCTCTGTGGAATCATGCCATAGGTTAAACCAATGGATTGTAGGACCTTCCATGCTCAATTTCGTCAACTGAATACGAACATCCTGCGAAATTCATTGTACCTCAAAGTACGTCTCTGCCCGAGTGATCCATGCAACAGGATCCTCACCGGTAAATGCCGGTAACTCCACCTTCTTCGCAGATAAACGAAACTCATCCAGCGGTGAGGTAACTGTCGCACCACTTGGCTGCGACACCTAACGATAAGCCATTGCACGTTGAATTTCAGCACCAATGAACTCTCATAACGCAACAATGCTAGCCTCAACACCTTCCAACCGTTCTTCCATTGCAGAAACACGATCAGCCATCTTAGGAGCTCTGGGCATCAACAATGGTAGGTCGGACCAATTGATAGAACAGAGGTAAGATAGAATATGATGGAGAAAATTATTTTATTAATGAATACGAAAATGAAAGTAATTCCAGAGCTACTGCTCCTCAGTCAGAGAAAATAATTCTCTTACTGCCCAACCCTAATATGAAAAAACATAAAAATAATAACTTCCTAGCTATTGCCCCATACACTCCTATTTATATGAGGAAAACTACCTACTCTAACTCCTATTTATTTGGAAAATACTAACTAACTAATTGAGTCCACTCCTATTTATTTGGGGAGTACTAATTCATTGACTAAGTACACTCCTATTTATTTGGGGAGTACTAATTGACTGAGTCAATTATCCAATTACTTCTCTTTCCTATTCTTTCTCACATATACCCTCCACTTTTAGGCCCAAAATTATCTATGTTAACCAGCACATCCCCATCATCACTTGTAGGGTCTGATCCATTCCTATCAGATTTAATAGACGGCCAGCTATCAACTTCCAGATTTTGATCAATGACTAGATAATAATAGAAATGTACTCTGGATAGTATATTATTAATTAAAAGTTTGGAACCAAAGGACCCAGTTAAAAACAGAGTATAGTTTGAAGGAACTAACATGCTTGTAATATGTTAAAATACAAAATACAAGTCTTCAAAACATTAGCATTAAAAAATGTACGTTGAAAATGGGTACTTTTAAAATGGTGAAGTACCCGCGCCGCGCAGATACACGTATTGTACTTGTGGTACTTTATTTTTTTTCTCATTAGTCAATTTCGAGTCAAATTTGTGATTTTCTCATGTATTAATATAATATATTATGTATTTTAGTTTCTTTGTATTATAATTTAACAGTTTTTAATATTTTAAACTTTTATTGTGATGTTTTGTTTTGAATTAAACAATTTAGTTCACTAATGATACATTTTCTATACATACTCTTATTTTTTATTGATGTGTGCATACCTTGATTTTTCTTAAAAGCCGTATCCCATAACAGTACCCGTATCTATGCATCATAGGTACAAACTATGTCTGTAAGCAATTCAAATTGAAAAAATACCTGCTAAGTTGCAGAGTAAAGCTCCGTCTTCAGTAAATTCTGCTTTCTGTTTTATGCGTTTCCAAACCAGGTCCCCAAGCATGTCCATGATATCTGTGACAAGGACAAATAGAGTGGGATAAAACTCAAATACTGATGTATCCACCATAAGCTTAGCAACCTGCAAATAAATAATCATTTTCAGATGTGCATAGTCGACCATTAGCAACGCAATTAAGACCAGAAACAAAAAGAAATCATTATCTCAATCATGCACTCTCAAGATAGTAGAATATGAGTTAGTCAACTGGAAAACCACTTCTATTTAATCACCATAATTTTAAAACAAAAAACATCACTGAGTGAATAAAGCAGAGGAAAAGAAAATATAAAAATGCTATTACATTTTACAAGGGCTCTTCCATCCCTATATTATCTGAGAAATGGGAACCAAGCACAGAAACATATAAACAATCAACAAGAACTATGCTAAGCTGAAAGGTTACATAAGGAAGAATCTCTAACCTAGGATTTCTAGATAAGGTCAAATGACTAGATACATCATATGTATATGAAATAAAGAGAAACAAGATTGTGTTGCATAGACACTGAAATGGAGAGTGTCCATCTCCCATATTATACAACCAAAAGCAGGGTACTTCTAACTTTGTAAACTTTAGGATACAGGTACGCTGAGGTATATTAAACAAAATGAAAAAAAAATACTAATATACCTATAAACATATAAAAAATAACACTGTATAATGTCTATGGACCAGAATATTATACATTCAATATAATAATGAGTTTTATTTGATTTCATGAATTTATTCATAATATGGATTTATGAGTCAACCCTTTGGGACTTGATTTCAGTTGACCAGGAAGCTGACTTAAGGGTGACAGACACTACTTAAGCCATATCTCTAGGCGGTGAGACTTTTCCAACACACTTCCTTGGGCTTAGAGCAAGGACAAACATGGGTGCCTCTGCCTGCAACGAACTTATTTTATAATACTCTAACACAGTCTTAAAATTTGGGCTTAGAACTAAACTCAACCTCACAAAATCAGTTTTTAAGGTGAAGACTACCTAAGCCATTTTTAAAATGTCATATTTCTAGATGACATGAGACTTGTCCAATGCTTATTAACAGTAAAAGAAGTATCTTAGGTTTTCCTAACTTCTATCACAGCATCATAAAAAGTAAAATACCATATTAAAGGACCAAATAGCAGACAACCTACTAGATAAAACCTTCAAGTTAATCAGTTAAATGAGCATCATGCATATAATATATTCTAGCTAAATGGAACAACTAAAAAACAAATATGTCTATCTTCTTGATTTCAAAAAACAAAAAAAAAAAAGTGATTTAACTTATAGAACAATAACGTTGCAAAAATAAATTACTAAATACATTGAAGGTCACCTTTATAGATAACTTTAACGAAGTTACACGGTTATCAACAAGCCAAGAACGGGTAATTTCATCTTTGAGCTCGTGTAGTCGAGAAACATACTCCTGCCAAGTAATCACCTTGACACCCTCGTCTGCAAATTTTTCAGGATCATCTAGTTCCGCCAAGTGCAAACTTGTTGAAGATTTGTCGTGTGCTGAAAATTAGGACGCCATATAACTAAATGAGGTTAAATAAAGGATTAAACATTAAAAATCAATGTAAAAGATATTGGCAATTTGGCATACATTTTCCACTTCTCATTAAAACATCGGGCATCTGTAATTTGAAAAATATACAATTAGATAATTAAAATAGAAATCCAAAAATATCTCTAAGGTGCTACATAAAGTGTGCTTAATAAGAATTGAAGTGATTTTAGTCAGGTTTTCCTTTTGCACAGCCAGTAATCATTGCATCTGCAAGTCTACTAATGATAGGTAAACCTCTTAAAAAAATTTGATAGTTATCCATTAAAGTGGCCAATGAAACAGTGTTTCTCACATGGAAACCAATGAACGATAGAAAGCTCTATATTTTTGAAACGGAAAAATATCCAGTCCTAAAAAAGACATTGAAAGAGAAAATAATCCTTGCAGAAGGGCATTGTCCAAATCCACAGCGGTTGACCCTAACTCAGGGCAGTATCAAAATTCCTACATCAATCAAACACTACAGGCAATTAAGAATGTCCAAATTCAATATGAAGTGTCTATAGTAGTGTAGTGTCATTACAGAGTATGCTCCCCCTTGCATGACAAATACTACATTTACCCTCAGCCATCCTCAGATACCGCCATATATTTATACATAGCACCTTTTTTAAAAATTTTAGGAACCAAAAAAAAAAGGAAATACAGTAAAACTTACTGAAGAAAGGGAGACCATTTTTGAAACAGGAAACCTCTGCATAAGTAATCTCCTGAAAGAGGTCCACTCCTTTATTGGCTGATCACCAGAAGTTTCGCTCAAATTGTCGGGATCTGGAGGGGTAGACTTTGCATCATTATCAATTCCTCCTCTCAGTGGATCATAGAAATCAGCATTCCCACCAACCACAGCATCGTTAACCTAAATAGAGAATATCAACATATAACCTCAAATTGTCAGTTTGTCACAATTTACAAATGCAATGTTTGTAATAATGTGAAAACTGAATATTATATTTTCAGTGTGAATAATGTACAAGCACGAATCTCTTTATGTAGGCTGTTCTAATCTAATGGGTCTGACTAATAGACTAAAAATCCAAATACAGATTACTAAAGACGTGAGAGGGAGATCAAAATTGTTTGAATTTAAAATCATCGTATATAAACTTATTGTTGAAAAATGAACATCTCATCGATTTCCTATGAAAAAACGTGAGAGGGAGATCAAAACTGGTTGAATTTAAAATATGGGGACTAATTTCATGAATCAGGCAAAATTGGAGAACCAAATGTGTAATTTAGCCTAAGTAATAACATGAGGATGATAATGTAACATTTCAATGTCACTAGTTTTATTTTTAGAAATATTGTACAGCTTCCTTAATTTAGAACAGAAAAATAAGGTTATGTTTGGATATTATGAAATAAAGGGAGCAAATTGGAGTGGAGTGGAGCAAAATGAAGATTTCATTATATCGTTTGGATATTTTAAGACGGAGTCATGCAAATTTTCCATTCAGCTCAAATCAGAGGATAAGAAATATGATGGTAAGTCATGGAATGAAATGGAATCCATTCCACTCCATTCTGATCCACTCCATCCTATTTTAATTGATCCAAACAATGGAAGTTCATTTCATACCATTCCATTCCGTCAATTTAATCCCCAAATATCTTAACAGCGTGGAGTAAATTGATACTACAGGGGTTACTTAATATACTTATACATAATTTAGCGACTAAATTGAAGAAACGGAAATTGATGGTTTATTTCCCTAAAATTCTACTTAATCACAATAATTCAACTTGAAAATCACAACACCAAGCAGTACCACAAAAAGCTACTAGTTTGCAATTCATGATTGCGAATCTATGGCAAAATCAGATAACGCAACACCGATAATACATGATAGCATATAGCAGATATTTTACAATTCAAGGTAGTGTAATCGTTAAGGGAAGGACCTGTGTGAGAGGTGGAAGTGGAGAAGTGAGAGGATGAGCATCGGCGCGTGTGCGAGGAAGCGCGTGAGTTTCATACTCAGTTTTGTAATCACGAGGTCTGAACTCCATGAAATGAAAATATTCGAGAATGAGAGACCTGGAGAATTCGGGGTTTAGCTGTTGGCACTGGTTTTTCAGCCCCTTGATTTTCTTTATTAATTTTTTCATGGTTTCAATCCCACTTTTTTAATTGTAAAAAAATAGAATATGTATATTTACTATATCACATAAAAATATTAAAATGATTCTTAATCTTTGAGATACATCTTCTGATGTATTTATTATACACACAATTTAGATCATTCTAAATAATTAGTTATTGGATTTTTTTAATCTCAAAATGCATCTCTAAAATGTGTCTGGTTATGTGCAATAGAATTAAAGGCAAAAACCCGAAATTTGTATTTAAATTAAATAAAATTATCATTTATAATATAAAATCATTATTACACAGGTGATTTCAATATAAAATAAAAGATTGTATTTCAATATTCAAGTGGACACTTCAACATCTTCACAATATCTTTTACTGATCTTGAAATCATCGCTTCCAACTCGAGCGGAACTTTTGTTTCGAAACGAAATAATGTATTTCATATAGCTCTTACATTTGCATATGTCTTGAGCTCAAAGTTATTAAACTCAATTTTCTCTTCGTTGTTAATTAGCGTTAAATGGTACTCGAGCTTTCACAATTTTTTGATTGTATTCGTAAGGTAGAAAATTATGCACTTCGTATTTTAGATCTCCAAAAGAGATGTACTCGTTGAGTTTAAACTTTTGTCCGGGTGTCGCGCTGGAGAAGGAGACATTTGCTACATACCAGATGATGTTTATTTGTGACACTTGAGACATTTTCTGTTTGTGTGAAATAAAAAAACAAGAGCCCCTAAATGTGGACCTCAAAAATTCTATCATATATATAAAATAGTATCACGTCTTATTATCTTATTCCGAAGATACATCTCCGAAATCTATCCTGAACTAAGCAGAATGAACCAGGCAGAAAACAGAGGCTAATTGATGACATTGTTTGGCAAATGAGCAAATATTTTGGCAAAGATAAAAAATGTATTCAAATATTTAGAAATTGTATATATTTCACTTCATTAATATTAATACACAATTACATACACTTATTGGTCCAGTTAAATAGAAAATTAAAATGAATCGAAAGATTTACCGCCGACTAAATCTATGGGTGGTACTCCATTTGACTTTTTGCATTTTATTCTCTTTCAATGTTCCTCAATTTCTCAAACTCTTGCATCCTTCCCACGAATTGGTCCAACTAAGTCTTGATTTTGTTGTTGAATGAGCTACCCACTTCGGTGATGTAAGTGGTATAGGGCATCCCGTTTTTAAGTAAACTTGAACAAAGTGTCGTGATTTTGAAAGCCACCCAACATACATAATACGATCATTTGGATTTTGAGGTGGGTCAGTGCGCAGTGGGAAAAAGGTTTCCAAAAAAACGTATTGTGTATGATCAATACACACTCTACCATACACACATACTATGAGGTGACTCATTTCAGGGAAGGACGTCCATTTTGCCTCCAGTGTCGGCCCATTAATGTAAGGAACAAGAGACTCATAAATTGCATCAAAGTTTTCTTTCTTTCTATAAAGTCATGTGCATGATTCTTTATGAGTCTTCAACTCATGGATAAGTTGATGGCGAATAAGTGTATGATTATCTTCTCCTTTACCGAGTAAAGCCAAAATAGCTTGATAACTGCAATTACTGTCACCCTCAACATTGATGCTCTGCTCGATATATTTGTGCATAAAAATCGGCATCTCGCCAATGAATAAAATCTTTGGTGGATGCAATGAAGGAGATGGTTTACTAATGTGAGCTCCTTTAAAAACACTTTTTTGAGATTTTAGAGTTTGTGAGTCCATAAAAACTTTGACAACATGTTCAAAATACGAAGGGCATTGCACCATTGAATTGTCACTCGATGTAGGCTTGAGCTTCTTCGGAGCACCTTTTGTTTTTACTAGTTGAGAATGTGGTTACAAGTCAGTGGTTTCTGAATAAGTAATCTTCCTTAATTGTTCTTTAGTGTGGAGTTTCATATTGTCATCGGCTTTCAAAAATCTCCCTTGTATCACTTCCCATTCGGCCAAGATAAAGATATTTGATTTACCGACTTTCATGACACCATCGTCATCAAACATAAGCCTCTTCCAGTGACTACAAACTTCATCCATTCTTAATGCATAACCAAATTTCACCTACTTTGCAATAAGACAAGCACATGGGAGACCATAGATTTTCACAAATATGCATCTACAATTTGCGCTATCGGAGCCTACATTATCAGCTCATTTAGTTTCGTGAAAAATATAATTCGAACTCATTCGAGATATGTTGTCGGCCAACTAAAAGTAAAGATTGTTGTCTTTAAATTTGTGTTCCAAAATTGTGATGCTCCAACCAAATGATGTATGTATCTCATTGTGTTGGTTCTGGATCATTTGGTTCACGGAGCCCCGATCTTTACACAAATTTCCCTTACTATTATCTAATCAATTCTTCAATGTAGCATGGGCTGACTCAACCCAGTTTGTTGTTGTATTTCTAAGGTGTATAACTTGATCGGTCCAAGCACACACAATCTTACTACTACAAATAACGCATTTAACATCGGGCGTGAAATGCATTTAACCTCGGCTACACAGGCAAGGTAACAAAGGGTGACACAAAGGTCATAGGTTTGATAACCAGCATCAGCATTTTTTTTTCAAAATTGGATGGCGTGCCCAATATTAACACTCGGTATTTTGTACAGTTGAGGTAATATCTCAATGTTATTACCTCGGATTTATATAAACACTAAAGGGATAAGTTTTTTGTATTGTCATTTGCACCTATATTACATAACCATTTACATAACCATATTCCTGAATATATAACCATATTTTGTAAATTCCTGAATATATAACCATATTTTGCAGATTCCTGAAACAGAAACATTGTACATTTTACTAATTTCTTAATCTGAAACATTGTACCATAAATATTCATTGATTAAACCAAATGTAAGCTCAAAATGGCATACACTTTATAATTTTACATCAAAACTAAAACAAAGGATTACGAAACAAAAGCTATAACCAAAATAGAAAGTTTTGTAGGATGTCCAATATGATTTGTCACTGGTCCTTAAGCATCTATAGTTTGAAAAATATTTGAAACTAATTAGGTCAATCAAAAACAACTTTAAATATATAGTGCAATGATCAAAAAGAAGTAAAATGATTAATTATAAATTTCAAAGGGATATAAAACATTTACTTACTAGTTTTTTCCATATCCTCTCTTCGTGATCACGACGAATAGCATGCACATCATTTGAATCATTTTTCTTCAGATACTTGACGTACATGTGTTGCTAAATAATGTGTCTCATAGTTAAAATATTGATTTTCATCAGTACTATCGGTAAGATGTTTATCTTGAAGAATAATTAACCATATAGTGTTAGAAGGACCAGTGGCATAAAAAACTTGTTTTACTTGGGTTTCCATGATGAAAGGTTCGTTCTTATGAGTTGTGTAACAACCCAATTTCTATTAATTAATTATTTATATTGATTAATTGATTTACTGGGATTGTTTTAATTATTGGTAGATGTTTGAGAGGAGAAATATAATGAAAGGAATTAGAATGGAAAGAATATAAGGAAAAGTGGAAAGAAAAGGAAAATATAGAAACATAAGAGAAGAGACAGAAGGGAGAAGAAGAGAAAAGAGAAGGAAGAAAGGGAAAAAGCTTGGAACCATCAAGAACAACTCCTAGCTTTTGATTTAACCAAGGTAAGGGTGTGAAATGTTGTTATTCTATCAACGTTTATGATTATGTATGATTGGTTTGGATTGTTTGGATGTTTTTCGTCATTTTCCATTCTAGGGCATAAATGAGTTTAATCGGTAGAATCAATGTTTTAACGGTTGGAATCCAGAATAAGTGGTATAGATTAGTCGAGGATTATTAAACTAAGAGTATTGGAACTCGTTGGAATTGAATCGGGTGATTTTGGAAGTTTTGGAGAGTTTTAGACAATGAGGGTTTTGAACACCGCAGAAGTTCGCTAGCACCTTCACTAGGCGAGCAGGTCGCGAGTGTTCACTGTAGCGAGCTAGTAGTAGCGAGTGGCCCCAGACTTGGACATAATGTAGTTGATCTTGTTCGCTGGTAGCGAGTGAGGTAGCGAATGATTCGCTAGGACCTCGCTGCAGCAAGTAGGTAATGAAGCCTTACAGTAGCTTCCGTTTGCCTTCGCGAGCTTGTTCGCTAGGCGAGCAAGCCAGCCAGCGTGACAGGGTTTTCATTTCTTTGTGATTCCATCCAATGTTGATTGTTTGGTTCGATCGTGTTCAATCTTGATCTGAAATGAGTAATTGTGTGCTATTATATATGTGTTGTGGTTAGCCGTATGACGTGAATCCTAGATTGTGAAATAGTGTAAAATGTGGCCTTTTGGCATATATAATGCATGAGAACATATTGTGAATATGTGTGCATTGCTTGAAATGTGGTAGTGGTATTGAATTGTGAATGCATAATAATTGTATGCGATTGTATGTGAAGAATGCATGAGAACATATTATGAATATGTGTGCATTGCTTGATAAATATGATGATGTTGAAAGTATGAATGCTTTGATATGATGTGTGAGTGTGCAATCATGTTATAATTCTTGAGTGATGAATTATTTGAGAATGCATGAGATTAAGATGCGAGAACGGTCTTAAGTGCATTTGGTTGTTGATTGCATACGCATTATTTAGTCAAGAGGCAATGCTTGCTAGTTGTGTGAAGACTAGTGACTTGTCCCAAACTTAGAAGAGTGGGTTCGAAAGCTTAGAGGATGGACTTTTGTTGTTATCGGTCTAGAGGATGGACCCAGTTTAAATGTAAAAACCGAAAAATGATAACAAGTGTTGGTACCACGTGGCATGAGTTGCATTGAGTTACATGGCATAAAGATAAATGTTGTGTGAATATATGCATATGTGTATGATATGTGAATTGATGAGAATTATGGAGGTGTGCATGATAAAATGATTGGTGATTATTCCATAATTGTTTATATATATGTATTGTGATATATATATTGTATGATGGTAATGAATTGTGGTGAGAAAATGTGGAATATGTGTATTCTATGTGTGTGTGTGTGTGTGTGTGTGTGTGTGTGTGTGTGTGTGTGTGTGTGTGTGTGTGTGTGTGTGTGTGTGTGTGTGTGTGTGTGTATAATTATATGCATTGATTATTATGATAATGTTTCTCACCCTTCTGCTGTTTTATAATGTTCTATGAGGCATTGCAGATTAGCTTTGATGGAAGTCTTTTGTGAAGTATAGCTTCATTCTTTTGGTCGGTTAAGCTCTGATATGTAGCACCAGGTAGTTAGAATTGTATAGCATTCTTTTGAGATACATTTGTATATGTATCTGATGACAAATGTTTATGTAAACATGAATGATTTGGTGACCCAAACTAGATGATATGTATTTATATGATTACATGTTTAAAGTGATTCAATGTTTAGATTTTCCGCTTTTAATTCTAAATATTGAGATGTGGGTGTAAGGATTAGGTTCCTCTATTGAAACTATCCCACTGTTGCATGTCTTTATCGAGCAGGTGTTGTGTGTTAATTTCGTGATGATGTGACATACCTCTTTTATACCATGTTTTATTTATACTCTGATGAAATTTGAATATGTGCTTAAATGTTTTATGTTTATTTGGGGGTGTTACATTAAGTGGTATCAGAGCAGGTCGGTCAGTTGGCCAAGTTGTTAACGTGTTTATTCCCTATATATATATATATATATATATATATATATATATATATATATATATATATATATATATATATATATATATATATATATATATATATATATATATATATATATATATATATATATATATATATATATATATATATATATATATATATATATATATATATATATATATATATATATATATATATATATATATATATATATATATATATATATATATATATATATATATATATATATATATATATATATATATATATATATATATATATATATATATATATATATATATATATATATATATATATATATATATCTGATTGTGTGTGTGACACTATCGATATTGTTGGTTCTTATGAGTTCTGTTGTTGGGATTCAAAATGATGGTCGCTGGTAGGAATGATGAAGCGATTGCTGAAGCTTTGACGAGGTTGGCTGGAGCGATTGGGCAGAATCCTCAAGCCAATGTGAATGTTGGAAATAATGTTGATGATGAGTTTCGTGCTTTGGGAAGGTTCCATAGGAACAATCCACCGATTTTCAAGGGAACCCATGAACCTGACAAAGCACAAGTATGGCTGAAAGCGATTGAGAAGATCTTTCGAGTTATGAACTGTTCAGATGCGCAGAGGGTGCAGTTTAGCACTCATATGCTCGAAGAGGAAGCTGAGGACTGGTGGGGTAATACTCGCCAAAGGTTTGAAGAGGATGAGGTTGTGGTTACTTGGGATGTTTTTAGAGAGGCATTTCTGGAGAAGTATTTTCCAGAAGATGTGCGTGGTAAGAAGGAAATTGAATTCCTTGAGCTGAAGCAGGGTAGCTCAACTGTAGCCGAGTATGCGGCAAGGTTTGAGGAATTGATTAAGTTTTGTCTTCATTACAACACTACTAATGCTGAGAAATCCAAGCGTCTCAAGTTTGTGAATGGTTTGAGGCCTGAAATCAAGCAAGTCGTTGGTTATCAGGAAATTAGGCGACTTTCTGAGTTGGTGAACAAAAGTAGATTGGTGAACAAAAGTAGAATTTATGATGAAGATAGTAGGGCTCGGTCTAGTCACTACAAGAGTTTAAATGATAAGAACGGAAAAGGCCAATTTATAGGGAAGTCGTATGTGACTCCTGCTGATAAGGGGAAACAGAAAGTTGGTTACGGCAAGAAGCCGAATGGGGGAGGAGCTTCCACTCCGGTAAGATGTTATAATTGCAGTGAAGCAGGACACCATGCTCCTGAGTGCAAAAGTGTGGAGCAGAAATGTTTCAAGTGTGGGAAGCCAGGCCACAAAGCTCTAGAGTGCAGAAGCGGTGCAAATGTGACTTGCTACAACTGTGGCGAGCAAGGGCACATTAGTACCAAGTGTGATAAGCCGAAGAAGACTTAAGGGATGTGATAAGCCGAAGAAGACTTAAGGGAATGGGAAAGTGTTTGCTCTATCAGGATCGGAGACTGCTAGTGAAGATCGTTTGATCCGAGGTACGTGCTTCATTAATGGTATACCTTTGATCGCTATAATTGATACTGGAGCTACACATTCTTTTATTTCTTTAGATTATGTTAAGAGATTAAATCTTGAGTTGTCTGTTATGAGTGGAGGTATAGTTATTGATACTCCTGCTATGGGTTCGGTAACTACCCCATATGTACGTTTGAATTGTCCGTTGAGTATTTTTGGTAAAAACTTTGGGGTTGATTTAGTGTGTCTTCACTTAGATCAACTTGATGTTATTCTTGGGATGAATTGGTTGGAATTCAATCATGTTTATATTAACTGTTTTAACAAAACGGTTATTTTTCCTGAACCTGATGATGAAGGAGACTTGTTTATACATGCTAAGCAAGTGAAGTAAGTAGTGCAAGATGGTGCGAGGGTATTTTTGTTGATGGCAACTTTGAGTATTGGTGAAGATGTAGCAATAGATGCTTTACCAATTGTCCGTGATTTTCCGGAAGTTTTTCCTGATGAGATAAAAGATTTACCGCCGGAATGAGAGATGGAGTTTGTGATCGATTTAATTCCTGGAACTAGTCTGATATCGATGGCTCCATATCGTATGTCTGCATTGGAATTGAAAGAGTTAGAGAGTCAACTTGAAGATCTACTTGAGAAGACGTTTATTCGTCCGAGTGTGTCACCGTGGGGTGCACCAGTGTTGTTGGTTAAGAAGAAAGAAGGTTCTATGAGACTCTTTGTGGATTACAGGCAGTTGAACAAGGTGACTATCAAGAATAAGTATCCACTTCCGAGGATTGATGATTTGATGGATCAGTTGGTTAATGTGAGTGTGTTCAGTAAGATAAATCTGATATCTGGGTATCATCAGATTCGTGTGAAGGCTGAGGATATTCAAAAGACTGCTTTTAGAACGAGGTATGGACATTATGAGTATTCTGTGATGTCATTTGGTGTGACTAATGCACCGGGTGTATTCATGGAGTACATGAACAGGATTTTCCATCCTTATTTGGACAAGTTTGTGGTGGTGTTCATTAATGATATTTTGATTTATTCGAAGAGTGAAGAAGAACATGTCGAACATCTGAAGATTGTGCTATCTGTGTTGAAAGAGAAGCAGTTATATGCTAAGCTATCTAAGTGTGAATTTTGGTTGAAGGAGGTGAGTTTCCTTGGTCATGTGATTTCGAGTAGAGGTATTGCAGTTGATCCGTTGAAGGTTGAAGCGGTATCGCAATGAGAGACTCTGAAATCAGTTTTTAAGATTAGAAGTTTTCTTGGTTTGGCGGGATATTATCGGAAATTCATTGAAGGATTTGCCAAGTTATCATTGCCATTGACACAATTGACTAGGAAAGGTCAAGCTTTTGTTTGGAATGCAAAGTGTGAAGGAAGTTTTCAAGAGCTTAAGAGAACATTGACGACCGCTCCTGTTTTGATTTTTCCGAATCCGGCAGAACCATTTGTTGTGTATTGTGATGCTTCTTTGATGGGTTTAGGAGGTGTATTGATGCAAAATAAACAAGTTGTAGCTTATGCTTCGAGGCAACTCAAAGTGCATGAGAAGAATTATCCGACGCATGACTTAGAGTTGGTCGCCGTTGTATTTGTGTTGAAGCTTTGGAGGCATTATTTATTTGGTTTGAGATTTGAGGTATTTAGTGATCATAAGAGTTTAAAGTATCTCTTTGATCAGAAAGAAATGAATGCAAGGCAGAGGAGATGGTTAGAACTTCTGAAAGATTTTGATTTTGGTTTGAATTACCATCCGGGTAAAGCGAATGTGGTGGCTGATGCATTGAGTAGGAAATCATTGCATATGTCGATGATGATGGTAAAGGAGTTGGAATTGATTGAACATTTTCGTGACTTGAGTTTGGTGTGTGAGAAGACTTCCTATGGAGTTAAGCTAGGTATGCTAAAGCTTACTAGTGGTATTCTTAACGAGATTCGAGAAGAATAGAAATCTGATTTGAGTTTAGTTGATCGGTTGACTTTGATTAATCAGGGTCAAGGTGGTGATTTTTGGATTAATGAAAATGGTATCATGAGATGTCGTGATAGAGTTTGTGTTCCTGATGTTGTTGAGCTGAAGAAGTGTATTCTTGAAGAAGGGCATCATAGTGGATTGAGTATTCATCCGGGTGCTACTAAGATGTATCAAGATTTGAGGAAAGTGTTTTGGTGGCCTCGTATAAAGAAGGATGTTGTCGAGTTTGTGTATTCTTGTTTGACTTGTCAGAAGTCAAAGATTGAGCATCAGAAACCGTCGGGTTTGATGCAACCGTTATTTATTCCTGAGTGGAAATGGGATAGCATTTCTATGGATTTTGTATCTGTTTTACCGAGGATGCCGAGTAATTTTGAAGCTATTTAGGTTATTGTGGATAGATTGACCAAATCTGCTCACTTTATTCCTATGCGAATGGATTACCCGTTGGAGAAATTGGCAAAGTTGTACATTGAAAGGATTATCAGTTTGCATGGTATTCCGTCTAGCATTGTGTTAGATAGAGATTTGAGGTTTACTTCGAGATTTTAGGAGAGTTTGCAGAGTGCTTTGGGTACGACGTTGCGTTTGAGTTCAGCTTATCATCCGCAGACCGATGGTCAGACTGAGAGAACGATTCAATCACTTGAGGATCTTTTGAAAGCTTGTGTATTGGAGAAGAGAGGAGCTTGGGATAACTACTTACCTTTGATTGAATTTACTTACAACAACAGTTTTCATTTGAGTATTGGTATGGCACCGTTTGAGGCATTATATGGTAGACGGTGTAGGACATCATTGTCTTGGTATGAATCTGGAGAGAGTTCTGTGGTTGGACCCGAGATAGTCCAGAAGACTACCAATAAGATTAAGATTATTCAAGAGAAGATGAAGATTTCTCAGAGTCGTCAAAAGAGTTATCATGACAAGAGGAGGAAAACACTTGAATTTCAGGAGGGGGATCATGTGTTTCTTCGAGTCACTCCGATGACTGGTGTTGGTAGGGCATTGAAGTCGCGTAAGTTGATGTCGTGTTTCATTGGTCCTTATCAGATTTTGCAGAAGATAGGAGAGGTAGCCTAGTGTTGCTTTACCACCATCGCTTGCTAATCTCCATGACGTGTTCCATGTATCTCAGTTGAGGAAATACATTACAGATCCGTCTCATGTAGTCTAAGTAGATGATGTGCAGGTGAGAGATAACCTGACTGTGGAGACATCACCTATGCGGATAGAGGATCGGGAGTTGAAGCAACTTCGAGGCAAAGAGATTGCTTTGGTGAAGGTCGCTTGGGGAGGACCGGCTGGTGAAAATGTGACTTGGGAACTTGAGAGTCAGATGAGAGAGTCTTATCCAGAGTTGTTTGAATCAGGTAACATTTTCGAGGACGAAAATTCCTAAAGTGGGGGAGGGTTGTAAAAGCCCAATTTCTATAAATTAATTATTTATATTGATTAATTGGGATTGTTTTAATTATTAATAGATGTTTGAGAGGAGAAATATAATGAAAGGAATTAGAATGGAAAGAATATAAGGAAAAGTGGAAAGAAAAGGAAAAGATAGAAACATAAGAGAAGAGAAAGAAGGGAGAAGAAGAGAAAAGAGAAGGAAGAAAGGGAAAAAGCTTGGAACCATCAAGAACAACTCCTAGCTTTCGATTTAATCAAGGTAAGGGTGTGAAATGTTGTTATTCTATCAATATTTATGATTATGTATGATTGGTTTGGATTGTTTGGATGTTTTTCTCCATTTTCCATTCTAGGGCATAAATGAGTTTAATCGGTAGAATCAAGTTTTTAACAGTTGGAATCCAGAATAAGTGGTATATATTAGTCGAGGATTGTTAGACTAAGAGTACTGGAACTCGTTGGAATTGAATCAGGTGATTTTGGGAGTTTTGGAGAGTTTTGGACAGTGAGGGTTTTGAACTTCGCAGAAGTTCGCTAGCACCTTCGCTAGGCGAGCAGGTCGCGAGTGTTTGCTGTAGCGAGCTAATAGTGAGTGGCCCCAGACTTGGACAGAATGTATTTGATCTTGTTTGCTGGTAGCGAGTGAGGTAGCGAAGGATTCGCTAGGACCTCGCTGCAGCGAGTAGGTAGCGAAGCCTTACAGTAGCTTCTATTTGCCTTCGCGAGCTTGTTCGCTAGGGACTCGCTAGGCGAGCAAGCCAGCGAGCGTGACAACATTTTCATTTCTTTGTGATTCCATCCAATGTTTATTGTTTGGTTCGATTGTGTTCAATCTTGATCTGAAATGAGTAATTGTGTATTGTTATATATGTGTTGTGGGTAGCTGTATGGCGTGAATCCTAGATTGTGAAATAGTGTGAAATGTGGCCTTTTGGCATATATAATGCATGAGAACATATTGTGAATATGTGTACATTGCTTGAAATGTGGTAGGGGTATTGAATTGTGAATGCATAATAATTGTATGCGATTGTATGTAAAGAATGCATGAAAATATATTATGAATATGTGTGCATTGCTTGACAAATATGATGATGTTGAAAGTATGAATGCTTTGATATGATGTGTGAGTGTGCAATCATGTTATAATTCTTGAGTGATGAATTATTTGAGAATGCATGAGATTAAGATGCGAGAACAATCTTAAGTGCATTTGGTTGTTGATTGCATACGCATCATTTAGTCAAGAGGCAATGCTTGCTAGTTTCGTGGAGACTAGTGACTTGTCCCAAACCTAGAAGAGTGGGTTTGAAAGCTTAGAGGACGGGATTTTGTTGTTATCGGTCTAGAGGGCGGACCCGGTTTAAATGTAAAAATCGAAAAATGATAACAAGTGTTGGTACCACGTGGCATGAGTTGCATTGAGTTACATGGCATAAAGATAAATGTTGTGTGAATATATGTATATGTGTATGAAATGTGAATTGATGAGAATTATGGAGGTGTGCATGATAATATGCTTGGTGATTATTCCATAATTGTTTATATATATATGTATTGTGATATATATGTTGTATGATGGTAATGAATTATGGTGAGAAAATGTGGAATATGTGTATTCTATGCTGGTGTGTGTGTGTGTGTGTGTGTGTATGTATATATATATATACATATATATATATATATATATATATATATATATATATATATATATATATATATATATATATATATATATATATATATATATATATATATATACATATATATATATATATATATATATATATATATATATATACATATATATATATATATATATACATATATATATATATATATATATATATGTATATATATATATATATATGTATATATACATATATATATGTATATATACATATATATGTATATATATACATATATATATATATGTATAGATATATATATATATATATATATATATATATATATATATATATATATATATATATATATATATATATATATATATATATACATATATATGTATATATACATATATATGTATATATATATATATATATATATATATATATATATATATATATATATATATATATATATATATATATATATATATATATATATATATATATATATATATATATATATATATATATATATATATATATATATATATATATATATATGCATTGATTATTATGATAATGTTTTTCACCCTTCTGTTGTTTTATAATGCTCTATGAGGCATTGCAGATTAACTTTGATGGAAGTGTTTTGTGAAGTATAGCTTCATTCTTTTGGTTGGTTAAGCTCTGATATGTAGCACCGGGTAGTTAGGATTGTATAGCATTCTTTTGAGATACATTTGTATATGTATCTGATGACAAATGTTTATGTAAACATGAATGATTTGGTGACCCAAACTGGATGATATGTATTGTTATGATTACATGTTTAAAGTGATTCAATGTTTAGATTTTTCGCTTTTAATTCTAAATATTGAGATGTGGGTTTAAGGATTAGGTTCCTCTGTTGAAACTACCCCACTGTTGCATGTCTTTATCGAGCAGGTGTTGTGTGTTAATTTCGTGATGATGTGACATACCTCTTTTATGCCATGTTTTATTTATACTCTGATGAAATTTGAATATGTGCTTAAATGTTTTATGTTTATTTGGGGTATAGAAGGGGGTGTTACAAGTTGTCTTACAAATATTAACCTGTGTGAATCCCAATTCATCGGTTTCTACACCAGTGTTATTGTCAATCCACTTGTACTTAAATAAAGGCACTTTAAAATAAACATAGTCAATCTCCAAAATATCCTCAATGACCCCAAAGTACACCCTAAATGCTAGTACATGATTGTTATCTTTGGAACTAGAAAAATACATGGATTTAGCCTCAACCATAACCCCATTATTTTGTATGGTGCTATGATCATCCTTTGATTTTGTATAGAATAAATATTTAGAAATGTTGTATGCACCCCAAGTAATTGCATTAAACTTAAGCATATGTGATAACCATTTACAAAGATTTGATGCACTACTCTCTTTAGAAATACTTTCAATAAACCAATTTATGAAAATTTTGTTATGCTCTATCAACAACCATTTTTAATTCATCCGAGAATTTTTCCTTTAAAAGACTTTTGTGAGTGGTCAAGTAAGGTTGAACTTCACTAAGTGTCGCACCTCGAAAAATCACGGAGACATTTCGGAGAAACGACCCTCGCGCAAAAGGCGCGGAAATGCGGTTCGACAGAGTCGCCACCGAACTTTATTTTTCCCGAATAAACGGGAGAGGAAAATATCGAGAAAACCTCTTAAAGCGAAGAGGGATAGGAACAGGGCTGTCGCAACCATGTTCCGGGTTCTGGAGTCGGTTACGTGAGGGGAAGGTATTAGCACCCCTCACGTCCATTGTACTCAACGGGAACCTCTTAAGGTATTTGTGGAGAGTGTTGTTTAGGTTTGGTTGTTTTCTTCTCGATGATAAAGATAGAATTGGTAGGTTAACAGGATAAAGACACTAAAGGGAGATGGGCCCTTGTGCCTACGTATGCTCATTCGGACGAGAATGAGAAATCAGAGCGTCGTAGTTCGACTACAAGAAAGGTTGGGAATGTGTGGACGGAATAATGGAGGAAGAAAGAAGTGTGCTCGCCAAGATCATCGCAATCTTGTACCTACGTATCTTATGTTCAAGAATGAATAAAGAATCAGAGCGTCCGTAGTTCGTGGTAACAACCACGAAAAGAAGACAGGGAAATGGGAGAAATGGGTAGAAGGTAGCTCGCCAAGATCATCGCAATCTTGTGCCTACGTATCTTACATTCGAACGAGAATGAAGAATCATAGCAGTCGTAGTTCGTGGTAACAACCACGAAAAGAAAACGGGGAAATGGGAGAAATGGGTAGAAGGTAGCTCGCCAAGATCATCGCAATCTTGTGCCTACGTATCTTACATTCGAATGAGAATGAAGAATCAGAGCAGTCGTAGTTCGTGGTAACAACCACGAAAAGAAGACGGGGAAATGGGAGAAATGGGTAGAAAGTAGCTCGCCAAGATCATCGCAATCTTGTGCCTACGTATCTTACATTCGAACGAGAATGAAGAATCAGAGCAGTCGTAGTTCGTAGTAACAACCACGAAAAGATGAAGTTTGAAATGGATTGAGAAACGAAAGAGTGACTGACAAGCAACCTAAGGGCATGCCTCAAAAGCTTGTCACTCAAGAATTCAAGGAATGCAAGATCCCAAGAACTCAATTCTTTCGGAAATTGGGTTGAAAAAAGTTGGAGATAAAGGATTGAATGTTTTGAAATCGAAAGAATGGACTAATAACAACTCAAGAGCGCGCCTCGAGAGTTACTCATTCGAATATTCAAAGAATGCTAGATTCTAAGAATATCCCTCTTTCGTAAGTTTTAAAAAAATGTTTGTAGAAAGATTGAAACGAAAACGGAATGCGAGGCAAACAAATGGTTGGTTTGAAGAAAGGGTTCGACGACGAGTCGAGGAATTGATTAGAATATAGAACCGAGTTAACAACGTGTCAAGGGCTAGAATGATGAGAAACGATATTAGTCCCTAAGGGTGCCCCTAATATCGAGACCAAAAGGAGTTGTGAAGTGTGTGCGAAATATCGACGGTTGCGAATGCGGACGAGCACTCGACTTATGAGAATGTTTGAAAATGTTTGAGTTTGAAAAAGTAGAAAGATTGAATAAATAATAAATCAAGGGCGTGCCTCGAGAATTATTTACTCGGAGATTCAAGGAATGCTAGATTCCAAGAACCTCCTTCTTTCGAAGTTTAAATCGAGGAGATATTTTGAAAATAATTTGGATTGAAATGAGGTATGAAAAGTGAGAATACGAGATAGGATTTTGAAAAGTATAGGAGAAATGACGATTATTTAGTAAATGAGATGTCGGTCCCACAACCAATTAATCGGGGTATCATTTGGATGCTAGATCCTAACAACACCTTTTTCAATTTGGAAAATGTTTGGATAAACAACGAAAATATCACACAGAATGCTAGATTCCTATGATATTTCTTTGTCCAAAATAGCGTACTAAAAGATGAAATGTCGAACAATATATTACTTAAGGCGTACGCCTCAATAACAATCGTCCAAAAACCCAAGAAGTGCTAGACTTCAAGAATTTAATTTGCTTTGAAAAAGTACTCGAGGTTTGAATTTAAATTTTAAACGTGTGCACTAGCAAAGTGGGCTAGTCTTCTAAGTGACCAACTAGAAATAATTGATCAAATAGGCGTCACTGTAAGAAAGCCCAGGATTAAGCTTTAAAATGTTGTGTATGGTGATCAAAGGTTAATGGATGGACTAAATCGAGAAATTTACTTTTTTTTAAAAATGTTTTGAAAGTGACCACAACTTAAGACGTGCACCTCAAGAGTGGTCCCTCGAGAATTCAAGGAAGGCGAGATCCAAGAATTCAATTGTTTTGAAAATTGTTTTAGGAAGATAGTTTAATTTGGTTAGGAAAAAAAGTTTTAATTTTCATATATAAAATTGATTAATCAATTATATAAAAAAAATTAGAGTAAAGTCAAAATTATGTATTTAGTTATCTAATTAGCATGAGATCCATTATCAATTAGTCTAATAGTACTTAAAACAATAATTCAAAGACAATAATATGATTAATCATTTAATTAACTATTGGATTCCAACAGACTATTCAAACCAAATGTCATGAACCGAAAAGCTACTACTCTGTTACTTTCAAACCGCAAAAACGATATTCGCGTGTGAATTCGTAAACTGATAGCTGTAACAATGCAACCATATTATAACTAATAATTTACACAAATCAACTCTTGAAAATAAAACAATTGAAATAATAAAATATACATAAATCAATTTCTAATAACAGTAGAAAGCAATTTAAACTAACATTATCATAGAAATTGATAGAAAAAACAAATGAGCTATAACTTGAGGATTTCAACAATTTTATTGCTTAAAAATTATTCACAACATTGCCTAGAAAATTAGATATATTAACATAAATTAATAACAATGCTCACTAATTGACAGTAACATCTAAAGCTTGTGAGATTGAAGTTAAGGCAAATTAGAGGTTAAAACTGCATCAAACAAAGTCACATAACAAGAATGCCATAATAAACATCTGCCTTCAAAAATTAACTGAACATGTTCAAAAGATAATGAAAAGAACTGCAATTCCACATAATCGTTCTATTTTAGAATCCAAATAAAACTGAATTTCGAGATATCCATGAGAAGTAGCAGTATTACATGATTGTTACATTGAGAATATGATATGGTGTTAGTAAAAGTCACAAATGCAACGAAATTATATACAAAAATTGAGCAGCAGTACACTGTGATGTTAAATACACACAAAACCATAGCAGTAAAACAATGAGACTACATCATAAACACAGAACTATTGCTACCAACAACACGCCAATAATATCAGAAAGAGATTCCATCATTGAAACAACCTTATAACCACAGAGGTGGCAAATGATCTATAATTTCGATAACAGCGGCAGCTATAATTCGAACCAAATCATTCAATTGAAACAAAAAAAACCAACTCGAACGCATCATAAAAATTACTAATACAACCGTAATAATTGAATTGTAACAGTTATAAATCGGAAAGAAAAAGAAAACCAACCGAAACGAGATGTAGTTGCATAATAGCACCAAGTTGGTTGTCCTGATATCCTCGTTGCTGACATTATTATTGCTGATGCGTGTTGTTGTGGATTCAAAACAAGGGAGCTCACCAGAACTGTCGTGTTGTTGTTGACTATATTGTTGCTGAACTTGTCAAATTGTTGAAGTTCTAAGCTATGAAATTCAATGTAACAAAAGCGACATTTACGAAACAAAACCGACGTCTAAACGTCATGGTCCTCAGCGGCTTCGTGAGGAGCACAAATGGAATCGAGAAGAGAAGCTGCAAGGTCGAAGTCAATGAAGTTTGTTGATTAAACAAAGTATTTTGCCGCTACGAGTTAGGGATGTCGCATCCTAGCTCGGAGCAGATACGATAGTGTACGAGGTTGGTGAGATTGAGCTCAGTTGTAACTCGTGAATAGTAATTCGAAGGTGTCAATATTTACGGCGAATCGCGGTGGCGAAAGATGATGGTCGATGTTACGTTACGGTGGTATTTTCCGGTGATGGTAATGAAAAGAAAAAGAGATTGTGGATTTCGCGGCGATGGAAACGGAAAGAGGAGTAGATTTCGGTGAGGATGGTGGGTTACAAGAGAATGGTGGTGAGGGATTTGAGGGTTTATGGAAAGGGGTGGTCACGACCGTTAGGTTTTATGATGATGATGATGAACAATCATGATGATGGTGGGTTTTCGTTGAGGTTAACGGCGGAAATGAAAGGTAGGAGAAGGCGATGGAGCTTGGTCGGAGTGATGATGGTGAATGAGCGATGGCGGCGGAAAGATGATTCTAGGGTTTGGGCGGCCGTTTTGAGGTTTTCAGAGAGATGAACAGTAACAAACCTTAGGGTTTTTCCTTTCACGCTGCAATTCTTTCTCATTATATTGAGTAACCTTCATGGGCCTAAGCGATGGGCTTGCCTCCCTCAATCCAAATTTTGATTCTAACTTCTTTCAATTTTTTTTCTAATTTTCTTTTCACTATCTTATTAGAAAATATTACTAAATATTAACAAAATATAATAATTAAATCTAAATTAATATTAACAACTATTTAATAAATATTAACGATAACTATTAAATAAATATTCAAATATATAAAACAAACTAAAATTTATAAAAATACAAAAAAATAATTACTAAAATGTTATTAGCAATACTCAAAAGAAAAAAGTTTAAGAAAATAATATTCACAAAATGTTCTTAGGCCACGTGTCACACCTTAATTGGTCAAAAAGATAAAGTTCTAAAAAATCAACCAATTTTGGGCGTACACGTTGTCTAAATAACAAGAAAATAAGCGGACAATGCACAAGTAAAAATAGAATGAAAAGAAACAAAAGTATTTACAAATGGGTAGGACAAATTTAGGGTATGACAGATGCCCCTATCTAATTGGCTTAAACCTAGGAAAATGAATTGCTGCAGCGTTCATTTTTCTGAGGTAGAAGTCAATTAGATATGAAGAAGACCTTGAATTTGTCCGAAAAGAAAAGAGATGTTCAGGTATTGAAAAGCTGGATGGGGTATATCTCTGAGCAAACTATGGACAAGTGGCAAAAGGTCATCACCACGTAAGGGTGATGAAACCCACACGGCTACTACCACCAAAAGGATGGTAAAGCAAAACACAATCGCATAATCTGACATTAATGACTATGACAGACCCCTCACCAAAAGGATGACAGAGCGAAACACAAATAAACTATCGCACAATCTATCATTAATGACTATGATAGACCCCTCACCAAAAGGATGACGGAGCAAAACACAAACAAACTATCGCACAATCTATCATTAATGACTATGATAGACCCCCCACCAAAAGAATGACGGAGCGAAACACAAACAAACTATCGCACAATCTATCATTAATGACTATGATAGACCCCCCACCAAAAGGATGACGGAGCGAAACACAAATAAACTATCGCACAATCTATCATTAATGACTATGATAGACCCCTCACCAAAAGGATGACGGAGCAAAACACAAACAAATTATCGCACAATCTATCATTAATGACTATGATAGACCCCCACCAAAAGGATGACGGAGCGAGACACAAACAAACTATCGCACAATCTATCATTAATGACTATGATAGACCCCCCACCAAAAGGATGAAGGAGCGAAATGCAAACAAACATCGCACAATCTATCATTAATGACTATGACAGACCCCCCACCAAAAGGATGACGGAGTGAAACACAAACAAACTATCGCACAATCTATCATTAATGACTATGATAGACCCCCCACCAAAAGGATGACGGAGCAAAACACAAACAAACTATCGCACAATCTATCATTAATGACTATGATAGACCCCCCCACCAAAAGGATGACGGAGCGAAACACAAATAAACTATCGCACAATCTATCATTAATGACTATGATAGACCCCTCACCAAAAGGATGACGGAGCGAAACACAAACAAACTATCACACAATCTATCATTAATGACTATGATAGACCCCCCACCAAAAGGATGACGGAGCGAGACACAAACAAACTATCGCACAATCTATCATTAATGACTATGATATACCCCCCACCAAAAGGATGACGGAGCGAAACACAAACAAACTATCGCACAATCTATCATTAATGACTATGACAGACCCCCCACCAAAAGGATGACGGAGCGAAACACAAATAAACTATCGCATAATCTATCATTAATGACTATGATAGACCCCTCACCAAAAGGATGACGGAGCGAAACACACACCGGCCACTACCACCAAAAGGATGATAGGACAAACACAAATTAAAGATTACCAACACCAAAAGGATACAGGCTAGGTTAAACTGACGAAGTTCGACTATCACCAAAAGGATGATAGTAAGAAAATTGACAACGGTCACGCTTGCTGGATACAATTTAATGGAGAACACCCAAGATGAAGATTGGATTGTAATGAATCAACGGGGTACGCCCACCGTTTTGCTTGGAGATCATAATTTTGTTGAAATGATTTCATGGTTACGCCCATAAACTCTGAAGGGGATGCCCCTGACTGGGCTGAATTTGTCTTAATGTCTTGTCTTGCTTAACAAAAGGCTGGACAACTTCATGAGGAACGCTCATGGTTTTGCTGAAGATGCCCCTGTTTGAGCTGAATCTTGCTTTGAATATCTCTGATTTTCGTGGTAGAAACCCACAATTGTAGAAGATTACCCTTGACTGGGCTGATGTTTGCTTTGAAGTTCTTGAAACTCATGGGAGAAACCCACATTCTTGCGGAGGATGCCCATGACTGGGCTGATGATGGTTTTGGAAATCTTCGAGATTGATCCTGGACCTTGACTTGCATATGCTAATGCTGGATGAAAATGATATTCTATAACGAATGGAAGTGCAAATGCAAATGCTGACGCGCAGAGATGCAAGAGCTGGGGAAGTATGATATGATTGGTATGCATATGATGCAGAATGCTTATGAGGAGAATGCAATGCGTATGATGCACATGATGCAGACGGGTAATTGGAAATGCAGGTGGAGATGCCAGCTTGGTGGTCTTTGGTAGTTGCCAATATGAATTGGACTTCGGGTGGTGGGAGGAATTGACTGCCTCGACACGCAGTTTGCTGAAGACGCCATGATTGGAGCAGAAGATGATGCTCTGGATGCCCCAAGTCTGGGTACTTGATGATTTTCTATGAACTTGATCCAGAGAAGGTTGCCACTCTGCTTGATAATCAGGATAATCTTGGTCTTGCCCCAGTCTGAACTCGTTAATGGTATGCCCCAGATTAACCAGCTATGAAGTTGAAACTGAACTTCGATGCTTGAGATGGCTTGCTCCTGCTCGAGCGGTTGAATGGTTTGCCCCAACCTGAACATGGTAATGGCCTGCCCCTGCTCGAGCTCTTGATTGATTTACCCTAACTTGTGGGTTTTTGAGGTAGCCTTGCTTCGTGACAGCCACTGGAAGTCAAGTTCTTCCTTGATTGCCCCTTGTTAGAGTGTCTTTGAATACCTAGCACTGATTTGCAAATAAAATTGTACATTCATAAATGGTAATATTAATGCAAAGTTTGATGCAAGATTTGAAAAAGTGTCTTTTATTGAAGTGTCGTGATAGTGAGACGAATGGACTGTTAACCCAAATGTAGTGCTAATTGGATTGGTGTGAAAGATATCGCAAGGATAATGACACCAATGTTGATGATTAGCAATCATGTGAGGAGTCAGGTTACGCAACCTTGCAATGTTATGCTTTCAAAATAAACCTCGCCTCAATTAGGTCTTTCGGGGGTTGTAACGTGGTCTGGTTCACGGTTTATGAAACAAAGGTATTAGGCTCAAAGTATGATTTGTACCCACCCCTTCTTCTTGATAATCTTCAGTCCTACATTCAGTTAATTTTGCACCTATCTTGACGGTGTAAGCTTGAAGGTTCAAGGTATGCTCGATGTGGCAGTCATCTTATTTTGGTTTTGATGGATGTTAGTGACCCTATTTGAATGACCACTGAATCTTATTTTGTTTTTTGTTGAGGGTTTGATGACCTCTTTTGTTTTTGTTTTTTTTTTATCCCTAATTTTTGCATGGATTGCCTTTGTTTGTCAAATCCATCGGGACTGCCTTGGTTTTGCCTAAGTCCCCTTTGAGGTGCTTGACTTAGCAGGCTTTTGATTTTTGATTTTGTTGGAAGATTGTGACTGCCATGTCATGGGTCTTTGATGAACAACCGTCTTTGGATTTTGCTCTGTTGATTCGAATGTGGGATTAGATTAACTGAACACTACCCTGCCCCAGGTTGAGTGTAAAAGGTTTGAATATCCGAATGAAACTGCTACTTCTAGGCTCGAAGTGGTTTACTAGGGATTAACTCCTTATATCTCCGGTATTTATGGGAATTGAAGCAATGCCTGTACATCATTGACGAGATTCGGTCTAAAAGCATACGGTTTGCAATTATGGGTATCTCGTTTTCATCATCCTCCCTCAAATCATGTTAAACAACAGCTGATAGAATGATGTGAATAAAATGTGTCGGTGATAAGTGAAAAATGAGTGAATACGACATAACTAATTCAAAACATGCATAATCAATACATTAATGAAAACCAAATACGAATGGAAATTGTTCAAAGCATACAGTACTTAAACAAACAAAGACAAAACATAAGGAAAGTGAAATATGAAATGGCATTATGACTGCCTTCTTCGGGTGAACTTGACTTGACTGGATTTGATGTTGGCACTAGTTGGCTGGTGGCATAGGGTTGTTGATGGTGCTGAGATACTTCCCATTAAAGGTGAGAGCTCCCTTGTCAACCATGTCTTGAATTTTGTGTTTGAAAGCCTTGTGTCGCTTCTGCGAAAGTAAGGTGCCGGCAAAACAGAAGAGTCGCCACCTTTCGTTATTTATCCCTCAGAGCGGGAAAGGAAACGATCGGAAAAACCTGACGAAAAGGTATAAGACAAGGTCATCGCAACCATTGTCTGGGTTCGAAAGTCGGTTACGCAAGGGGAAGATATTAGCACCCCTCACGTCCGTCGTACTCGACGGGATCCACGCTTGTTGTGTTTACTGGACGGGTTGGTTTTATCTATCTACCTATCAAGGCTGGCTTAAAAAGAAAAGGAAAATGACTCGGTAAAATGTCGCACTTTATGCCTACGTATTCTCATCAGAGAATGAGAAATCAGAGTCAATGTAGTTCGACCTACTACGGGTTACGGGAAAGGTGGCTCGCCAATACGTCAGTATTGTGCCTACGTACTCTCAACAAGTATGAGAGATCAGAGCTTACGTAGTTCGGGATAATACGGATTACAGGGATTCAGATTCATCTGTTTTATCGAGTAGGTTTAAACAGCAGTTCCAGCAGTTAGGGACAAAGCCTGTTTGCGGTGGCGCTGAAGTTTAACGACACTCTTTTCTTCAGAAAAGCTTCCTTTGAATTATGGGCCCACGGGGCAAAAAGGTTTGAATTTTGTTTTCTGTCTTTTACGGAAGAACTGTTTTTTATTGTGTTTGCAACTAGTATCGCACTAGAGACTATGACCTGAGAGTGAATGCGTCGTATGTCACCCGAAGGGTACCATACTAAACATCCAGACTGTTGAAAAGAAACTCTCCAACAATCCTTTCTCAGATAGCTTAAGGCTCATAACGTACGACGTCAGTTAACCTTTATTATTGTATCTTCATTTGTTTTGAGAAGAGAAGAGAAAACTCAACTATGGGGAGACTATCAAGTCCTAATGTTGTCATGCCAAGGATTCATCCTATGGTTGAAGTTTGAAACAGGGAACTCCTAGAAGTTATCATGCATAGGTTTCAACCTAAAGTTATATCATCACTTCCTTATCAAAGGAAGTGAGATTCCTAGGGGATCATGTCAATGATAAACAGAAACAGATAAAGCATCAGCTTAAACAGTAAACAGATATACAGTAAAATGCATGCAATGCAAGTGAGGGAGGAAATGTGTGTGTGGCATCAGCCTCCACAAGCTCATCTCAACCTCAAGCCAGATATGAATAACTGCAATCATACAGAAGAAATAAAATAAAGTGCTATCAAGCAAGATATCAGTGACTGCAATCATACAGAGGAAATAAAATGCTATCAAGCAAACACAAACCACATGGGCAAGGGAGTTGGGCTCTACCGAATACCCGCAAGCAAAGCCACACAGTAAAAATACAAGCAGAGGGAGCAACTCAACCTCTAGTGCAATCATGCTCCTAGCTTACATCAGTCTAGATATGAACTTATTCTAATGCATCAAGCAAATCAAACAAGCCACATCGATACAGAAGAGAAAACAGACAAGAAAGAAAAGCATATCAACCACTCCCACAGCTAAACCAACTTGACAGCAGTCCAGTCATCAGACTTCAATCACCCTTCAAGGCTATCATCTTCAATAGCAAGTATCAACTTGCTCCTCTAAGGTTTCAACCCATCAAACATAAGTATCAACTTATTCTCTCTTCCTCAAGCCTCAGCTTTACAGTAAATCCCACCTTCAGGCTTTACTCCTAACTACAAGTATCAACTTGATTCCCTCAGGATCTCAATGCATCAATGTAAGTGTCAACTTACCCTTTATTCCTCAAGCCTCAGCTCTTCACTCAATCTCAATTGAATCCTCTTCATAAGTATCGACTTGTTCATCTTGCTTCAGCTCTCTTTGCTTTACCAGTATCAACTTGGTCTTCTTCATCTACAAGCTTCAGCTTCTCAGAGTAATCTTCAATCACATGGAAGTATCATCTAACAAGGGAGAAAGATTCATCTATCAAGAGCAGAGTTTGGATGATTGGTAGCAGAGTGAAGACCAAAGGTCACCACTAAGCATCCTGTCATCAGAGAAAGGGACCCTCAAAGGTTCTACCAATTTGCAAAGAGCCACACATCCTACCAAAGGAGGGATGAGGCCTTTACAAGGGAACTTACATCATATGGAAGAATGGAATTGATCAACATATTCCATGTTTATGAAGGAAGAGAACTATCTAGAAGCTCTGCCTACAAAACCCTAATCTTAACCTAATCAAAACTACCCCGAAAGAAGGGAAGATCTTCAAATCCAAGCCTCTTCAAGCAATACAATGCATCTTCAACTTGCCTTCAACATCATCCAAGATCAAGAGAAACAAAACCCTAATCTAAGGGAACTAAAGATGTTAATCTAGTTGAGTTAGTGCCTTAGAATCATCTAAAACTAGCACCTAAACTAAAATCAATCAAAAATAGCAAACTATCTTATAAATTTCTACAAAAATTCCTAAGGGATCCTAATTCAATTAAGAATGTCTCATACAAAAACCAGGGACTAAATCATCTATTAAGTCCTAAAATTAAGTCCTAAATCCAAAGGTATCAATCATAAACCCTAAAAATGGAGCTTCTAAAGGTTTCAACCTAAACTACCACCTATGTTCATCACAAAAATGTGAGAAAATTCTATAGGGAGCATGCATATCTATGCTAACTACTCACAAAAACTCAGGATCAAAATCATCATCACATGATCACACAAAATTCCACAAAATCAAGTATCAAACATGACTATTTTAATATCAATTAAAATGTGAAAATTCCCATAAAATCAGAAAATGCATGAAATAATAATATTTTTTATCTAAAAAATACTAGACCCTATCATGAATCTAACGCAAAAATAATGGGATTAATTGGGTCATTTTTCCATTTTTTATGATTTTTTCAAGAACCATGAACAAAATGAAAAAATTAAAGAAAATCCAAGTAAAATAATAAATGCACGGTGCAGATAGAAATAGAAATCAGTTCAATTCATGGATTGGGCCATCAGGGGGGTGCAGGTATCAACCAATTCACTAAGCCCAAAATCAGCAACTAAATGAAACGATGCGTTTCATTAAAACTCAGACTCTTCACAAATTGAAATCCATTCGTGGCCATTGGATCTTCATCTGGTCAAAGGTCCCACCCTGATCCAAGGGCTCTGGGATCATCTTCAACCTTTTGAATCTCTGAACCTCGCGGGCAGCTCCGGCCACCACCGGTGGTGCTCCGGTCATCGTCCCCAACCCTAACTCTCTCCACAGGCCTCCATTCCAAGTGGTTTATACATGAAACTTGTCCCAAAAATCTCACAAGGAACTCACTCATACCATTAATTCAACCTAAATCCTCAAGATTCGCAAGAACCAACTCTCAACCGAAAATGGTAACATCCTTAATTGGTCACTAATTCTCAAATTAATGATCTGAAATCCTTCCTACACCATTCTACAATGCATATATCATCCTAATTCCTATTGATTCTAACTAAAACAAGCCAGAGATAAAAGGTTACCAACATGAAAAATTCGTGTGCACAAAAGTAGCAAGACCTCAAATCAAGCCTTCAAATGCTCCAGACTCCTTCAGTGAATCACTTCCAAGCTTCTGTATGCAATAGGACTGATTGAAATGGCCTCAATTCTTGATACCAACTCTGAGTTGCAGGTGGAAAAATCTGAGCTCAAGAACACCAATCAGCCACGAATTCCTCTTGATTATGATCTGGAATCAATCCCTAGCATCCATGGAAGAGGTTGCAATCAAGAAAATGGATGGAAAGTGAAGAAATTGGTGAAACCGAATTCAGTTGCAAGCAAGAATTCTCCAAACTCAATCTCTGCTCTCTCCTTCAATCATCACCAACCTTTGCTTTGGACCCTCTCTATCCAATATATAGAGTGTGTAGGGATGATCTAGAAAGCTCTAGATCCTTCCTAGGAGAAATTCAATCTCTCATGACATGAGAATTTCAACCATATGCCATGGTGTGCATAGTTCTGTTTGCAGCTTGAAATCAATCTCAATCCCTTCCAATTTCTCCCCTCATGACATTTTGGAAGTGTTTGGCTTGCAAGGGATCTTGATCATGCCCTGAATTTGAGTTTTGCACATGTTACTTATAATGTAAGTAACTACTTTTCAAAGCAAGTCCACAAATTAGACCTCAATTCAAAAATGTGGCTAAACCAATGTTCTTAAAATGCTTTTCAGAGTCAAAATGACCTATTACATGCCTTGGTTTGGATGTGTAGATCAAAAATATCAATTTCCAACTTTGGTTCATTTAACTTATACCCTCATTTTAGGTCATTTTTGCAACTTTGAGCTACAAGAAATTTCAACATCTCATGACCTCTTGACTAGCCTTAAAACATCATTTTGAACAAGTTTTATGTTGAACATTTTCCCATTTGAAGCTTGGAAATGGGAGTTATGGCCTTATGGTTGAAATGACCTATAATCTCCAAATGACCAAAATGCCCTTGACTTGTCAAAGCCATAACTTGAGTTCTACAAATCCTATCAAGGACTTCTAGTACTATCTAGAAAGCTAAGAGAATAAGGAACAACATTCATGTTGACCAAAAGTTCATAGGAATCATCCTTCTAGGGCAAACGTTTCATGCAAGTTGGGCAACTTTCAAGCCCCCAAATTCACATACCTCAGATGACCTGTAACTTGTCAAAGCCATAACTTGAGTTCTACAAATCCTATCAAGGACTTCTAGCACTCAAATTAAAGATAAGATCATGCTCTACAACAATCATGTTGGGGGTAAGATGAGATGACAATCATATCTTGAGCTAAACTGCCTTGAAGATAGGGGTCAAACTAGGGGATTTTACACTGTCAAGCCTTAGAAAACCTAGCCTGAAACTTCTTAAACTCTTCAATCATGATGAGTTAACCTTGGAATCATCCTTATGACATCTCAATGTATCAATACATGATCACATGGCTCTTGGATTAGGTCTCAACCTTCTCCAAATCATCAGTTGACTTAGGGTTGACCCAGTCAAACCCTAACTACACCACTCATGGCTGAGCCTTCTTAATCTTGCACAATGACCTGTCTAGGCCTCAAAGTGATCTTCAACACTTCTCATGAGATATCTCAAGACCTCAAGTCCATCTTCATGGCTTCAGAATCATCTGATGTTCCCATAACTCTCAAGTTAGGAGACACACCCTCTTGGTTTCAACCACCCTCTTTGAGGATCTTTTAACTTTCTCTGACAAGGATATCAACCCTTGAACACTTGAATAACCTTCTTAGCTAGCCTCAAAGTCTTGCATAGCCCTTGATTGGTACTCATACCTCTTGATCTCCTGCATACATGTCAATGAAATGCAAATGATAATGCTAATGTGAATGAAATGAAACATAAGCTAGGCAAAGAAAAGTTGGGCAAATTTTGGGGTGCAACAGCTGCCCCTATTCAAACGGCTTGGACCTGACTGGGTGAGAAGCGAACGGCTCTCAACTAATCAAGGTACAAGACGTTTGAATACCAACAAACCCGGAAATTTGCCAACTGCATAAGTACACGATACTCTGATCGGAACAAATCTTTGGAAACTGAAATAATAGTTGCACGACAACTAGTTGGGGAATTGGTCACACGGTAACCGGTGATACAGGTTTGATCATGCCGTCAGGCATCAAGATTTCTCAGGACTCATCGGATCAACAATCAAGTTAGTCATGCCCTCGGGCATTCAAAGAAATTTTTTGGGCGTCAGCCGAACTTCGTCACTAAGTCGGGAATAGAATTCCCAGTCAATCATGAACCAAATAGGGATATCAAAACTTCTACCATCAGGGCACTCCGCATCAGCTGAGAGAACTGCTTCGTCAATACGGTTGGACTTCAATCATCAAGTCTTCAAGGGAAGTTTTAACTTCGTTGTTCAGAAACCTGCTGGGGACGACACATCTCCACTTGGGATTCTGGAGAACTATCAAGTAACTCTGCTTCGGGGATTTATAAATCATTCCGGGTAAATCATCTCTCTGCTGAGGACTTCAAGAATCATCTTGGACAAATAGCTCCACTGGGGACTTCAAGAATCATCTTGAACCCATAACTCTGCTGAAGATTTCAGGAATCATCCGGAGCAATCACTCTACTGGGGACTTCAAAAAGCATCTTGAGCAACCCTCTCTGGTGACTTCACAGGGGATTTTAAGAATCATCTTAAACGAGCGCCTTCGCTGGAGAATTCAAGAATCATCTTGGGAAAACGTCTTTCGCTGGGGGATTCAAGAATCGTCTTGAGCAAGTGACTCTGCGGAGGAACACCTGCAAAACAAGAACAGTAACGACCTAGCTCATGTTTCGTATGCATATGCTTTGACAATGGCGCAATGCTCCACACAGTGGAAATGCTACGCGTTCTTTGGGTAAATGCTATGCAATCATGCAAAATGCTGCAACCCCATCAGCAAAATAAATGCTGAAGGGAGAATCTTCCTGTCAAGGAGAAAGGACCACTCTGGTGGAGGAAGGACTCATCCTGCCAAGGAGAAGAAGTCACGCCAATCTCAATTGGACTCCGCCTGGGGAAACGAACTTCAGTCAACTGTTGCAGGGGAACGAAGCTCTACGAGAACCTGGACCTGCTGAGGAAGACGATGTCAATCGCAGAAATAAACTGCACGGCCTTCACAGCCAAAGCTTTCCTGGGGTTAACGACTCCGGTGGGGAAATACAGCATCAACTATTCAACACTCTACTGGGGAAAACCAATCATGGCCCAAACGACTTCCAAGGACTCGGCTCTCTTGGGGATCTGCAAACTCGACTGGGGGAGAAGGAATCCTCCTGCTTACCGGGGGGAGTACGACTCTGTGGGGAATCTCAATTCCGATGAAGACTTCAGTCTGAACTATCGAGTGCTGCACACTTCAGACTCAGCTGGGGATATGACGTCCCTTCAGGATACATCTGATTGGGGAGAGAATCTTCTCTGCCTGGGGAGACATATCAATGCCTTACGATCTCATGTTCGAACTCTGTGGGGAGAGGCTGTTGAATTTTGCTGGAGAAGAAGGAATCATCCTGCTTGGGGATGCGTACGACGTACTACCTGGTATATGCTACACCTGCAACAACACAAACAAACAGACAAGATACCCTTCTCAAAGGGACCTATCAAGGTTATCATCTTGTGACAATGTTCAAGTAATTCATTGTTTCAACAATCAGTGGCCTAGGCCAGTAAGTTTATGTATGCGCATTTTATCAAAAACATCGGCGTTCTTTTTTGCAAACAAAACAGATAAATGCTAAATAGACAAACAGAATTGCTGAATAGTATACATTTTATTGATAACGAACCCCTAAATGGGTAAAAATGTTTTACAACATATGCAAGCTCCTGGAATGAGGAAGCTGCGCAAATATAAAAACATAAATATACATCAGTATATACACATGTCGGCAATGAGGCGTAGACGAACACCATGAGTTGATCCCTCTATGACCCACTCGACTTCGATACTTCTTCGACACTTCAGCTTCAGAAGAGATTGATTCAGATAAACGGCCCTCAGGTCTTCCAAACCACTAAACAAATACAGTCCACACGCGGAACGCAGTCATTTGCTTTTCTAAATCCCTAACTTTTGCCTGAATCGCCCTTTCGGGTTTTCGATTCACCGGGATGCCCTTTTTTGCCACGGTCGCCCTTCCGGGTTTTCTACTTTGCGGGTGTACATTCTTTATATCCCTAATTTTTGCCCGAACCTTTTTCCCTTTTTTATGGTTCGCCGGGATGCCCCTTTTTGCCTGGATCTTCTTTTTCTTTCCAGCGGGTCATTTTTTAAGCAAAGTATTTTTTAACTGCGTCCGCGTTCACCGGGGATGCAAAATCTTCGCCATACATCGTGGATAACAACAAGGCTCCTTCCGAAAAGACCTTGCTAACGACGTACGAACCTTCGTAATTAGGAGTCCACTTGCCCCGGTGATCGGAGTGTGGAGGAAGAATCTTCTTCAGGATGAGATCACCCGTCTAAAAGCTTCTAGGACGCACCTTCTTATCATACACTTTCTTCATTCAGCTTTGGTACAGACGACCATATGCAATCGATGTTAACCTCTTCTCGTCCATCAGGCTGAGTTGGTTTAGTCGGTTCTTAATCCACTCTGCCTCGTCGAGTTTCACGTCAACCAAAACTCGCAAAGAAGGGATCTCCACTTCTAACGGTAGGACAACTTCCATACCGTACACTAAGGAGAAAGGAGTTGCCCCGGTTGATGTACGTACCGTTGTACGATAACTGTGCAGTGAAAATGGTAGCATCTCGTGCCAATCTTTGTAGGTCACAACCATCTTCTGAACAATCTTCTTAATGTTCTTATTGTCCGCTTCAACAGCGCCATTCATCTTCGGCCGGTAAGGAGATGAGTTGTGGTGTTCAATCTTGAAACTCTGGCATAGCTCCTTCATCATCTTGTTATTCAGATTCGAACCATTATCAGTAATGATCTGCTCGGGAATTCCGTAATGACAGATGATGTCCCTCTTTATGAATTTAGCCACCACCTGCCTGGTCACATTAGCATATGAGGCTGCCTCCACCCACTTGGTGAAGTAGTCGATAACTACTAGAATGAAACAATGGCCGTTAGATGCAGTGGGCTCAATCTTGCCTATCATGTCGATGCCCCACATGGAGAACGACCACAGGGAGGACATGACATTTAACGGGCACGGCGGCACATGAATCTTATCAGCATAAATCTGGCATTTATGACATCTCTTCGCGAATTTAAAGCAATCTGATTCCATCGTCAGCCAGTAATATCCTGCTCTCAGGATCTTTCTTGTCATAGCATGCCCGCCGGCGTGCGTACCAAATGTGCCTTCATGGACTTCTTCCATGAGCATACTCGCTTCTTTCTCATCTACACATCTGAGTAGCACGAGATCGTGGTTTCTTTTATACAAAACTCCATCAGGATTGAGATAAAAATTTCTAGACAGCCTCCTCAGAGTCTTCTTATCCTGGGTTGACGCTCCCGCAGGATACTCCTTAGTCATAAGGAAAGTCTGGATGTTATGGAACCATGGCTTGCCGTCGGAGGCTTCCTCGATTACAAAGAAAAATGCAGGTCTATCAAGACGAGAAAGGACAATTCTTGGAGCTTCATTCCAAAAATTGACTTTATACATCGAAGCCAACGTGGCTAAGGCATCAGCCATCTGATTTTCCGCTCTGGGCACATGATGGAGTTCCACTCGATCGAAGAACGGAAGTAGCCTTCTGGCATAGTTCATGTACGACACCAAATTCGATTGACGAGTCTCCCACTCCCCTTTAATCTGGTTAATCACAAGCGATGAGTCACCATATACGTCCAGGTTCTTGATTCTCAAATCAATTGCTTCTTCTAGACCCATGATGCATGCTTCGTACTCCGCTTCATTATTGGTGACTGGAAACGTCAGTCTCGCAGTGAACGGGATGTGGGATCCGTGGGGAGTCGTGATGATCGCCCCAATGCCACTTCCATAAGAATTAACCGCCCCGTCAAATATCAATTTCCACTGGGATTTCCTATCTGGACCCTCGTCGGGCAACGGTTCATCGCAATCCTTCGCTTTGAGAAACATGATATCCTCATCAGGGAATTCAAATTTCATCGGCTGATAATCCTCGATCGGCTGTTCGGCCAGGTATTCAGACAATACGCTTCCCTTAATGGCCTTCTGGGAAACATACTGAATGTCATATTCCGTCAACACCATTTGCCATCTGGCAATCCTTCCCGAAAGCGCTTGTTTCTTGAAGACGTACTTGATCGGATCCATCTTCGAAATTAGCATGGTCGTGTGATTGAGCATGTACTGTCGTAAACGTTTGGCAACCCAAGCTAGTGCACAACACATTTTCTCCAGCATTGAGTAACGCGATTCACAGTCTGTGAACTTTTTACTCAAGTAGTAAATGGCATGCTCCTTTCTGCCCGTCTCGTCGTGCTGACCGAGAACACACCCCATACTATTCTCAAGAACTGTCAAGTACATGATTAAGGGTCTTCCGGCCACTGTGGGTATCAAGATCGGAGGTTCCTGCAAATACTATTTTATCTTATCAAATGCCTTCTGGCAATCCTCGTTCCAGATAATCGCCTGATCTTTCTTCAGCAGTTTGAACATCGGTTCACACGTGACCGTGAGCTGAAAAATAAACCTTGCAATGTAGTTTATTCTGCCCAGGAAACCACGAACTTCTTTTTCAGTTTTTGGCACTGGCATTTCTTGTATCGCTTTTATTTTCGCAGGATCAACCTCAATGCCTCTTTTGCTCACGATAAACCCCAGTAATTTTCCAGACCGTACTCCGAAAGTACATTTGCTAGGATTCAGCCTCAACCTGAACTTCCTAAGCCTCTCAAAAAGCTTCAGCAAATTGACCAGATGTCCCTCCTCCGTTTGGGACTTCGCAATCATGTCATCAACATAGACCTCAATCTCATGATGAATCATATCATGAAACAAAGTAACCATTGCTCGCTGGTAAGTGGCCCCTGCGTTCTTCAGACCGAAAGGCATTACCTTGTAGCAAAACGTTCCCCAAGGAGTAATAAACGTAGTTTTCTCCATGTCCTCCGGCACCATCTTGATCTGATTGTAGCCAGAGAAGCCATCCATGAATGAAAATACGGAGAACTGGGTTGTATTGTCGACCAACACATCGATATGAGGCAGCGGGAAATCATCTTTAGGGCTGGCCCTATTCAAATCCCGATAATCGATGCACATTCGCATCTTACCGTCCTTCTTCGGTACGGGCACTATGTTGGCGACCCACGGAGGGTAAGTAGTGACCGCTAAAAAGCCAACATCAAGCTGCTTTTGCACTTCTTCTTTGATCTTAACGGCCATATCTGGTCGTGTCCTCCTAAGCTTCTGCTTAACAGGAGGACAATCTTCTCGCAGCGGCAAGTGGTGGACCACGATGTCAGTGTCAAGTCCGGGTATATCTTCGTATGACCAAGCAAAGACGTCACTATACTCTCTCAGCATCTCGACCAATCTCTTCTTGACATCGCTCTGCAATGCAGCCCCTATCCTGACGTTCCTGACCAGTTCTTCAGAACCCAGATTCACAATCTCGATCTCTTCTTCGTGAGGCAGAATAACTTTCTCTTCTTGTTTCAACAAGCGGGCCAACTCTTCGGGAAGGTCTTCGTCTTCATCAATCTCTTCTTCGGCTTGATAGATCGGGCAATCAAAGTCGAAGTGAGTCGTAGAAGGTCCAGAGTCGATGTCATCTGCTATGTGGATCCTGCAATAACAAGGGTTAAGCTTAAAACAAGGATATGCAGGTTAGCACAAACCCCGTTGCCATTTTATTGTTTTTCAAAACAAATATAAAACAGGAATAACAGAGATCACAATATTTGAATACAAAGAAAAACGCCTTTTGATTTATTGATAAAATGCATGTACATAATCAAACAAGGCCTTGACAATAAAACCACTATGCCCCGGGTAGGACATAGGGTTGTACAATGATTGGAAAAAGTAAATCATTACTCTTTGCTTGTCATCTGGATGATATCCTTGATGGACCAGTTGTTGAGGCTCTCGCCTGGCTTGCTTGGCTGGATCCAAGAGTCTAAGTCATAGTCGCTATCTCCGCTGTCTTCAGACACTGCGTGGACGCTTTCAAATATCACCCCGCCACTGGTAAACTGGATCGGTCCTTTACCTCGTGATGCACTGCTGGAAGAGGAGGCTTCAGCTCCAGGAGAATATCCCAACCCAAACTTGTCTTGCTTGTTAGGTATCTCTAAAATTCGTCCCCAGCCTGGGGTAGATCCGGCTTGAACAACGGCCCGGGCTTCCTTGAAGGAGGAGATAGTCATCTTTGGCTTCTCAGTGATCGCAGGAGTTACGTCCTTGACTTTAACAGCTTCGAACGCTTGGCATAGGGTTTCGTGGATTTCCTCATCCATCTCAACATATTTGAAGGATGACAAATGGCTCACTGTCGCTTGCGCGAAAATAAGGTGCCGGCATGACAGAAGAGTCGCCACCTTTCGTTATTTATCCCTCAGAGCGGGAAAGGAAACGATCGGAAAAACCTGACGAATAAGGGTAAGACAAGGTCGTCGCAACCATTGTCTGGGTTCGGGAGTCGGTTACGCAAAGGGAAGGTATTAGCACCCCTCACGTCCGTCGTACTCGACGGGATCCTCGCTTGTTTGTTTACTTGGACGGGTTGGTTATAATCTATCTACCTATCAAGGCTGGCTGAAAAAGAAAAGAAAAATGACTCGGCAAAGCATCGCGCTTTATGCCTACGTATTCTCATCAGAGAATGAGAAATCAGAGTCAACGTAGTTCGGCTAACTACGGGGGAAGATGGGGAAGGTTGCTCGCTAGGATATCGCATCCTATGCCTACGTACTTTCATCTGGTATGAAAGATCAGAGCAAACGTAGTTCGGGAAACTACGGGTTATCTCCTAAAAGAAGTGTATTTTATTATGTTTGCAATTTCAACCGCACTAGAGACTATGACCTGAGAGTGAATGCGTCGCATGTCACCCAAAGGGTACCATACTAAACATCCAGACTGTGGAAAAGAAACTCTCCCACAATCCTTTCTCAGATAACTTAAGGCTCGTAACGTACGAAAGAAATCATTCATGATTACTGTATCTTAAACTGTTTCGAGATGAGAAGAGAACAGGTCCAACTAGGAGGGAGACTATCAAGTCCTACTGTTATCATGCCATGGATTCATCCTATGGTTGAGGTTTGAACAGGGAACTCCTAGATGTTGTCATGCATAGGTTTCAACCTAAAAGTCTATCATCAAATCCTCATCAGAGGAAATGAGAGTCCTAAGGGATCATGTCAATGATACACCAAAACAGACAAAAGCATCAGCTTTAACAGTAAAATGCATGCAATGCAAGTGAGGGAGGAAATGTGTGTGGGGCTTCAGCCTCCACAAGCTCGTCTCGACCTCAAGCCAGTCATGAAATAATAGTAATCATACTGAAAAATAAACAACATGCTATCAAGCAAAGACAGTAAACTGTAATCATACAGACAGAAAATGAAATCATGCTATCAAGCAAGGTAAACACATGGGCAAGGGAGCTGGGCTCTACCAAATACCCGCAAGCAAAGCCAAGCAATAACAATACAATCAGATGCACTCATGCTCTTAGACTGAACTTATTCTAAATGTGCTTAGTCTAATGCAGCAGACAAATCAGACAAAACACACAATACATCAAAGAAAACAGAAGAAAGCCTCAGCTCCTCCAGCAGCAACCCAGTCTTCAGACTTCAGAGATCACTTGCTTTCCAGGTATCAACCCTACAACATGAGTATCAACTCATCTTCTCCCTTGAGCTTCAGCTCCTTTGATCAGCTCTACCTTCAGGCTTCACTATCTTCAGGGATCTTCAGGCATCAATTTGATCTTCACAGAGTCTTCAGACTTCAATAATCTTCAAGGAATCATCCTCTTCAAGGCCTCAGCTTCTATCTTCAATGGCTCCAATGCTCCAGCAAACAAGATTCAGTCAACAAGATGAGGTGGGGATGTTACAGTGCTCACTGACTTCCAAAGGATGCCATTGAGGACTTAACATCAAAGGAAAGGCTCTCTCAAAGTTCTACCTTATGGAGCAAGGTCACTAATCCCTCCAAAGGAGAGAGGTGAATACCCTTAAGGGACTCTGTGTCATAGAGAAGAAAGGAGGTGAACAAAGCACTCCTTGGTTATTGAACAAAGTATTCTATCTAGGGCTCTGCCTATGCACCTATAAACCTATAAATAAAACAACAAAAGCTATGCTAAACTCCTCTGCAAGGTCTTCAAAGCTTCCCTGATGATCCACAAGGTCTTCAACTCAATCCCCAAATCTCACACACTCAAAAGAGAAGGAAAAGAAAACACAACAATACAACTTATGCCTTTAAGCAACACACATACTATCCATACATTCAAAAATCAATGAAAAATACTAAAACACCATGCAATATTCTAGTAAAATTCTAGGGGATTCTATACATACTTACCCTTAACCCATATATTCCCCATACACTAATTTGGCCTATAAACCCCAAAACAAATTTGTTCAAGTCTACCTACACAACCTAAAACCCTAATTAGAGCACCTAAATGTCCAACAATCAAACTACATCAAATTTTAATCTACAAATCAAGAGATAAATCCTACATGAAACTAGGGTTCAATATCTAACTATGCCAAAAAGAATGGCTCAAAAATCCTAAGGGAAAGTCCTAAAACAATTCATAGCAAATGAGATACCAACTAAAAGAAAATAAATGCCCTATTTAAAAGAAAATATCACCAAAAATTCTATATTAAAAATAAAATCCTATTTTTATTTTTATAATTTTCTACACATTATTATCTAAACATAGAAAAAATAAAGAACAAAAAATCATTATTTTTCATTTACTTATGAATTTTTAAAGGTGGCAAAAATATTAAAAGAATTAAAAATAAGAGAAAACAATATAAAAGGGAGGGGGTGGAAATAGGAACACGCGCTAGTTCATTTTCTAATGGGCCTGATCATGGTGGGGTGCGAATAGAACACGGGTAAGTCCACACGCCCTTCATTAAACCGAACGACGTAGTTTGGCTTTGAATTTTTTCCTCTGTTTCTGAGTTTAATTCTCAACCGTGCGATGAGGTCTTCAGTCAACAATTGCTAGCCTGATCCAACGGTGCACACGCGTCTTCAACCTTAAGACAAGAAGCTAGGGTTTGGAACCTCCATGGAAGCCATGCACGTATACACTTCAAGCTCTCTGTTCTCTCTCCACAAGCCATAATTCATCACGATGTAAACATCAAAATCATTCAGAATCTCTCCCTCTACAAGACTGTGGCCATAGTATGTTTTAAAACTCAATGCAACTCTCAATCCGATCGTGACAAGTCCTTGGTTCACTTGAAATGCACTGCAACTTATCATCATAATTCCTGCTCCAACCTATACTAATCTAACCCACACGTTATGGTGATCATTCTAAACTACAAAACTAAGTTCATCATGCACTAACCTACGAGTTTCAGATCCAAACAGTTTTAACACCCTGCTATGAATTATCACCAATCTGCACTAAACTAACCAGAAATGTTCCTCTATCATTCTACATCACATCTAAACTAACAACCTAATGTAAAACTATCTAAATCAAGCTAATGAAAGTAATTTGCACCTGGAGCAAAATCTTGGAGATGTTGATGAAACTCGTGGATCTGATGCTTTGGATGCTTGGATCTGGATCTACTATTGCTACACTCAATTCTGTTTGCAAAACTTTGACGAATCTTGCCTTGAATCTTGAGATCCACTTGAACTTGCAACTTGTATCTTGATGAAGAAAGTGCACGAAATTGAATCAATTGCAATCAGAACTTGGTTGAATTCTACTCCATGATGATGGTTGAATATGGTGAAATCAATATTGATGATGATTGATGAAGGTTTTGGGAAATTGGGATGAAATTGCAATGAGAGAGAAATGAGAGAATTTTGTGAAGTGTTTGCCAAAAAATGAGAATCCAACCCTTGCTCAATTTTCATTTCATGATTATATAGCACTCAATGGAAGTTTCCAGGACAATCTTGCACTTTCCCTTGCATTCCAAGCTTGATCCAATTTTGTTATGTTTCTTTAATCATAAGTAACCTTAAGTAACTTTTATTTTTTTCCACTAAACTCAAAAATGTGCTTGAACCATTGTCTTTAGAATGGTTTTTCCAATCAAAATGATATATTGGATGACCTATTTTGGATTTCTAGATCCTCCAAACCAATTTCCAATTTCAACTTTTTAAACTTATAAGCCATTTTTAGTTCATTTTTGACCAATCATGCAAATCCATGCTATGAGCTTTTCCAACAATTCATGACCTTCTTTCTAGACTTAAAATCACATTTTGAACAACTTTCATGTTTTGAGTTTTTCCATTTGAGGCTTGGAACTAGGAGATATGGCCTTTGCTTAAAAATGACCTATAACTGACAAATGACCAAAATACCCCTGTCTTGTTCAAACCATAAGTTGAGTTCCACAAATCCTATCAAGGACTTATACTACTCAAATTAAAGCTAAGAAGATGCCCTCCAACAATTATGTTGGCCAAGAAATCATAGGAACCATCCTACTAGGGCAAACGTTGTCTGCAAGTTGGGTGACTTTCAAGGACCCAGATTCACACACCTCAGTTGACCTGTAATTTGTCAAAACCATAACTTGAGCTCTGTAACTCCTATCAAGGACTGCCACCACTCAAATTAAAGCTAAGAACAAGCTCTACAACATTCATGTTGTGGGGAAGATGAGATATCAATCACATCTAGAGCTAAAACTGCCTGGAATATAGGGATCAAATTAGGGTTTTTCCACTGACAATCCTCAGAAACCCTAACTCAAAACTTCTCCAACTCCTCAATTATGATGAGTTGGCCTAGGAATCATCTTTATAACATATCCATACATCATTCCATGATCTCATGGCCCTTGGATTAGGTCTCAACCTTCTCCAAATTTTCAGTTAATCTAGGGTTGACTCAGTCAAAACCCTAATTCTACCATTCATGGTTGAATCTTCTGAACTCTTGCATAGTGACTTCTCTGGGCTTCATGATGGCTATCAAGATATCTCATAGGCTTTCTCAAAACATCAAGTTCATTCTCAAAGTCTCAGAATCATCTGAGGGGCACCCACAACTCTCAAGCTATGAAGCACACAACCCTGGTCCCAACCAATTCCTCTGAAGATCTCTTGAACTGTCTGATGAAGGTATCAACTTTCAAACACTAGATGGATAAATAATTGTTGGTCAAATTTTGGGGTGCAACAGCTGCCCCTATTCAAACGGCTTGAACCTAACTGGGTGAGAAGCGACCGGCTCTCAACCAATCAAGGTGCGAGACGATTGAATACCGGTAAACCCGAAAATTTGCCAACTGCACGAGCACACGATACTCTGCGGGGAACAAATCTTCAAATACTGCAACACTAGCTGCACGGCTACTAGCTGGAGAAATATCGACCTGACATCGCCGTCAGTTATCCACATTAATTCCTTCTAATCATTGCCTTCAGACAACCACAACACCCAACATCGCCGCTGGAAGACTAAATCACCTGACATTATCATCAAACAAGATTCTGAGGAACGCCCAACATCGCCGCTAGAACACCAAATCATCTGACATCACCGTCAAGAACAACCATAACTCTGGGAAACAAGCGCCCAACATCGCCGCCGGAGACCTAAACCTGAATCACCAAAATATCCAACATCGCCGCTGGAGAAAATACAAAAATGAACAAAATACCCCGCATCGCCGCTGGAGAAAATACATCTCTGAACAAAGTACCCCGCGTCGCCGCTGGAGAACTGCATCTGACAGAATACCCCGCATCGTCGCTGGAGAACTAAAGGATCTGCATCACCTAACATCGCCGTCAGAAGACTGGATCAACTTGACATGCCCAACATCGCCGTTGGAAAACTGAATCTGACATCGCCGTCGGAAACAAACATCCTCTTAGAGACACTCGACATCGCCGTCGCACAAACATCATCTTTACTGGGGATTTAAAGAGTCTGACCTCGCCGTCAACCAAACATTCAACCTCGCCGTCGAATCTAAATGTTCAACCTCGCCGCCGAACAAACATCCAACCTCGCCGCTGGACAAATGATGATCTGACCTTGCCGTCAAATCCAAACGTTCAACCTCGCCGTCGAACAAACATCCAACCTCGCCGTCGGACAAATGATGATCTGACCTCGCCGTCCAATCAAAACGTTCAACCTCGCCGTCGAACGAACATCCAACCTCGCCGCTGGACAAAATATAATCTGAACAAATCTAACCTGGGGTTCACCCCTGGTAAATGGAACAAGAGATACACTTGAAACTACTCCGCTGGGAATGAGAGACTTGACCGAGCCCACTCTGATCTGGGGTTCACCCTCAGAACCATAACGAACATCGGAATACTGCGACACACTGCCCGCCGTAGAACTTCAACATTAAAGATATATGAAACCCTGGCCCCTGGCCATTTCCAGCTTCAGCTAGAAAAATCTTCAAGTATTTCTGAAGATGAATGAAACCCTGCCCGTCGGCCATTCTAGCTTCAGCTAGAAAGAACATCCTTGGTCTTCAAGGATGTAAACTTTGCCCGTCGGCAACTCTGCAGGAGGCATCTTCGACTTCAGTCTAAAGAAATGGTCCTTGGCCTTCAAGGATACATGGATATGCCTTCAGGCAACTCCGCCTTTGCTATAGAGCATCCGAGACTTCAGTCAGGGGTATACTTCGGCCTTCAGTCCGAAAAAATGAATCCTAGGTCATTCATGACCTTGGGGATAACCTTGCCCTCAGGCACCTTCGCTTCAGCTTGGGAAATCTATGACTTCAGTCAGAGAAATAGTATCCTGAGCCATTCATGATTCTACGGGGATTCAAACACTTTGCCTTCAGGCAGAACTCCGCTTCAGCTGGAGAAACATCTTCGACTTCAGTCAGAAGAAAAATATCATTCACTTGATCGCCATCAATCATCTCCTCGGGACAACTGACTTGGTCTTCAGACCAACACGGATCATCTTGAATACAAAATTTGGAACCTTGTCTTCAGCCACACGTTGATTCATCAACAAGGACATCTGAGCTCACAAGAACCTTCTGATATCGCCCTCAGGCGTTTTACGAAATCAATCTTCAGATTAGACATCACTGTTGGAGCAGACATATCACGCTGCTAAGGACTTCAAGAATCATCTTGAACAAACAAACTCCGTCGGGCACCTTCAAGAATCATCCTGAACCGATAACCTTTCTGGTGACTTCACTCTGCTAGGGATCCCTGGAATCTTCCTGGGCAACTCTTGCTGGGGACGCTACTGGGGAGCTCACGAATCATCCTGAGCAAACCATTCGGGAACCTGTACTGAGGTCTTAAGAATCATCTTAAGCAAACGGCCCTGCTGAGGAGTTCAAGGGTCGTTTTGAACTGAAGACTTCGCTGGGGATCTCAAAAATCATCTCGAGCGAGCGACTGTGGGAATCACACCGGGGTCTCGGGAATCATCTCAAGGAAGCGACCTTGTTGGGGAGAATATCAGGGATCGTCTTGAGTAACTGGTCTCTTGGTGGAACACCTGTAAGACAAGAATGATAGTAACCTAGATCATGCTTATGATGCATATGCTTCTGCGCTATGCCCCACACGGTGGGAATGATATGCGTTTATGCTATATGCTGTGCAATCATGCACAATGCTATGCAACGTCAAATGCCATGCAGTGTTAAATGCTATGCAGTGTTAAATGCTATGCAGTCATGCACAATGATGCGATCCCGTCAGCAAAATAAATGCTGGGAGGAGGAAATCCTTCTGTCAAGGATACAAGCACTACTCAGGTAGAGGAATCATCCTGCTGAGGCGAACATGGACACGCCAATATTAATCAGACTCTGTCTGGGGAAATGATCTTCCATTGACTGCTGCAGGGAAAACAACCTCAGTTGATCTGCTGCGGGGGGACGAAGCTCTACGAGAACTCGGACCTGCGGGTATCCATCGCGAGAATAACCTGCGCGGCCGTCTCGGCTACTCTTCTGGGGAGGATAACTCTATGGGGAAACAACTTCAGCTGCTCAACACTCCGCTGGGGAAAAACCAATCATGATCTGATCAACTTCCAAGGACTCGGCTCTCTTGGACATCTGCAAACTCGGCTGAGGAAGGAGAAGTCATTCTGCTTCGCTGGAGAGTACGCGACCCTGGGGAGATACAACATCAGCTGTTCAACATCTGCTAGGGAAAACCCACTCATGGTCCCAACTGCTTCCAAGGATTCTGCTCTTCCGCGGACTCAGCCGGGGAGAGAACTCATTCTACTTCACTGGAGAGTACGACTCTTATGCGAAATTTCAGTTTCGCCGGGGAAGAAAGAATCATCTGACTTCGGGGGAGAGTACAACTCTGCAGGGGAATACAACATCAGCTGTACCAACATTCTACTGGGGAAGAGGGAATCATCCATCTTCAGGAGAGAACATGACTCTGGTGGGGAATCTCGATTCCGCTGGAGACTTTACTGGGGAAACACGAGCTCCGGCACCCGAACACTTCTATGAAATCTGCACTTGTGACCCGGTGCTGGGGAAGACATCGTTCTTCGGTGCTTGACTCAGCTGATGATGTGACGTTACTTTAGGATGCGTCTGCTTGGGGAAAAGAATCATCTCTGCGTGGGGAGACATATCAATGCTCACTATTCTGATTCTGATTCTACGGAGGAGAGACTACTGAACTCTGCTGGAGAAGGAGGATTCGCCCTGCTTCGGGGATACGCACGGCATATCCTCTGGAAGGTGCTACACCTGCAACAACACAAACAAACAGACAAGATACCCTTCTCAAAGGGGCCTATCCAGGTTATTATCTCGTGACAATATTCAATTAATTAATTGTTTCAACAATCAATGGGCCTAGGCCCGCAGGTTTATGTATGCGCATTTTATCAAAAAAAAAAAAAAAAAACATCGGCGTTTTCATTCGCAAACAAAACAGATAAATGCTAAACAGACAAGTAGAATTGCTGAATAATGTGCATTTTATTGATGATGAACCCCTGAACGGGCAAAAATGTTTTACAACAGAGGCAAGCTCCTGGAATGAGGAAGCCGCGCAAAAAGAAAACATAAATATACATCAGTATATACAAATGTCGGCAACGAGGCGTAGACGAACACCATGAGTTGATCCCTCTAAGACCCACTCGACTTCGATACTTCTCCGATGCTTCAGCTTCGGAAGAGATTGATTCAGATAAACGGCCCTCAGGTCTTCCAAACCACTAAACAATGAAAGTCCACACGCGGAACGCAGTCATTTGCTTATTCAAATCCCTAACTTTTGCGTGAACCGCCCTTTACGGGTTTTCAGTTCACCGGGATACCCTTTTTTGCCGAAGCCGCCCAGTGTAGGTTTTCGACTTCGCGGGTGTACATTTTTTCAATATATCCCTAATTTTTGCCCGAACCTTTTATTCTGTTTTTGGTTCACCGGGATGCCCCTTTTTTGCCTGGACTCTTTCTTTTTTGTCCAGCGGGTCTCTTTTAAGCAAAGTATTTTTTAACTGCGTCCGCGTTCACCGGGGATGCAAAATCTTCACCATCCATCGTGGATAACAACAAAGCTCCTCCTGAGAAGACCCTGCTGACGACATACGGCCCTTCGTAATTCGGAGTCCATTTGCCCCGGTGATCGGAGTGTGGCGGAAGGATCTTCTTCAGGACGAGATCACCCGTCTGAAAGCTTCTAGGACGCACCTTCTTATCATAAGCTTTCTTCATTCGGCTTTGGTACAGACGACCAAATGCAATCGATGCTAACCTCTTCTCGTCCATCAGGCTGAGCTGGTTCAAGCGATTCGTGACCCATTCTGTCTCGTCGAGTTTCACATCAACCAAAACTCGCAAAGAGGGAATCTCCATTTCTAGCGGTAGGACAACTTCCATACCGTACACCAAGGAGAAAGGAGTTGCCCCGGTCGACGTACGCACCGTCGTGCGATAACCGTGCAAGGCAAACGGCAGCATCTCGTGCCAGTCTTTATACGTCACAACCATCTTCTGAACAATCCTCTTGATGTTCTTGTTGGCCGCTTCAACAGCGCCATTCATCTTTGGCCGGTAAGGAGATGAGTTGTGGTGTTCAATCTTGAAGCTCTGGCACAGCTCCTTCATCATCTTGTTATTCAAATTCGAACCATTATCAGTAATGATCCGTTCGGGAATTCCATAGCGACAGATGATGTCCCTCTTTATGAATTTAGCTACCACCTGCTTGGTCACATTAGCGTACGAGGCTGCCTCCACCCACTTGGTGAAGTAGTCGATAGCTACCAGAATGAAACGATGACCATTGGACGCAGTGGGCTCGATCTTGCCTATCATGTCGATGCCCCACATGGAGAAGGGCCAAGGGGAGGACATGACATTCAATGGGCATGGCGGCACATGAACTTTATCAGCATAAATCTGGCATTTGTGACATTTCTTCGCGAATCTGAAGCAATCCGACTCCATCGTCAGCCAGTAATACCCTGCTCTCAGGATCTTTCTCGTCATGGCGTGCCCGCCGGCGTGCGTACCAAATGTGCCCTCATGGACTTCTTCCATGAGCATACTTGCTTCTTTCTCATCTACACATCTGAGTAGCACGAGATCGTGGTTTCTTTTATACAGCACTCCATCAGGATTGAGATAAAAGTTTCCAGACAGCCTCCTCAGAGTCTTCTTATCCTGGGTTGACGCACCCGCAGGATACTCCTTAGTCATAAGGAAGGTCTGGATGTCATGGAACCATGGCTTGCCGTCGTTGGCATCCTCGATTTCAAACACAAATGCTGGTCTATCAAGACGCGAAAGCACAATTCTTGGAGCCTCATTCCAATAATTGACTTTATACATTGAAGCCAACGTGGCTAAGGCATCAGCCATCTGATTTTCAGCCCTGGGTACATGATGAAGTTCCACTCGATCGAAGAACGGAAGCAGCCTCCTGGTATAATTCATGTACGACACTAGATTCGCTTGACGAGTTTCCCACTCCCCTTTGATCTGATTGATTACAAGCGCTGAGTCACCATATATGTCTAGATTCTTGATTCTCAAATCAATCGCCTCTTCTAGACCCATAATACATGCTTCATACTCTGCTTCATTGTTGGTAACTGGAAACGTCAGTCTCGCAGTAAACGGGATGTGGGATCCGTGAGGAGTAGTGATGATAGCCCCGATACCACTTCCATAGGAATTAACCGCTCCGTCGAATATCAACTTCCACTGAGACTTCCTATCTGGCCCCTCATCGGGCAATGGCTCATCGCAATCCTTCGCCTTGAGAAACATAATGTCCTCGTCAGGGAACTCAAACTTCATTGGCTGGTAGTCTTCGATTGGCTGTTCGGCAAGATAATCAGACAATACGCTTCCCTTAATGGCTTTCTGAGAAACGTACTGAATATCATATTCTGTTAACACCATTTGCCACCTGGCAATCCTGCCCGAAAGAGCCTGATTCTCGAAGACGTACTTGATCGGATCCATCTTCGCAATTAGCATGGTGGTGTGATTGAGCATATACTGTCGTAGACGTTTGGCAGCCCAAGCTAATGCACAACACGTCTTCTCCAGCATCGAGTATCGAGATTCACACTCAGTGAACTTTTTACTCAAGTAATAAATGGCATGCTCCTTTCTGCCCGTCTCGTCGTGCTGACCGAGAACGCACCCCATACTATTCTCCAGAACCGTCAGGTACATGATTAATGGCCGTCCAGCCACTGGGGGTATCAAGATTGGAGGTTCTTGAAGATACTGCTTTATTTTGTTGAATGCCTTCTGGCAATCCTCATTCCAAGTAATCGCCTGATTTTTCTTTAACAGTTTGAACATCGGTTCACAAGTGGCCGTAAGCTGAGAGATAAACCTTGCAATGTAGTTTATTCGGCCCAGGAAACCACGAACTTCTTTCTCTGTTCTCGGCGCTGGCATTTCTTGGATAGCTTTTATTTTCGCAGGATCAACTTCAATACCTCGTTCACTAACGATAAACCCCAATAACTTTCCGGACCGCACTCCAAAAGTGCATTTGTTAGGATTCAGCCTCAGCCTGAACTTCCTAAGCCTTTCAAACAGCTTCAACAAATTGACCAGATGCTCCTCCTCCGTTTGGGACTTTGCAATCATGTCATCAACATAGACCTCGATCTCATGATGAATCATATCATGAAACAAAGTTACCATTGCTCGCTGGTAAGTGGCCCCTGCGTTCTTCAGACCGAAGGGCATTACCTTATAGCAGAATGTGCCCCAGGGGGTGATGAACGTCGTTTTCTCCATGTCCTCCGGTGCCATCTTAATCTGATTGTAACCGGAGAAGCCATCCATGAACGAAAACACGGAAAACTGGGTTGTATTGTCGACCAACACATCGATATGAGGCAACGGGAAATCATCCTTAGGGCTCGCCCTATTCAAATCCCGATAATCGACGCACATGCGTACCTTACCGTCCTTCTTCGGTACAGGCACTATGTTGGCGACCCACGGAGGGTAAGTGGTAACGGCTAGAAATCCTGCGTCCAACTGCTTTTGGACCTCTTCTTTGATTTTTACAGCCATGTCTGGTCTCGTCCTCCTGAGCTTCTGCTTGACTGGAGGGCAATCTTCCCGCAACAGCAAGCGATGAACCACGATATCAGTGTCAAGTCCGGGCATATCTTCGTATGACCAAGCAAAGACGTCACTATACTCTCGAAGCATCTCGACCAGTCTATGCTTGATGTCATTCTGCAGCGCAGCCCCTACTCTGACATTCCTGACGAGCTCCTCAGAACCCAGATTTACAATCTCAATATCCTCCTCGTGAGGCAGAATAACCTTCTCCTCTTGTCTCAACAAGCGGGCCAACTCTTCCGGAAGGTCTTCGTCTTCATCAATCTCATCCTCGGCTTGATAGATCGGGCAATCAAAGTCGTAGTGAGCCGTAGAGGGTCCAGAGTTGATGTCGTCTGTTACGTGGATCCTGCAATAACAAGGGTTAAGTTTAAAGCAGGAATATGCAGGTTAGCACGAACCTCGTTGCCATTTTGCTGTTTTTTCGAAATAAACATAAAATAGGAATAACAGAGAACACAATATTTGATTACGAAGAAAACGCCTTTTATTTATTAACAAAATGCATACACATAATCCAACAAGGCCCTGACAGTAAAACCACTATGCCCCGGGCAGGACATAGGGCTGTACAAAGATTGTAAAAAGCAAATCATTACTCTTCACTTGTCAGCTTGATAATCTCCTTGATGGTCCAATTGTGGAGGCGCTCGCCCGACTTGCTCGGTTGAATCCAGGCGTCAAGATCGCAATCACTATCCCCGCTGTCCTCGGACGCAGCGTTGATGCTCTCGAAAATTACTCCCCCCTTGGTGAATAGGATCGGCCCTTTCCCACGAGACGAGCTGCCAGAAGAAGATGAAGCTTCAGCTCCTGGGGAATATCCCAATCCAAACTTATCCTGTTTGATTGGTATATCCAAGACATGCCCCCATCCTGGGGTGGAGCCGGCTTCGACAACGACCCGAGCTTCCTTAAACGAGGAGAGGTTCAACTCTTGCTTCTCTGCGACGACAAGAGCCACCTCCTTCACCCTGACGGTTTCAAATGCTTGGCAAAGAGTCTCATGGATCTCACCATCCATTTCAACGTATTTAAAGGACGACAGGTGGCTTACCATGATGTCCTCCTCTCCACAGACTGTCACTATGCTGCCCCCAACAGCATATTTAAGCTTCTGATGCAGCGTGGACGTCACGGCACCAGCAGAATGGATCCATGGCCGACCTAAGAGGCAACTATAGGCGGGCATGATATCCATGATATAGAAAACCGTGTTGAACGTCTCTGGACCAACTTGAATTGGCAGGGTCAACTCTCCGAAGACGTGGCGCTTGGTCCCATCAAAGGCCTTCACGACCAGATCACTGGGCGTGCAAAGCAGTCCACGGGTATCCAACTTCATCAGTGCCTTCTTCGGAAGCACATTAAGCGAGGAACCCGTATCCACCAGGACATGTGACATAATCGTGCCTCTGCACTCTATTGAGACGTGCAAGGCGCTGTTGTGATCTCTTCCTTTGGGAGTCAGCTCCAGATCTGTAAATCCCAGCCCATTACCAGCATTAACATGGGCTACCACCTCCTCGAGCTGATTTACTGATATCTCCTGCGGCACGTATGCAGCATTCAACACCTTCAGTAACGCGTTGCGGTGCGCTTCAGAACACAGCAACAGGTTAAGAATCGAGATCTTCGACGGAGTCTGATGAAGATGATCTACAATTTTGTAGTCACTCTTCTTGATTAGTCGCATGAACTCTTCAGCATCTTTAACCAGCAAGTCCTTTTCTGCCCCTGCAGGGACCTCTTCAACAACTTTACCTTTACCCTTATCCACAGCGTCAGCCCGGACCACTTTCTCTGCTGCAACCTCTGCTGGTGCGAACACTCTTCCGCTTCTAGTGATACCACTGACCTCGGTAAGATTCTGCATAGTTGATCCGAACGGCTCAAGCTCTATCTTTTGACCATTACAATAAACTTCGGCGCCATAATGCCATGGAACGGCATTAGTACTCTCGAATGGGATTGGTCCGGCCCTAGTGATGGTGATAGTAGGCGGACGGGGCGCAGAGATAGTAATAGGGTGACGAGGAATAGTAATGGTAGCAACTTCATCTGCCTGCTTTAGCACGACTTCCCCTGATGCACTCTCAACGCTCCGGCTGAACTGTAAAATACCCTCGGACACCAGACTTTGGATACCTTCGATCAGCTGCTCACATCCGTCAGGAAGTGTAGCACAAGCCATACATAATTCTCCGCATCCAGGAAAGAAGCCCTTCTTCAGCAACTTAGCCTTGACAAAACTCAACGGCGTCTTCAAATCTTTGACATCAGTCAGCAAGTCTGAACTCTCCTCAGTGATAACAGCATTTACTCCACCCCCCTTATGATGAGGCATTGGATTTTTGGTAACGTTAGGCACGCTGTCAGAAAAGTTGATAACCTTGGCGTCCACCAAGTCCTGGACTTTATGCTTAAAAGCTTTACAATTCTCAACCGTATGGCCTGGTGCCCCAGTATGGAACTCACAAGTAGCATTGGCATCATACCCCGGTGGTGGTGCCCCTGTTAAGGGAGCCAGCGTCCTCTTTTGAACTAATTGGAGCTGAAGCAGCGTTTGCAGAAGCTGTGCATATGACATAGGTGGAGTATCAAAATGACGGCTTGCCAGGGGAGCCCGATTCTGATATCTTTTATACCCCTGATTATTCTGCTGCTGAGGCAGCGGCTGCTGCTGCGGCTGCGGTGGAGCAGCTGGAATGTTTATGCTAGCAATCTGAGACTGAGGGCCCTTGCCCTTTCTCCTAGCATTAGTGACAGCACTGGCATCTCCCTCTCGACGCTTGCCAGTATAGGGTTTCTTGCTACCTCCTCCAGCTGAGGATGATTCGCCCTGAATTTTTCCGATCTTTATACCGTTCTCAACATGCTCGCCCAAAGTGATGAGAGCCGAGAATGTTCCAGACATGCCACTGACCAACTTTTCATAATAGATTCCAGGAAGGGTAGCCACGAACATTTGCACCAGCTCACGCTCAACCATCGGCGGTTGAACCCGAGCAGCCAATTCACGCCACCGCTGGGCGTACTCTTTGAAGCTTTCATTGTTCCGCTGTGAAAGATTCTGAAGCTGAACTCGGTTGGGAGCCAAGTCACTATTGTATTGATAGTGGAGAACAAATGCTTCTGCAAGATCTTTCCAGGTGCGCATAGTAGCGGGCTCCAAACCCATATACCATTCGAGCGATGGACCAGAAAGACTATCCTGAAAGAAGTGCATCAGCAACTTCTCATCGTCAGAATAGGCGGACATCTTTCTATAATAAGATCGGAGGTGGACCCGGGGGCAAGTAGTACCCTTATACTTCTCGAAGGTAGGCACCTTGAACTTGTGAGGTACTTTAAAGTCAGCAATCAACCCTAGGTTGGACATGTCAACGCCCAATGTGTTCTGATTTTCTATGCTTCTCATCTTGTCTTCCAACGCCTTGAACCTGAGTCGAGCTTCAGCATTCAACTCTGCCTCTACACCTCTCTGAGAGAATATATCATCCTGATGGTCCTCCGGCCACGGTTGAGGCACCACCAGATTTCCTGCACCAACATTGCCGTTGACCGGCCCTATGTTAACATTGGCTCCCAAACTACCATTGATGGCGCCAGCCGCGTTGAGTCCGAGATTAGTCATCAGATTGCCGTTAGCACTGCCGTTGCCCCCGGCGGCAGGAACAACGTTCTGTGGAGTATCCCCTGGAGGAGGAGTAGGCACAGCCCCTCCATGAAGTATGCCATTACTGTCAACCCTGGAGATCAGAGGTTGAACCAGAGTACGAAGCTGGTCTTGACCATTCGCGACCACCTGCATCAGCTCCATAAAACGATCCATCCGCTCACGGAGTTCTTGAACATCTGACTGCACCTGGTCCATGATTCTCGTCTGATTAGCGCGAGTTGAGTAGCGGTGGATGAGTCTTTGATCAATCCTGGAGATCGAAAGCAGCTCGGAACCTGAAAAACCTGTTAACAATAAAGGTTAGGACGAGCAATAAGATATACACCATGCAAATATGCTTCATGTAGATGCATGCGTGTGTCTGTGTGCGTGGGAGATTTTCCCCCGATCCTAGTGCCTTAGTGCCAGTGCTGATGATAATAAGAGGAAGAAGAAATCCGAGCCCGATCATGGAAACATCAATCTCATATATATATGGAAAGGCCTGTCGAGGCAGTACACAGTATCAGCGAGTACAAATCAACAGCATGACCTCAGCCAACAAGTCTGGTGATGGTCAGCATACATCAAAGATCAAAATCAACAGGGATATAACTGGTCAAGTACGGCCACGGGCGCGATACTCTGCTAATAACTCCTTTGTCTCTGAATGATCTGGCGAAGTGAGCAACCCCTCGATGAGTAGTTCCCTCTGCCTGATAGTATGCTGAAGCCCCTGAACTGAACTCTCCCAAGCGCCTTTGCCAAAGCAATCCTCCAGCTTCCGCTTCTTAGACTCAAACATCAGCTTATGCTCCTTCAGGCTAGCAATGGCTTTGTTGAGACGGGCTTCAGCGGAGTACCTGCGGGCGGTCTCTTCATCAAACCTCCGCTCACTGTCCTTCACTTCGGTCTCTAGCTTAGAAATCTGCAGCATCAGCTTGTCTTCTCGCTCCTTCCTGGTGGCCATGGAAGTCTTCCAATGCTGGTCGAACTTAGATATTCCCCGGTATGCTTCCTCCAATGCTTTGTCTTCTCGCTACTTCGTAGCTAGCACGTCATTAGCAGCTCTGAAGTCTTGACCTAAGCGTTCCCGATCAGCAATCTGCTTTGCCAAATCTGCACTCAGCTGGATCACCGACTCTGCTTGCTTTTTGAGAGTATGCACGGCTTCGTTCCTCTCACTTCGAAGCTGAGCTAACTCCTTCTCTAATTCTGCATTTGCTCTCTTCAGTTCATCACGCTCGGCTAATACCTGGTTGTGCTGATGAATGGACACAGCGGTAGGCTCTTCGACTGGTGGAGGACTCTCTGGTCTGACATGTGGGAATGGCATCCCTATGGCACTGGCTCTGGCTCTGATCCAATCTGAATAAGGAGGGTATGCTTGGCTGTTGCTCTTCCCCAACAAAGGCTTTCCTCTCGTGCTAATGTTGTTCCACGCATACTGAAGCTTGGACAACAAATCCCCCTCTAGAATACCCGTGAGGTACAGAGATTCCCGTACCTCTTCCTCCTTCGGTGGAGTCCTCAAAGCATATGCAAACTGACGAACTAGCAATGATGGATTGTAGTTGATGCAACCCTTCCTACCTATCAGAGGTACGTTAGGAAACCCACTACAACTGAAAATCACCTCGGTGCCTAACCTGTCTCTGTCAACAAACCAATCAATGTCTTCTGCCGACAACCTCATCAGACGCTCAGGCCACTCAGCTGTGGCTGCAGACAAGACGAAAGAACTCCTCTTGGGCAAATGACTATCAAACCATTTGTACAACAATGGTACGCAGCATGAGACATTCTTCCCTCTCCGGTTCTCATTCTTGTAATGCACTGAGTGGTAGACGTCTCCGATCAGAGTAGGGACTGGATTCCCTGAGGCAAAGATATGGAATGCATCAAAATCTACGAAATCAGGCATGCTGGGAAATAGGATAATGCCATATATGCATAAAGCCAGGATGGCGCTGAAGGCGTCCCAACATTTGTCCTTAGCACACTGCTGAGCCTTAGCTATCAGAAACTGCAGAGAGAACCCTGGGACCTTGTTCCAACTCGTCACTACTAACTCAGAAGCGCTCAAATGAAGCGAGGAAGCCAAACCAACCAGATCAGGTTCAGCATCCATGTGGACAAAAGGTACTTGCCTTTTGATAGGCACACCCAGTATATCAGCATACTCTTCCAATGTCGGTGCGAGAACGAAGTCGTGAAAGGTGAAACACCTCAAGGGAGGGTCATAAAACTGCAGAAGAGCATGTAACCCATTCAACTCGGACGTAGAAGGTTTGTAAACCAGGCTAAACAACCTGCCATAAGACTTCCTGAACCTATCCTTCACAGAATCCCCTACCAGGGCTATCAAACCAGTCAGCTTCGACACATCGGGGGTCGGGAACTTGTATGCAACAGTCTTTCTGAGAGAAGCCATAATAGCAGCAGAAGACGAGAAATCCGGGATCGGGGAAACGGTACCTGCAACACAGACACACGTTAATGGAATGCAGATGAATGTGCAAACTAATGCAAAATGCAGGTATGCAATAATATATCCAGGTGGCTGCTATGGAGATTCGGTATCAACAGTCACTGATGAGAGGGAAACCCCAGTGTAAGACCACTAATCTGATCTGCTGAGAATAACCATCTGATAGGACCAAAATTCTGTTCTGACAAGAGTAAGTGACAGATAATAAGAATCCCGGCTGCAAGGGATATACGGTGATGAAGTCTTCAGACCCCAAATCAAAGATGTGCCCTATCAAGAACAAACACACAGCTGCTGATGAGATCTTCAGACCTCACTCAAAATCTGCCCTATCAAGAACAAATAACGTCTGCCGATGAGGCCTTCATACCTCACTCAAAATCTGCTCCATCCAGAACAAACCACTGATGATAACATCCTGATCAAAACCTGCTCTAACAAGAACAGACGAACACCCGGCGACAAGATCCTCTGATCAAAAACTGGCTCTGTCAAGAACAAACATATCTGTAACTGAGAACCCAACATAACTGATTTACTGTCAAGAAAACCAGGTAGTCTGAAGGTCTAAGTTTCCTGCAATAAACCCAGTCCCACTCACAGGTATGAACCTAGACTGACTCAAGGTACGGCATCCTATGCGTTCATCAGCGTCACAGACTTTCAAAACTGATGATACGATTCCCAGAAGGAGTGGCATCATCAAGTCCTGAAGAGGCCTCACTTAGCTGAATCACAAATGATCGGTCCCCAGAGTCGACAATCTACCAAACCAGCAACCGTCTCAACCCAAAGGGTTGAAAGTGAAGCCAACCGGATGAACCTCGTCTGAGCGTGGATTTCATGAGACACTAGTGCCTGCAAAGCAAGCACGCGCCCACTAATTTCCACTCTAAGTCTATGGTGCACTCAAGCCTGGGTCTGGCTTCTCACTCAATCAGAACTCCCATCCCACAACAGCACAAATAATCATACTTTACCGAATACAAAATGCGGGAAATAAAGTGCGAGAAGTAAAAATGCGATAAATAAACGCAACCCAACAAGCAAACACACAAACGATATGATTGACTCGCACAGGGAACCGTTGGAGTCCCCAGCAGAGTCGCCAGCTGTCGCTTGCGCGAAAATAAGGTGCCGACATGACAGAAGAGTCGCCACCTTTCGTTATTTATCCCTCAGAGCGGGAAAGGAAACGATCGGAAAAACCTGACGAATAAGGGTAAGACAAGGTCGTCGCAACCATTGTCTGGGTTCGGGAGTCGGTTACGCAAGGGGAAGGTATTAGCACCCCTCACGTCCGTCGTACTCGACGGGATCCTCGCTTGTTTGTTTACTTGGACGGGTTGGTTATAATCTATCTACCTATCAAGGCTGGCTGAAAAAGAAAAGAAAAATGACTCGGCAAAGCATCGCGCTTTATGCCTACTATTCTCATCAGAGAATGAGAAATCAGAGTCAACGTAGTTCGGCTAACTACGGGGGAAGGTGGGGAAGGTTGCTCGCTAGGATATCGCATCCTATGCCTACGTACTTTCATCTGGTATGAAAGATCAGAGCAAACGTAGTTCGGGAAACTACGGGTTATCTCCTAAAAGAAGTGTTTTTTATTATGTTTGCGATTTCAACCGCACTAGAGACTATGACCTGAGAGTGAATGCGTCGCATGTCACCCAAAGGGTACCATACTAAACATCCAGACTGTGGAAAAGAAACTCTCCCACAATCCTTTCTCAGATAACTTAAGGCTCGTAACGTACGAAAGAAATCATTCATGATTACTGTATCTTAAACTGTTTCGAGATGAGAAGAGAACAGGTCCAACTAGGAGGGAGACTATCAAGTCCTACTGTTATTATGCCATGGATTCATCCTATGGTTGAGGTTTGAACAGGGAACTCCTAGATGTTGTCATGCATAGGTTTCAACCTAAAAGTCTATCATCAAATCCTCATCAGAGGAAATGAGAGTCCTAAGGGATCATGTCAATGATACACCAAAACAGACAAAAGCATCAGCTTTAACAGTAAAATGCATGCAATGCAAGTGAGGGAGGAAATGTGTGTGGGGCTTCAGCCTCCACAAGCTCGTCTCGACCTCAAGCCAGTCATGAAATAACAGTAATCATACTGAAAAATAAACAACATGCTATCAAGCAAAGACAGTAAACTGTAATCATACAGACAGAAAATGAAATCATGCTATCAAGCAAGGTAAACACATGGGCAAGGGAGCTGGGCTCTACCGAATACCCGCAAGCAAAGCCAAGCAATAACAATACAATCAGATGCACTCATGCTCTTAGACTGAACTTATTCTAAATGTGCTTAGTCTAATGCAGCAGACAAATCAGACAAAACACACAATACATCAAAGAAAACAGAAGAAAGCCTCAGCTCCTCCAGCAGCAACCCAGTCTTCAGACTTCAGAGATCACTTGCTTTCCAGGTATCAACCCTACAACATGAGTATCAACTCATCTTCTCCCTTGAGCTTCAGCTCCTTTGATCAGCTCTACCTTCAGGCTTCACTATCTTCAGGGATCTTCAGGCATCAATTTGATCTTCACAGAGTCTTCAGACTTCAATAATCTTCAAGGAATCATCCTCTTCAAGGCCTCAGCTTCTATCTTCAATGGCTCCAATGCTCCAGCAAACAAGATTCAGTCAACAAGATGAGGTGGGGATGTTACAGTGCTCATTGACTTCCAAAGGATGCCATTGAGGACTTAACATCAAAGGAAAGGCTCTCTCAAAGTTCTACCTTATGGAGCAAGGTCACTAATCCCTCCAAAGGAGAGAGGTGAATACCCTTAAGGGACTCTGTGTCATAGAGAAGAAAGGAGGTGAACAAAGCACTCCTTGGTTATTGAACAAAGTATTCTATCTAGGGCTCTGCCTATGCACCTATAAACCTATAAATAAAACAACAAAAGCTATGCTAAACTCCTCTGCAAGGTCTTCAAAGCTTCCCTGATGATCCACAAGGTCTTCAACTCAATCCCCAAAGCTCACACACTCAAAAGAGAAGGAAAAGAAAACACAACAATACAACTTATGCCTTTAAGCAACACACATACTATCCATACATTCAAAAATCAATGAAAAATACTAAAACACCATGCAATATTCTAGTAAAATTCTAGGGGATTCTATACATACTTACCCTTAACCCATATATTCCCCATACACTAATTTGGCCTATAAACCCCAAAACAAATTTGTTCAAGTCTACCTACACAACCTAAAACCCTAATTAGAGCACCTAAATGTCCAACAATCAAACTACATCAAATTTTAATCTACAAATCAAGAGATAAATCCTACATGAAACTAGGGTTCAATATCTAACTATTCCAAAAAGAATGGCTCAAAAATCCTAAGGGAAAGTCCTAAAACAATTCATAGCAAATGAGATACCAACTAAAAGAAAATAAATGCCCTATTTAAAAGAAAATATCACCAAAAATTCTACATTAAAAATAAAATCCTATTTTTATTTTTATAATTTTCTACACATTATTATCTAAACATAGAAAAAAGAAAGAACAAAAAATCATTATTTTTCATTTACTTATGAATTTTTAAAGGTGGCAAAAATATTAAAAGAATTAAAAATAAGAGAAAACAATATAAAAGGGAGGGGGGTGGAAATAGGAACACGCGCTAGTTCATTTTCTAATGGGCCTGATCATGGTGGGGTGCGAATAGAACACGGGTAAGCCCACATGCCCTTCATTAAACCGAACGACGTCGTTTGGCTTTGAATTTTTCCCTCCGTTTCTGAGTTTAATTCTCAACCGTGCAATGAGGTCTTCAGTCAACAATTGCTAGCCTGATCCAACGGTGCACACGCGTCTTCAACCTTAAGACAAGAAGCTAGGGTTTGGAACCTCCATGGAAGCCATGCACGTATACACTTCAAGCTCTCTGTTCTCTCTCCACAAGCCATAATTCATCACGATGTAAACATCAAAATCATTCAGAATCTCTCCCTCTACAAGACTGTGGCCATAGTATGTTTTAAAACTCAATGCAACTCTCAATCCGATCGTGACAAGTCCTTGGTTCACTTGAAATGCACTGCAACTTATCATCATAATTCCTGCTCCAACCTATACTAATCTAACCCACACGTTATGGTGATCATTCTAAACTACAAAACTAAGTTCATCATGCACTAACCTACGAGTTTCAGATCCAAACAGTTTTAACACCCTGCTATGAATTATCACCAATCTGCACTAAACTAACCAGAAATGTTCCTCTATCATTCTACATCACATCTAAACTAACAACCTAATGTAAAACTATCTAAATCAAGATAATGAAAGTAATTTGCACCTGGAGCAAAATCTTGGAGATGTTGATGAAGCTCGTGGATCTGATGCTTTGGATGCTTGGATCTGGATCTACTATTGCTACACTCAATTCTGTTTGCAAAACTTTGACGAATCTTGCCTTGAATCTTGAGATCCACTTGAACTTGCAACTTGTATCTTGATGAAGAAAGTGCACGAAATTGAATCAATTGCAATCAGAACTTGGTTGAATTCTACTCCATGATGATGGTTGAATATGGTGAAATCAATATTGATGATGATTGATGAAGGTTTTGGGAAATTGGGATGAAATTGCAATGAGAGAGAAATGAGAGAATTTTGTGAAGTGTTTGCCAAAAAATGAGAATCCAACCCTTGCTCAATTTTCATTTCATGATTATATAGCACTCAATGGAAGTTTCCAGGACAATCTTGCACTTTCCCTTGCATTCCAAGCTTGATCCAATTTTGTTATGTTTCTTTAATCATAAGTAACCTTAAGTAACTTTTATTTTTTCCACTAAACTCAAAAATGTGCTTGAACCATTGTCTTTAGAATGGTTTTTCCAATCAAAATGATATATTGGATGACCTATTTTGGATTTCTAGATCCTCCAAACCAATTTCCAATTTCAACTTTTTAAACTTATAAGCCATTTTTAGTTCATTTTTGACCAATCATGCAAATCCATGCTATGAGCTTTTCCAACAATTCATGACCTTCTTTATAGACTTAAAATCACATTTTGAACAACTTTCATGTTTTGAGTTTTTCCATTTGAGGCTTGGAACTAGGAGATATGGCCTTTGCTTAAAAATGACCTATAACTGACAAATGACCAAAATACCCCTGTCTTGTTCAAACCATAAGTTGAGTTCCACAAATCCTATCAAGGACTTCTACTACTCAAATTAAAGCTAAGAAGATGCCCTCCAACATTCATGTTGGCCAAGAAATCATAGGAACCATCCTACTAGGGAAAAAGTTGTCTGCAAGTTGGGTGACTTTCAAGGACCCAGATTCACACACCTCAGCTGACCTGTAATTTGTCAAAACCATAACTTGAGCTCTGTAACTCCTATAAAGGACTGCCACCACTCAAATTAAAGCTAAGAACAAGCTCTATAACATTCATGTTGTGGGGAAGATGAGATATCAATCACATCTAGAGCTAAAACTGCCTGGAATATAGGGATCAAATTAGGGTTTTTCCACTGACAATCCTCAGAAACCCTAACTCAAAACTTCTCCAACTCCTCAATTATGATGAGTTGGCCTAGGAATCATCTTTATAACATATCCATACATCATTCCATGATCTCATGGCCCTTGGATTAGGTCTCAACCTTCTCCAAATTTTCAGTTAATCTAGGGTTGACTCAGTCAAAACCCTAATTCTACCATTCATGGTTGAATCTTCTGAACTCTTGCATAGTGACTTCTCTGGGCTTCATGATGGCTATCAAGACATCTCATAGGCTTTCTCAAAACATCAAGTTCATTCTCAAAGTCTCAGAATCATCTGAGGGGCACCCACAACTCTCAAGCTATGAAGCACACAACCCTGGTCCCAACCAATTCCTCTGAAGATCTCTTGAACTGTCTGATGAAGGTATCAACTTTCAAACACTAGATGGATAAATAATTGTTGGTCAAATTTTGGGGTGCAACACTCACCATTATGTCTTCCTCGCCACAAACGGTCACGATGCTACCTCCGACAACATACTTGAGTTTCTGGTGCAACGTGGAGGTTACAGCACCCGCGGAATGGATCCATGGCCGGCCCAAGAGACAGCTGTAGGCAGGCATGATGTCCATAATGTAAAAGACCGCATCGAATGTTTCCGGCCCGACTTGGATTGGCAACGTCACCTCCCCGAAAACATGGCGTTTGGTTCCATCCAACACCTTCACAACCAGATCACTGGGTGTGCAAATCACTCCGCGAGTATCTAACTTCATTAATGCCTTCTTCGGAAGAACATTGAGCGACGATCTCGTGTCCACCAACACGTGGGACATAATCGTTCCCCTACACTCTATCGAGATGTGCAGAGTGCTATTGTGGTTCCTCCCCTTCGGCGTCAACTCTAGGTAAGTGAACCCTAACCCATTTCCAGCATTCACGTGGACTACGACCTCCTCTAACTGGTTTACCGATATTTCCTGCGGTACATATGCGGCGTTCAACACCTTCAGCAGCGCGTTGCGGTGTGCCTCAGAACACAGCAACAGATTCAGGATGGAAATCTTCGAGGGTGTCTGATGGAGATGATCCACGATCTTGTAGTCACTCTTTTTAATCAACCTCATAAATTCCTCGGCGTCTTTAACGAGTAAGTCTTTTTCTACCCCGCAAGGGATCTCTTCAACGACTTTACTTTTACCTTTATCAGCTGCATCAGCTCTGTCCGCTTTATCCGTTACGACCTCAGGTGGTGCAAACACTCTCCTGCTGCGAGTAATTCCGCTAACGCCCGCTAGGTTCTCCACAGACGACCCAAACGGTTCTAGTTCCAACTTCCGTCCGTTGCAGTAGACCTCTGCCCCATAATGCCATGGGACAACGTTGGTGCTTTCGAAAGGTATCGGCCCAGCTTTGGTGATGGTAATCGTGGGCGGCCTGGGTGCGGAAATAGTTATCGTCTGGCGAGGGATGGTGATGGTGGCAATCTCATCACCTTGCTTCAGCATTACCTCTCCCGATCCGCATTCGGCCCTCCGGCTAAACTGCAGGATTCCCTCAGTCATCAGACTTTGAATCCCCTCTATCAACTGTTCACATCCATCAGGACTTGTCGCACAACCCATGCACAGTTCTCCACAACCTGGAAAGAAACCTCTTTTCATCAGCTTAGCCTTAACGAAGCTAAGCGGTGTCTTCAAATCTCTGACGTCAGTCAACAAATCCAAACTCTCGTCTTCAATAATGGCGTTTACCCCACCTCCCCTATGATTCGGCATAGGGTTCTTCGTGACATTTGGCACATTATCTGAGAAGTTGATGATCTTAGCGTCCACCATGTCCTGCACCTTATGCTTGAAGGCTTTGCAATTCTCTATTGTGTGGCCTGGTGCCCCTGAGTGAAACTTACAAGTTGCATTTGCGTCATAACCTGGCGGAGGTGCCCTTGTCAAGGGAGCCAAGGTCCTCTTTTGGATCAACTATAGCTGGAGCAGAGTCTGTAACAACTGAGCATAAGACATGGGCGGTGTCTCGAGGTGACGGCTCGACAGAGGTGCCCTGTTCTGATACTTTATGTACCCTTGTTGATTCAGTTGCTGCTACTGCAGCTGCTGCTGCTGTGGCTGTTGAACTGCCGGGATAGTTATGCTGGCCACCTGTTGGTGAGGGCCTTTACCCTTCCTTCGAGCGTTGGTCACGACGCTCGTTTCTCCTTCCCGTCTTTTGCCACCATAAGGTTTCTTGCCGCCTCCTCCAGCTGAGGATGAATCACCTTGAATTTTCCCCAGTTTGATCCCATTTTCAACGTGCTCACCCGTGATAATGAGATCTGAGAAGGTTCCAGACATACCGCTGACCAATCTCTCATAGTAAACCCCTGGGAGGGTGGCTACAAACATTTGCACAAGCTCGCGTTCAACCATCGGCGGCTGAACCCTGGCTGCCAATTCACGCCACCGCTGGGCGTATTCCTTGAACCCGTCATTGTTCCTTTGTGACAGATTCTGCAATTGGACTCGGTTCGGGGCCAAGGTACTGTTATATTGGTAGTGGTGCATGAGTGCTTCAGCAAGTTCCTTCCACGTGCGCACACTGGTAGGTTCCAAACTCATGTACCATTCCAGGGAGGGCCCGGATAGACTGTCCTGAAAGAAGTGCATCAACAACTTCTCGTCCTCAGAATGAGCGGACATTTTTCTGTAATATGATCTCAGGTGGACGCGAGGGCAAGTGGTGCCCTTGTACTTTTCAAAATCAGGCATCTTGAACTTGGGAGGCACCTTGAAATCAACAATCAGTCCCAACTTGGACATATCAACACCCAGGGTGTTCTGGTTCTCGATATTCCTCATCTTGTCCTCGAATGCCTTGAACCTTAGACGTGCTTCAGCAGTCAGCTCACCTTCGGCACCTCTCTGAGAGAACACATCGTCTTGACGATCTTCTAACCACGGCTGAGGCCCGAACAGATTCCCAACACCTGCATTACCGTTGCCCAGCCCAACATTGACGTTAGCTTCCAAATTCCCATTACCGACGCCCGTCGTATTACCGTTGAGTCCCATGTTAGCTATCACATTGCCGTTGGCACTGCCATTCCCCCCGGTCACGGGGACGCCATTCTGAGGAGTTTCAACTGGTGGAGGGGTAGGCACGCTCCCGCCATGGAGTGCGCCATTGCTATCGACCCTTGAAATCAGAGGCTGAACCAAGGTTCTGAGCTGATCCTGGCCATTGGAGACCGCTTGCATGAGCTCCATGAAGCAGTCCATTCTTTCGCGGAGTTCTTGAACATCAGTTTGCACTTGCTCCATGATTCTGGTTTGATTTGCTCTGGTCGGATAGCGGTGGATTGGTCTCTGATCAATCCTAGAACAACCTGAAACAACCTGAAAACACACAAGGGTTAGGAAAAAAATGACAAAGTGCTCGTTATGCAGATGCTTCATGCAAATGCAAACGTGTGTCTGTGTGTTAGGGAGGTGTCCCCCGATCCTAGTGCCTGAGTGCCAGTGCTGATAATAAGAATTCCGAGTCCAGTCATGGAAATAACATCTCATATATGAAGAAAGTCCATCAAGGCAGTACACAACGTCAGTGAGTACAAGCTGAATCAATAGCATGACCTCAACCAACAAGCCTGGTGATGGTCAGCATACAACAATGATCAAACAAAAGGAATACAAATAGTCAAGCACGACCACGGGCGCAAAACTCTTCTAACAACCCCTTCGTTTCTGGATGACCAGGCCGAGTGAGTAACCCTTCGACGAGTAACTCCCTCTGCATAATAGTGTATTGAAGACCTTCGACCGAATCTTCCCATGCTCGTTCGCCGAAACAATCTTCTAACTTCTGCTTCTTGGACTCAAACGTCAGTTTGCGCTCATTCAGATTAGCGAGAGCTTTGTTGAGCTGGCCTTCGGCGGCATATTGGCGAGCGGTTTCTTCATCAAACCTCTTCTCACTGGCCTTCACCTGGGCTTTCAGCTTGGAGATCTGTTGCATCAGCTTATCCTCCCGCTCTTTCCTGTTGGCTAGGGTGGCTTTCTAGTGCTGGTTAAACTTAGATATCCTCCGATACGCTTCGTCCAAGTGCTGCTTCTTCGTGGCCAGTACATTGTTGACAGCTTTGAAGTCTCGACCCATGCGCTCGCGCTCAGCTATCTGCTTAGTCAAATCTGTCCCTAACTGGTTCACCAGTTCTGTCTGCCTCTTGCAGGAATGAATGGCTTCGCTTCTCTCGCTTCTGAGTTGAGCCAATTCTTTCTCCAGTTCTTCATTTGCCCTCTTCGATTCATCTCTCTCAGCTAACACCTGATTATGCTGCTGAATAGGCACGTCGGTAGGCTCTTCGATCACTGGAGGGCTTTCTGGCTTGGCAGGAAGAAACGACATCCCTATAGCATCTGCTCGGGCTCTGATCCAAGTCACATACGGAGCGTAGGCTTGGCTATTGCTTTTCCCCAGCAATGGTTTTCCCCTCTTACTGATACCATTCCAAGCGCACTGAAGCTTAGATAACATATCCCCCTCTAGAAGACCAGTGAGGTACAAAGATTCCTGCACCTCTTCATCCTTCGGCGGAGCTCTCAAAGCATAAGCAAACTGTCGGACCAGCAAAGACGGATTATAGTTTATACAACCCTTCCTGCCTATCAAAGGCATGTTCGGAAACCCGCTGCCGCTGAAGATAACCTCGGTACCTAACCTATCTCTGTCAAACCAGGCAATATCCTCTGCAGATAGACTCATCAAACGCTCGGACCACTCAGCTGTGGCCGCAGACGAAGCAAAGGGACCCTTCTTGGGTAGATGACTATCAAGCCATTTATAGAGCAAGGGCACACAACACGAGACATTCTTACCCCTTCTGTTCTCGGTTTTGTAGTGGACGGAATGGTAGACATCTCCTATCAAGGTAGGGACTGGATTCCCTGAAGCAAAGATGCGAAAAGCGTCGAAGTCCACAATGTTGGGCATATTGGGGAACAGAATGATGCCATATATGCACAGAGCGAGAATGGCGTTGAACACGACCCAACATCCGTCTTTGGCGCACTGCTGAGCCTTTCCCACTAAGAACTGCAAGGAGAAACCGGGAACCTTGTTCCAACTAGACAAGACCAACTCGGAGGCATCCAGATGAAGTGAGGGAGCTAGACTAGCCAGATTAGGCTCAACATCCATATGAACAAAGGGCATCTGACTCTTGATAGGCACACCTAACAAATCAACATACTCCTCTAGTGTGGGTGCAAGAACAAAGTCCTGGAAAGTAAAGCATCTCAACGGAGGGTCGTAGAACTGCAGCAGAGCATGCAACCCATTCAACTCAAACACAGAGGGTTTACGAACCAAACTGAGCAGTTTGTCATAAGACTTTCTGAACTCATCTCTCACAGAATCATCTGCTAAAGCAATCAAACCAGTTAGCTGAACAACATCAGGGGCAGGGAGCTTGTAAGCCACGGTCTTCCTCAGAGAACCCATAACACTACAACAGAAGGCCAGAAATCCTGGATCGTGGGAAACGGTACCTGCAACACAGACACACGTTAATGAAATGCAAATGAGTATGCAAAGCAATGTAAAATGCAATCATGCAGCAGGAGATCAAGGAAACTGTGCTGTGGAGATTCTGTATCAACAAAACCATAATACTGCTCTGTCAAGAACAACCATAGATCTGATAAGAAGAAAACCCTGGTATCGGACCACAAATCTGCTCTGTCAATAACAAACACATATCTGATAATAAGGACCTCTGATATAGGACCATAACTCTGCTCTGTCAAGAACAAACATCTGATAATAAGGACCTCTGATACAGGACCAAAACTCTGCTCTATCAAGAACAAACATCTGATAATAAGGACCTCTGATACAGGACCAAAACTCTGCTATGTCAAGAACAAACATGTCTGCTGATGAGATCCTCTAATCCCAACCATAAACCTGCTCTGTCAAGAACAACATACACATCTGATGATGAGAACCTCTGACACCAACAACACTGATTCACTATCCAGAAAACCAGGTAGTCTGAAGGTCAAGGTTTCCTGCAACAAACCCAACCCTGCTCACAGGTATGGACCTAAACTGGCACAAGTTCGGCATCCTATGCGGTCATCAGCGTCACAGACATTCAAGAGGGGTGATACGATACCCAGAAGGTGTGGCATCACCAGCTCATGAAGCGGCCTCACTCGGCTGAATCCCAAATGATCGGTCCCCAGAGTCGACAATCCTCCAAACCAACAACCCCCTCAACCCAAAGGGTTGAAAAAGAAGTCAACCAGGAGAACCTTGTCTGAGCGTGGATTTCATGAGACACTAGTGCCTGCCAAGCAAGCACGCGCCCACTAATTTCCACAACTAATGCTATGTTCACTCAAGCCTGGGTCTGGCTTCTCACTCATCAGAATGCCCCTCCCACAACAGCACAGATAATCATATCATACTGAAAATAAAGTGCGGGAAATAAAATGCGATAAATAAATACAACCCAACAAGTAATCATACAAGCGCTAGGATTGACTCTCGCAGGGGACGTTGGATCCTCAAACTGACTCACATACGGAACGCTGGATCCCAGAAAACTATCAAGTCCCCAGCAGAGTCGTCAGCTGTCGCTTCCGCGAAAATAAGGTGCCGACAAAACAGAAGAGTCGCCACCTTTCATTATTTATCCCTCAGAGCGGGAAAGGAAACGATAGGAAAAACCTGACGAAAAGGTATAAGACAAGGTCATCGCAACCATTGTCTAGGTTCGGGAGTCGGTTACGCAAGGGGAAGGTATTAGCACCCCTCACGTCCGTCGTACTCGACGGGATCCACGCTTGTTGTGTTTACTGGACGGGTTGGTTTTATCTATCTACCTATCAAGGCTGGCTTAAAAAGAAAAGGAAAATGACTCGGTAAAGCGTCGCACTTTATGCCTACGTATTCTCATCAGAGAATGAGAAATCAGAGTCAACATAGTTCGACCTACTACGGGTTACGGGAAAGGTGGCTCGCCAATACGTCAGTATTGTGCCTACGTACTCTCAACAGGTATGAGAGATCAGAGCTTACGTAGTTCGGGATAATATGGATTACGGGGATTCAGATTCATCTGTTTTATCGAGTAGGGTTAAACAGCAGTTCCAGCAGTTAGGGACAAAGCCTGTTTGCGGTGGCGCTGAAGTTTAACGACACTCTTTTCTTCAGAAAAGCTTCCTTTGAATTATGGGCCCACGGGGCAAAAAGGTTTGAAGTTTGTTTTCTGTCTTTTACGGAAGACCTGTTTTTTATTGTGTTTGCAACTAGTATCACACTAGAGACTATGACCTGAGAGTGAATGCGTCGTTTGTCACCCGAAGGGTACCATACTAAACATCCAGACTGTTGAAAAGAAACTTTCCAACAATCCTTTCTCAGATAGCTTAAGGCTCGTAACGTACGACGTCAGTTAACCTTTATTATTGTATCTTCATTTGTTTTGAGAAGAGAAGAGAAGGCTCAACTATGGGGAGACTATCAAGTCCTAATGTTGTCATGCCAAGGATTCATCCTATGGTTGAAGTTTGAAACAGGGAACTCCTAGAAGTTATCATGCATAGGTTTCAACCTAAAGTTCTATCATCACTTCCTTATCAAAGGAAGTGAGATTCCTAGGGGATCATGTCAATGATAAACAGAAACAGATAAAGCATCAGCTTAAACAGTAAACAGATATACAGTAAAATGCATGCAATGCAAGTGAGGGAGGAAATGTGTGTGGGGCATCAGCCTCCACAAGCTCATCTCAACCTCAAGCCAGATATGAATAACTGCAATCATACAGAAGAAATAAAATAAAGTGCTATCAAGCAAGATATCAGTGACTGCAATCATACAGAGGAAATAAAATGCTATCAAGCAAACACAAACCACATGGGCAAGGGAGCTAGGCTCTACCGAATACCCGCAAGCAAAGCCACACAGTAAAAATACAAGCAGAGGGAGCAACTAAACCTCTAGTGCAATCATGCTCCTAGCTTACATCAGTCTAGATATGAACTTATTCTAATGCATCAAGCAAATCAAACAAGCCACATCAATACAGAAGAGAAAACAGACAAGAAAGAAAAGCAAATCAACCACTCCCACAGCTAAACCAACTTGACAGCAGTCCAGTCATCAGACTTCAATCACCCTTCAAGGCTATCATCTTCAGTAGCAAGTATCAACTTGCTCCTCCAAGGTTTCAACCCATCAAACATAAGTATCAACTTATTCTCTCTTCCTCAAGCCTCAGCTTTACAGTAAATCCCACCTTCAGGCTTTACTCCTAACTACAAGTATCAACTTGATTCCCTCAGGCTCTCAATGCATCAATGTAAGTGTCAACTTACCCTTTATTCCTCAAGCCTCATCTCTTCACTCAATATCAATTGAATCCTCTTCATAAGTATCAACTTGTTCATCTTGCTTCAGCTCTCTTTGCTTTACCAGTATCAACTTGGTCTTCTTCATCTACAAGCTTCAGCTTCTCAGAGTAATCTTCAATCACATGGAAGTATCAACTCCATCCTCCAATATTCTTCAAGCAAGGAACTCCATCCTCTAACAAGGGAGAAAGATTCATCTATCAAGAGCAGAGTTGGATGATTGGTAGCAGAGTGAAGACCAAAGGTCACCACTAAGCATCCTGTCATCAGAGAAAGGGACCCTCAAAGGTTCTACCAATTTGCAAAGAGCCACACATCCTACCAAAGGAGGGATGAGGCCTTTACAAGGGACCTTACATCATATGGAAGAATGGAATTGATCAACATATTCCATGTTTATGAAGGAAGAGAACTATCTAGAAGCTCTGCCTACAAAACCCTAATCTTAACCTAATCAAAACTACCCCGAAAGAAGGGAAGATCTTCAAATCCAAGCCTCTTCAAGCAATCCAATGCATCTTCAACTTGCCTTCAACATCATCCAAGAGCAAGAGAAACAAAACCCTAATCTAAGGGAACTAAAGATGTTAATCTAGTTGAGTTAGTGCCTTAGAATCATCTAAAACTAGCACCTAAACTAAAATCAATCAAAAATAGCAAACTATCTTATAAATTTCTACAAAAATTCCTAAGGGATCCTAATTTAATTAAGAATGTCTCATACAAAATCCAGGGACTAAATCATCTATTAAGTCCTAAAATTAAGTCCTAAATCCAAAGGTATCAATCATAAACCCTAAAAATGGAGATCATTCATATCTATGCTAACTACTCACAAAAAATCAGGATCAAAATCATCATCACATGATCACACAAAATTCCACAAAATCAAGTATCAAACATGACTATTTTAATATCAATTAAAATGTGAAAATTCCCATAAAATCAGAAAATGCATGAAAGAATAATATTTTTTATCTAAAAATACTAGACCCTATCATGAATCTAATGCAAAAATAATGGGATTAATTGGGTCATTTTTCCATTTTTTATGATTTTTTCAAGAACCATGAACAAAATGAAAAAATTAAAGAAAATCCAAGTAAAATAATAAATGCACGGTGCAGATAGAAATAGAAATCAGTTCAATTCATGGATTGGGCCATCAGGGGGGGTGCAGGTATCAACCAATTCACTAAGCCCAAAATCAGCAACTAAATGAAACGATGCGTTTCATTAAAACTCAGACTCTTCACAAATTAAAATCCATTCGTGGCCATTGGATCTTCATCTGGTCAAAGGTCCCACCCTGATCCAAGGGCTCTGGGATCATCTTCAACCTTTTGAATCCCTGAACCTCGCGCAGCTCCGGCCACCACCGGTGGTGCTCCGGTCATCGTCCCCAACCCTAACTCTCTCCACAGGCCTCCATTCCAAGTGGTTTATACATGAAACTTGTCCCAAACCTCACAAGGAACTCACTCATACCATTAATTCAACCTAAATCCTCAAGATTCGCAAGAACCAACTCTTCAACCGAAAATGGTAACATCCTTAATTTGTCACTAATTCTCAAATTAATGATCTGAAATCCTTCCTACACCAATCTACAATGCATCTATCATCCTAATTCCTATTGATTCTAACTAAAACAAGCCAGAGATAAAAGGTTACCAACATGAAAAATTCGTGTGCACAGAAGTAGCAAGACCTCAAATCAAGCCTTCAAATGCTCCAGACTCCTTCAGTGAATCACTTCCAAGCTTCTGTATGCAATAAGACTGATTGAAATGGCCTCAATTCTTGATACCAACTCTGAGTTGCAGGTGGAAAAATCTGAGCTCAAGAACACCAATCAGCCACGAATTCCTCTTGATTATGATCTGGAATCAATCCCTAGCATCCATGGAAGAGGTTGCAATCAAGAAAATGGATGGAAAGTGAAGAAATTGGTGAAACCGAATTCAGTTGCAAGCAAGAATTCTCCAAACTCAATCTCTGCTCTCTCCTTCAATCATCACCAACCTTTGCTTTGGATCCTCTCTATCCAATATATAGAGTGTGTAGGGATGATCTAGAAAGATCTAGATCCTTCCAAGGAGAAATTTAATCTCTCATGACATGAGAATTTCAACCATATGCCATGGTGTGCATAGTTCTGTTTGCAGCTTGAAACCAATCTCAATCCCTTCCAATTTCTCCCCTCATGACATTTTGGAAGTGTTTGGCTTGCAAGGGATCTTGATCATGCCCTGAATTTGAGTTTTGCACATGTTACTTATAATGTAAGTAACTACTTTTCAAAGCAAGCCCACAAATTAGACCTCAATTCAAAAATGTGGCTAAACCAATGTTCTTAAAATGCTTTTCAGAGTCAAAATGACCTATTACATGCCTTGGTTTGGATGTGTAGATCAAAAATATCAATTTCCAACTTTGGTTCATTTAACTTATACCCTCATTTTAGGTCATTTTTGCAACTTTGAGCTACAAGAAATTTCAACATCTCATGACCTCTTGACTAGCCTTAAAACATCATTTTGAACAAGTTTTATATTGAACATTTTCCCATTTGAAGCTTGGAAATGGGAGTTATGGCCTTATGGTTGAAATGACTTATAATCTCCAAATGACCAAAATGCCCTTGACTTGTCAAAGCCATAACTTGAGTTCTACAAATCCTATCAAGGACTTATAGTACTCTATAGAAAGCTAAGAGAATAAGGAACAACATTCATGTTGACCAAAAGTTCATAGGAATCATCCTTCTAGGGCAAACGTTTCATGTAAGTTGGGCAACTTTCAAGCCCCCAAATTCACATACCTCAGATGACCTGTAACTTGTCAAAGCCATAACTTGAGTTCTACAAATCCTATCAAGGACTTCTAGCACTAAAATTAAAGATAAGATCATGCTCTACAACAATCATGTTGGGGGTAAGATGAGATGACAATCATATCTTGAGCTAAACTGCCTTGAAGATAGGGGTCAAACTAGGGGATTTTACACTATCAAGCCTTAGAAAAACTAGCCTGAAACTTCTCAAACTCTTCAATCATGATGAGTTAACCTTGGAATCATCCTTATGAAATCTCAATGTATCAATACATGATCACATGGCTCTTGGATTAGGTCTCAACCTTCTCCAAATCATCAGTTGACTTAGGGTTGACCCAGTCAAACCCTAACTGCACCACTCATGGCTGAGCCTTCTTAATCTTGCACAATGACCTGTCTAGGCCTCAAAGTGATCTTCAACACTTCTCATGAGCTCTCTCAATACCTCAAGTCCATCTTCATGGCTTCAGAATCATCTGATGTTCCCATAACTCTCAAGTTAGAAGACACGCCCTATTGGTTTCAACCACCCTCTCTGAGGATCTTTTAACTTCTCTGACAAGGATATCAACCCTTGAACACTTGAATAAGCTTCTTAGCTAGCCTCAAAGTCTTGCATAGCCCTTGATTGGTACTCATACCTCTTGATCTCCTGCATACATGTCAATGAAATGCAAATGATAATGCTAATGTGAATGAAATGAAACATAAGCTAGGCAAAGAAAAGTTGGGCAAATTTTGGGGTGGAACACCCTGAAGTTCTCAATGTTGTGACCCAGAGCACCCTTATGAAACTCGCAGTGAGCATTCGCATCATAGTCGGGAGGGATGACAATTGGAGGAGCTAGGTCTCTCAGAGTAATGGCATCTTTCTCCAATAATTATGCAAAGATCTGAGCATAAGTCATTGGCAGCCGATCAAAGACCCGACACGGCTTTATCGTCTTTTGTTGATGTTGCTGACGTGGTCGTTGAGCGAATTGCCATTCTGATCCCTTTTTGGTTATGGCAAGGGCTTCGAAGATCTGATCAATCTTTCCGTTGAGGGATTCCAACTCCTTTCTGATGGCAACTTGTTCTTGCTGAATCTGCTACATCGTTTGTCTTGTATTGGCTCTAGTTGCGTATTGTGTCGAGGAATCAACTTGATTTACTGGTGAGGAAGGAAGGAGACATAAGATTCTGCTGAAGGACTGGAAATGCAAAATGCACAACATATGAAATGCAATGCAAATGATATGCAAGATGCAATGCAAGATACAAGATCCAGGATCACAGGATCACAATTCAAATAATCTGAAGCCGATAACTGTAACAAGATACGTAACCACAGTTTTTGACAAAAGAAAACTTGACGGTTTCTATGTTTGGTTCTCAAGATCACGGACACTAGTCGTATTAGCATCACACAACAGGCTAGCTGTATTACGACGATAATGACGATAAGGTCTCCCTTGAGCGGAGTCTTCATGCTAGGCACACAAGGAGCGAGTCCTTGGAGACTAACACTACACGACCACCAATATTGGAACTGGTGCTAAAAAGGTTCCCAAAATCATGGACCCTTCATTAATCAAGTCGTGCAACAGGCTAGCTGCATTACAACAAGATCCACGAATAGGTCTCCTCTGGAGGAGCTTTCGTGCTAGGCACACAAGGAGCGAGTCCTCGGAGACTAACACTACTCGACTACCAATTCTAAACTATGTGTTCTCTCTGCTTTTACCAAAGCTCGGGCATAGAGCTTTACTCATGATGTCATCCCAAGCACCAACAAGAAACCAAGATAACAAGCATAAATAAAATCTACAAGAGAACAAATACATAAACAAGAAGAAAAACAAAAAAAACAACACTCCTCACAAACCAAAAGATAGGCTCGACTCTCTCTCTTTGCATGGAGCATGTCCCCAACAGAGTCGCCAGCTGTCGCACCTCGAAAAATCACGGAGACATTTCGGAGAAACGACCCTCGCGCAAAAGGCGCAGAAATGCGGTTCGACAGAGTCGCCACCGAACTTTATTTTTCCCGAATAAATGGGAGAGGAAAATATCGAGAAAACCTCTTAAAGCGAAGAGGGATAGGAACAGGGCTGTCGCAACCATGTTCCAGGTTCGGGAGTCGGTTACGTGAGGGGAAGGTATTAGCACCCCTCACGTTCGTTGTACTCAACGGGAACCTCTTAAGGTATTTGTGGAGAGTGTTGTTTAGGTTTGGTTGTTTTCTTCTCGATGATAAAGATAGAATTGGTAGGTTAACAGGATAAAGACACTAAAGGGAGATGGACCCTTGTGCCTACGTATGCTCATTCGGACGAGAATGAGAAATCAGAGCATTGTAGTTCGACTACAAGAAAGGTTGGGAATGTGTGGACGAAATAATGGAGGAAGATAGAAGTGTGCTCACCAAGATCATCGCAATCTTGTGCCTACGTATCTTATGTTTAAGAATGAATAAAGAATCAGAGCGTCTGTAGTTCATGGTAACAACCACGAAAAGAAGACGGGGAAATGGGAGAAATGGGTAGAAGGTAGCTCGCCAAGATCATCACAATCTTGTGCCTACGTATCTTACATTCGAACGAGAATGAAGAATTAGAGCAGTCGTAGTTCGTGGTAACAACCACGAAAAGAAAATGGGGAAATGGGAGAAATGGGTAGAAGGTAGCTCGCCAAGATCATCGCAATCTTGTGCCTACGTATCTTACATTCGAACGAGAATGAAGAATCAGAGCAATCGTAGTTCGTGGTAACAACCACGAAAAGAAGACGGGGAAATGGGAGAAATGGGTAGAAGGTAGCTCGCCAAGATCATCGCAATCTTGTGCCTACGTATCTTACATTCGAACGAGAATGAAGAATCAGAGCAGTCGTAGTTCGTGGTAACAACCACGAAAAGATGAAGTTTGAAATGGATTGAGAAATGAAAGAGTGACTGACAAGTAACCTAAGGGCATGCCTCAAAAGCTTGTCACTCAAGAATTCAAGAAATGCAAGATCCCAAGAACTCAATTCTTTCGGAAATTGGGTTGAAAAGAGTTGGAGATAAAGGATTGAATGTTTTGAAATCGAAAGAATGACCTAATAACAACTCAAGAGCGCGCCTCGAGAGTTACTCATTCGAATATTCAAAGAATGCTAGATTCTAAGAATATCCCTCTTTCGTAAGTTTTAAAAAAATGTTTGTAGAAAGATTGAAACGAAACAGAATGCGAGGCAAACAAATGGTTGGTTTGAAGAAAGGGTTCAACGACGAGTCGAGGAATTGATTAGAATATAGAACCGACTTGACGACGTGTCAAGGGCTAGGATGATGAGAAACGATATTAGTCCCTAAGGGTGCCCCTAATATCGATACCAATAGGAGTTGTGAAGTGTGTGCGAAATGTCGACGGTTGCGAATGCGGACGAGCACTCGACTTAGGAGAATGTTTGAAAATGTTTGAGTTTGAAAAAGTAGAAAGATTGAATAAATAATAAATCAAGGGCGTGCCTCGAGAATTATTTACTCGGAGATTCAAGGAATGCTAGATTCCAAGAACCTCCTTCTTTCGAAGTTTAAATCGAGGAGATGTTTTGAAAATAATTTGGATTGAAATGAGGTATGAAAAGTGAGAATACGAGATAGGATTTTGAAAAGTATAGGAGAAATGACGATTATTTAGTAAATAAGATGTCGGTCCCACAACCAATTAATCGGGGTATCATTTGGATGCTAGATCCTAACAACACCTTTTTCAATTTGGAAAATGTTTGGATAAACAACGAAAATATCACACAGAATGCTATATTCCTATGATATTTCTTTGTCCAAAATAGCGTACTAAAAGATGAAATGTCGAACAATATAGTACGCCTCAATAACAATCGTCCAAAAACCCAAGAAGTGCTAGACTTCAAGAATTTAATTTGCTTTGAAAAACTACTCGAGGTGAGTCGAGGTTTGAATTTAATTTTAAACGTGTGCACTAGCAAAGTGGGCTAGTCTTCTAAGTGACCAACTAGAAATACTTGATCAAATAGGCGTCACTGTAAGAAAGCCCAGGATTAAGCTTTAAAATGTTGTGTATGGTGATCAAAGGTTAATGGATGGACTAAATCGAGAAATTTACTTTTTTTTTTTAAAAATTGTTTTGAAAGTGACCACAACTTAAGACGTGCACCTCAAGAGTGGTCCCTCGAGAATTCAAGGAAGGCGAGATCCAAGAATTCAATTGTTTTGAAAATTGTTTTAGGAAGATAGTTTAATTTGGTTAGGAAAAAAAGTTTTAATTTTCATATATAAAATTGATTAATCAATTATATAAAAAAAATTAGAGTAAAGTCAAAATTATGTATTTAGTTATCTAATTAGCATAAGATCCATTATCAATTAGTCTAATAGTACTTAAAACAATAATTCAAAGACAATAATATGATTAATCATTTAATTAACTATTGGATTCCAACAGACTATTCAAACCAAATGTCATGAACCGAAAAGCTACTACTCTGTTACTTTCAAACCGCAAAAACGATATTCGCGTGTGAATTCGTAAACTGATAGCTGTAACAACGCAACCATATTATAACTAATAATTTACACAAATCAACTCTTGAAAGTAAAACAATTGAAATAATAAAATATACATAAATCAATTTCTAATAACAGTAGAAAGCAATTTAAACTAACATTATCATAGAATTTGATAGAAAAAACAAATGAGCTATAACTTGAGGATTTCAACAATTTTATTGCTTAAAAATTATTCACAGCATTGCCTAGAAAATTAATTATATTAACATAAATTAATAACAACGCTCACTAATTGACAGTAACATCTAAAGCAATTGAAATAATTTACACAAATCAACTCTTGAAAATAAAACAATTGAAAATAAAATATACATAAATCAATTTCTAATAACAGTAGAAAGCAATTTAAACTAACATTATCATAGAATTTGATAGAAAAAACAAATGAGCTATAAGTTGAGGATTTCAACAATTTTATTGCTTAAAAATTATTCACAGCATTGCCTAGAAAATTAGATATATTAACATAAATTAATAACAATGCTCACTAATTGACAGTAACATCTAAAGCTTGTGAGATTGAAGTTAAGGCAAATTAGAGGTTAAAACTGCATCAAACAAAGTCACATAACAAGAATGCCGTAATAAACATCTGCCTTCAAAAATTAACTGAACATGTTCAAAAGATAATGAAAAGAACTGCAGTTCCACATAATCGTTCTATTTTAGAATCCAAATAAAACTGAATTTCGAGATATCCATGAGAAGTAGCAGTATTACATGATTATTACATTGAGAATATGATATGGTGTTAGTAAAAGTCACAAATGCAACGAAATTATATACAAAAATTGAGCAGTAGTACACTGTGATGTTAAATACACACAAAACCATAGCAGTAAAACAATGAGACTACATCATAAACACAGAACTATTGCTACCAACAACACGCCAATAATATCAGAAAGAGATTCCATCATTGAAACAACCTTATAACCACAGAGGTGGCAAATGATCTATAATTTCGATAACAGCGACAACTATAATTCGAACCAAATCATTCAATTGAAACAAAAAAAAACCAACTCGAACGCATCATAAAAATTACTAATACAACCGTAATAATTGAATCGTAACAGAGTTATAAATCGGAAAGAAAAATAAAACCAACCGAAACGAGATGTAGTTGCATAATAGCACCAAGTTGGTTGTCCTGATATCCTCGTTGCTGACATTATTATTGCTGATGCGTGTTGTTGTGGATTCAAAACAAGGGAGCTCACCAGAACTGTCGTGTTGTTGTTGACTATATTGTTGCTGAACTTGTCAAATTGTTGAAGTTCTAAGCTATGAAATTCAATGTAGCAAAAGCGACATTTACGAAACAAAACCGATGTCTAAACGTCATGGTCCTCAACGGCTTCGTGAGGAGCACAACTGGAATCGAGAAGAGAAGCTGCGAGGTCGAAGTCGATGAAGTTTGTTGATTAAACAAAGTATTTTGCCACTACGAGTTAGGGATGTCGCATCCTAGCTCGGAGCAGATACGATAGTGTACGAGGTTAGTGAGATTGAGCTCAGTTGTAACTCGTGAATAGTAATTCGACGGTGTCAATATTTACGGTGAATCGCAGTGGCGAAAGATGATGGTCCATGTTACGTTACGGTGGTATTTTCCGGTGATGGTAATGAAAAGAAAAAGAGATTGTGGATTTCGCGGCGATGGAAACGGAAAGAGGAGTAGATTTCGGTGAGGATGGTGAGTTAGAAGAGAATGGTGGTGAGGGATTTGAGGGTTTATGGAAAGGGGTGGTCACGACCGTTAGGTTTTATGATGATGATGATGATGAACAATCATGATGATGGTGGGTTTTCGTCGAGGTTAACGGGGGAAATGAAAGGTAGAAGAAGGCGATGGAGCTTGGTCGGAGTGATGATGGTGAATGAGCGATGACGGCGGAAAGATGATTCTAGGGTTTGGGCGGCCGTTTTGAGGTTTTCAGAGAGATGAACAGTAACAGACCTTAGGGTTTTTCCTTTTACGCTGCAATTCTTTCTCATTATATTGAGTAACCTTCATGGGCCTAAGCGATGGGCTTGCCTCCCTCAATCCAAATTCTGATTCTAACTTCTTTCAATTTTTTTTCTAATTTTCTTTTCATTATCTTATTAGCAAATATTACTAAATATTAACAAAATATAATAATTAAATCTAAATTAATATTAACAACTATTTAATAAATATTAACGATAACTATTAAATAAATATTCAAATATATAAAACAAACTAAAATTTATAAAAATACAAAAAAAATAATTACTAAAATGTTATTAGCAATACTTAAAAGAAAAAAGTTTAAGAAAATAATATTCACAAAATATTCTTAGGCCACGTGTCACACCTTAATTGGTCAAAAAGATAAAGTTCTAAAAAATCAACCAATTTCGAGCGTACACGTTGTCTAAATAACAAGAAAATAAGCGGGCAATGCACAAGTAAAAATAGAATGAAAAGAAACAAAAGTATTTACAAATGGGTAGGACAAATTTAGGGTATGACACTAAGGTTATTCAATATATACAAATGTGCTTGAAGAACTACTTCTCGGGAAAATTTCTTAACATTTAAACCTTGAATACATCTACCATCATAAAATCCATCATGATGAGACTTAGGAATTCCTATAAAGCAAGCTTCTGACAAATAGTTTGTACAAAACTCAATAGCTTCTTCTGTGATGTACCTTTTTATGATCGAAGCTTCTGGACGGTAATGATTCTTTGTATACCCTTTAAAAATCTTCATGTAAAACTCTACCAGATACAACCACCAAAAATTATAAACTCCCTTACTAGATGAACAACTAAGTGAAACATAATGTAAAAGAATGTTAGGGGGAAAACATCTCTAATTGGCACAAGATAACTACATCTTTGTGTTCCAAGTCATCTAAATTTCTAGGATCAATAACTTTACTATATATAACATTGAAGAATAATCACAAGCTGATTATAGTTATCCTTACATTTCTTGGTAAAATGCCATGGATAGCCATTAGTAGAAGTTATTGCATTAAGACATGACAATCGTGAGATTTCAAGCCAACTAATTTGTGATCATTCTCTTACATAAGTTTTTTCTCATTTGACGAGTACCGTTGGAGAACTTTGATACCCGGCAAACAATCACAAAAATTTTATTTTCTTTTTTAGAAAGTGTGTGACATGCTGAGGGCAAATAGGTTTTATTTCCTACTTCTTTTGGGGAAAACTCTTGTTGTATATCCATCATAACCACATCTTTGTTGGATTTCTTATCATCTTAGCGGATATGCCCGGGATTGACCTTAATATAGTCAGTCATTATTTAGCATGGGATCCCACCATCAAGCCGGTAGTGCAGAGAAAAAGGAAGGAAGGCGAAGAAAAGAGGAAGTTTGTAAAAGAAGAAGTTTGAAAGCTCTTGAAGGTCGGTTTTATCAAAGAAATCAGGTACCCGACGTGGTTAGCCAACATAGTCATGGTGAAAAAGAAATCTGGGAAGTGGTGAATGTGTGTGGATTTCACTGACCTAAATAAGGCATGTTCGAAAGATTCTTTTATGATCATTCACATATACCGACTTATAAATGGAGCTTCCGGCTTCCGCCTTCTTAGTTTTTTGGATTCATATTCTAGGTACAATCAGATACAAATGAACCCAGTAGATGCATCCAAAAGGACATTCATGACAAACATGAACAATTACTACTATGAAGTGATGCCTTTCGGTTTAAAAAATGCATCGGCTACTTATCAGAGATTGATGGACACAGTTTTTGCTTCACGGATAGGGCGGAACCTTGAGGTGTACGTGGATGATATGGTAGTAAAAACTTTGGAAAATAAAAAACACATTGAAGATTTAAAAGAGACATTCACATCAATCTGTGTTTATAATATGAGATTGAATCCGGACAAATGCACGTTCGGAGTACAAGCTGGGAAGTTTCTCAGATTTTTGTTAACAAATTGAGGAATTTAGGCAAACCCGAATAAGTGTCTAGAAATCATCAATATGAGAAGTTCGTTGATGGTGAATGAGGTACAATAATTAATAGACTTTTTAACCATCCTATCGCTTTTTTTATCTTGTGCAGGGGATAAATCGATTAATTTCTTTGTCGCAATGAAGAAGTCAGCAAAGTTCCAGTGGATAGAGGAATGCAAAAATGATTTTAAAGAAGTAAAGTGTTTCTTATCTGCACCCTCTGTTTTAGTACGGTCGAAAGAAAATCAACCACTCATTTTATATTTAGATGTGTCAGATAAAGCCATGAGCTTGGTGCTAGTACATGAAACCAAGAGTGGAAAGAAGCCAGTAAATTTCGTTACTAAGGTACAAAAAAGAGTAGAACTACACTACCAAAAGATCGAGCATCTCACATTGGTGTGGTAGTTACAGCGAGAAATCTTAGGCATTACTTCCAGGGACACCCCATCATAGTCAAAACTAATTATCCTATAAGGCAAGTGTCGTAACCCGAAATTTGACCTCCCCTTTTGCCTTTGTGCATTCGCATCGTCGGCATACGCATCAACATTTTTTCTCTGTGGTTTTGTTGCAGAAGTATTTAGAATTTCAAAGCCTGATTAATCGCATTATCACAAAGTCATCACATCATCAATACAAGAAAAATACAATGGTTTTCATGCCTATTCATCAAAGCAAAGAGTCAAAATTGGAACCATGGCCATATCACCTTGTTTCAAAGCAAATTAGGTTTTTTTTAGCTGTGTTAATCGATTAACCATATATGGTTAACCGATTAATGTAACACCCCTTTCTATACCCCCAAATAATCAAATAAATCATTTAGGCACATATAACAATTCATTTCATCAGAGTATATTTAAAACATGGTATAAAAGAGGTATGTCACATTATCCAAGAAATTAAAGCATACAACACCTGCTCAACAAGATATGCAACAGTGGGGTAACTTTCAACAGAGGAACTTAGTCCTTACACCCACATCTCAATATTTAGAATAAAAGCGGAAAATCTAAACATTGAATAACATCAAAACATATGATCATATATACATATCATTCAGTTTGATTCACATCATCATTCAACATGTTTTCATAAACATACATCAGCAGATACATAAACAAATGTATCACAAAAGAATTCTATACAATCCTAGCTACCCGGTGCTACATATCAGAGCCAACCGACCAAAAAGAATGAAGCCACGCTTCATAAAAAGACCTCCAGCAATCCTACTCTACAATGCCTCATAGAGCATCATAAAACAGCAGAAGAGTGAGAAATATTATCATAATAATCAATGCATATATATATATTTCTCACTCTTCTGCTGTTTTATGATGCTCTATGAGGCATTGTAGAGTAGGATTGCTGGAGGTCTTTTTATGAAGCGTGGCTTCATTCTTTTTGGTCGGTTGGCTCTGATATGTAGCACCGGGTAGCTAGGATTGTATAGAATTCTTTTGTGATACATTTGTTTATGTATCTGCTGATGTATGTTTATGAAAACATGTTGAAGCCACGCTTCATAAAAAGACCTCCAGCAATCCTACTCTACAAGTATAGAATACACATATTCCACATTTCTCACCACAATCATCACAATTCAATCATATATACATCGCAACATATATATAATTCACCAAGCATATTCATCATGCATATATTCACCATTCATTCATATACATCACAATGCATATTTTCATAACTAAGCATATTCATCAATCATGCATCTACAATTCACATCATTTTCACATAAACATTTACAATTATGTTTATTCACCAATACACAATTCATGATGATAAATGCAACTCACAGAGACCAACTCACGACTCTATGCAAATGCACATGCGGTACCGACTCATTCAGCAGGTTCAATTGAAGAACCAAATGGAACCATCGCTCGTTACTGAAGTAACTTCCCGTCGGGCCTACGATGTTCACCCATCGCTCACACTCCACATGGACACATGATGTTTCAGGATTGCTTACACCCCACACGGGCACACAATCCGATTGCTCACACCCCACATGGGCACACAATCGTTCAGCAGATTCTACAAGGAATCAATATACCCATTGCTCACACCTCACATGGGCACACAATGTTTAAGGATTGCTCAAACCCCACAAGGGCACACAATCGTTCAGCAGATTCACTGAGGAATCAATCAGCACAAGAATGTATATCATGATGCTTCACATGCAAAATAACTCAATACAATTCTTGAAATGCATACATATTCATAATATTTTCATGCATTCTCATCTCATCTAATCTCATACAATCATCATACATTCACAATGCATATTCATATTGTATTCATAATTTATCCCATTCTATCGCATACAATCAATATGCATTCATAATATCATGCCAAACGACCATATTTCACACTTCACAATTCACAATCTAGGATGCACGCCATACGGCTACCCACAACACATCTTATCATAATAGTACACAAACTATACATTTCAGATAAGGATTAAACACAATCGAACCAAACAATCAACATTGGATGGAAAGCACAAGAAATGAAAAATGTTGTCACACTCGCTGACCTTCTCCTGGCGAAGCATTTAGCGAATGATCGCTGCTTCACTCGCCTGGCGAACTCGTTGACGAAGACAGGCAGTAGCTACTGGAAGTATTCGCTACCTCATTCGTTGGGTTTCGCCTGGCGAACCCTCTCGCCACCTCCTTCGCCTAGCGAACACACCAGCGAAGGCTGGTCTTGGCTACTGTAATGGTTCGCTACCCACTCGTTGGGCTTCTCCTGGCGAACCTTGGCTTCTACTCGCCTGGCGAACGCTAGCGAATCTGCTAACTCAGAACCTCAAACTGTCCAAGATCACTAAATCATCACAAAATCAACCGATTCAATCCCAACCAGTTCCATTAGTTTTAGCCCAACATTACCCGACTAAACTACTCCATTTATTCCGGATTCTAACCGTTCAAACATCGATTCTTACCGATTAAACCAACTTTTGCCCTAAAAAGGGAAAATGAGTAAAACTCTCCAACAAATCCAAACACACACATACATAATCATAGACATCGATAAGATAATAAGATTTCACACCCTTACCCGATTAAATTGACTCCTAGATACTTGATCTTGATGATTTCCAAGTTTTCCTCTTTTTCTCCTCTTCCTTTTTCTTTCTCTTCTTTTTCTTCTGTCTATTTCTTTCCTCTCCAATTTCCCACTTATATCTCTTTCTATTCTATTCTCTCTATTATATCTATTAATCCATTTTCTCACCAAATGCCCAACTTAACATTAAATACTAAATATCTAAAATACCCTCCAATCTATTTCCCCCGAAAACTCTCAAAATCGGTAAAATAGCATAATATGCAAACATAACATATTAACACATAATTCCACAATTAAAAATAATAATCACCCAATTAAATCAAAAAGACTCAACATAAATGGGAAATCAGAATCGGGGCGTTACAACTCTCCCCTACTTTAGATATTTTCATCCTCGAAAATATTACCTGATCCAAACAACTCCGGATACGACTCTCGCATCCTACTTTCTAATTCCCAAGTCATATTGCCTTCCGAAGCGCCTCCCCACGCTACTTTCACAAGCGCAATATCCTTGCCTCTAAGTTTCTTAACTTCACGGTCCAAAATCCTAAACGGTAAAACTTCCACCGTAAGGTTATCTCTTACCTCAACCTCGTCCATAGGAATAACACGTGACGGATCCGGAACATACTTCCGAAGTTGCAAAACATGGAACACATCATGCAAATTCGAAAGATTCAGAGGCAACGCCACACGATAAGCCACAACACCAACTCGTGCAGTAATCTGATACAGACCAATAGAACGAGAAGTCAACTTCTCGATTTCAAAGCACGACCCACACCCGTAACCGGTGTAACTCTAAAAAACACATGGTCTCCATCTTGAAACTCAAGATCTTTCCTTCTCTTATCATGATAACTCTTCTGCCTACTCTGAGAAGCTTTCATCTTTTTCCGAATAAACTTCACTTTCTCCGTCGTTTGTTGTACCATCTCCGGGCCAACTACCGACTTCTCACCAGTTTCATGCCAACACAAAGGTGTTCGACATCTCCGACCATACAAAGCCTCAAATGGTGCCATACCAACACTTGAATGAAAATTGTTATTATAGGTGAACTCAATCAACGCCAAAAAACTATCCCAAGCACCACCTTACTCTAGTACACAAGCATGCAACAAATCCTCTAACGATTGAATTTCCTCTCGGTTTGACCATCCGTCTGCGGATGATAAGCCGAACTCAATCTTAGCTTAGAACCCAAAGAACTTTGCAAACTCTCCCAAAATCTTGATGTAAATCTAGGATCCCTATCTGACACAATACTCTTAGGAACTCCATGTAACTTCACAACCACACGAACATAAATCTCGGCTAACTTCTCCAAAGGATAGCTAATATCAATAGGAATGAAGTGAGAAGATTTAGTAAGCCTATCAACAATCGCCCAAATAGCATTATGACCTCTTTGCGTATTCGGCAACCCTGTAACAAAATCCATCGATATACTATCCTGTTTCCACTCTGGAATATCCAACGGTTGCATCAATCCACTAGGCTTTTGATGTTCCACCTTAGATTTCTGACAAGTCAAACACGTATAAACAAATTGAGCTACATCCCTCTTTAATCCGGACCACCAAAAGATTTTCTTCAAATCTTGATACATCTTGTTCGCTCCCAAATGAATACTTAAGTTACTTCGATGTCCTTCATCCAATATCATCTTTTTCAACTCCTCATCATCGGGAATACAAATACGACCATGAAATCTCAAAACCCCAAAGTTGTCAACCTTGAAATCCTCATTCTCATTCATCATCAAATCAACGAACTTCAAATCCAACTTTTGCTTTTCACATGCGGTCGCAAGAAAATCATTCGTAACATGTAGCATACCAAGTTTCACACTACTCGGCGTCATTTCACAAACCAAACTCAAGTCTATAAAATTTTCCAAAAGTTCTCATTCTCTCATCATCAATGCGGACACATGTAACAACTTCCGACTCAAAGCATCGGCCACCACATTTGCCTTACCCGGATGGTAATTCAAACCAAAATCATAATCCTTCAAAAGTTCTAACCATCTTCTTTGTCTCATGTTCAACTCTTTCTGATCAAATAAATATTTCAAACTCTTGTGATCACTAAAAGCTTCAAACCTTGCACCATAAAGATAATGCCTCCAAATTTTCAAAACAAACACCACGACCGCTAATTCCAAATCATGCGTAGGATAATTCTTTTCATGCACTCTCAATTGTCTTGAAGCATAAGCTACAACTTTTCCATCTTGCATCAGAACACCACCTAAACCAGTCAAAGAAGAATCACAATAAACCACAAATGGTTCCATTGGATTCGGCAAAATCAAAATCGGCGCCGTTGTCAATCTTCTCTTTAACTCATTGAAACTCTTTTCACAATCAACATCCCAAATGAAAGCCTTTCCTTTATAAGTCAATTGCGTTAACGGAAGTGCCAACTTCGAAAATCCTTCAATGAACCTTCGATAATAACCCGCCAATCCTAAAAAGCTTCGAATCTCCGTAACTGATCTAGGAGACTCCCATTGCATCACTGCATCAATCTTGGATGGATCCACACTAATACCATTACTTGAAATCACATGTCCGAGAAAACTTACTTCCGACAACCAAAACTCACATTTCGACAACTTAGCATACAACTGTTTCTCTTTCAAAATTTGTAACACAATCCTCAAATGCTCTTCATGCTCCTCTTGATACTTAGAGTAAATCAAAATGTCGTCGATGAAAACAACCACAAAACGATCCAACTGATCATAAAAAATACGATTCATGTACTCCATAAACACACCTGGCGCATTAGAAACCCCGAACGACATCACTAAATATTCGTAATGACCATACTGTATCCTAAAAGATGTCTTTTGAATATCCTCTTCTTTCACACAAATCTGGTGATATCCCGATCTCAAATCAATCTTGCTAAAAACACACGCACCAATAAATTGATCCATCAAATCATCGATCCTTGGAAGCGGATACTTATTCTTAATTGTCACCTTATTCAACTGCCGATAATCAATACATAACCGCATACTTCCTTCTTTCTTCTTTACCAACAATACCGGCGCACCCCAAGGAGAAACACTTGGCCTTACAAATCTCTTCTCCAACAATTCATTCAATTGCTTCTTCAATTCTACCAACTCTGATGCCGACATATGATACAGTGCCATCGAAATCGGTCTAGTACTAGGAACTAGATCAATAGAAAACTCAACTTCTCTTTTCGGCGGTACATCCGTAATATCCTCTGGAAACACTTCTGGAAAATCACACACTACAGGAAACACTTCGAACTCAAATTTGCGCTCCACCGACAATGATGCAAACAAACCAAACAACTGAGCTCCATCCGCTAAAAGTTTCTTCAACTTTTTAGTGGATAGAAAACTCCCATCTTCACCATCTTCCAAAGAAGGAAACCTCACTAACTTGTGATAACAATCTATACAAACTCTATTAAATTGCAACCAGTTCATACCCAATATCACATCCAAACCCTCTAACGGCAAACACACTAAATCCATAATGAAGTCTTTACCATATATGGTCAAAGGACAACTTACACACACCAAAGAAGTAGTTACCGACCCTGAAGCAGGAATCTCAATAACCATCTCACCATCACAAGAAGTCACACACAATTTCAAACGCTTATCCCACTCAAAAGAAATGAACAAATGAGTCGCTCAAGTATCAATAATAGAAACTAAAGGCATATTATTAATAAAGCATGTACCTTTAATCAAACAATTTGCACTAGTAGTGTCAGAACCAGCTAATGCAAACACCTTTCCGCCCGCTTGAGCTTGTTTTGGCTTAGTACACTTAGTACTATTGTGGCCAACTTCTCCACAATTAAAACACTTCACCACATTCCTTCTACAATCAGTTGTGGCATGTCCAATACCTCCACAGTTAGAACACTTCGTAATGGTCTTCCCACACTCAAAAGACTTATGGCCCATCTCGCCACACTTGTAGCACTTGACAGCACCAAGACTTCCTCCTCTAGATCTCTTCTCAAAGTTTCCCTTATGCCTGCCCTTATCAACAGGTGTCACGTAAGGTCCACTCCTAACTTGTTGTTTTCCTTTCCTCTCATTCAAACTCTTATAGAGTGTGGAACGAGCCTTGCTATCTTCCTAAAAAATTCTACAACATTCGGTCAAATCCGAAAATCTCCTTATTCTTTGGTATCCCACCACTTGCTTAATCTCAGGACGCAAGCCATTCTCATACTTGATACACTTAGAAAACTCAGCAGTAACCGCAGCATAATGAGGATGAAATTGAACAAATTCCACAAACTTAGCAGTATAGTCCACTACGGATATACTACCTTGTTTCAATTCAAGAAATTCCATTTCCTTCTTTCCCTTTACACTCTTAGGGTAATACTTCCTCAAGAAATCGGTACGAAATAAATCCCAAGTCATCTCTTCATCTTACACCTCAAGAATTTGTCGCATTTCGATCCACCAATCATCGGCTTCTTCTCTCAGCATGTGAGTCCCAAGTCTCACCTTATTCTCTTCTGCATAGCCCATGACTCTAAAGATTCTTTCAATCTCTTTCAACCAAATTTGGGCACCATCGGGATCAAACCTTCCTTTGAAGACTGGTGGTTGGTTCTTCCTGAACTCATCGCTAGCATTCACTTCGGCGCACCCTGCATTACCCTAGCCATTGCCTCCAATGCAGCAGCCATCACATTGTCGTTACGACCAACCATATTCTGATTATTCCCAAAAATAACAACAAGGTTAAACAATCGTTTAACCAACGCAACAACGAGACAGACACAACTGACTCAACACTAGCTCTGATACCACTTAATGTAACACCCCCTTTCTATACCCCCAAATAATCAAATAAATTAGGCACATATAATAATTCATTTAATCAGAGTATATTTAAAACATGATATAAAAGAGGTATGTCACATTATCCAAGAAATTAAAGCATACAACACCTGCTCAACAAGATATGCAACAATGGGGTAACTTTCAACAGAGGAACTTAGTCCTTACACCCACATCTCAATATTTAGAATAAAATCGGAAAATCTAAACATTAAATAACATCAAAACATATGATCATATATACATATCATTCAGTTTGATTCACATCATCATTCAACATGTTTTCATAAACATACATCAGCAGATACATATACAAATGTATCACAAAAGAATTATATACAATCCTAGCTACCCGGTGCTACATATCAGAGCCAACCGACCAAAAAGAATGAAGCCACGCTTCACAAAAAGACCTCCAACAATCCTACTCTGCAATGCCTCATAGAGCATCATAAAACAACAGAAGGTTGAGAAATATTATCATAATAATCAATGCATATATATATATATATATATATATATATATATATATATATATATATATATATATATATATATATATATATATATATATATATATATATATATATATATATATATATATATATATATATATATATATATATATATATATATATATATATATATATATATATATATATATATATATATATATATATATATATATATATATATATATATATATATATATATATATATATATATATATATATATATATATATATATATATATATATATATATATATATATATATATATATATATATATATATATATATATATATATATATATATATATATATATATATAGACACACACACACAAGCATAGAATACACATATTCCACATTTCTCACCACAATCATCACAATTCAAACATATATACATCGCAACATTTATATAATTCACCAAGCATATTCATCATGCATATATTCACCATTCATTCATATACATCACAATGCATATTTTCATAACTAAGCATATTCATCAATTATGCTTCTACAATTCACATCATTTTCACATAAACATTTACAATTATATTTATTCACCAATACACAATTCATGATGATAAATGCAACTCATAGAGACCGACTCACGACTCTATGCAGATGCACATGCAGTACCGACTCATTCAGCAAGTTAAATTGAAAAACTAAATGGAACCATCGCTCGTTACCGAAGTAACTCCCCGTCGGGCCTACGATATTCACCCATCGCTCACACCCCACATGGGCACACGATGTTTAAGGATTGCTCACACCACACACGGGCACACAATCATTCAGCAGATTCTACGCGGAATCAATTTACCCATTGCTCACACCTCACATGGGCACACAATGTTTAAGGATTGCTCAAACCCCACAAGGGCACATAATCGTTCAGCGGATTCACCGAGGAATCAATCAGCACAAGAATGTATATCATGATACTTCACATGCAAAATGACTCCATACAATTCTTGAAATGCATACATATTCATAATGTTTTCATGCATTCTCATCTCATCTAATCTCATATAATCATCATACATTCACAATGCATATTCATATTGTATTAATCATTTATCATATTCTATCACGTACAATTAATATGCATTCTCAATATCATGCCAAACGGCCATATTTCACACTTCACAATTCACAACCTAGGATTCATGCCATACGGCTACCCACAACACATCTTATCATAATAGTACATAAACTATACATTTCAGATAAGGATTAAACACAATCGAACCAAACAATCAACATTGGATGGAAAACACAAGAAATGAAAAATGTTGTCACACTCCCTGACCTTCGCCTGGCGAAGCATTTAGCGAATGCTCACTGCTTCACTTGCCTGGCGAACTCGTTGGCGAAGACAGGCAGTAGCTACTGGAAGTATTCGCTACCTCATTCGTTGGGTTTTGCCTGGCGAACCCTCTCGCCACCTCTTTCTCCTGGCGAACACGCCAGCGAAGGCTGATCTTGGCTACTGTAATGGTTCGCTACCCACTCGCTGGGCTTCGCCTGGCGAACCTTCGCTTCTACTCGCCTAGCGAACGCTAGCGAATCTGCAAACTCAGAACCCCAAACTGTCCAAGATCACCAAATCATTACAAAATCAACCGATTCAATCCCAACTAGTTCCAGTAGTTTTAGCCCAACATTACCCGACTAAACTACTCCATTTATTCCAGATTCTAACCGTTCAAACATCGATTCTTACCGATTAAACCAACTTCTGCCCTAAAAAGGGAAAATGAGTAAAACTCTCCAACAAATCCAAACACACACATACATAATCATAGACATCGATAAGATAATAAGATTTCACACCCTTACCCGATTAAATCGACTTCTAGATGCTTGATCTTGATGATTTCCAAGTTTTCCTCTTTTTCTCCTCTTCCTCTTTCTTTCTCTTCTTTTTCTTCTTTCTATTTCTTTCCTCTCCAATTTCCCACTTATATCTCTTTCTATTTTATTCTCTCTATTATATCTATTAATCCATTTTCTCACCAAATGTCCAACTTAACATTAAATACTAAATATCTAAAATACCCTCCAATCTATTTTCCCCGAAAACTCTCAAAATCGATAAAATAGCATAATATGCAAATATAACATATTAACACATAATTCCACAATTAAAAATAATAATCACCCAATTAAATAAAAAAGACTCAACATAAATGAGAAATCAGAATCGGGGCGTTACAATTAACACCTATTTTTTGGCAGATTCTGTTGCATTTTCATGACAACAACTTTTCCTCTCCACTCTTTTGGGGTCTACTTGATTTTAGAGTCATGTGGAATATTTTAGACACTTTAAGACACTTAAAAAATCCACTTGCATTTACTATAATACATCATTTCTGTCGCACCCCAAATTTTACCCTTAGATTCATTGATCATCCGCATTTTCATTTTAGTTCATCTTTCGTCCTAACTAACCGTTTAACCAGTTTGTTTGTGTTGTTTTCTGAAGTAGGTTCACTGTTGGAAATTCAGGAAATCATGAAGTGATACGTATATGGGCTTACTATTCAAGGACTGAGCTTTATGCCATTTTGGTGTCAAGATTTGTCTATTATGATCAAATTCATCCTTAATCCAGTCCAGTGTTTAAATTCAAGCCATGAGAAGAATTTTGGTTGTCACTCAAGTCATAAAATCAATAAGATCCACACGTACTCAACATCATGATTCAAATGCAAGAAGTTCAAGAGTTACAAATTCAAGGTTTAATCATAAATTTAATTCAAAACATATACGAGTGTAATTTCAAAATTTTCTTTGTAACGTCAAAGATCTTGGACTTATGTGGTTAAGGTTCAAAACAAGATTCATGATCATGTGTGTTGTGTTCTAAGGTTATTATGTTCAAGAAGACACCTTATTATCATTCAAGCTTCCATGAAAGTAATTTAAGATGGTAAGTTGATTTAAACTCCATTAAAGTTATTGGCAAAACACAAAGAGTAGGGATCCACATTCTCAAGATGTCTAAACACAAAGCTTTAATTGACAACATCCAAATACAACCATGATTCTTGACATTGAAAACAATTGGACTCATTAAAAACATAATTCCGTCAAATTACATGTTGTTAATCATGAATGCCCTCTTAAGTTTCTAATCCTAAGAAGCTACCAGCTTGGTCACGTCCAATAAGTTTCACAACATTAGCATCGACTACAATTGCTCGACAGTTTCAACAACAACAGCAACTCGTTGATCGTCGTCGACTTGTTACTCCTAAATTGTCAAATCCTGCATACAAAACATAATAGAAAAACATAAAGAAATTGAAGAATCAAAGAAGTTAAAATGAAAGTTGAAACCCTCAATTTATGATATCATCAGCAGGTTTCGTTTCGGGCCGCAAGGGCAACAGAAATACCGCCACCAGCTTGCATTCCGATACCAGGCAACGTCTGTTCTTATCTGTTCTTGTACGGAAAAGAGAAAGAAGATTTTTTAAAAAAATATTTTTTTTCTTTCAAACACAGCCTCAAATAGAAACCGTAAAAAAATATGACAACATCAATATGTCCACAGAAAGAAAATCCAACAAGGCCATCAGTTTCCAAAATCGTTTCAGACAAGAAAATCCAAAATCGGAAGGTCCAATAACAGCCATCAATGGTTCGAATCCGAAATGGAAACAAACAATCAGCAAGCCATCATCATTGTTAAATCAGGACAGATCCGTAAATCCGGAAACAACAGCAATAAACAGAATACTCTAAAAAAAGAAATGATTTTAAAACTCATTAAAGTCATGTTAAAGAATCAAGTATATAAGAAGAAAAGGGAAGAAGTTCAAATGACGGATCGAAAACACCGCCAAACCCTCAAAAGCCAGCCGAAAATCATCAGTGAAAACACAAACATATTCGTAAAACTGCCACAGGGCTCAAAAAATCATTATAGCCCCAAGAACAACCCCACAACATGAATCCATCAATGAAGAATATCATCAACAAAAATTCGTGAAAACACAGAACCACAAGCCGCTAACAAACCAAACGAACAACATCAAAACCGTCACGAACCACAAACCCGTCAACCACACAAACTGTTAAGTCCGTCGCAAGGACGACCAAGAGGCGCAGACAAAACCATCATCGCCTCAGAAATTCACAACCATCACAAACCGTTACCGCCATAACCCTCAAACCGCCGACGAAATCCATTTCCAAACCCAGAAACAAGAAACCGTAAGCCACCGTTTTGACATTTTCTTTTTAAGTTTGCTATTTTTTTTTTTGCAGATAAACAAGAGAGGAAAGACGTTATCACGGAACCGGAAAGAAGAAGAGACGAGCATCAGGCACAAGGAGAAGAAAGAAGAAAAATTTTCAGAGAACAAAACAGGGAGAGGGGGCGCCGTTTTAGGGTTCTCACTCTAGGGTTTCTTCCCAATTCCCCCCTTTTCTTATATCTGACCGGGTTTGGGTCTGGGAGGTGATGACCCAACCCAAACCCCTTATATTTTCTTTATTTTATTTTTTGATTTTAATTTATGCTTTTGTTGTATTATTTTGTAAATAATTAATAAAAAAACTAACATAAACTAACTTTAATTAACTAAATAAAAATCAGAAATATAAAAAAAAACAAGAAAAATATGTTTAGTTTTAATTTAATTTTCAATTCAATTCAAAAACAAAAATGCAAAAATATTCATTTAAGATTAAGTTTCAATATTTTTCACTTTTGGATTAATTTCTTTATAAAAGTAAAAAAAATCAAAAATATAAAAACAAAAATCTTTTTTTAGAATTTAATTTAATTTAAGTTTTTAAATTAATTTAAATTAAGAACTTAATTTGATTTTGCTAATCCCTTTTAGACTAATTTCAAATAACTTAGATAATTTCATTAACTAATTCTCTCTTAATGTCCACTTAAACTTAATTTTCTCAAAAAATCATAAAAACAATTAAATTCTAATTTCTTAACCAATCACTAATTCACCAACAAATCATAGTCCACTTCTAACTTGATTTCTCATTATCCATCTAATTTAACCTCCTGATTATTGCTTATTGTACAGTTACTTACATATCATTATCTCATGCTTTCCATGTATCCTTACATTTTTCAATTATTCACTGCTTTACCGTTTGTCCCCCTCCGAAGGAAAGGTTTTCCGTTTGACCGCCGTGTCAATTCCTTCACCCTCACCCTATCCTATCCCTAGGATCCGAGTCGCCGTACTCGTGCTTAGACGTCCCGCCGTGGACATACCCTCACCCTTTTCCCAACCTTAAGACTTTGAGTCGCCGTACTCATGCTTAGGCGTCCCGCCGTGGACATTCACCCCTTTATCCTAACCTTAGGATTAGGAGTTGCCGTACTCCATGTAAGTTCCCGCCGTGGAATACTTACCTCACCCTTTTCAATTCAACTCTTCAACGTAGAATTAGGAGTCGCCACACTCCAAGTAAGCGCTTCCCTATGAATGTTTGCACCCCCTGGAACCTTGACCACAATCAAGAAGTTCCTCCTCCTCCCTCTGTGAGAGGAACTACGATTACTCTGATTCCATCCCCTACCTCGGATATATAGGCACAAGATGCGAGTCTTGGCGAGTATACTTAGGACTAACCCCTTAGGTCCTTCTCTTTAACCTTTAACCCTTAGCATTACCCTTAAGCAGATAACCATTAGCAATAGCATATTTTTAAACAAGAGGTTTATGTAGAGTATTACAGAAGTTTAGGATGCTAATACCTTCCATAAGCTTAACCAACCCCCGAACCTTAGATCTCTCCCCGCATTGTGTTTACGATGCAAAATAGGTTTTTCCTTTCTTTAACCTTTCCTTAGGATAAATCAAAGACCGATTGTGAATATAAGATTGTGATTCAAATTAATCAATAATTTGATATTCTATTCTCACCGCAACAATTTCCATTCAAGAACACCATGCACCTTTGTTTCCAAACATGTGAACCATTGAATTTTAGACTTGCATTGGGATTGCTCAACCGAGTTAACAAATAACTAACTGAGTCAACTTCCGACTCAGTGAGTTAGATGTAACTAACTCTAAAGCTAGTTCCAAAGCAAGCTCCAAAGCAAACTCCAAACCTAGCCCACTCCAAACCTTCACTCTATATAAAGAAACCTTGACATTTTTGCAAGGGGAGCTTGGAAAGACCTTCAACCATTTTCACAATTCTCTCTCAATTTTCACTCTTTTCTCTCACATTCTCTTTAAATTTTTTGCAATTTTTTCTCACATTCATCTTTATCTTCTTCTCCAAACCACACACAAAAGCTCAATTTCCACCATTAAAGTGTAACAATCTTCACATCAAAATTGTTATTCTCTTGAGCTAAACCTCCATTTCGTCACATTTCTACTGTGATTTCTGGATTTACAATAGCTTCTTTGATGCAAATTCCTATTTGGAGCATTGATCGCATTTTTATCGATTTCGCTATGATTTGATCTCAAGCTTGGAATTCTCTGGTTTTCTTTGCTTATTCTCACCACATTTCAATTGTAACAATCACCAAGGCAATCCTTCGCCTTGTAGGTTGGTAATTCATACTTGATTTACTATTTTTGATCACTTTCACATGTTCGTAATATAGATTTGATAGTTTTTTGGTGTGAATTGATCATTTAATTGTTTGATTCTTGATCTTGATGATTAATTGATACAATTGATGCTTGATCGATGTTAATTGATGTAATTTTCGTGTACAGTTGTTTGCCCTAACATGTAAGTGATTGGATAAGTGATTAATTGCTAGGAGTGCTTTTGGAAACTATTTTTTCATCCACTGTCCCAATGTTAATTGGTTAACCATATATGGTTAACCGATTATGGTTAACCGATTAACCAATCATTTTTCACATTTTTTCTAAACTTTTTAAGAGGTTAATCAATTAACACTGTGATAAAATGTCATTTTTGTGTTTTTTCATTCTTGTTTGGTTTTCTTTCCTCTTTCAACTTCCATGGCTTGATGTGCTTGATATTTGTGGATGTTTTATGAGTTGTTTAACCTCTGTTCAAAGCATGTATGCAAACCTTGGCACACGATATATCGATTATGTAATTGTTTTCACTTTTGACATTGTATGATCATGATCATTCTTGCACACTTTTGTTTACATGATAACATGATTGGTGATGCATGCTAATTGATGTTTTCTACTACCTTGCAAATCCATTATTGATTTAACTAAGTCTGTTCTTATTGAACGAATTTAATTTCATATAATCATTACTCTACACGCTTGCTTTGACGATCTTTCATGCGTGTGAAACATTGTTGGCTTGCTCATTCCCTTTTGATCGATTGATCGAAACCTTATTTTGATTAGGTGATTTTCCCTCTTTTTTCTCTTTATTATCTGATCGTACTTGACCAGAAGGGAATTGATGATCTGCCACGCGTCGTTGATTTGCTAGCTGCTCACCGAAGGTATGGAAAAGGAGGGGGTGTACCTGAAACACACTCCGATGCCAAAATAAGTGACGGGCAAAGTGAGAGCAAGTACAAAGATAGAGTAAGTGAGTTAAGTTACCTGACCCTCTAGTGAAGAGGGTATTTATAGTGAGCCCCTAACGCAGGGTCAACGGTTACCTAACACTAGGATGGACTGCCAGGCCCAATGTTAGTAACTGCTAGGGCTGACGTGGCGTCGTGAAGACCAGCACATGGTCTTCTCTCTAGGGTAACTCTTTCGCACTATCCGGGAAGAGGAAGACCGAATCTCCAGAACATGGGTAGTTACTTTATGACGTGTCCCTGTGTGAGGGACACGTAGAGAACGTGGGGGAGGCTCGAGGACCTCCCCGGGAAGGCTGGGCTCTGCCGGACAAAGGGGAGGACAAAGGCTGGCTGGCCGACAGCGAAGGTCTTGTCCGACAGCTGAGGGCCTATGCCCGACGGGGGAGGAATGTTGTGCTCGACGGGTCCCTGATCGTCGGTGTGGTCCTATTGGGCCCAACCTCAGTGGGGATTAGGCCTGCTCAATTGTGGGCTAAGTCTCGGCCCATTCTAGAATAGTAGCCCCCCTAAATCGTTGTTCATGGTCAGGCGAGCTATGACTTGAGTAGAGACTGGCATCGGGTGCACTGCTCTGTCGAGCAAGATGCGAGAACAGCGTCGGGTGCACCGATCCACTGGGCGGTTTGCCATTGTGTAAGCCAGATAGACGTACGACGAGGAGGAGCCCGTGGCTGGGGGAAGAACCTGAAGAGACGCAGTGGAGATGGAAAGTCACCACGTGTCTACTTGTGACGGTTATGGGATAGGCACTTGAGTGCCTAGAGACGTTTCATTTCCCGTGCTAGGGGTATATATGTGTTGACCTAGCTTGTCTCTTTACTCATCCTCTTATTCGTAGCTACTCAACATCACAAGACTTCTGCCCGACAGTTTGGACGTTTCTGCCTGACATCTAGAATTTTTCTGCCCGACGACAGTCTTTCTGCATCCTTCTCGGTGTTTTTTGCTGTTGGTGGCGGTGTTTTCGGTGGCTCCGCTGGGGGTTCTAGGAATACCGTGGGTTTTTCCGGCGAATATGCTAGAGGATCCTTCAAAATTAGGCTAGAAAACGACCGTCCCCGACTCTTGCGATGAGTTCCCCGGGGAGGATTGAAAGAACTTTGAATGCCCCGAGGATAATGGGATGAATGCCTAGGGTACAAGTGGATGTATGCGTCGAGGACAAAGGGTGCACTCTCTGGTCCTCCTCGGGGGATAAAGTCGCCCTCAGCTCGTCCCATGGGCAGTTAGGCGACCATGCCCTTTCACTTGAACTGCGGTGGAAGGGTGGATTTAATTTGGCTGTTGAATTCACCAAGTTCCTATACTTTTCAGGTATAAATGGCTGGTCACAGCGAGGAAGAGGTGGAGTGGTATTTATCCAAGGACAAGGAGGGCCGCGAGGAGGAGGTCGATCTGGATCTTCCGGAGAGACCTTTGGCAAAGTGGGTCAGGGAGGAACCCTTAAATTATATGTCGAGGTTCGCCCTCGACGATTCTGACGTGTTCACAATAATAAAAGACATAGTGGCAGGGAGACCCCGTCAGTTTCGTGCATGTCTCCTCCGGGAGGCCGATCGTATATGCTCACGATATCTTGGCGGTTGGTTCCCTATGTACGAGTTCGCCTTTAAGGAGGTGGGAATGCAGATGCCCTTCACTGGTTTCGAGCAGGGCATGTTCGATCACCTCTTGTTGGCGCCGTCACAACTTCACCCGAACTTCTTGGCCTTCACCCGAGCATTCGATATCGTCTGCAATTACTTGGAGCTCGGGGAAACCATTCCACTATTTTTCTGCGTCTTCCACCTACAACGCCAGACGACGGCTGGTCGACATAGCTGGGTTTCGCTGAAGTAGGCGACCAGGCTCTTTCGGCTGTACACAAATTCTGTTCGGGGCTTTAAAGATCGTTGGTTCATGGTCATGCCAGACACGGATGAAGCGTATGAGACCATATTTCGAAAGGAAGTTGTGGTCGTGGATGGACGCACCAAGGACAACTATGAGTCTTACTTCCCGTTGGACTAGGGGGACTTACATTTCCGTTCGAGCATAGACAACTTCATCTTTAGGCCTTGTCGGCTGGGCGAGGAGGACAGCCTGGCCTTCCGAAGGTTGGTGGACTTCGTCGATCGTCTTCCTCCTCAGAAGTGTGTGTCCCCTGACGGGGAGTATATCTGCGGCGAAGACGGGCAGATACTGACAGAGACCTGGTATATTAACGTGAAGGCTCTTCTCAAATGCAGGATAGAGGCCGAGGCTCATCGGCTCCTAGGTAGTTTGGGTGCCTTCGGGATGATATTGTCACTTGTCTAGATTTTTCTCCTGATTGTTTTTCTTGTGTTTGTTTTGTAGGTTAAATGGGTTCCGTGGAGGAAAGAGTGACGAAGCTATTGAATAGGGGTAGCCATCGAGCCCAAGGTCGGGCCCCTGCTGCGCGAAGGGAGCTGGTCGTCTCCTCTTCGGGAACGACTTCCTCTCCATGGGGAACTGGGTCCCCGGCGCAACCTCCGGTCCCCAAACGGTGATGGGAGGAGGAGGTGTCTCGAATTGATCTCACTGACGGTTCCCCGGATCATGGGTTCGTCTTGCCCCCTTGCTGTCTCCGGCCAAATTTCTTTTCGGGAAAGAACGATCCCGGGGTGGCCCCGGAAGAGGCGAAGAGCATATTGGCGGCGGGCGAGGAGGCCCGGAGGAAGATGATGTCCGCGGATCTGGTGGCGATGGTGAGGGTCTATGAGACGGCCCATGTGCTGAACGAGGCAGGGTTCTCCTTGGAGGACCTAGCTGCTGTCAAGAGAGACCTTGCGGTGTCCGAGGAGGTTCGGGCCAAGCTGGCGGCTGACCAGAAGAAGTACCAGAGGCAGGACATGCTCCACCGGGAGCGCATTTGGGAGCTGGAGAAAGCCCTGAAGGAGAGGGATGAAGAGCTGAAGAGGGTCAAAGGTCGCATGTTGAGCTCTAAGACCTAGTCGCCCCTGCCGAGGAAGAGTCCGAAGAGGAGTGATTGGTCTCGTCTAGGAGAGGGTGGGTGGCCAAGGTTCGTCAGCTCGAGGAGGACTGACTGTCTAGGGGCCGTCAAAGTGGGCTTCAAGCATGCTGTCAACCAACTCAGGCTCGTAAACCCTGACCTAATGACCAACGGGATTGGTCCCTTTCACCAGATCCAAGACGGTCGGATCATGGCGCCCGGAGGCTCGGACGATGAGGAAGATGACCAGATTGCCCGTGAGAAGGAGGAACCCGTAGAGTAGGGATGTTGGCCTGCGTGCCTTTTTAATTTTCATTCGGCCTGCATGCCCGATATTTTTTGGCCTGCACGCCATGATTAATTTTGACTTCTGGGCTCCTGCCCGTTTATTGTAATATTTGACTTTTGGGCTTGTGCCCGACTATGGAATTTCTTGTTTTCCTGTTTGTGTCTGCTTGATTATATTATGCGTGATTCATATTTCTGTTCGTATTGTATGCTTGCTTGCATATTTGTTACGCTTAATGTATATTTTTTGCTAAGTTGGGAGTTATAGTTCGACATTCGTTGTGCCCGGTAGTGTAGGGAACTGGCCGGTTGACCGGGGTGGTTACCTGGTCGGTCACGAGAGTGGACCACGATCGTGGACCAATCCCCGCAGCGTGAACGTCCCATCACGAGTTGGGTGTTCTGCCGGTCTTGGTACTGTGGCAGCGACTCTCGGTCGAGCGGTCGCCGTCGAGCAGAGCTTTCTGCCCGCACACACAAAGGACAGGCGCTTGCTATTTCGTTGTTTTCGGGGAGACGCGGTCTGTAACAACCTGTTCCACAAAATAAAATAAAACAAATAAAATAAACACATATCAGAGTTTTTCCTTCAAAAATGGGATGTCACATTTCACCAAACATTTCTTAAATGATTTTCCAATAAAATTGCAGCGGAAAAAGAAGTCTGTCATAAACACATAATACATATATATACATCATCAACATCATCATATGTACAACAAGTCGGCCATTTGCCCAAAATGTACAAAACATCATCATCATATTCAACACAACAAGATACGCCACAGGGGCACACAAAATCATCAATAAACATGAAAACTCCCAAAAGCCCCGGTGTTACGTATCAGAGCAATCCCTACGACATCGCCGCAATCCAAGCTAGCTAAACACCTGGATTGTCTGTACTTCCGAAGAAGCACAAACCACAACAATCAACAAAGGGGTGAGAAATCACGATCAAATATTAACGGTATAAATGTACATGAAATAAAAGGCAGAAACATATAAAACGTCATTTCATATACAACACATTCGGACCTACTGTCCCACCATCAACAATCACTACACACAACAATGCAACACATGCCACTCACACGACAATATGCGGTACCGACTCACAACAATGATGGGCACTGGGCCATCAACTCTCCACAAAGGAGCACACATCACCGATGGGCACTGGGCCATCAACCCTCCACATAGGGAGCACAACAACAATATCGATGGACACCTGGCCATCACCCTCCTCACAGGGAGCACATCTACGATGGTCACAGGGCCATCACCCTCCTTACAGGGAGCACATATCCAATGGTCACTGGGCCATCACCCTCCTCACATGGAGCACACAATTGATGGACACCTGACCATCACCCCTCCACTAAGGGAGCACAACAACACAACATGCTATGCATAACCCCAATGCACAACACACACATCAAATATACACAAAAACACACAAGCACACACAGTGCACATGGTCCCCTGACCACATGTCATCATGTATCATAAATACATGTACCACACATCGCATACACATCTGGCATACAAGGTGCATTCGATCCTACCGATCCAATCCATCGTTCAACATATACACACAACGCACACAAGGCGTATCGATCCTACTGATCCACTCATCACAACATATCAACACAACATACTCAATGCGTAACGATCCTACTGATCCACATATCTCACACCTAGCACATAATGCATACATATCACATACACATCCATACATATCTATACTTAACACATAATCCACCGATTATGTCAAATGCGATAAACGCCAGCCACACGGCCCTTATAACCCTCAACATATTCTCAACCCTCATATATCATCACTGCACATCAATCCGATCGCCCTCGGCATCCTCAGCTGCACACGGCCCTCAAAATCAAATCCTGCTACACTCGCTACCTGCTCCCTACGCGAGCTCCTAGCGAGTGTTCGCTACACATTCGCCTAGTGAACCCCCTCGCGAACCACACTTCTGAGCTACTGGAAGTGCTCGCCACTACCTCGCTCAGCGAACTTGCTAGCGAGTACAGAAAAACAACCACTGTCAAGGCTCGCTACGCGAGCTGCTAGCGAATGCTTGCCAGGCATTCGTCTAGCGATGGGCTAGCGAATGTCTGCGATTCTGGAGAAATAAAACTGCTGCTCAGAAATCAGCAGCTCTCCCACTCTCCAATTTCCATCGAGACAACACTAAAATCATCGGCTTAAGGTTCTACAACCTAGCTCCAACATCCAAACTCAATTTTACCCGATAAACCTCATTATCTGCTCAATTATCCAACTTCCAACAATAAACCTCGAACTACCCGGAACCCCAATTTCACATAAACCATTGCCCCACAGCACATGCAATGAACTTTCAACATAACAATCACAATCATACCAGAATTAATACATGCATCAACATCATTCATCATCATCCATGGGAATTAGGGGATTTCCCTCTACCAATTTATTCATGCAAATACCCATTCAACCGATCAATCCCCCTACCTCAAATTCGATGTTGATGTTGATGAAGCTTCTCAATCCACACGAACTGATAATCTTGATGATCTCCTGGCCAAGCTTCAACTCTTACTTCAGCCTTCCTCAATCGTGTCCTTCGCTTGCTTCCCGTGCATGTGTTTCTCTAATTTTCCCAAATGCCAATGTTACCCCTCATCCCAAATAATTCTCTTTTTAATCCCAATAAATCATATTCTCATAATTCTTTTAATCCAAAAATCCAAATAATAATAATCCTCTTATTTCTTTTAATTCACAAAATCCACTTAATTCCAAAATTCCATTTAATTAAATTTTCTCATATTTTAATATTAGTAATAATAACAATAATAATTAATAGCAATATTAACATTACTACTAATTATCACATTTTATCACTATATATTAATATTATGATTTCTTGATTCTTCAAATAATTCCACACAAAACACGTCAACGGATACAATAACACCGAAACTAAAAATAATTAAAATGGACGTTACAACTCTCCCCCACTTTAACTATTTTTGTCCTCGAAAATACGTAATGGAAACAACTCTGGATACGCTTCCCACATCCTGCTCTCAAATTCCCAGGTCACACTGTCTCCTGCAGCACCTCCCCAAGCCACTCTCACCAAAGGTATCTCTTTCCCTCTGAGTCGTTTCATCTTGCGGTCGGCATCGCCTCCATAGTTAGATTCTCTCTAACTTGAACCTCACCCCTTGGAATCACATGAGACGGATCAGGTACATACTTCCAAAGTTGCGACGCATGAAACACGTCATGCAAGTTCGAAAGCTCTGGCGGCAATGCCACCCTATACGCCACAGCGTCAATCCTCTGCAAAACCTGATACGGCCTGATAAACTTCGGATCCAACTTCTTGGACTTCAATGCACGTCCAACACCAATCATTGGGTTAACCCTAAAAAATACACGGTCACCCTCACTGAATTCCAACTCTTTCCTTCAGTTGTCATAATAACTCTTCTGCCGATCCTGAGATGCTTTCATCTTCTCACGGATCATCTACACTATCTCAGTAGTCTGCTGCACCAACTCTGGTCCCAACACAACACTCTCACCCGACTCATACCAACATAGAGGAGTCCTACATCTCCTACCATAAAGAGCTTCAAACAGTGCCATCCCGATACTGGAATGGTAACTGTTGTTGTACGTGAACTCTACCAAAGGCAATTGAGTATCCCATGTACCACCTCTTTCCAACACACAAGCCTGCAACAAATCCTCTAAAGTCTGAATAGTCCTCTCCGACTGACCATCCGTCTGCGGATGATAAGTCGAACTCAGCTTCAACTCGGTACCCAAAGCTTCCTGCAAACTCTTCCAAAATACTAAAGTGAACCTCAGATCTCTATCCGACACAATACTCAAAGGCACACCATGCAGCTTTACAATTACCCGAATATAGATCTCTGCCAGCTTCTCCAACGGAAAATTGATACTAATCGACACAAAGTGTGCAAACTTAGTAAGTCGCTCCACGATCACCCAAATCGCGTCAAATCCTCTCACCGTATTCGGAAAACCTGTAACAAAATCCATGGCGATACAATCCCACTTCCAAACCGGAATCTCTAACGGTTGCATCATCCTAGAAGGTCTCTGATGCTCCACCTTTGATTTCTGACATACCAAACAAGCATAAACATAACGAGCGATATCCCTCTTCATACTCGACCACCAAAATAGCTTTCTCAAGTCCTGATACATCTTCGTAGCTCCTGGATGAATACTCAGGCTACTACGATGTCCTTCGTCCAAAATCGACTTCTTCAATTCATCATTATCCGATACACAAATTCTGCCCCAAAACCTCAACACACCCGCATTATCCAACTTGAAATCACTACCGGAGTCACTTCCATCATTGAAATTTTGGAAGGAAAGTGAAGATTGAAAATCCCAAATTCGGCTTGGTTTGGGCCTCCAAAGTTGTTAAACTGACTATAAATTGGATGTGGATCATTCTGAGAACCTTCTAGTGGCAAATTCAGTTGAGAATCCATTGGAGCAATTTGGTGGAAGAGCTTGAAACTTGATTTTTGGTTTTGGAGATTCAGAGAGTTTCAGCAGGAATTGGCTATCAAGAAACATTCATCATCATTCCCTGAAGCAATCTGCACTTGTTGAAGAAGAATTAAGGTCTAAAACCACCTGTAATTGAAGCTCCAACTCAGGTTTCCATTTCTCAAAATTGTACTTAATTTACACGTTTTTATCATCTTAGATTCATGTGGCTAGGTTGTAATTAAGATATATATGGATTCTAGATAGTAAATTTGAGGTTTAGTGACAAACTAGGGTTGAATCCATTTTCGGTTTGGACATAGATTTCTCTGGTCTTGAGGTTTCAGCGTGATTGATTGGTATATTTGTAATCCTCATGGAATTTCCTTCAACTTTCATTCAAGAATCATGTTGATTGGTTGAGAAATGAGAGAGATAGAAGTTCGTGAGTTTTGCCGGCAAAGCTCCGGCCATTCGCGGCCGGAATCTGCGTTTCCCTCCCATGCGTTTTTCAAAGCGAAGAAGATGAGTTCGTTGCCGTCCGATCGGGCAAAGAATGGAGACCAAGTCATCAATCCAACAATCTGCAGCGCGCCACGCATGCACATCCCAAACGACGTCGTTTCCATTAGTGACTTGTACCAAGTTTTTTTCAGTTTGCTACATGTACCTAGGGGGCTTGGGTTCGATCCCTCGCGTAGTCATTTTTGCTTAATTGTGAGAACTGATTAATTGATTAAGGGTTCTGGGCTTGTGCTATCCTCACCCCCCATTCGCAGGCGCATCCTAAATAACACGTAGAAGCCTTGCTTGTGGCACCCCCTGTCACGTTCAGAATTGAGTGAATTAATGAGATGAATTGAGACTCAAATGGGCCTGGCGCCTACGCGCTATCAGCACCCCCCATTCTTGGGCCCAAGCGAATAAAAACTTGCTCTTCCTGCTGGTTACACCCCTCCCTGTTCATGTTTTAATTTTCTTTTTCTTTATTTTTGTGGTTTTAATTGATTGTTAGATTTAATTCATAAAAAATAGTGAATGTTGGTAATAAATTCTTAGAAAATTGGTGGATATAGATTTAGATGTGTAGAATATTTCCATGCATTTTATTTTAATTTTCCATTTATCTCATATTTTCTCTTTTAGTGTATTTTTAATAATGTGATAATGGTATTTTGATCTTGTTCATTTTATTTCTCATCCATATTTCTAAGTTTGATCTTGAAATTTTGTATGCTGATTGTACATATGTTGATGGTATTGTGTAATTTTTGTTATGATTTTAAATAAGGTTTTAAGGTAGTTGTTTAGGAGTGTTCATGAATGGATCCCTTTAGGGTACCCTTAAAACTTTAGATTTAGTTTGAGCCTTTTGATTTAGGTTTAACCCCTGATTTTTCTACCATGGAATGTTGATACATGTAGGATAGTATAATATTTTTCCTAGAATTTTTAGGATTGATTTTCAATTAGTTCCCTATTTTGCAAATTAACTTTAATTTAGGTGATTCTAACTTAGAGAACTTCATAGGTTAACCTTGTAATTGGCCATTAGATGATTCAAAGTAGTGTATCCCTTCTTGATAGAATAGTAAGTAAGTAGGTACCTCATTAAGGTTTAGGAAGAGCCCTAGAGAGTGTTTTCTTTCTTCAAACAAACATGGCTTGCTTTGTGTGCATGCCATTCCCATCCTATGACTCAAAGTCCTCATGTGAAAGCCCATTTCTCCTTGGGAGGGATGTATGGCATGTCATAATGAGTAGAACTTTTGAGGATGCCTTTCATGGATGCTTGGTTAAGTGTCATGATGGATTCCTTAGGTTTCCATCATGCTTCCCATCATCATGTACTCATCTCGTTGACTCTCTTCTCTCTTGTTGAAGCATGAAGATGAAGACCTCTCTTGAAGATGGCTTGAGCTTGGAGTTTGCTTGCAGCTGTTTGGTTGTTTGCTGTTTATCTGCTTTGTTGTTGAGCTATTTTGTCTGCTATTTGGTCTGCTACTCTTTCTGTTTGATTGTTGCTTGTGTGACTTGCTCTTGTTGCATTTCTTTCTTCCTTTATCTTTGCAATTATTCATACTTGGCTTGAGGTTGAGATGAGCTTGTGGAGGCTCCTGCCCCACACATATTTCTTCTCTCACTTGCATTGCATGCATTTTATTTACAGTTGTTTACTGTTTAGCTGATGCTTTATCTGTTTTTGTATCCCATTGACATGATCCCCTAGAAATCTCACTTCCTTTGATAAAGAAGTGATGATTAGAACTTTAGGTTGAAACCTATGCATGATAACTTCTAGGAGTTCCCTATTTCAAACTTCGATCATAGGATGAATTCTTGACATGACAACTGTTAGGACTTGATAGTCTCCCCTTAGTTGAGCCTGTTCTCTCTTCTCATCTTCAAATAGATCAAAAATACAGTAATAAAGGTTAACTGATGTCGTACGTTACGAGCCTTAAGTTACTTAGGAAATGATTGTTGAAGGGTCACTCTTCAATAGTCAGGATGTTTAGTATGGTACCCTTAGGGTGACGTGCGACGCATTCACTCATAAGTCATAGTCTCTAGTGCGATATTGGTTGCACACATCCATAAAAAACACTTCTTCCGTAAAAAACAGAAAATAAACTTCAAACCTTTTTGCCCCGTGGGCCCATAATTCAAAGGAAGATTTTCTGAAGAAAAGAGTGTCGTTAACTCCCAGTTCTACCGCAAATGGTAACGTATAAGTCTCCCAGGGTCGAGCTGCGTACGCCAAACTGCTGGAACTGTCTATTAACCCTACTCGAAAAACAGACGAATCTGAATTCCCGTAATCCGTATTATCCCAAACTACGTAAGCTCTGATCTCTCATACCTGTTGAGAGTACGTAGGCACAATACTGATGTATTGGCGAGCCACCTTCCCCGTATCCCGTAGTTAGTCGAACTACGTTGAATCTGATTTCTCATTCTCTAATGAGAATACGTAGGCATAAAGTGCGACGCTTTGCCGAGTCATTTTCTTTTCTTTTCAGACCAGCCTTGATAGGTAGATAGTAAACCAACCCGTCAGATAAACATAAAAAACATGGATCCCATCGAGTATGATGGACGTGAGGGGTTATAATACCTTCCTCTTGCGTAATCGACTCCCGAATCCAGACAATGGTTGCGATGACCTTGTCTTATACCTTTGCGTCAGGTTTTTCCGATTGTTTCCTTTACCGTTCTGAGGGATAAATAACGAAAGGTGGCGACTCTTCTGTTTTGCCGGCACCTTATTTTCGCGGTAGCGACAGCTGGCGACTCTGCTAGGGATCCAACGTCCCCTGCGCGAGTCAATCCTAGCGCTTGCGTGTTTACGTGTTGGGTTGTGTTTACTTATCGCATTTTACTTCCCGCATTTTATTTCAGTATGATATGATTATCTGTGCTGTTGTGGGGAGGGGCATTCTGATGAGTGATGAGCCAAAACCCCCACTTGAGAGCATACACCTAGTATTAGAGTGGAGATTAGTGATGGACCTGTATGCTTAGCATGCACCAGTCCCCATGAAATCCACACTCAAACGAGATCCTCTTTGATGACTTCTCTTCTGGCCCTTAGGGCTCGACGTGAGGTTGGATCTAAGGGTTGTCGACTCTAGGGATCGATCATTTGTGATTCAGCTAAGAGAGGTCGCTTTAAGAGATGATGATGCCACATCTTCTGGGTATCGTATCATCATTTCTTGAAAGTCTGTGACGCTGATGAACGCATAGGATGCCGAACCTTGTCTGTGATTAGGTCCATACCTGTGAGAAGGGTCGGGTTATTGCAGGAAACCTTAACCTTCAGACAACCTGGTTTTCTTGACAGTGAATCAGTTTTGTTGGTATCAGGGGTTCTTATCATCAGAGATGTGTTTGTTCTTGACAGAGCAGAATTATTGGTCCTCTTCAGGGTTTTGTTGTCAGAGTAGTGTTGTGGTTATGCTGAAACAGAGCCATGGTCTCCTCAACAGCAGCCTTGATCTCCTGCAGCATCCTAGCATTCTTGCATCTTGCATCTTGCATGTCTTTGCATTTTCATTGGCATATCATTAACGTGTGTCTGTGTTGCAGGTGCATACTTCATCCCTGATTCTAGTGAGCTAGCTTCCCTTGCCATCATGGAGACTCTGAAGAGAACCATTGCCTACAGATTTCCCACACCAGATGTCAGTTCCATCCTGAGTTTGAAGACCCTGGCTGATGAGACAGTTCTGGCAAAATTCAGGCAGATGTATGGGAGATTGCTGAAGTATGTCTACAAGCCCTCCGTCCACGAGATCAGTGGTCTGTACACGTTGCTACAGTTTTACGAGGCCTCGCTGAGATGCTTTCTGTTTCCCGACTATGTTTTGGCCCCTACTCTGGAGGAGTATGCTGACTTGATAGACATTCCTATTAAGGATCAAATGCCTTTTCACCATGTTGACGCTGAACCTAAGTTGGTTGACCTAGCAGTTATCTTGCATTTGGATGAGTCTGAATTGAGAAAAGGGTTCACTCGGAGAGACAAAGTGTTTGGCTTCCCTATATCGTTTATGGTGGAGGTGGCTCAAAAGTTTGCTAAGAAGGATCGTTGGGATGTGTTCAGTGCTGTTCTGGCTGTGTGCATATAAGAGATTGTGTTGTTCCCGAATCTTCCTGACTTCGTAGATGTTGACGCTTTCTACTTGCTCGCCTCAGGGAGTCCAGTTCCCACCTTGCTTGGTGACCTGTATCATTCTACCCACTACAAGAATGAGAACAGGAGAGGGAAAATGGTGTCCTGTTGCACTCCTCTGTTGTACCGGTGGTTTGATAGCCACATGCCCAAGAGAGGTCTCTTTGTTTCTTCTGCAGCCACAGTTGAGTGGTCTGAACGCCTGATGGGTTTGTCTGCAGAGAGCATCGTTTGGTTTGACCGGGATATGCTGGGCACTAAAGTCATCCACAGCTGCAATGGTTTTCCTAATGTTCCATTGATTGGGAGAAAAGGATGTGTTAACTACAATCCCTTACTGCTTGTCAGACAATTCGGGTATGCCTTGAGAAGTCCGCCAAAAGATGAGGATGTGCAGGAATCTCTGTACCTCAACGGGTTGCTTGAAAGTGACACGCTGACCAAGCTAGAGCATGCTTGGGCTAACATCCACAGACGAGGAAAGACGATGTTGGGTAAGAGCAACATCCAGGCTTATGAGCCTTATGTGAGTTGGGTTCGAAATAGAGCACAATAGTCTTTGATGCCATTTCCTTCAGTGGCTCCTCCAACTCCCCTCATGAATGAGAAGCCAACTACTGTGGACATCCTGAAGTATGAACAGGTAGTGGCTGAGAATGAAGAGTTGAAGAAGGCCAACAAAGAATTGGAGAAAGAGCTAGCACAAACTAGAAGCGAGAGGAGCGAAGCCGTCCACTCCTTCAAGCGGCAGACAGAGTTAGTGAACAGGTTGGGTATAGACTTGACCAAACAGATAGCGGAGCATGAACGCTTGGGTCTGGACTTAAAATCTGTCAATGATGTGCTTGCCACCAAGAAGCAGCACTTGGATGAAGCGTACCGGAGAATATCCAAGTTTAATCAGCAGTGGAATGCTACTCTAGCCAACGGCAAGGAACGAGAGGATAAACTGAAACAACAGATCTCCAAATTGAAAGCTCAGGTGAAGGCTAGTGAGAAGAGGTTTGATGAGGAAACTGCTCGCAGATATGCCGCTGAAGACCTGCTAAACAAGGCTCTCGCTAACCTGAAGGAGCGCAAGCAGATGTTTGAATCCAAGAAACGGAGGTTATAAGATTGTTTCGGAGAAGGAGTGTGGGAAGACTCCGTTAAAGGTCTTCAATACACTATTATGCAGAGGGAGTTACTCGTCAAAGGGTTGCTCACTCGGCCTGATCATCCAGAAACGAAGGGGTTGTTATAAGAGTTTCGCGCCCGTGGCCGTGCTTGACTATATTTGTAACCCTATATTTTTTATCATTGTTGTATGCTGACCATCACCAGGCTTGTTGGTCGAGGTCATGCTGTTGATTCTGCTTGTACTCAGTGACATTGTATGCTGCCTTGATGGGCTTTATATATATATGAGATGTTATTTCCATGACTGGACCTGGACTTCTTATTATCAGCACTGGCACTATGGTACTAGAATCGGGGGAGGGATCTCCCTAAGGCACAAACACACGTTTGCATTTGTATGAATCATTTGCATGACAGGTACCTTGCCGTCTTTCTAACCCTTTGTGTATGCAGGTTGTTTCAGGATTGATCGAAGACCGATCCACCGATACTTGACCAGAGCGAATCAAGCTAGAGCAATGGAACAAGTGCAGACTGACATCCAGGAACTCCGAGAGAGGATGGACCGCTTCATGGAGCTCATGCAAGTGGTTGCTAACGGCCAAGACCAGCTCTGAACTCTAGTTCAGCCACTGATCTCAAGGGTTGACAACAACGATGTGCTTCATGGTGGGACCATTCCAATCCCCCCACTTGTTGAGACCCCTCAGGGTGGCATCCCTATGATCGGAGGTAATGGAAGTGGTAACGGCAATATGGTCACTAACATCGGGCTTAATGGAAATACGACTGGCGTCGGTAACAGTTACTTTGAGGCCAATGGCAATACTGGACTAGGCCATGGCAACACAGGGAACATTGGTGCTGGAAATCTGTATGGGCCTCATGCTGCTGGGTTTGCTGCTGGCAATGGCACTCAGTCATGGCTAGAAGATCGCCAAGAGGACTTGTTCTCACAGAAGAATGCTGAGGGCAAACTGAATGCTGAAGCCCGCCTGAGGTTTTAAGCACTCGAGGACAAAATGAAGAGTTTCGAGAACCTGAACACTATGGGTGTCGACATGACTAAACTGGGATTGATTTCTGATTTCAAGGTGCCTCTAAATTTAAGGTACCCGACTTTGAGAAATACAAGGGCACCACTTGCCCTCGTGTCCACTTAAGGTCATACTACCGAAAGATGTCCGCTCACCCTCAAGATGAGAAGCTGCTGATGCACTTCTTCCAGGATAGCTTGTCCGGCCCATCCTTGGAATGGTACATGGGTTTGGAATCCACCAGTGTGTATACATGGAAAGAACTTGCTGAGGCCTTTGTACACCATTATCAGTATAACATTGATTTGGCTCCTAATCGGGTTCAACTGCAGAACTTGTCTCAGAAGAGCAATGAGGGGTTCAAAGAATACGCCCAGAGATGGCGTGAATTGGCAACTAGAGTTCAGCCACCGATGGTTGAACGAGATCTTGTTGAGATGTTTGTAGCCACTCTCCCGGGGGTCTATTACGAGAAATTGGTCATTGGTATGTCAGGAAGTTTCTCTGATCTCATCATTACTGGCGAGCATGTTGAAAATGGGATCAAATTGGGGAAAATTCAGGGTGCTGATCTATCCTCAGCTGGAGGAGGAAAGAAACCCTACAGTAACAAGAGGCGTGAAGGAGAGACGAGCGCAGTGTCTAACGCTCGGAGGAAAGGTAAGGGCCAGCGCCAGCAGGTTGCTAGCATAACCATACTTGCTGTCCAACAGCCGCAGCAGCAAAATCAGCAGGGGTACATAAGGTACCAGAACAAGGCACCTCTGGCAAACCGTCATCTTGAGACGCCGCCCATGTCATATGCTCAGCTATTACAAACACTGCTTCAGCTACAGCTAGTGCAGAAGAGAACCCTGGCTCCCTTGACAAGGACACCTCCACAGGGTTATGATGTGAATGCAAGATGTGATTTTCACTCAGGGGCACCTGGCCACACGATAGAAAACCGTAAGGCATTCAAGCACAAGGTGCAAGATATGGTCGATGCTAAAATCATCAATTTCTCAGATAATGTGCCAAATGTCACAAAGAATCCTATGCCGAACTATGAGGGAGGTGGGGTGAATGCCATTATTGAAGAAGAGGACTTAGATTTATTGACTGATGTCAAGGATCTGAAGACACCGCTTAGCTTCGTCAAAGCCAAGCTGATGAAGAGAGGCATATTTCCGGGCTGTGGAGAATTGTGTATGGGTTGTGCGATTCGTTTAGACGACTGTGAACAGTTGATAAGGGGGATTCAGAGTTTGATGACCGAAGGAATCTTGCAGTTTAGTCGAATGGCCGAATATGGATCTGGAGAGGTAGTGTTGAAACAGGATGATGAAGTTGCCACCATCACCATCCCTCGCAAGACAATAACCATTTCTGCGTCCAGGCCACCCAAGATTACCATCACAAAGGCTGGGCCGATACCTTTTGAAAGCACCAACGATGTCCTATGGCACTACGGGGCAGACGTTTACTGCAACAAACAGAAGTTAGAACTGGAGCCATCTGGGCAGTCTGTGGATAACCTAGTAGGAACCAGCGGAATCATACGTAGCGGAAGAGTATTTGCTCCACCCGAGGTTGTGGCTGATAAAGCTGACAAAGCAGAGAAAACTGATAAGGGAAAGAGAAAGGTTGTTGAGGAAACCCCTCGTGGGGTAAAGAAGGACTTACTTGTAAAGGACGCTGAAGAGTTCATGAGGTTGATCAAGAAGAGTGATTACAAGATCGTTGATCACCTCCATCAAACACCATCAAAAATCTCTATTCTAAACTTGTTGCTGTGTTTTGAGGCACATCGTAACACGCTGTTAAAAGTCCTGAATGTCGCGTATATACCGCAAGAAATCTCGGTCAACCAGCTGGAGGGGGCAGTAGCCCACGTGAATGCTGGAAACGGGTTAGAGTTCACTGACCTGGAGCTGACGCCGAAGGGAAGAAACCACAACAGTGCCCTGCACATCTCGATGGAGTGTAGGGGAACAGTTATGTCCCATGTGTTGGTGGAAACCGGATCATCACTTAATGTTCTCCCGAAGAAGGCACTGATGAAGCTGGATACGAGAGGATTGATTTGCACACCCAGTGAATTGGTTGTGAAGGCTTTCGATGGAACCAAGCGTCATGTCTTTGGAGAGGTAACTCTGCCAATCCAAGTTGGGCCGGAAACTTTCGACGCGGTCTTCTACATCATGGACATCATGCCAGCCTATAGCTGTCTGTTAGGCCGGCTGTGGATCCATTCGGCTGGTGCAGTGACCTCCACATTGCACTAGAAACTCAAGTATGCTGTAGGGGACAACATTGTGACTGTCTGCGGCGAGGAAGACATAATGGTGAGCTATTTGTCGTCTTTCAAATATGTTGAGATGGATGGCGAGATCCACGAAACCTTATGTCAGGCATTCGAAGTTGTTAAGGTCAAAGACGTGACTCCAGTGACGATTGAGAAACCAGAGATGACCCTCTCTTCCTTCAAGGAAGCTCGGGCCGTTGTTCAAGCTGGATCTGCCCCAGGCTGGGGGCAAGTTCTAGAAATACCTAACAAACAAGATACGTTTGGGTTAGGATACTCTCCTGCTGCTGAGGCCTCCTCCTCCCATAGCGCGTCGCAAGCTAAAGGGCCAATCCAGTTTACAAGTGGCGGGGTGATATTTGAAAGTGTCAACGCAATGTCTGAAGACGGCGAAGACAGCGATTGCGACCTGAATTCCTGGATCCAGCCAAGCAAACCAGGCCAGAGCCTCAACAACTGGTCCATCAGGGATATCATCCAAGTGACAGGCAAAGAGTAATGATTTACTTTCTCCAATTATTGTACAACCCTATGTCCTACCCGGGGCGTAGTGGTTTTATTGTCAGGGCCTTGTTTGATTATGTACATACATTTTACCGGTAAATCAAAGGGCGTTTTTCTTCGCATTCAAATGTTGTGGTCTCTGTTATTCTTGTTTTATATTTTTTTTGAAAAACAGTAAAATGGAAATATGGTTTGTGCTAACCTGCATATCCTTGTTTTAAGCTTAACCCTTGTTATTGCAGGATCCACATAGCAGATGACATCGACTCTGGACCTTCTACGACTCACTTCGACTTTGATTGCCCGATCTATCAAGCCGAATAAGAGATTGATAAAGACTAAGACCTTCCCGAAGAGTTGGCCCATTTGTTGAAACAAGAAGAGAAAGTCATTCTGCCTCATGAGGAAGAGATTGAGATTGTGAACCTGGGTTTTCAGGAACTTGTCAGGAAAGTCAGGATAGGGGCTGCATTGCAGAGTGATGTCAAGCAGAGATTGGCCGATATGCTTCGAGAATATAGTGACGTCTTTGCTTGGTCATACGAAGATATGCCCGAACTTGATACTGACATCGTGGTCCATCACTTGCCACTGCGAGAAGATTGTCCTCCTGTTAAGCAGAAGCTTAGAAGAACGCGACCAGATATGGCCGTTAAGATCAAAGAAGTACAAAAACAGCTGGATGATGGCTTCTTAGCAGTCACTACTTACCCTCCACGGGTCGCCAACATAGTGCCTGTACCGAAGAAGGACGGTAAGGTGCGAATGTGCGTCGATTATCGGGATTTGAATAGGGTGAGCCCTAAGGATGATTTCCCGCTCCCTCATATCGATGTGTTGGTCGACAATACAGCTCAGTTCTCCGTGTTTTCGTTCATGGACGGCTTCTCCGGCTACAATCAGATCAAGATGGCGCCTGAGGACAAGGAGAAAAATACGTTTATTACACCTTGGGGAACATTTTGCTACAAGGTAATGCCCTTCAGTCTGAAAAACGCAGGGGCCACTTACCAACGAGCAATGGTCACTTTGTTTCATGACATGATTCACCATGAAATTGAAGTCTATGTTGATGACATGATTGCGAAGTCCCAAACGGAGGAGGGACACCTGGTCAATTTGCTGAAGCTTTTTGAGAGGCTTAGGAAGTTCAGGTTGAGGCTGAATCCTAACAAGTGTACTTTCGGAGTACGGTATGGAAAACTACTAGGGTTTACTGTGAGTGAAAGAGGCATTGAGGTTGACCATGCAAAGATAAAAGCAATACAAGAAATGCCAGCGCCAAAAACTGAAAAAGAAGTTCGTGGGTTCCTGGGCAGAATAAACTACATTACAAGGTTTATCTCTCAGCTCACGACCACGTGTGAACCGATGTTCAAACTACTGAAAAAAGATCAGGCGATTATCTGGAACGAGGATTGCCATAAGGCATTCGACAAGATAAAACATTATCTGCAGGAACCTCCAATCTTGATACCCCTAGTGGCCGGAAGACCCTTAATCATGTACTTGACAGTTCTTGAGAATAGTATGGGGTGTGTTCTCGGTCAGCACGACGAGACGGGCAGAAAGGAGCATGCCATTTATTAATTGAGTAAAAAGTTCACAGATTGTGAATCCCGTTACTCAATCCTGGAGAAAACGTGTTGTGCACTCGCATGGGCTGCCAAACGTTTACGACAATACATGCTCAATCACACAACCATGCTAATTTCGAAGATGGATCCGATCAAGTACGTCTTCGAGAAGCAAGCGCTTTCGGGCAGGATTGCCAGATGGCAAATGGTGTTGACGGAATATGACATTCAGTATGTTTCCCAGAAGGCCATTAAGGGAAGCATATTGTCTGAATACCTTGCCGAACTGCCGATCGAAGATTATCAGCTGATGAAATTTGAATTCCCTGATGAGGATATCATGTTTCTTAAGGTGAAAGATTGTGATGAATCGTTGCCTGACGAGGGTCCAGACAGAAAGTCCCAGTGGAAATTGATATTTGACGGGGCAGTTAATTCTTACGGAAGCGGCATTGGGGCAATCATCACGACTCCCCATGGGTCCCACATCCCGTTCACGGCTAGATTGACATTTCTGGTCACCAATAACGAAGCAGAGTACGAAACATGCATCATGGGTCTAGAAGAAGCGATTGATTTGAGAATTAAAAACCTAGATGCATATGGTGACTCGGCACTTGTGGTTAACCAGATTAAAGGGGAGTGGGAGACTCGTCAACCGAATTTGGTGTCGTACATGAATTATGCCAGAAGGCTGCTTCCGTTCTTTGATCGAGTGGAACTCCATCATGTGCCCAGAGCTGAAAATCAGATGGCTGATGCCTTAGCCACGTTGGCTTCGATGTATAAAGTCAATTTTTGGAATGAAGCTCCAAGGATTGTCCTTTCTCGTCTTGATAGACCTGCATTCGTTTTTACAATCGAGGAAGCTTCCGACGGCAAGCCATGGTTCCATGATATCCAGACTTTCCTTATGACTAAGGAGTATCCTGCGGGAGCGTCAACCCAGGATAAGAAGACTCTGATGAGGCTGTCTGGAAATTTCTATCTCAATTCTGATGGAGTTCTCTATAAAAGAAACCACGATCTCGTGCTACTCAAATGTGTAAATGAGAAAGAAGCAAGTTTGCTCATGGAAGAAGTCCATGAAGTCACCTTTGGTACGCACGCCGGCGGGCATGCTATGACGAGAAAGATCCTGAGAGCAGGATATTACTGGCTGACGATGGAGTCGGATTGCTTTAAATTCGCGAAGAGATGTCATAAATGCCAGATTTATGCTGATAAAATTCATGTGCCGCCGTGCCCGTTGAATGTCATGTCCTCCCTGTGGCCGTTCTGCATGTGGGGCATCGACATGATAGGCAAGATCGAGCCCAATGCATCTAACGGTCCTCGCTTCATTTTAGTAGCCATCGACTACTTCACCAAGTGGGTGGAGGCAGCCTCGTATGCTAATGTGACCAAGCAGGTGGTGGCTAGATTCATAAAGAAGGACATCATCTGTCGATACGGAATTCCCGAGCGGATCATTACTGATAATGGTTCGAATCTGAATAACAAGATGATGAAGGAGTTATGCCAGAACCTCAAGATTGAACATCACAACTCATCTCCTTATCGACCGAAGATGAATGGCGCGATTGAAGTGGCCAACAAAAACATTAAAAAGATAGTACAGAAGATGGTTGTGACCTATAAAGATTGGCATGAGATGTTACCATTTGCATTGCACGGTTATCGTACGACAGTATGCACATCAACCGGGGCACCTCCTTTCTCACTAGTGTACGGTATGGAAGTTTTCCTACCGTTAGAAGTCGAGATTCCTTCTTTACGAGTTTTGGTTGACGTGAAACTAGATGAGGCAGAATGGATCAAGAACCGACTAAACCAACTCAGCCTGATAGATGAGAAGAGATTAGCATCGATTGCATATGGTCATCTGTACCAGAGCCGAATGAAGAAAGCTTATAATAAGAAGGTGCGTCCTAGAAGCTTTCAGACAGGTGATCTCGTCCTGAAGAAGATTCTTCCACCACACTCCGATCATAGGGGCAAGTGGACTCCTAATTACGAGGGTCCGTACATCGTCAGCAAGATCTTCTCGGGAGGAGCCTTGTTGTTATCCACAATGGATGGCGAAGATTTTGCATCCCCGGTGAACGCGGACGCAGTTAAAAAATACTTTGCTTAAAAAATGACCCGCTGGAAAGAAAAAGAATATCCAGGCAAAAATGGGGCATCCCGGCGAACCAGGAAAAAGGAAAAGGGTTCGGGCAAAAATTAGGGATATAAATGAAAAATGTACACCCGTAAAGTCGAAAACCTGGAAGGGCGACTTTGGCAAAAAAGGGTATCCCGGTGAATCGAAAACCCGAAAGGGCGATTCAGGCAAAAGTTAGGGATTCAAAAAGCAAATAACCGCGTTCCGCGTATGGATTTTCAGTGCTTAGTGGTTTGGAGGACCTGAGGGCCATTTATCTGAATCAATCTCTTTTGAAGCTGAAGTGTCGGAGAAGTATCGAAGTCGAGTGGGTCATAGAGGGATCAACTTATGGTGTTCGTCTACACCACATTGCCGACATTTGTGTATATACTGATGTGTATTTATGTTATTATGCTTGCGCAACTACCTCATTCCAGGAGCTTGCATCTGTTGTAAAACATTTTTGCCCATTCAGGAGTTTGTTATCAATGAAACATATACTATTCAGAAATTATGTTTGTTTGTTTAGCACTTATTTGTTTTGTTTGCGAAAAAGAACGCCCGATGTTTTTGATAAAATGCGCATACATAAACTTGCTGGCCTAGGCTAATAATTGTTGAAACATTGAATTACTTGAATATTGTCGCAGAATGATAACCTTGATAGGTCCCTTTGAGAAGGGTATCTTGTCTGCTTGTTTGTGTTGTTGCAGGTATGGCATATTCCAGGCAGTACGCCGTATGTTTTCCAAGCAGGATGATTCCTTCTTCCCCAGCAAGTTCAGTGGTGTTTCCCCATGGAGTCTGAACATGGGAATGAGAGCATTGATATGTCTCTCCAAGCAGAGATAGATTCTCCCCAGCCTGATGCATCCTAAGGGAGGATCATCATCTCCCCAACTGAGTCATGCACCAAAGCGTATGTTCATCCCCAACACTGAGTCAATGTGCAGTTTTCTCATGAAAGACTATTCACAAGTGTGCAGCTTTTGATAATTCAGACTGAAGTCTCCAGCGGAATTGAAATTCCCCACAGAGTTGTACTCTCCCCGGCAAGTAGGAGTGATTCCAGCGTCTGGTTGCCTATCCTCATCCGAGTTTGCATTTCCCCACGAGATCCGAGTCCTTGGAGAACGTTCAGTTGGTTTTCCCCAGTAGAGAGTACTGAATAGCTGATGCTGTATTTCCCCATCGGAGTCGTTATCTCCAGGAAAGTTTAGCCGCGAAGGCCGAGCAGTTTATTTCTGCGATTGACATCGTTTCCCTCAGCAGTTTGTGGGTCGTATACCTAGCTGAGCAGGTCCAAGTTCTCATAGAACTTCGTTCCCCTGCAGCAGTCGTTTGGAGTTCGTATCCCCAAGTTTAATCCAATTGAGATTGGGGTGACCTCTTCTCCTCGGCAGGATGATTCCTCCTCTCCACCATAGTGGTTCATGCTCCTTGATAAGAGGATTTTCCCTTCAGCATTTATTTTGCTGATGGGGTCGTAGCATTTTGCATGATTGCATATCATTTACCCAAAAACGCGTAGCATTTCCACTGTGTGGAGCATTGCGCCATCGTCAAGCATATGTATATGAAACATGAGCTAGGTCGTTACCGTTCTTGTTTTGCAAGTGTTCCTCCACAGAAGGGTTTTCTCAAGATGAGTCTTGAATTCTCCAACGAAGTTGTTTGCTTAAGATGATTCTTAAAATCCCCAGCGAAGTTGTTTGCTTAAGATGATTCTTAAAATCCCCAGTGAAGTCGCCAGAGTTGGTTGCTCAAGTTGGTGCTTAGAGTCCCCGACAGAGTGTTTGCTCAGGATGATTCCTGAAATCTCCAGCAGAGTTATTGGTTCAGGATGATTCTTGAAGTCCCCGACGGAGTTATTTGTCCAAGATGATTCTTAAAGTCCTCAGCAGAGTTGATTCATCCAGAATGATCTCTGGATCTCTGAAGCAGAGTTACTTGATAGTTCTCTAGAATCCCCAGCGGAGATGTGTCATCCCCAACATGTTTTCAACAGGGAAGTTGAAATTTCCTTGAAGACTTGGTGATTGAAGTCTGGCAGTAGTGCCAAATTCTCTGACTTACTAATGAAGTCCAACTACGATGTCGAAGTAGTTCTCCTAGATAACGCAGAGTGCCTGACGGCAAAAGATTGTATATCCTTATGTGTCCGTGATCGATTAAGGATTATATTTCCTGACTTACTGATGAAGTCCAACTACGATGTTGAAGTAGTTCTCCTAGCTGACGCAGAGTGCCTGACGGCAAAAGATTGTATATCCTTATGGGTCCGTGATCGATTAAGGATTATATTTCCTGACTTACTGATGAAGTCCAACTACGATGTCGAAGTAGTTCTCCTAGCTGACGCAGAGTGCCTGACGGCAAAAGATTGTATATCCTTATGGGTCCGTGATCGATTAAGGATTATATTTCCTGACTTAATGATGAAGTCCAACTGCGAGGTCGAAGCAGTTCTCCCAAATGACGCGGAGTGCCTGACGGTGAAAGAATAGATATCCCAATTAGGTTCATGATTGACCGAGGATTCTATTTCAGACTTGCTAACGAAGTCCGGCTGACGCCCGAGAATTTCTTTGAATGCCCGATGGCATGATTAACTTGATTGTTAAAAAGTTCCTAATGACCTGATGAGTCCTGAGGAATTCTTCTGCTGCAATACCGCAGAATGGCTGACGGCAATACCGACTATGTATCACCGGTTACCGAGTGACTAGTGATCCCTTGATGACTTGAGGAAGAAGCTGCAACAAAATATGATAATCATCCCGGCGGAGATTTGAGAGTAGCCCTTCACGAGTTACCGAGTAACCGGTGATCCCTTATTGACTTACTGATGAAGCCCGACAAAGATATTGTCAATGTTCCTAGCGACATGATGAGTCCGTACGCAACGGTAAGGAATCCAGCTATCCTTCACCAATTATCGTGTGACGGATTCCCCAGCAGTTTGCCGCACAACTGTCATTTTCAGTTTCAAAGATGTTCCTACCAATCAGGGTATCGTTTACCTGCGTGGTTGGCAAATCACAAGTTACCGCATAACCAGTGATCCCTCGATGATTTGAGGACGCAATAATATCAGATAAATCAGAGAATCATCTTGACGGAGGTTCAGATCAGTATTTCTCCAGCTAGTTGTCGTGCAACTGCTATTTCAGTTCCGAAGATTTATCCCCATCAGAGTACCGTGTACTTGTGCAATTGGCAAATTTCTGGGTTTGTTGGTATTTAGACGTCTTTTACCTTGATTGTTTGAGAGTCGTTCGCTTCTCACCCAGTCAGGTCCAAGCCATTTGAATAGGGGCAGCTGTTGCACCCCAAAATTTGCCCAACTTTTCTTTACCTAGCTTATGTTTCATTTCATTCACATTAGCATTATCATTTGCATTTCATTGACATGTATGCAGGAGATCAAGAGGTATGATTACCAATCAAGGGCTATACAAGACTGTGAGGCTAGCTAAGAAGGTTATTCAGATGTTCAAGGGTTGATATCCTTGTCAGAGAAGTTAAAAGATCCTCAGAGAGAGTGATTGAAGCCAAGTGTGTAGGTCTCTTAACTTGAGAGGTGAGGGAAGTCATCAGATGATTATGAGGTCATAAAGTTGGACTTGAGGTCTTGAGAGAGCTCATGAGAAGTGTTGAAGTTCATGTGGGAGCTCAGACAAACCCTTATGCAAGACTAAGAAGCCTCAGCCATGATTGGTGTAGATAGGGTTTGACTGGGTCAACCCTAAGTCAACTGAGGATTTGGAGAAGGTTGAAACTTAATTCAAGAGCCATGAGATCATGGATTAGTACATTGAGATGTTCTAAGGATGATTCCAAGGTTAACTCATCATGATTGAAGAGTTTGAGAAGTTTCAGGCTAGGGTTTCTAAGACTTGACAGTGTAAAATCCCCTAGCTTGACCCCTGACTTCCAGGCCATTTAACTCAACATATGATCTTCATCTCATCTTGACCCCAACATTATTGTTGTAGGGCATGATCTTAGCTTTAATTTGAGTACTAGAAGTCCTTGATAGGATTTATAGAACTCAAGTTATGAGCCAGACAAGTTACAAGTCATCTGAGGCATGTGAATTTAGAGCTTGAAAGTTACCCAACTTGCATGACACTTTTTCCCTAGAAGGATGATTCCTATGAACTTTTGGTAAACATGAATGTTGTTCCTTATTCTCTTAGTTTTCTAAAGAGTACTAGAAGTCCATGATTGGATTTGTAGAACTCAAGTTATGGCTTTGACAAGTCAAGGGTATTTTGGGTATTTGGACATTACAGGTCATTTTGAACTATAGGTGAATTTCACTATCTTGCAAGCCTCAAATGGATTTTTGTTCAACATGAAAGTTGCTCAAAATGATGTTTTTAGCTTAGCCAAGTATCAAGAGTCCATTGATATGGATTATATCAAGCATTGGTTGAAGAAAATTCACATAAAGACCATTTTAATGAATTAAAATGTAAAAATTCAAAACAATTGGAAATGGGATGTTTTCAGGCCAAATTTGTGATCATTTTGATTGGAATTGATATTATAAAGACTTTGGCATCACCACAATTTTGAATTGAAGTGCATAACATGGTCATATGGAGTCTTGCTTCATAATGAAGAAACATACCAAGTACACCCCAAGGATTGAAATCAATGAGGGGAAATTATGCCTTTGTACTCCACAACTGTTAAGTAAGTAAATTGGACTGAATTTGAAGTAAGATCAAGGCAAAAACTTGCACACCATCATTGAAATTTTGGAAGGAAAGTGAAGATTGAAAATCCCAAATTGGGCTTGGTTTGGGCCTCCAAAGTTGTTAAATTGACTATAAATTGGATGTGGATCATTCTGAGAACCTTATAGTGGCAAATTCAGTTGAGAATCCCTTGGAGCAATTTGGTGAAAGAGCTTGAAACTTGATTTTTGGTTTTGGAGATTCAGAGAGTTTCAGCAGGAATTGGCTATCAAGAAACATTCATCATCATTCCCTGAAGCAATCTGCACTTGTTGAAGAAGAATTGAGGTCTAAAACCACCTGTAATTGAAGCTCCAACTCAGATTTCCATTTCTCAAAATTGCACTTAATTTACATGTTTTTATCATCTTAGATTCATGTGGCTAGGTTGTAATTAAGATATATATGGATTCTAGATAGTAAATTTGAGGTTTAGTGACAAACGAGAGTTGAATCCATTTTCGGTTTGGACATAGATTTCTCTGGTCTTGAGGTTTTAGAGTGATTGATTGGTATATTTGTAATCCTCATGGAATTTCCTTCAACTTTAATTCAAGAATCGTGTTGATTGGTTGAGAAATGAGAGAGATAGAAGTTCGTGAGTTTTGCCGGCAAAGCTCCGGCCATTCGCGGCCGGAATCTGCGTTTCCCTCCCATGCGTTTTTCAAAGCGAAGAATATGAGTTCGTTGCCGTCCGATCGGGCAAAGAATGGAGACCAAGTCATCAATCCAACGATCTGCAGCGCGCCACGCGCGCACATCCCAAACGACGTCGTTTCCATTAGTGACTTGTACCAAATTTTTTTCAGTTCGCTACATGTACCTAGGGGGCTTGGGTTCGATCCCTCGCGTAGTCATTTTTGCTTAATTGTGAGAACTGATTAATTGATTAAGGGTTCTGGGCTTGTGCTATCTTCACCCCCCATTCGCAGGCCCATCCTAAATAACACGTAGAAGCCTTGCTTGTGGCACCCCCTGTCACGTTCAGAATTGAGTGAATTAATGAGATGAGTTGAGACTCAAATGGGCCTGGCGCCCACGCACTATCAGCACCCCCCGTTCTTGGGCCCAGGCGAATAAAAACTTGCTCTTCCTGCTGGTTACACCCCTCCCTGTTCATGTTTTAATTTTCTTTTTCTTTATTTTTGTGGTTTTAATTGATTGTTAGATTTAATTCATAAAAAATAGTGAATGTTGGTAATAAATTCTGAGAAAATTGGTGGATATAGATTTAGATGTGTAGAATATTTCCATGCTTTTTATTTTAATTTTCCATTTATCTCATATTTTCTCTTTTAGTGTATTTTTAATAATGTGATAATGGTATGCTGATCTTGTTCATTTTATTTCTCATCCATATTTCTGAGTTTGATCTTGAAATTTTGTATGCTGATTGTACACATGTTGATGGTATTGTGTAATTTTTGTTATGATTTTTAGATGATTTTAAATAAGGTTTTAAGGTAGTTGTTTATGAGTGTTCATGAATGGATCCCTTTAGGGTACCCTTAAAACTTTAGATTTAGTTTGAGCCTTTTGATTTAGGTTTAACCCCTGATTTTTCTACCATGGAATGTTGATACATGTAGGATAGTATAATATTTTTCCTAGAATTTTTAGGATTGATTTTCAATTAGTTCCCTATTTTGCAAATTAACTTTAGTTTAGGTGATTCTAACTTAGAGAACTTCATAGGTTAACCTTGTAATTGGCCATTAGATGATTCTAAGTAGTGTATCCCTTCTTGATAGAATAATAAGTAAGTAGGTACCTCATTAAGATTTAGGAAGAGCCCTAGAGAGTGTTTTCTTTCTTCAAACAAACATGGCTTGCTTTGTGTGCATGCCATTCCCATCCTATGACTCAAAGTCCTCATGTGAAAGCCCATTTCTCCTTGGGAGGGATGTATGGCATGTCATAATGAGTAGAACTTTTGAGGATGCCTTTCATGGATGCTTGGTTGAGTGTCATGATGGATTCCTTAGGTTTCCATCATGCTTCCCATCATCATGTACTCATCTCGTTGACTCTCTTCTCTCTTGTTGAAGCATGAAGATGAAGACCTCTCTTCAAGATGGCTTGAGCTTGGAGTTTGCTTGCAGCTGTTTGGTTGTTTGTTGTTTATCTGCTTTGCTGTTGAGCTATTTTGTCTGCTATTTGGTCTGCTACTCTTTCTGTTTGATTGTTGCTTGTGTGACTTGCTCTTGTTGCATTTCTTTCTTCCTTTATCTTTGCAATTATTCATACTTGGCTTGAGGTTGAGATGAGCTTGTGGAGGCTCCTGCCCCACACATATTTCCTCCCTCACTTGCATTGCATGCATTTTATTTACAGTTGTTTACTGTTCAGCTGATGCTTTATCTGTTTCTGTATCCCATTGACATGATCCCCTAGGAATCTCACTTCCTTTGATAAGGAAGCGATGATTAGAACTTTAGGTTGAAACCTATGCATGATAACTTCTAGGAGTTCCCTGTTTCAAACTTCGATCATAGGATGAATTCTTGACATGACAACTGTTAGGACTTGATAGTCTCCCCTTAGTTGAGCCTGTTCTCTCTTCTCATCTTCAAACAGATCAAAAATACAGTAATAACGATTAACTGACGTCGTACGTTACGAGCCTTAAGTTACTTAGGAAATGATTGTTGAAGGGTCACTCTTCAACAGTCATGATGTTTAGTATGGTACCCTTAGGGTGACGTGCGACGCATTCACTCCTAAGTCATAGTCTCTAGTGCGATATTGGTTGCACACATCCATAAAAAACACTTCTTTCGTAAAAAACAGAAAATAAACTTCAAACCTTTTTGCCCCGTGGGCCCATAATTCAAAGGAAGATTTTATGAAGAAAAGAGTGTCGTTAACTCCCATTTCTACTACAAACGGTAACACATAAGTCTCCCAGGGTCGAGCTGCGTACGCCAAACAGCTGGAACTGTCTGTTAACCCTACTCAAAAAACAGACGAATCTGAATTCCCGTAATCCGTATTATCCCAAACTACGTAAGCTCTGATCTCTCATACCTGTTGAGAGTACGTAGGCACAATACTGATGTATTGGCGAGCCACCTTCCCCGTATCCCGTAGTTAGTCGAACTACGTTGACTCTGATTTCTCATTCTCTGATGAGAATACGTAGGCATAAAGTGTGACGCTTTGCCGAGTCATTTTCTTTTCTTTTCAGACCAGCCTTGATAGGTAGATAGTAAACCAACCCGTCAGATAAACATAACAAGCATGGATCCCATCGAGTATGATGGACGTGCGGGGTGCTAATACCTTCCCCTTACGTAACCGACTCCCAAATCCAAACAATGGTTGCGATGACCTTGTCTTATACCTTTGCGTCAGGTTTTTCCGATCGTTTCTTTTCCCGTTCTGAGGGATAAATAACGAAAGGTGGTGACTCTTCTGTTTTGCCGACACCTTATTTTCGCGGTAGCGACAGTCGGCACCAAACCTAACCTCTTCACACAATCAACGGAGATAAACGAGTGGGTCGCACCCATATCAATCATAGCAGTCAAAGGAATGTTATTGATAAAACAAGTACCTTTGATCGAACGCTCCTCGTCCGCCGACTGAGTTCCCAACACAACAAACACTTTCTCGCCAACCTGAGGCGCCTGAGCCCTCCTCGGCTTCTCACAATGAGTACTAATATGGCCTTTCTCACCGCAGTTATAGCAAGTAGGCATATTAGTCCTATAATCCGCCATCACATGGCCCGTCTTCCCACACTTGAAGCACTTATTCGCTTCATGAGAATAATCATTGGCACGATAACCCATGCCACCGCACCGGAAACACTTCGTACCAGCAACTTCCCTTCCTTCTCTGGGCTTCCTATCAACAGCACCCTTGAATTTCCCCTTACCAGTCAGAATATTGTAAGTAGTACCACCAAACCTTTGTTTACCCTTACGGTCATTCACCGTCTTGTAGTGTGCAATCCTTGCACGGTTATCATTATCATAAATCCGGCTTCTAGTCACCAACTCAGGATAGCTCCTGATCTTCTAACACGCAATCCCCATCTTGATCTCCGGCCTCAGCCCATTCTCAAATTTCAGGCATTTAGAAGTCATTGCCTCCTCAGTATTGTAATGGGGACAATACTGAGCCAATTCCTCAAACTTGGCCGCATACTCGACCACCGACATACTGCCTTGCTTCAGCTCTAAAAATTCAACCTCTTTAGGACTTCTAATATCTTCTGGAAAATACTTCTCCAGAAATCTAGATCGAACCACCTCCCAAGTAATCGGAGTCCCCGTGTTGCACCCCAAAATTTGACCAGCATTTATTTACCAAGCTTGTGTTCATTGTATTCATCATCTGCATCTCATTGATAGGTGGGCAGTAGATCAAGAGGTATGATCACCCAACAAAAGTTATATGAGACTTTGAAGCTAGCCAAGAAGGTTATTCAAGTGTTCAAAGGTTGATATCTTTGTCAGAGAACTCAAGAGATCCTCAGAGAGATTGGTTGAAACCAAGGTTGTGTGCCTCATAACTTGAGAGTTGTGGGGACTCCTCAGATGATTCTGAGACTATGAGGATAGACTTTAAGCTTTGATAAAGCTTATGAGATGTATTGAAAGCCATCATGAAGCCTAGAGAGGTCATTGTACAAGAATTCAGAAGGTTCAGCCATGAGTGGTGGAATTAGGGTTTGACTGGGTCAACCCTAGATCAACTGATGATTTGGAGAGGGTTGAGACCTAATCCAAGAGCCATGTGATCATGTAATGATGCATTGATATGCTATAAGGATGATTCCTAGACCAACTCATCATGATTGAGGAGTTTGAGAAGTTTTAAGCTAGGGTTTCTAAGGATTGACAGTGTAAAATCCCCTAGTTTGATCCCTATCTTCAAGGCAGTTTAGCTCAAGATGTGATTGTCATATCATCTTCCCCACAACATGAATGTTGTAGAGCTTGTTCTTAGCTTTAATTTGAGTACTATAAGTCCTTGATAGGATTTGTAGAGCTCAAGTTATGACTTTGACAAATTACAGGTCATCTGAGGTATGTGAATCTGGGTCCTTGAAAGTCACCCAACTTGCATCCAACTTTTTCCCTAGTAGGATGATTCCTATGAACTCTTGGTCAATATTAATGTTGTAGATAATCTTCTTAGCTTTCTAGAGAGTACTAGAAGTCCTTGATAGGATTTGTAGAACTCAACTTATGGCTTTGGCAAGTCAAGGGCATTTTGGTCATTTGGAGGTTATAGGTCACTTCAAGCATAAGGCCATATCTCCTATTTCCATGCTTCAAATGGAAAAATCTTCAACATAAAACTTGCTTAGAATGATGTTTTAAGGCTAGTAGGGAGGTCATGAGATGTTGAAAAGGCTTATATCAAAAAGTGATAAAAATGGCCTAAAATGGAGGCATAAGTTAAATAAGTTGAAATTGAAAATTGGAAATCACAAGTTATACATCCAAACCATGTCATATAATAGGTCATTTTGACTCTAAAAGACATTCTAAAAACAATGGTTCAGCCAAAATTTTGATTTGAGGCCTAGATCATAGGGCTGCTATGGCTTACTTGCATCTTAAGCCACCAAAGCAAAACATGAAGAAACTCAATAAACAAGTTAGTTAAGGGTTGTAACAGATCATACATCTCATGTGGGGAGAATTTCAAGTCAGTTACAAAGGTTACAAGGACTATGTCATGAGATAGCATATGGTGAGAAGTGAAATCAAATATCATGAGATGAGAAGTTCAAATACTCATTGGATTGTTCCAGAAAGTTCTGGACAGTTCTAACATGTTCTATATAATGGTTAGAGCTTGCTCAGTAGAAAGGTTGGTGAGAGAGAATTGAGTGAAAGAGGAGAGATTGCATTGTGAAATTTCCATTGAAGATCAAGAATTGGTTCCATTGATTCACTTCATTTCCATCACTTTTTTCAATTGGAGCACAGTCCATATGGATCACTGAGGGTGTGCAGATCAAATTGGGGGCAATTCCATTGATGAATCGTGTATGAGCTTTTGGATTTTCACCTCTGCAACTCAAGATCGGTTTCCAAGAATCAAGCAGTTTCAACCCTTCTTTTTGCATACAGAAGCAAGAATACTACTCAGTGAAGGAATTGGGAAAGATTGAAGGTCTGAATTGGAGGTTTCGTGCACCTGTTCATCCCAATTACACAGGTTTGTAACTTTCTCTCTACACTCTAATTTAAGTGCTATTAGATAGAATTAATAGGTTAGAATGGTTAAGGATAACTAGGAGATCATTTCTGGATAGTTTGAAGAGATTTGGTGATGATTTTTGCATTGGCAAGATTTCTGTTTGGACCAAGAACTCACTGAATATTGGGGGATAATCTTAGTTTGATAGCAAGACGTGCTCAGGGAAACCTGATGATGAGATTAGGACCTTTAATTTTGAGAATTGCTAAGATAGGTTCTTGATCAGTTATTTGAAGTTGCGATCGGGTTTTAGGTTTGAGAGAGTTTCAATGAGTTCTGATGCCATGGCTAGATTCCTGGTGAAAAATGGAGCATGTTAGGGTTTTACACTTTAGGATTTGATGAGGTTTTGAGGGTATTCGGATGAGGAGAAAGGAGGAGTTGAAGCTCTGTTTCAATGGAGTTCTCCCTCCAGAAATTTGAAATTGAAGAAGATGATGTTGTGGCCCTAGGATCAGAGGAGACTTTTGACTGAAATCTTGATCTAGCAGCCATCCACGCATTTCAGTTTGTGAAGAGGTTTGAACAAGACAAAACGCAGCGTACCACTTAAGTCCTGGCTTGGGCTTAAGTGATCTTTTGATGTCCACACCCCACACACGAGCCCAATTGGATAATGAACTACATTTGCTTACTTTTCACACCGTGGATTTTTCTTTTTCTTTATGTTTTTTGATGTAATTTCTGATGAGGAATGGGCCTAGCGCGTTTACTTTCTGAACCCCCATTCTGGGCCCATGCGCGTATTGAACTGCATCTAGTTACTATCTCCACCTCCCTTCATATTTTCATTTCATTTTCTCCATTTTATGTTAAACTTTGAAAAATCATAATAAATGGAAAAATAATGATTTTTAAGTGGGAATTTTTGCTCCCATTTCATATTCATGTCTAGAAAATTATCAAATAAAAATATTTTCATTTCATGCATTTTTAGTATTTTTTGCATTTTCTACTTTTATTGCATTTTATTTCTTTTTATGTTGATCCATGAATTTGTAGAATTTTGTTTAGGTAGTTCCCTTAACATTTTTAGGCCATTATTTTTAGGATAGTTAGATATAAGCTTTAGCTTCCCCCTGGATTTATTCCATAATTTTGTGATGAATTTTAGGTTAGTTTTGATTAGATGTCATTAGGTTGTGTAGAATTAGGTTAATCCTTAACATAGGTCCATAATAACATTAGAACTTTGGGTTTCTAGGTCAAGTTAGACATTGGGACATATAAGGGTATTAAGGGTAGGTATGTAGGATCCCTTAGGAATTATATTAGATTTTAATATAGTAATATACTATTTTTAGATGATTTTTGTAGTTGATGATTGTTTGTGTTGCCCTTGTGGGCTTGAATTTTTGTTTGCTTTGCTTTGTGGGCTTGGAGAGCTTGGTATTGCTTGGAGTAGCATTAAGGAGCCTAGTAGGAGCATTGAGGAGCATTGAGTAGCTTGAGAGCTTGATCTTATTTTTTTTGTTGATTGTTTTAGGGTTAGGGATTAGGAAGAGTTTAGACTTAGATAACTTCTTTCTTAAACATGGATGGTATCTTTCACCTCCATTCCTCCCTATGATTCAAAGTCCTTCCATGGTATTCACCTCTCTCCTTTGGAGGGATAAGTGATTGTACCTAGGAAGTAGAACTTTTGAGGGAACCATTCCTTTGATGTTGAACCCTTATAGGTCACCTTTGGTGGTCAATAAGCAGTTCAATATCCCCAGCTTATCCAATAAGTGATTTCCTCTGGGTTGATTATCTTGAGAGATGATGAGCTTGAGTTTGAAGATGAAGACTTCAATGAAGAGTGTAGAAGAGGATGTATCCTTGAGCATTGCCATTCCAGCTAAAGCTTGAAGAGCAACAAGAGCAAGTTGATACTTGAAGACCCCTGAAGATGAAGTAAAGACTGAAGGATGAAGTTGACACTTCTAAGTGATTGAGATTGATTCTGAAGAGCTGAAGCTTGAAGAATAAAGGAAGTTGATACCTGCTTTGATACTTGGGATCCTGAAGGAGCCAAGTTGATACTTATGATTGATAGTGAAGCCTGAAGGTGGAGCTGATCAAGGAGCTGAAGCTCAGAGAAGATAAGTTGAGACTTATGTTGAAGGGTTGAAACCTGGAAAAGCAAATTGATATTTGTCAAGAGCGATGGAAGTCTAAAGACTGAGTTGCTGTTGGAAGAGCTGAAGCTTGGAGTTGAGAGAGGAGTTGCTTTCTTCTCTGTTTTCTTTTCTGTATTGATGTGTTTTGTTTGACTTGCTTGATGCATTAGAATAAGTCCATATCTAGAATAGGTAGAATCTAGGAGCATGATTGCACTAGAGGTTGAGTTGCTCCCTCTGCTTGTATTGTTACTGTGTGGCTTTGCTTGCGGGTATTCGGTAGAGCCCAGCTCCCTTGCCCATGTGGTTTGTTTGCCTGATGGCATTTCATTTCATTTCTTCTGTATGATTGCAGTTTACTGTTATTGCTTGATAGCATGATGATTTACATTTCAGTATGATTACTGTTATCCATTCTGGCTTGAGGTTGAGATGAGCTTGTGGAGGCTGAAGCCCCACACACATTTCCTCCCTCACTTGCATTGCATGCATTTTAATGTTAAGCTGATGCTTTGTCTGTTTTGGTGTATCATTGACATGATCCCTTAGGACTCTCATTTCCTTTGATAAGGAATTGATGATAGAACTTTAGGTTGAAACCTGTGCATGACAACTTCTAGGAGTTCCCTGTTCAAACCTCAACCATAGGATGAATCCATGGCATGACAACAGTAGGACTTGGTAGTCTCCCTCCTAGTTGGGCCTGTTCTCTTCTCATCTCAAAACAGTTTAAGATACAGTAATCATGACTGCTTTCTTTCGTATGTTACAAGCCTTAAGCTATCTGAGAAAGGATTGTGGGAGAGTTTCTTTTCCACAGTCTGGATGTTTAGTATGGTAGCCTTTGGGTGACATGCGACGCATTCACTCTCAGGTCATAGTCTCTAGTGCGATTGAAATTGCAAACACAATAAAAAACACTTCTTTCATAAAAGACAGGAAATAAACCGTAGTGTCCCGAACTACGTGAGCTCTGATCTCTCATACCTGTTGAGAGTACGTAGGCACAATACTGATGTATTGGCGAGCTACCTTCCCCCATAACCCGTCGTAGGCCGAACTACGTTGACTCTGATTTCTCATTCTCTGATGAGAATACGTAGGCATAAAGCGCGACGCTTTACCGAGTCATTTTCTTTTCTGTTTAAGCCAACCTTGATAGGTAGATAGATAAAACCAACCCGTCCAAGTAAACACAACAAGCGTGGATCCCGTCGAGTACGACGAACGTGAGGGGTGCTAATACCTTGCCCTTGCGTAACCGACTCCCGAATCCAGACAATGGTTGCGAAGACCTTGTCTTACCCTTTTTCGTTAGGTTTTTCCGATCGTTTCCTTTCCCGCTCTGAGGGATAAATAACGAAAGGTGGCGACTCTTCTGTTGTGCCGACACCTTATTTTCGCGCAAGCGACAGCTGGCGACTCTGCTGGGGACTTCAACGGTTCCCTACAAGAGTCAATCCTAACGCTTGTATGTTTACTTGTCGGGTTGCGTTTATTTATTGCATTTTACTTCTCGCACTTTGTTTCCCGCATTTTATATTCAGTATAATATGATTATCTGTGCTGTTGTGGGATAGGAGTTCTAATGAGTGAGAAGTCAGACCCAGGCTTGAGTGCACCATAGACTTAGAGTGAAAGTTAGTGGGCGCGTACTTGCTTTGCAGGCACTAGTGTCTCATGAAATCCACGCTCAGACGAGGTTCATCCGGTTGGCTTTTCTTTCAACCCTTTGGGTTGAGACGGTTGCTGGTTTGGTAGATTGTCGACTCTGGGGACCGATCATTTGTGATTCAGCCGAGTGAGGCCGCTTCATGAGCTGGTGATGCCACACCTTCTGGGTATCCTATCACCCCTCTTGAATGTCTGTGACGCTGATGAACGCATAGGATGCCGAACTTGAGTCAGTTTAGGTCCATACCTGTGAGCAGGGTTGGGTTTATTGCAGGAAACCTTGACTTTCAGACTACCTAGTTTTCTTGACAGTGAATCAGTTTTGTTGGTACCAGGGTTTCTCAGTGGCAGATTTGTCTGTTCTTGATAGAGCAGGTTTTGATCAAAGGATCTTATCATCAGGTGTATGTTTGTTCTTGATAGAGCATATTTTTGAGTGGGGTCTGAAGATCTCATCAGCAGATGTTGTTTGTTCTTGATAGAACAGATTTTTGATTGGGGTCTGAAGATCTCATCAACAGATGTTGTTTGTTCTTGATAGAGCAGATTTTTGAGTGGGGTCTGAAGATCTCATCAGCAGCTGTATGTTTGTTCTTGATAGGGCAGATTTTTGATTGGGGTCTAAAGACCTCATCAGCAGATATTTCTTGATCCTACATCAGAGGTCCTTATCATCAGACATTTGTTCTTGACAGAGCGGAATTATGATCCTATGTATATGGTCCCATCAGATGGTTGTTCTTGGCAGATCAGATTTGTGGTCCTACGCCGGGGTTCTCTTATTATTAGATGCAGTGGTTGTTCTTGATAGAGCAAGATTATGGTTTTGTTGATACAGAATCTCCACAGCACCAGTTGCCCGGACCTCTTATTGCATGATTGCATTTTGCATTAGTTTGCATATTCATTTGCATTTCATTAACGTGTGTCTGTGTTGCAGGTACCGTTTTCCCCGATCCAGGATTTCTTGCCTCCTATTGTATTGTTATGGGTTCTCTAAGGAAGACCGTGGCTTACAAGTTCCCTGTCCCCGATGTGGTTAAGCTGACTGGTTTGATAGCTCTAGCAGATGATTCTGTGAGGGATGAGTTCAGGAAATCCTACGGCAGGTTGCTCAGTTTGGTTCATAAGCCTTCTGTGTTCGAGTTGAATGGGTTGCACGCTCTGCTGCAGTTCTACGACCCTCCGCTGAGATGTTTTACTTTTCAAGATTTTGTTATCGCACCTACGCTGGAAGAATATGCTGATTTGCTAGGCGTGCCTATCAAGAGGCAGATGCCTTTTGTTCACATGGATGCTGAGCCTGATCTGGCTGGTTTAGCTCCTTCACTTCATCTGGACGCCTCCGAGTTAGTATTGACTAGTTGGAACAAGGTTCCTGGGTTCTCCTTGCAGTTTCTGGTGGGTAAAGCTCAACAGTGTGCCAAGGACGAATGTTGGGTCACGTTCAATGCCATCCTCGCTCTATGCATATATGGCATCGTCCTGTTCCCTAATATGCTCGATTTTGTAGACTTCGATGCATTTCACATCTTCGCTTTAGGGAATCCAGTCCCTACCTTGATCGGAGATGTCTACCACTCAGTCCACTACAAAAACGAGAACAGGAGGGGGAAGAATGTCTCTTGCTGCGTACCCTTGCTTTATAAATGGCTTGATAGCCATCTGCCCAAGAGGGGTACTTTTGTCTTGTCTGCAGCCACAGCTGAGCGTCTGATGAGTTTATCTGTAGAGGATGTTGACTGGTTCGACAGAGATAGGTTGGGTACTGAGGTGATCTTCAGTTGCAGCGGGTTTCCGAATGTGCCTCTGATAGGCAGGAAGGGCTGTATAAACTACAACCCATCATTGCTAGTTCGACAGTTCGCGTATGCTTTGAGAACTCCGCCGAAGGATGAAGAGGTACAGGAATCTTTGTACCTCACTGGTCTTCTAGAGGGGGATATGTTGTCCAAGTTTCAGCGTACGTGGAGCGGTATCAGTAAGCGAGGAAAGCCATTGCTGGGAAAAAGAAACAGTCAAGCCTACCCTCCGTATTTGACTTGGATCAGAGCCAGGGCCGATGCTATAGGGATGTCGTTTCCTCATGCCAAGCCAGAAAGCCCTCCAACAATCGAAGAGCCTACTACTGTGCCCATTCAGCAGCATAATCAGGTGTTAGCTGAGCGGGATGAATTGAAGCGGGCGAACGAAAAACTGGAGAAGGAATTAGCTCAGCTCCGAAGTGAGAGGAACGAAGCCGTTCATTCTTTCAAAAGGCAGACAGAGTTGGTGAACCAGCTAGGTACGGACCTGACTAAGCAGATAGCCGAGCGTGAACGCATGGGTCGAGACTTCAAAGCTGTCAACGACGTACTGGCTACAAAGAAGCAGCACTTGGACGAGGCATATCGGAGGATATCCAAGTTCAACCAGCACTGGAAGGCTTCCCTGGCCACCAGGAAAGAGCGGGAGGATAAGCTGATGCTGCAGATCTCCAAGCTGGAAGCCCAGCTGAAGGACAGTGAGCAGAGGTTTGATGAAGAAACCGCCCGCAGATACGCCGCCGAAGGCCAGCTCAACAAAGCTCTCGCTAACCTGAAGGAGCGCAAGCTGACGTTTGAGTCCAAGAAGCGGAAGTTAGAAGATTGCTTCGGCGAAGGAGCATGGAAAGGTTCAGTTGAAGGACTTCAGTATACCATTGTGCAGAGGGAATTACTCGTCGAGGGGTTACTCACTCTGCCAGATCATCCAGAGACGAAGGAGCTGTTAGAAGAGTATCGCGCCCGTGGCCGTACTTGACTATTTGTATTCCTTTTGTTTTGATCATTGTTGTATGCTGACCATCACCAGGCTTGTTGGCTGAGGTCACGCTGTTGATCCATCTTGTACTCGCTGATGCTATGTACTGCCATGATAGGCTTTCTTTATATATGAGATTGTTGTTTCCCTGATTGGACTCGGACTTCTTCTTCTTATTATTATCAGCACCGACACTCAGGCACTAGGATCAGGGGAAATCTCCCAAACACACAGACACACGCATGCATTTGCATGAAACATTTGCATGGCGAGCATTTTGTTGTTTTTCCTAACCCTTTAGTATTTACAGGTTTTTCAGGTTTACAGGTTGTCCCAGGTTGTTTCCGGTGGTTCCAGGATTGATCAGAGACTAGTTCACCGCTATATGACTAGAGCTAATCAGACCAGGATCATGGATCAAGTGCAAACTGATGTTCAGGAGCTCCGCGAAAGGATGGATCGCTTCATGGAGCTCATGCAAGTGGTCGCCAATGGCCAAGATCAGCTCAGAACTTTGGTTCAGCCTTTGATCTCCGGGGTTGATAGCAACGGCATACTCCACGGTGGGACCGCGCCAACTCCTCCACCAGTTGAAACTCCGCAGAATGGTGTTCCCGTGGCCGGGGGCAAAGGCAGTGCTAATGGCAACATGATGGCCAACATCGGACTCAATATGGCGGGCGTCAGTAATGGGAGTCTAGGAGCTAATGTCAATATCGGGCCGGGCAACGGCAATGCAGGCGTCGGGAATCTGTTGGTGCCTCAGCCATGGCTTGAGGATCATCAGGATGATGTGTTCTCTCAGAAGGGTGCCGAAGGGGAGCTGAATGCTGAAGCGCGGCTTAGATTCAAGGCACTTGAAGATAAAATGAGAGATATCGAGAATCAGAATACTTTGGGCGTTGATATGTCCAAGCTGGGATTAATTGCTGATTTCAAGGTACCTCCTAAGTTCAGGATACCTGAATTTGAAAAATATAAGGGCACCACTTGCCCTCATGTCCACCTGAGATCGTACTATAGGAAGATGTATGCCTATTCCGAAGACGAGAAGTTGCTGATGCACTTCTTCCAAGACAGTCTTTCCTGGCCGTCCCTCGAGTGGTACATGGGTCTGGAGCCCACTAGTGTGCGCACATGGAAGGATCTCGCTGAAGCATTTGTGCACCATTACCAGTACAACAACGACTTGGCCCCGAACCGAGTCCACTTGCAGAACCTATCGCAGAGGAATAATGAAGGATTTAAGGAGTACGCCCAGCGGTGGCGTGAGTTGGCAGCTCGGGTTCAGCCGCCGATGGTTGAACGAGAGCTCGTGCAGATGTTTGTTGCCACCCTCCCGGGGGTCTACTATGAAAAGTTAGTCAGCGGTATGTCTGGGACGTTCTCAGCTCTCATTATCATGGGCGAGCACGTCGAGAATGGAATCAAGATCGGGAAAATTCAAGGTGAGTCATCCTCAGCTGGAGGAGGTGGAAAGAAACCTTATGCTGGTAAAAGGCGAGAAGGAGATGCGAGCGCTGTGACCAACGCTCGAAGGAAGGGAAAAGGCCCTCAATAGCAGGTAGCCAGTATAAATATCCCAGCAGCTCCGCAGCAGCAGCAGCAGCAACCGAGTCAACAGGGATATAGAAAGTACCAGAATCGGGCATCTTTGGCAAACCGTCACTTCGAAGCACCGCCCATGTCGTATGCGCAATTGTTACAGACCTTGCTTCAACTTCAGTTGGCTCAGAAGAGGACGATGGCTCCCTTGACAGGGGCACCTCCACCAGGGTACGACGCAAATGCCACTTGCGATTTCCACTCAGGGGCACCAGGCCACACAATCGAGAACTGCAAAGCCTTCAAGCACAAGGTGCAGGACTTGGTGGATGCCAAGATCGTCAACTTCTCCGATAATGTGCCCAATGTCACGAAGAACCCTATGCCAAATCATAGGGGAGGCGGAGTGAACGCCATTATTGAAGAAGAGAGTGCAGATCTGTTGACTGATGTCAGAGACCTGAAGACGCCGCTTAGCTTCGTTAAAGCTAAGTTGCTGAAAAAAGGGTTCTTTCCAGGGTGCGGAGAACTATGCATGGACTGTGCCGCACATTCTGATGGATGTGAGCAGTTGGTAGAAGGAATTCAAAGTCTGATGACTGAGGGGATTCTGCAGTTTAGCCGGATGGCTGAAAGTGTATCAGGAGAGGTAGTATTGAAGCAGGCCGATGAAGTCGCCACCATCACCATCCCTCGCCAGCCAATAACCATTTCTGTGCCCAGACCGCCCACCATCACTATCACCAAAGCGGGGCCAATACCATTCGAGAGCACTAACGCCGTTCCGTGGCATTATGGGGATGAAGTCTATTAGTCGTCGAAGAGGTCCCGTATGGGGTAGAGAAAGATTTGCTTGTTAAAGATGCCGAGGAGTTTATGCGGTTGATCAAAAAGAGTGACTACAAGATTGTAGACCATCTCCATCAGACGCCCTCGAAGATTTCCATTTTGAACCTGTTGCTGTGTTCTGAAGCGCACCGCAACGCGCTACTGAAGGTATTGAACGCTGCCTACGTACCGCAAGAGATATCGGTGAATCAGCTAGAAGAGGTGGTAGCCCACGTTAATGCTGGTAATGGGCTAGGTTTCATAGACTTAGAGCTGACGCCAAAAGGGAGAAATCACAATAGCGCCCTGCACATCTCGATAGAGTGTAGGGGCACAATCATGTCGCACGTGCTGGTGGACACAGGTTCGTCACTTAATGTTCTTCCGAAGAAGGCATTAATGAAGTTGGACACTCGCGGATTGCTCTGCACACCCAGTGATCTGGTGGTGAAGGCGTTCGACGGAACTAAACGCCACGTTTTCGGGGAGGTGACCCTGCCGATCCAAGTCGGTCCGGAAACGTTCGACGCGGTCTTTTATATTATGGACATCATGCCTACCTACAGTTGTCTCTTGGGCCGGCCATGGATCCATGCTGCTGGTGCCGTGACCTCCACGTTGCACCAAAAGCTCAAATATGCTGTCGGAGGAAGCATCGTAACCGTGTGCGGCAAGGAGGACATAATAGTGAGCCATTTGTCATCCTTTAAGTATGTGGAAATGGATGGCGAAATCCATGAAACTCTTTGCCAAGCGTTCGAAGCTGTCAAGGTGAAAGAAGTAGCTCCTGTAGTCACAGAGAAGCCATAGATGAATCTCTCCTCGTTCAAAGAAGCTCGAGCCGTTGTCCAAGCTGGATCTACCCCAGGCTGGGGGCGAATTTTGGAGATACCCAACAAGCAGGATAAGTTTGGGTTGGGGTATTCTCCTGGAGCTGAAGCTTCTTCTTCTTCGTCTAGCAGCGCGTCTCGAGGTAAAGGGCCGATCCAATTTACCAGTGGCGGAGTAATCTTCGAAAGCATCAACACGGCGTCTGAAGACAGCGGGGATAGCGATTGTGACCTCGACTCTTGGATTCAGCCAAGCAAGCCGGGCGAGGGCCTCAACAATTGGACCATCAAGGATATCATCCAGATGACAAGTGAAGAGTAATGATTTACTTTTTCCAATCATTGTACAACCCTATGTCCTACCCGGGGCATAGCGGTTTTATTGTCAGGGCCTTGTTGGATTATGTACATGCATTTTGTTAATAAATCAAAGACGTTTTCTTCGTATCCAAATATTGTGATATCTATTATTCCTGTTTTATATTTGTTTTGAAAAACAGTAAAATGGCAATGGGGTTTGTGCTAACCTGCGCATCCTTGTTTTAAACTTAACCCTTGTTATTGCAGGATCCACATAACAGATGACATCGACTCTGGACCTTCTACGGCTCACTTCGACTTCGACTGCCCGATCTATCAAGCCGAAGAAGAGATTGATGAAGACGAAGACCTTCCTGAAGAGTTGGCCCGCTTGTTGAAACAAGAGGAAAAAGTTATTCTGCCTCATGAAGAGGAGATTGAGATCGTAAATCTGGGTTCTGAAGAGCTCATCAGAAATGTCAGGATAGGGGCCGCATTGCAGAGTGATGTCAAGCAGAGATTGGTCGAGATGCTAAGAGAGTATAGTGACATCTTTGCCTGGTCATACGAAGATATGCCCGGACTTGACACGGATATCGTGGTCCACCACTTACCGCTGCGAGATGATTGCCCTCCCGTTAAGCAGAAGCTTAGGAGGACGAGACCAGACATGACCGTTAAGATCAAAGAAGAGGTGCAAAAACAGCTTGATGCTGGCTTCTTAGCGGTCACCACTTACCCTTCGTGGGTCGCCAACATAGTGCCTGTACCGAAGAAGGACGGTAAGGTACGAATGTGCGTCGATTATCGGGATTTGAATAGGGCGAGCCCTAAAGATGATTTCCCGTTGCCTCATATCAATGTGTTGGTCGACAACACAGCCCAGTTCTCCGTGTTTTCGTTCATGGATGGCTTCTCCGGTTACAATCAGATCAAGATGGCGCCGGAGGACATGGAGAAAACGACGTTTATCACCCCCTGGGGTACATTTTGCTATAAGGTAATGCCCTTCGGTCTGAAGAATGCAGGGGCCACTTACCAACGAGCAATGGTAACTTTGTTTCATGACATGATTCATCATGAGATTGAAGTCTATGTTGATGACATGATTGCGAAGTCCCAAACGGAGGAGGAGCATCTGGTCAACTTATTGAAGCTTTTTGAGAGGCTTAGGAAGTTCAGGTTGAGGCTGAATCCTAACAAATCTACTTTCGGAGTACGGTCCGGAAAGCTACTGGGGTTTATTATGAGCGAACGAGGCATCGAAGTCGATCCTGCGAAAATAAAAGCCATTCAAGAAATGCCAGTGCCGAGAACAGAAAAAGAAGTTCGTGGTTTCCTGGGCAGAATAAACTACATTGCAAGGTTTATCTCTCAGCTCATGGCCACGTGTGAACCGATGTTCAAGATTTTAAAGAAAGATCAGGCAATTATCTGGAATGAGGATTGCCAGAAGGCATTTGACAAGATAAAGCAGTATCTTCAAGAACCTCCGATCTTGATACCCCCAGTGGCTGGACGACCATTAATCATGTACTTGACAGTTCTTGAGAATAGTATGGGGTGTGTTCTCGGTCAGCACGACGAGACAGGCAGAAAGGAGCATGCCATTTACTACTTGAGTAAGAAGTTCACAGACTATGAATCTCGCTACTCGACGCTGGAGAAGACGTGTTGTGCACTAGCTTGGGCTGCCAAACGTTTACGACAGTACATGCTCAATCACACCACTATGCTAATTTCAAAGATGGATCTGATGAAGTACGTCTTCGAGAAGCAGGCTCTTTCGGGCAGGATTGCCAGATGGCAAATGGTGTTAACGGAATATGATATTCAGTACGTGTCCCAGAAGGCCATCAAGGGAAGCGTATTGTCTGAATACCTCGCCGAACAGCCGATCAAGGACTACCAGCCGATGAAATTTGAGTTCCCTGACGAGGATATTATGTTTCTCAAAGCGAAGGATTGCGATGAGCCGTTGCCTGACGAGGGGCCAGATAGGAAATCCCAGTGGAAATTGATATTCGACGGGGCGGTTAATTCCTATGGAAGTGGCATCGGGGCTATCATTACGACTCCCCACAGATCCCACATCCCGTTTACTGCGAGACTGACGTTTCCGGTCACCAATAATGAAGCGGAGTATGAAGCATGCATCATGGGTCTAGAAGAGGCAATTGATTTAAGAATCAAGAATCTAGACGTATATGGTGATTCGGCGCTTGTGATCAACCAAATTAAAGGGGAGTGGGAGACTCGTCAATCGAATTTGGTGCCATACATGAATTACGCCAGAAGGCTACTTCCGTTCTTTGATCGAGTGGAACTCCATCATGTGCCCAGAGCAGAAAATCAGATGGTTGATGCCTTAGCCATGTTGGCTTCAATGTATAAAGTCAATTTTTGGAATGAAGCTCCAAGAATTGTCCTTTCGCGTCTTGATAGACCTGCATTTGTCTTTGCAATCGAGGAAGCCGCCGACGGCAAGCCATGGTTCCATGACATCCAGACTTTCCTTATGACTAAGGAGTATCCTGCGGGTGCGTCAACCCAGGATAAGAAGACTCTGAGGAGGCTGTCTGGAAATTTTTATCTCAATCCTGATGGAGTTATGTATAAAAGAAACCACGATCTCGTGCTACTCAGATGTGTAGATGAGAAAGAGGCGAGTATGCTCATGGAAGAAGTCCATGAAGGCACATTTGGTACGCACGCTGGCGAGCATGCTATGACGAGAAAGATCCTGAGAGCAGGATACTACTGGCTGACGATAGAGTCGGATTGCTTTAAATTCGCGAAGAGATGTCATAAATGCCAGATTTATGCTGATAAAGTTCATGTGCCGCCGTGCCCGTTGAATGTCATGTCCTCCCCGTGGCCGTTCTCCATGTGGGGCATCGACATGATAGGCAAGATCGAGCCCACTGCGTCTAACGGTCATCGCTTCATTCTGGTAGCTATCGACTACTTCACCAAGTGGGTGGAGGCAGCCTCGTATGCTAATGTGACCAAGCAGGTAGTGGCTAAATTTATAAAGAGGGACATCATCTGTCGTTACGGAATTCCCGAGCGGATCATTACTGATAATGGTTCGAATTTTAATAACAAGATGATGAAGGAGCTGTGCCAGAGTTTCAAGATTGAACACCACAACTCATCTCCTTACCGGCCAAAGATGAATGGCGCCGTTGAAGCGGCCAACAAGAACATAAAGAAGATTGTTCAGAAGATGGTTGTGACATACAAAGACTGGCACGAGATGCTGTCATTTGCATTGCACGGTTATCGTACGACGGTACGTACGTCAACCGGGGCAACTCCTTTCTCCTTAGTGTACGGTATGGAAGCTGTCCTACCGTTAGAAGTGGAGATCCCTTCTTTGCGAGTTTTGGTTGATGTGAAACTCGACGAGGCAGAATGGATTACGAACCGACTGAACCAACTCAGCCTGATGGACGAGAAGAGGTTAGCATCGATTGCATTTGGCCGTCTGTACCAAAGCCGAATGAAGAAAGCTTATGATAAGAAGGTGCGTCCTAGAAGCTTTCAGACGGGTGATCTCGTCCTGAAGAAGATTCTTCCTCCACACTCCGATCACCGGGGCAAGTGGACTCCGAATTACGAAGGTCCGTACGTCGTCAGCAAGGTCTTCTCGGGAGGAGCTTTGTTGTTATCCACGATGGATGGTGAAGATTTTGCATCCCCGGTGAACGCGGACGCAGTTAAAAAATACTTTGCTTGAAAGCGACCCGCTGGACAAAAAAAAGAGAGTCCAGGCAAAAAAGGGGCATCCCGGCGAACCAAAAACAGAATAAAAAGGTTGCCCAGTTAGATGTATCCTAAAGGAACGTCATCTCCTCAGCTGAGTCAGGCGCCGAAGCACGCGTTCATCCCCCAGCACCGGGTCACAAGTGCAGGTTTCGTAGGAAACTATTCGTACGCCGAAGTATGCAGCAACTGATGGTGCTAGACTGAAGTCTCCAGCGGAATTGAAATTCCCCACTAGAGTCGTACTCTCCCCCAAAGTCGGATGATTCCTTCTTCCCCAGCGGAATTGAGATTCCCCGCAGAGTCGTACTCTCCCCAGCGAAGCAGAACGATTTCTCCTTCCTCAGCCGAGTTTGCAGATACCCAAGAGAGCCGAATCCTTGGAAGCTGCTCAAGCCATGATTGGTTTTCCCCAGTGGAATGTTGATCAACCGAAGTTGTTTCCCCACCAGAGTCGTTATCTCCAGGGAAGTAGCCATGAAGGCCATGCAGCTTATTCCCGCGATTGACATCGCTTTCCCTCAGCAGGTCCTAGTTCTCGTAGAGCTTCGTTCCCCTGCAGCAATCAACTGAAGTTGTTTCCCCCACAGCAGTCAACTGAAGTTGTGTCCCCTGCGGAGTCCAATTGATATTGGCGGGACCATGTTCTCCTCAGCAGGATGATTCCCCTGTCTGAGTAGTTCTCTCTCTTTGACAGGAGAATTCCCCCTCGGCATTTATTTTGCTGACGGGATTGCATCATTGTGCATGATTGCATAGCATTTATCATAAACGCATAGCATTTCCACCGTGTGGAGCATTGCGCCATTGCCGAAGCATATGCATAATAAACATGATCTAGGTCGCTACCGTTCTTGTTTTGCAGGTGTTCCGCCGCAGAATTGATTGCTCAGGATGATTCCTGACATTCTCCCCAACGAAGTCGCTTGCTCAAGATGATTCTCGAGATCCCCAGCGAAGTCTTCGGTTCAAGATGATTCTTGAATTCCTCAGCAGGGTCGTTTGCTTAAGATGATTCTTAAGTACCCAGTGCAGTCTCCATAGTTGGTTGCTCGAGCTGACGCTTAGAGTCCCCAGTAAAGGTTGCCCAGGATGATTCCTGAAATCCCCAACAGAGTGTTCGCTCAGGATGATTCCTGAAATCTCCAGAATGGTTATCGGTTCAAGATGATTCTTGAAGGTCCCCGACGGAGTTATTTGTCCAAGATGATTCTTGAAGTCCTCAGCAGAGTTGATTCGTCCAGAATGATTTCTGGACCCCCGGAGCGGAGTTACTTGATAGTTCTCCAGATTCCCCAGCGGCGAAGCGTCATCCCCAGCAGGTTTCTAACGGCGAAGTTGAAACCTCCCTTGAAGACTCCATGATTGAAGTCTGACCGTGTTAATGAAGCAGTTCTCTCAGCTGATGTAGAGTGCCTGATGGCAGAGGTTTAGATGTTCCCAGGTGGCTCATGATTGACCAAGAATTCTATTCCCGACTTGCTGATGAAGTCCGGCTGATGCCCGACAGTAATGCGGAATGCCTGGTGGCATGATCAACCTGATGGTTGAAGTCCGGATGATGCCCGACAGATGTCTTTGAATGCCTGATGGCATGATCAACCTGATGGTTGAAGTCCGGCTGATGCCCGACAATTTCTTTGAATGCCTGATGGCATGATCAACCTGATGGCTGAAGTCCGGCTGATGCCCGACAATTCTTTGAATGCCTGATGGCATGATCAACCTGATGGTTGAAGTCTGGCTGATGCCCGACAGTGTTCTTTGAATGCCTGATGGCATGATCGACTATGTATTACCGGTTACCGTGTGACCAATTCCCCAGTAGGGTTGCCGTGCAACTATTATGCTCAGTGTCGAAGATGTTCCTACCGGCCAGAGTATCGTTCACCTGTGTGTGGTATCCAGACCTCCAGCAAGATCATTGACACATGTTCATCTTATTATTCTCTCCCACAGAGTCTATTATTCAAGTTCATATTTCCCCAATGGATTTTCTTCACCCTGACGGCGAGGTCAGACGATGTTGAGAGTTGACGGCGAAGTCAGAGTATTTTGAGTACTTGACGGCGATGTCGGGTGTTTCCCAGAGTTATAGTGGACTGGCGGCGATGTCAGATAGTTTGGTTTCCCAGCGGCGAGGTTGGATGTTTGTCTGACGGTGATGTCGGGTAGTTTGATTCTCCAGCGGCAATGTTGGATGTTTGTTTCTGGCGGCGATGTTAGGTGATTTAGTTTTCCAGCGACGATGTTGGGTGTTTTGGTTGTCCGACGGTGATGTCAGACGCTTTATTTTCATGAATGCCTGACGGCGAGGTCCGGTGTCTGATGACAATGTCAGAGGAATTTAATGTGGATAACTGACGACAAGGTTCAGATCAGTATGTCTCCAGCTAGTTGCCGTGCAGCTATTATTTCAGTGTTCGAAGATTTGTTCCCGCCAAAGTACCGTGTACTTGAGCAGTTCGCAAATTTCCGGGTTTATCGGTATTCAACCATCTCGCATCTCGATTGGATGAGAGCCGTTTGCTCCTCACCCACAAAATTTGACCAACATTTATTTACCAAGCTTGTGTTCATTGTATTCATCATCTGCATATCATTGATAGGTGGGCAGTAGATCAAGAGGTATGATCACCCAGCAAAAGTTATATGAGACTTTGAAGCTAGCCAAGAAGGTTATTCAAGTGTTCAAAGGTTGATATCTTTGTCAGAGAACTCAAGAGATCCTCAGAGAGATTGGTTGAAACCAAGGTTGTGTGCCTGATAACTTGAGAGTTGTGGGGGCTCCTCAGATGATTCTGAGACTATGAGGATGGACTTTAAGCTTTGAGAAAGCTTATGAGATGTCTTGAAATCCATCATGAAGCCTAGAGAGGTCATTGTACAAGAATTCAGAAGGTTCAGCCATGAGTGGTGGAATTAGGGTTTGACTGGGTCAACCCTAGGTCAACTGATGATTTGGAGAGGGTTGAGACCTAATCCAAGAGCCATGTGATCATGGAATGATGCATTGAGATGCTATAAGGATGATTCCTAGACCAACTCATCATGATTGAGGAGTTGGAGAAGTTTTAAGCTAGGGTTTCTAAGGATTGACAGTGTAAAATCCCCTAGTTTGATCCCTATCTTCAAGGCAGTTTAGCTTAAGATGTGATTGTCATCTCATCTTCACCACAACATGAATGTTGTAGAGCTTTTTCTTAGCTTTAATTTGAGTACTAGAAGTCCTTGATAGGATTTGTAGAGCTCAAGTTATAACTTTGACAAATTACAGGTCATCTGAGGTATGTGAATCTGGGTCCTTGAAAGTCACCCAACTTGCATCCAACTTTTGCCCTAGTAGGATGATTCCTATGAACTCTTGGTAAACATGAATGTTGTAGAGAATCTTCGTAGCTTTCTAGAGAGTACTAGAAGTCCTTTATAGGATTTGTAGAACTCAACTTATGGCTTTGGCAAGTCAAGGGCATTTTGGTCATTTGGAGGTTATAGGTCACTTCAAGCATAAGGCCATATCTCCTATTTACAAGCTTCAAATGGAAAAATCTTCAACATCAAACTTGCTTAGAATGATGTTTTAAGGCTAGTAGGGAGGTTATTAGATGTTGAAAAGGCTTATATCAAAAAGTGATAAAAATGGCCTAAAATGGAGGCATAAGTTAAATAAGTTGAAATTGAAAATTGGAAATCACAAGTTATACATCCAAACCATGTCATATAATAGGTCATTTTGACTCTAAAAGACATTCTAAAAACAATGGTTCAACCACAATTTTGATTTGAGGCCTAGATCATAGGGCTGCTTTGGAAATGACTTACTTGCATCTTAAGGCACCAAAGCAAAACATGAAGAAACTCAATAAACAAGTTAGTTAAGGGTTGTAACAGATCATACATCTCATGTGGGGAGAATTTCAAGTCAGTTACAAAGGTTACAAGGACTATGGCATGAGATAACATATGGTGAGAAGTGAAATCAAATATCATGAGATGAGAAGTTCAAATACTCATTGGATTGTTCCAGAAAGTTCTGGACAGTTCTAACAAGTTCTATATAATGGTTAGAGCTTGCTCAGTAGAAAGGTTGGTGAGAGATAATTGAGTGAGAGAGGAGAGATTGCATTGTGAAATTTCCATTGAAGATCAAGAATTGGTTCCATTGATTCACTTCATTTCCATCACTTTTTTCAATTGGAGCACATTCCATATGGATCACTGAGGGTGTGCAGATCAAATTGGGGGAAATTCCATTGATGAATCGTGTATGAGCTTTTGGATTTTCACCTCTGCAACTCAAGATCGGTTTCCAAGAATCAAGCAGTTTCAACCCTTCTTTTTGCATACAGAAGCAAGAATACTACTCAGTGAAGGAATTGGGAAAGATTGAAGGTTTGAATTGGAGGTTTTGTGCACCTGTTCATCCCAATTACACAGGTTTGTAACTTTCTCTCTACACTCTAATTTAAGTGCTATTAGATAGAATTAATAGGTTAGAATGGTTAAGGATAACTAGGAGATCATTTCTGGAGAGTTTGAAGAGATTTGGTGATGATTTTTGCAATGGCAAGATTTCTGTTTGGACCAAGAACTCACTGAATATTGGGGGATAATCTTAGTTTGACAGCAAGAAGTGCTCAGGGAAACCCGATGATGAGATTAGGACCTTTAATTTTGAGAATTGCTAAGATTGGTTCTTGATCAGTTATTTGAACTTGCGATCGGGTTTTAGGTTTGAGAGAGTTTCAATGAGTTCTGATGCCATGGCTAGATTCCTGGTGAAAAATGGAGCATGTTAGGGTTTTACACTTTAGGATTTGATGAGGTTTTGAGGGTATTCGGATGAGGAGAAAGGAGGAGTTGAAGCTTTGTTTCAATGGAGTTCTCCCTCCAGAAATTTGAAATTGAAGAAGATGATGTTGTGGCCCTAGGATCAAAGGAGACTTTTGACTGAAATCTTGATCTAGCGGCCATCCACGCGTTTCAGTTTGTGAAGAGGTTTGAACAAGACAAAACGCAGCGTATCACTTAAGTCCTGGCTTGGGCTTAAGTGATCTTTTGATGTCCACACCCCACACACGAGCCCAATTGGATAATGAACTACATTTGTTTACTTTTCACATCGTGGATTTTTCTTTTTCTTTATGTTTTTTGATGTAATTTCTGATGAGGAATGGGCCTAGCGCGTTTACTTTCTGAACCCCCATTCTGGGCCCATGCGCGTATTGAACTGCATCTGGTTACTATCTCCACCTCCCTTCATATTTTCATTTCATTTTCTCCATTTTATGTTAAACTTTGAAAAATCATAATAAATGGAAAAATAATGATTTTTAAGTGGGAATTTTTGCTCCCATTTCATATTCATGTCTAGAAAATTATCAAATAAAAATATTTTCATTTCATGCATTTTTAGTATTTTTTGCATTTTCTACTTTTATTGCATTTTATTTCTTTTTATGTTGATCCATGAATTTGTAGAATTTTGTTTAGGTAGTTCCCTTAATATTTTTAGGCCATTCTTTTTAGGATAGTTGGATATAAGCTTGAACTTCCCCCTGGATTTATTCCATAATTTTGTGATGAATTTTAGGTTAGTTGTGATTAGATGACATTAGGTTGTGTAGAATTAGGTTAATCCTTAACATAGGTCCATAATAACATTAGAACTTTGGGTTTCTAGGTCAAGTTAGACATTGAGACATATAAGGGTATTAAGGGTAGGTATGTAGGATCCCTTAGGAATTATATTAGATTTTAATATAGTAATATACTATTTTTAGATGATTTTTGTAGTTGATGATTGTTTGTGTTGCCCTTGTGGGCTTGAATTTTTGTTTGCTTTTCTTTGTGGGCTTGGAGAGCTTGGTATTGCTTGGAGTAGCATTAAGGAGCCTAGTAGGAGCATTGAGGAGCATTGAGGAGCTTGAGAGCTTGATCTTATTTGTTTTGTTGATTGTTTTAGGGTTAGGGATTAGGAAGAGTTTAGACTTAGATAACTTCTTTCTTAAACATGGATGGTATCTTTCACCTCCATTCCTCCCTATGATTCAAAGTCCTTCCATGGTATTCACCTTTCTCCTTTGGAGGGATAAGTGATTGTACCTAGGAAGTAGAACTTTTGAGGGAACCATTCCTTTGATGTTGAACCCTTATAGGTCACCTTTGGTGGTCAATAAGCAGTTCAATATCCCCAGCTTATCCAGTAAGTGATTTCCTCTGGGTTGATTATCTTGAGAGATGGTGGCTTGAGTTTGAAGATGAAGACTTCAATGAAGAGTGTAGAAGAGGATGTATCCTTGAGCATTGCCATTCCAGCTGAAGCTTGAAGAGCAACAAGAGCAAGTTGATACTTGAAGACCCCTGAAGATGAAGTAAAGACTGAAGGATAAAGTTGACACTTCTAAGTGATTGAGATTGATTATGAAGAGCTGAAGCTTGAAGAACAAAGGAAGTTGATACCTGCTTTGATACCTGGGGATCCTGAAGGAGCCAAGTTGATACTTATGATTGATAGTGAAGCCTGAAGGTGGAGCTGATCAAGGAGCTGAAGCTCAGAGAAGATAAGTTGAGACTTATGTTGAAGGGTTGAAACCTGGAAAAGCAAATTGATATTTGTCAAGAGCGATGGAAGTCTGAAGACTGAGTTGCTGTTGGAAGAGCTGAAGCTTGGAGTTGAGAGAGGAGTTGCTTTCTTCTCTGTTTTCTTTTCTGTATTGATGTGTTTTGTTTGACTTGCTTGATGCATTAGAATAATTCCATATCTAGAATAGGTAGAATCTAGGAGCATGATTGCACTAAAGGTTGAGTTGCTCCCTCTGCTTGTATTGTTACTGTGTGGCTTTGCTTGCGGGTATTCGGTAGAGCCCAGCTCCCTTGCCCATGTGGTTTGTTTGCCTGATGGCATTTCATTTCATTTCTTTTGTATGATTGCAGTTTACTGTTATTGCTTGATAGCATGATGATTTACATTTCAGTATGATTACTGTTATCCATTCTGGCTTGAGGTTGAGATGAGCTTGTGGAGGCTGAAGCCCCACACACATTTCCTCCCTCACTTGCATTGCATGCATTTTAATGTTAAGCTGATGCTTTGTCTGTTTTGGTGTATCATTGACATGATCCCTTAGGACTCTCATTTCCTTTGATAAGGAATTGATGATAGAACTTTAGGTTGAAACCTATGCATGACAACTTCTAGGAGTTCCCTGTTCAAACCTCAACCATAGGATGAATCCATGGCATGACAACAGTAGGACTTGGTAGTCTCCCTCCTAGTTGGGCCTGTTCTCTTCTCATCTCAAAACAGTTTAAGATACAGTAATCATGACTGATTTCTTTCGTACGTTACGAGCCTTAAGCTATCTGAGAAAGGATTGTGGGAGAGTTTCTTTTCCACAGTCTGGATGTTTAGTATGATACCCTTTGGGTGACATGCGACGCATTCACTCTCAGGTCATAGTCTCTAGTGCGATTGAAATTGCAAACACAATAAAAAACACTTCTTTCGTAAAAGACAGGAAATAAACCGTAGTGTCCCGAACTACGTGAGCTCTGATCTCTCATACCTGTTGAGAGTACGTAGGCACAATACTGATGTATTGGCGAGCTACCTTCCCCCATAACCCGTCGTAGGCCGAACTACGTTGACTCTGATTTCTCATTCTCTGATGAGAATACGTAGGCATAAAGCGCGACGCTTTGCCGAGTCATTTTCTTTTCTGTTTAAGCCAGCCTTGATAGGTAGATAGATAAAACCAACCCGTCCAAGTAAACACAACAAGCGTGGATCCCGTCGAGTACGACGGACGTGAGGGGTGCTAATACCTTCCCCTTGCGTAACCGACTCCTGAATCCAGACAATGGTTGCGACGACCTTGTCTTACCCTTTTTCGTTAGGTTTTTCCGATCGTTTCCTTTCCCGCTCTGAGGGTTAAATAACGAAAGGTGGCAACTCTTCTGTTGTGCCGGCACCTTATTTTCGCGCAAGCGACACCCCGAAGCCTTTATCCTCTAACGACAATTGTCCCACCAAGCTTCAGCTTCTCCCTCTAACATGTGAGTGCCAAATCTCACTTTCTGCTCGTCATTGCACCCCATGGTTCTGAAGATCTTCTCCATCGCCTTCAACCACTTTTGTGCAGCGGCCGAATCCAAAATCCCACCTTCAAACTTCAGTGGCTTGTTGCTCTGGAACTGCGTCAAGTCTCTAAACTGAGCACTCGCAGCCAGATTCTGATTAGCCACCACTTGTGCCATTGCTTGCATAGCTGCAGCCAACGCAACATCATTCCTCCCAGCCATACTGCTCAACAACAACAATCCAGGTTAACAGAAAACAACCAACTCTATCCTACAGACAGACTCAAAACACTACACTGGCTGGACGGACCGACCTGCTCTGATACCAACTTGTAACACCCCGTTCCCCAAAATAAAATAAAACAAATAAAATAAACACATATAAGAGTTTTCCCCTCCAAAACGGGATGTCACATTTCACCAAACATTTCTTAAATAATTTTCCAATAAAATTACAGCGGAAAAAGAAGTCTGTCATAAACACATAATACGTATATATACATCATAAACATCATCATATGTACAATAAGTCGGCCATCTACCTAAAATGTACACAACATCATCATCATCATCATATTCAACACAACAAGATACGCCACAGGGGCACACAAAATCATCAATAAACATGAAAACTCCCAAAAGCACCGGTGTTACGTATCAGAGCAATCCCTACGACATCGCCGCAATCCAAGCTAGCTAAACACCTGGATTTTCTGTACTTCCGAAGAAGCACAGACCACAACAATCAACAAAGGGGTGAGAAACCAAGATCAAATATTAACGGTATAAATGTACATGAAATAAAAGGCAAAAACATATAAAACGTCATTTCATATACAACACATTCGGACCTACTGTCCCACCATCAACAATCACTACACACAACAATGAAACACATGACACTCACACGACGATATACGATACCGACTCACAACAACGATGGGTACCGGGCCATCAACCCTCCACAAAGGAGCACACATCACCGATGGGCACTGGGCCATCAACCCTCCACACAGGGAGCACAACAACAATATCGATGGACACCTGGCCATCACCCTCCTCACAGGGAGCACACAATCGATGGACACCTGGCCATCACCCCTCCACTAAGGGAGCACAACAACACAACATGCTATGCATAACCCCAATGCACAACACACACATCAAATATACACAAAAACACACAAGCACACACAGTGCACATGGTCCCCTGACCACATCTCATCATGTATCATAAATACATATACCACACATCGCATACACATCTGGCATACAAGGTGCATCCGATCCTACCAATCCAATCCATCGTGCAACATATACACACAACGCACACAAGGCGTATCGATCCTACTGATCCACTCATCACAACATATCAACACAACATACTCAATGCGTAACGATCCTACTGATCCACATATCTCACACCTAGCACATAATGCATACATATCACATACACATCCATACATATCTATACTTAACACATAATCCACCGATTATGTCAAATACGATAAACGCCAGCCACACGGCCCTTATAACCCTCAACATATTCTCAACCCTCATATATCATCACTGCACATCAATCCGATCGCCCTCGGCCCTCAAAATCAAATCCTGCTACACTTGCTACTTGCTCGCTACGCGAGCTCCTAGCGAGTGTTCGCTACACGTTCGCCTAACAAACCCCCTCGCGAACCACACTTCTGAGCTACTGGAAATGCTCGCCACTACCTCGCTCAGCGAACTTGCTAGCGAGTACAGAAAAACAGCCACTGTCAAGGCTCGCTACACGCTCGCTACACGAGCTGCTAGCGAATGCTCGCCAGGCATTCACCTAGCGATGGGCTAGCGAATGTCTGCGATTCTGGAGAAATAAAACTGCTGCTCAGAAATCAGCAGTTCTCCCACTCTTCAATTTCCATCGAGACAACACTAAAACCATCGGCTTAAGGTTCTACAACCTAGCCCCAACATCCAAACTCAATTTTACCTGATAAACCTCATTATCTGCTCAATTATCCAACTTCCAACAATAAACCTCGAACTACCTGGAACCCCAATTTCACATAAACCATTGCCCCACAGCACATGCAATGAACTTTCAACATAACAATCACAATCATACTAGAATTAATACATGCATCAACATCATTCATCATCATCCATGGGAATTAGGGGATTTCCCTCTACCAATTTATTCATGCAAATACCCATTCAACCGATCAATCTCCCTACCTCAAATTCGATGCTGATGTTGATGAAGCTTCTCAATCCACACGAACTGATAATCTTGATGATCTCCTGGCCAAGCTTCAACTCTTGCTTCAGCCTTCCTCAATCGTGTCCTTCGCTTGCTTCCCGTGCATGTGTTTCTCTAATTTTCCCAAATGCCAATGTTACCCCTCATCCCAAATAATTCTCTTTTTAATCCCAATAAATCATATTCTCATAATTCTTTTAATCCAAAAATCCAAATAATAATAATCCTCTTATTTCTTTTAATTCGCAAAATCCACTTAATTCAAAAATTCCATTTAATTATATTTTCTCATATTTTAATATTGTAATAATAACAATAATAATTAATAGCAATATTAACATTACTACTAATTATCACATTTTATCACTATATATTAATATTATAATTTCTTGATTCTTCAAATAATTCCACACAAAACACGTCAACGAATACAATAACACCGAAACTAAAAATAATTAAAATGGGCGTTACACGGTCGTACCATGCTGCGATCCCGTGGTCGCGAGGAGGGTTCTCACGGGAAGTGTTTAACTGTAGTATTTGTTTTAGCTTTTCAGCGTTCCATGGTCGAGCTATTTGATCCCCGTGTAGGTTTTCGAGGTAGTAGGCCCCGTGCTCCGTCTTGTCCCGGACACGATATGGGCCTTCCCAATTCGCGGCGAGTTTACCTTCGTGTGAGTTCTTTTGGTTTCTTTATAGGACCAGGTCACACCTGGAACTCACGCTTTAAGACTTTGTTGTCGTAGCGAAGGGCGATCTTTTGTTTTAGCGTAGCTTCGCGGAGAGTCGCTCCTGATCAGATCTCCTCGACTAGGTCGAGCTCCTCCTGGAGGGCATCTTCGTTGGCTTCATCCTCGAGGGGAGCTTCGGTCCTTCTGGATGACTCTCTTATCTCCATCGGGATCACCTCCCCGGTTCCGTACGTGAGACGGAATAGGGTTTCCCCGGTGGTCGAATGAGGCATTGTTCGGTATGCCCAGAGCATGCTATGGAGTTTATCGACCCATCCTTTCTTGGCGTCGCCGAGTCTTCACTTCAGCCCCCGGAGGATTACTCTGTTCGCGGCCTCGTCTTGGCCGTTCATTTGTGGATGCTCGACCGAGGTGAAATGGTGCTTGGTCTCGAGTTTGGTGACAAAGTCCCAAAAGTTTCTGTCTGTGGATTGTGTCCCATTGTTAGTGACTATGGCGAGCGAGATGCCGAACCTGGCGAGGATGTTCCTCTTGTAGAAACGGAGTATGTTGTGTACCGTGATCTTGGCGAGGGCTTCGGCCTCGATCTATTTGGTGAAGTAGTCGACGCCCACTATCAGATATTTGTTCTGATAGGAGCCCAGGGCAAACAGGCCAAGGATATCCATCCCCCACCGGGCGAAGGGCTAAGGGGAGGAAAGGGATTTGAGCTCGCTCGGGGGGGGGGGGGGGGGAGGTGCATGTCCCTGTGGCGCTGGCACCTGTCGTATTTCCTGGCGTGTTCCATCGTGTCCTCCTGCATTGTCGGCCAGTAGTATCCATCCCGTAAGGCTTTCCTCGCCAAGGACCATCCTCTGAGGTGTTGCATGTTGATGCCTTCGTGCACCTCTTATAGGATGGTCGAGGCTTGGGTTTTGTTGACGCATTTGAGGAGGGGGATCGAGAAGCCCCTTCGGTAGAGTTTGTTGTCAAGCAGGATCATCATTTGACCGTGCCGGCCTACTTAACGTCATTGGGCAGGCGTCCCGTGCTGAGGTAGGCATGTTGAGCGTCATCCAACAGTTGACATCCCCAATGGCATTGATGTCGAGCAACGTTTTCGCCCGCCCAGTGCTTGATTGCGCGAGGATCTCTTGAACAACAGACTTGTGCCCACCTTTCTTTTTGGTGCTCGCCAACTTTGAGAGGATGTCTACCCGAGTGTTCTGCTCATGAGGTACGTGTTGTACTCCTGCAGAGTCGAAACTTTTCATCCGTTCCCTTATGAGTGAAGGTGAGAAATAAACACAAGAAAGGGGGGGATTGAATTGGGTTTATGCCTAAATAATTTTTTTCCTTTTCTTGTCTTCTTCTTCACTTGATGCTTTATGCGCTTATATTAAATACATTGTAGAAGCATAAATAATAAAGCATACTGAAAGTAAAGAACACAACATATATCCTAGTTCACTTAAGCAACTCCCAAGCTAATCCAGTCCACCCTTCCAAGGTGATTTCGCCTTAATCAATTAAGGACTTAATCCATTATAACCAAACTGATTACAGATGCACAAGCTAACTGCAAGTGACTAACAACTTGACAATGACACGTTCAGGGATCCCAAAGGATATAACGTTCATCGACACCTTAATAGAATCCGATCACTAAAGATCTCCTATTAGGATTTCCACAAATGACTACTGTCACTTATCATCTCAAGTATACTGATCTTCGCTAGATCACTTGAGGAGCCACTAATTCTAAAAATAGAATATTGTGTTGCCGGAGATTACAATGGTGCTTCCTAGCAAGCTAATAACTCCGAGTTTAGCACATAGCAAGTAATGAGCAACAACTCCTTGCTTCCTAATACATAAACTAATTCTAATAATAAGTCTCTAAGAGATTCTTAGAACAATTTCTATATTGCTTAAAAGCTTTTCTGTAAGTGAGCACTAAGACTTCTTTTCATTTGAGCTTTATCTTTTCTTTGTAGCAGTAGCAGCAACACAACAGTGCAAGATACGCAATACGAGCAACAACTCCAGCCACTAGCTGGTCCAACAATTCTGGCAATCAGCAGGTTGAGCAACATTTGAATAAACAAATGATTCTTCCTTTATAGTGCTTACAAGAATGACATTGTGAGGATAGAAAAGTCCTTTCTATTTCCAACAGTCATATTTCAACGGATAGAATGAGCATGTGTTGGATGACATCACTTTCTTGTCCTTTTCCATAAGCACATGATTTATCAGATTTGAACAGCAGTAGCTTATCTGATGTAACATGTCTTGTATCTGGATGAATCTTCTTCTGACACAATCTTCCACTTCAGAATCCAGTCTTCAGCATTCTAAGAACTGAGTTTCCTCTGAAACAATCTTGAGAATCTTTATGACTAATTCTTCAAAAACCATGTCTTCAGAATCTTCAGAGCCTTGACCTTCAGAACACTTCTTCAGAGTCTTGACTTTCAGAAAACATCTTCAGAGTCTTGACCTTCAGAATCTGTCTTCAGAGTCTTAACCTCAGAACCCATCTTCAGAGTCTTCAGAGTCTTGACGCACTTGGTGTTCAGAGGATTCACTCTTCAAAGACGCTCGTTAGCTTCCAGATCAGATGCACAACTCAGAGCAGAATCCATAGATGCATTGCAATTGCAATATCCAACATCCTTGTTTCTTTACTGATCATGATCAGATGTAGAAACAAACTTGCTTCTTCATTAGGAGTGTCTCTTCAAATGTTACAGATCTGGTGACTATCGACCAAAGGTTAGAAGAAGGACTGAAAAATCGTAAAGTATCCAAAGCTGCTGAATCTTCCAACAGAGCGAAGAAATCCTTTGAAACCTTCCACAAGAAGAGAGAAGATCAGACCAACATTGTCATGACTGATGTGAGAAGGCCTCGTCCTAGACCTTAGTATGTTGATCATCATGTTGTTGCTGTTGTTGTTGCCCTACGACCAACTCAAATTCCTCAATGTCCAGCTATTGGACAGAACCGGTATCGGAATAGGAATCAATTTGATCCTATTTCCATGACATATACAAAACTATATTCTGGCCCGGTTCAACAAGGGTTGATCACTACAAGGACTCTGCAACCTCCTCATAATCCTCTTCCAGCTAGATTTAAATCTGATCTCCACTATGCATTTCACGAGGTCGCCTCAGGCCACGACTTGGAGAATTGTTATGCATTGAAATCCAGAGTGCATGAGTTGATTAAAACTGGAATCCTTGATTTTAAGGATATCCATCCAAATGTTCAGAACAATCCCTTGCCAGCGTATCAAAAGTGAAGCTTCAGTCAACTTCAACAGACTATCTTTCTAAAAGCCAGTGTTTCAACTAGAACGACTCATCCTTGTTACTGATTAGTCATTAGGCCTTTGTTTCTTATTGTTTGTACTTTCCTTAATTTTGTTTAAGCTATTTGCTTTTAATTAGTTATTGTACTTTCGTATTAATGAAATGAGCATTGTAACTTTTAACTTCAATTCATTTTGTCTATTATTTTCACTTTTATGCTTTATCTTTCAAATATTTACTTCTTGTCCAAACTTTTGATCATGAAAATATTTGAGGGACGATGACGAAAACATTATACCCATAACTGCTGTGTTGCGCTTTCAATCAAACTTTTCTGATGATGTAAGGCATTGTTTCAATCCCCCAAACACTGGAGAAATAAGGAAGTTATTCCCTTGTTAACCCCTTTGAGTCTAAAAGTAGGAGTTTCTTTCTTTATAAATAACCCACGATCTTAACCTGGGGTAGGGTAGTTCTCAGCTAACTTAGTTGTGTGTTCATGCAAGACACCTTTCATATAAAGGTTGCATCCACATTTCTCCCTTCACATAGCAAGCAAGTGTTGAAGATGTTTTTCAAGATAAAAGCCATTAATGGTTTAATGTAATCATAAATCCAGACAGTCACCTGCTTTCTCCAAAAAATAAAATAAGAATGAAAATAAAAATGAAAGTCCGCTAAGTCAAAACCTATGAAGAAGGCTTAGGCAAAACTGGGGTATCCCGCGGATTGTAATCTTTGCAAGAAATAGTTCAGGAAAAAGTTAGGGATAATAAAAAGAGGAGATCTTTAAACCCTTCACTTTGAAAATCCCCAATGTCAAAACAACCAAATATTGTAAAGAAGCAGTGACAACCTTTTAAAAGGTCCCTTGATTTATGAACCATCATCATGTCTATCATTAGTGCAATTTCCAACCTATGGAAACCTGAGTGAATAATATGAGTTAACTGAGCGTAGGACTGAAGATCATCACGTAGATTGTGTTATAACACATATTGGTTCTTAATAATATCTCTATGTTTTGATGATAACTATTATGAAATTTTGTAGTTAAGAATTATGTACTCTAAAATTTGCTTAAGAATGTTTGCTGCAAATATTAAAGTAAATATCACTCCAGAAGCAAATCAGATCTGAACATAAGAAATATGCAAGGCTCTGAAGCGTCAGATGCAACCATTAGAAGATTCTGAACGCTGCCATCAGAAGCTCCAGAAGGATCTGAAGCAAAAGCTCTAGAAGAATCTGAAGCAAGTCAGAAGCATCTGAACCAATGAAGAATTCTGTATGAAGAGTTTTCAAGCATAGTTACTTCAGAAGACTCTGATAGTACTAACGCTGCTAGTACTGAGGATCTGACCCAAAACTCTGCTCTGAACTTATACACGCTAAAAGCACACTTGCTGCAAAGACTCCGATTCAGCAAAACTCTGACCAACATCAAAAGGCTCTGATCAAATTAGACTCAGATGTTTCTTGCTGAAAATTTGTGAAGAAGAATTCAAAGATTATGTCCGTTGGAATATCCAAACGACTCTTTCCTTATTTATGCTAGATACAAGAACACAGACAAAAAGGATTTCTCTGTTCTTTCTTCTTCTATAAAAGGTCACTTGATGTGAAGACAAAAAGGCTCAGACCTTTTGGTATACTCTTATCAACGTGAAAAGCTCTTGGATCACTGTGCCTATAAAAGCAAGTCTCCACTCATCTTCTTCAGTTGACGAATCACTTGAAAAGAATTCATTATCAAAGCTCTCATTCAACTCATATATTCTTGCCATAATTAATTTCTTTATTCTTAATCTTAAGTGAAAAATCACAGTTGTGATAAAGCTTTATTAGAAGCATCTTAACACTTGTATTTTTTTATTACATTTGATTGTAAGAAAACCTTAAGAAGATCCAGTTAGGATCAGTAGTTCTTGAGAAGACTTTGAATAGTTGTTCTTAGTGCTTACTATTGTAATCAGTTGATTAAATAGTGGATTAAGTCCTTGATTGAGAAAGGAAAATCACTCTATAAAGGGTGGACTGGAGTAGTTGAGTTCAACGAACCAGGATAAAAATACTTGAGTTTTTACTTCTAAGTTTTTATCTTCATACTTATTCAACCCCCCTTCTAAGTATTTTCTCACCTTCAGATTGGGTGGACACAAATAAACTTTGATCCTTTATCGTTTATTTCATAAACCGTGAACCAGACCACGTTACAACCCTCAAAATACCTAACTGAAGCAAGGTTATTTTGAAAGCATACTACAACAAGGTTGCGTAAACTGACTCCAAAAGATCTTTGCAGATAATTTGTTTTGACATTACCACTTTTCCTTTACTTTCCACTTTGAGAGTCTTAAACCGCCATGTTTTGATATGTAGCTCATATGTTTTGCATATTTCAAAATGATTTTGATTTCAAAAAGTTGCATGAACTTTGCATTACTATGTTTGTATGGACACTTTTCTTTGCAAATTGGCTTTCCTTTAAGGAATTTTCAAACAATTGAGAAATTTGGTCGGTGATCCTATCAGGGGCAAGCTCTTTTCACGTCCTGTTGAAGAATCAATTCAAGGTTTGTTGCTCAGTGTAAGTCCTTCTCATGATTGGTTTATCCAAAAGATCTTTTCAAGACTTAGGCTGGGGCAAGCTTTCTGAGCGCACAGTAAAACAGACAGCTAATCTGGGGTAGTTTACTTGAAGAATCCTCAAGCAAATCTTTGTCTTTCCTACAAGAATCAACTTAATACACTTTACCAGTATGGCAAAGATGTGTTCAGCAGCAACATCTTTAATCCCTAAGCAAAATGGCAGTGATCTCCGTGTTGAGGAATCAATTCTCTAGTATTTTCATCTCACCAAAAGAGTCGAGCCTTGTCGTCGACATCTGCATCTGCACTTGATCATATATCATCTGTATAATTCATATACATATGCATAGCAAGAGTGTTGCATCCTCATTTGCATTTCTCTTGAGGCCGTGTTGTTATCCACGTCTAACCTTGTGGTCAAAGTCCAACTCACTTGGCACCTACCAAATAGTGTTTGTCGTGTCTATCTGACATTCTTCCAGATATGACATTTCTTATCCGATTGTTTTTCCGGATATGTCTGTTCCTATCTTACATCCAAAACCATTCTCAGATATTGTGATTTTACATTTCATTCAAAGTCATTATTGGATGGCTGGTATCTTTTTATCCAATCCCATTCTTGGATGTCACATATGTTTCTCTCTCTGATGTTTTTCCAGATTGAGTCTTTTGTTCTGATGTTCTTTTTGAACTTATTTGATGTTTTTCCAAATATTCCCTTTGATTCTGATGCTTTTCCAGAATCTTTATGAGGTTTTTCCAGATATGTGTTTCTCTCTCTGATGTCTTTCCAGATTGAGTCTTTTGTTCAAATGTTCTTCCAGAACTTATCTGATGTTTTTCCAAAAATTCCCTTTGATTATGATGCTTTTTCCATAATCTTTTCGAGGTTTTTCCGGATATGTGTTTCTCTCTTTGATGTTTTTCCATATTGAGTCTTTTGTTCTGATGTTCTTCCAGAACTTATCTGATGTTTTTCCAAATATTCCCTTTGATTCTGATGCTTTTCCATAATCGTTCTGAGGTTTTTCTGGATATGTTTTTCTCTCTGATGTTTTTTTAGATTGAATCTTTTCTTCTGATGTTCTTCCATAACTCTTTTTGTGTCTATCTGATGCTTTTCTGGATATGACTTTTGTTCTGATGTTCTTCCAGAACTCCTTTTGTGTCTATCTGATGCTTTTCCTGATATGACTTTTGTTTTGATGTTCTTCTAGAACTTTCTTTGTGTCTATCTGATGCTTTTTCAGATACGACTTTTGTTCTGATGTTCTTCCAGAATTCCTTTTGTGTCTATTTGATACTTTTCCGGATACGAATTTTGTTTTGATGTTCTTCCAGAGCTTCTTTTGTGTCTATCTGATGCTTTTCTAGATAATACTTTTGTTCTAATGTTCTTCCAGAGCTCCTTTTGTATCTATCTGAGGCTTTCCCGAATATGACTTCTATTTCTGATATTTTTCCAAAAACTCCTTTGTGCCTATCTGATGCTTTTCTGGATATGTATTTTTGTTCTGATGTTCTTCCTGAACTCCTTTGCTGCTTATCTGACGTTCTTCTAGATATATCTTCAAACCTTTTCTCGTACATTTAACGTTCTTCTAAATGTTTTGGATGTACCTTCAGAATCTTTGTCTTCATCTATTGCTCTTCTAGATGTCTTCAATTTGTTTCTGACTTTGGTTAACAGTTGTTGAGTATTTTCAAGTTTGTTTCCTTTCTCCATCCAATGTTTTTCTGGATGTGTTCCGGAGTTTATTCGATATTTTTCCGAATATCTCTGGTGTGTTTCAGAGTTCATTTGATGTTTTTCCAAATGTCTCTGACGTCTTTTGTTTTCCAAGAGTTCATTCATTTCTTTTTTGAATGTCTCAGATGTTTGTTTCAAGGTCTCTAATATATTTCCCAGAATTTTCCTCACCTCATTTAACGATCTTCTAAATATTGTGACTCTTTTCCATCCAGTTTCGTTCATGGATGATGATTGTTGCTTCCCAAATGTTGTTGTCTTTCCCCAGTGAGTGGTTACTCATCGTATCGTCTATATCCTTGTTTTCTTTTGTTTTTGTCTGCATTTTGCATTTACCATCCCATTATTTTCATCATATTAGAGTTCATTACATGTCAGCATTGCATAGTTTCTTTTGTCCCTAACATAACATGCCATTGCATCTAAGGGCAGAATTTTTGATTATCTATATTTAAATACCTTTCACCATGATTTCACGAGGATTGTCAACACTCATGTCATCCGGTGAAGATATTTAAATAGAGACAACTGTCATACCCCAAATTTTACCCTTAGATCCTTTGATCATTTCATATTTTAAGTCAGTCATTTTTGCATTTACTTAGTTAAATATTTTATTTCATCATTAATCATGTATTTTTAGTCATTTTATCATTCTTTTTATATTTTGTTTTCTATTATCCTGAGGTTTTTAATTTAGTTTAAGTCTAATTTAGTATTTTATTTTTTAAAACTAGTTTTTCTTTTAATTTGACTTAATTTCAATTTAGTTAATTTTAATGTAGTTAATTTTATTTATTTATTTAGTTTTGGTCTTTTTATTTATTTTAATTTAATCTTTTTTTAATCAACTCTATTTCAAATTTTATTATTTTTAATAATTTATTTATTTAGTTATTATCTTTTTTTATAATAAAGAATTTTATTTTTAGCATAACTTAAGTTTTAAGTTTTAAATAAGTTTTTTTGTTTTATTTATTTTTTGGTAAAAGTCAATAGTACAAACACAAGAGTCCAAACTTTCTGATAATAAGCCTGTAACTTTACTTGACAACAACATATCAAAGCCTGCTATACACTTTCACCAACATTGCAAAGTTTTTCTGCTGCTACAACAACAAAGTCCAACACTCACTACCAGCCAAAACAACCTTTGACCAGCGTCACCTCTTTACCCCCCTGCGCGTAAGGCACCACGACCCTACATATTTTTTTAAAAAAAATAGCAAAAGGATTTCTACACAAAAAGAAGGTACTTGCTTTATTTTCTTCATAAATATTAAGTGAAAAAGAAGAGTTTTCTTCCTTATCCATTCCCACCAACAGAACCACGCTAAAATCATTATAACCTCCATCTGCAAATCAACATCATCATCAATAAAAAAACTCCATCTTCTTAACCATCATCTCTGCAGTAACCATTATCAATCACATCTTCCATTTACTCTATTTGGAATTTTCAAAAGAAAAGAAGCAAGAGAATCGAAAACAAACAGAAAAAAGATAACCTTCATTATCTCACAACAACTTCTAATAACATAGTAGCCTATCCATATTCAAATTTAAATGTTGTGCGACACACCCGTAGCAACAAACTCTTCTACACAATCCCAAACTTCTCCACCATCAGCACCTTTCATGCTCTTCTTTCGTACAAACCTTCTGCCATTTTCTTGTTACTAAATCTTAAATACACCAAAAACCAACTCACAAAACCTTACTCCACTGTGGGAAATTCAAACACCACACAATATCATCACTTCATCATTTTGCCACCCACTTATTTTCTTCTTCTCTCTGCACACTAATCTTTCTTCACCCACAACCACAACATCCCCTAACTTTCTTCATCATCACTTGCGAATCTGAACCAATGAGAAAGACACCTTCAACCTCAATATTTTTCAAAAACCTTAAACACAATCCATCCGACAACTTTTAACCCTATCACCCCACACAAATTGAACAATCACAACACCAACCTTGAGTCAATTTTAGGACAGAAAGAGAATGTGATATGAGGGAAAAGCGTGAGATTAGAAGAAGAAAAATGGAAAAAGCAAAGAAGTAAGAAGTAGAGTTCTGCAACGAGAAGAGGAAGCTCTCGCGTGCAAAACAGGGGCATCTGAGGTTGATTACTTTTTCAATTTGGGAGCCATAATTTTGGAAAGGTTGTTGCCTAATTGTTGGCTGACGTCTTTAGAAACTCTTCTTCATTTGCATCATTGAGCTGTCAAGCCCAATCGATTTTCTATTAACACCCTGCCACACCTATACACCTCAGGCATTTGGTGTCTGAGTTTTGGCTTTGACTGTGGGCTTCAGAGTCCATCTGAATTACTACCTGCACCGTCATCATTCCTGCACCCTCCCTTATTTTTTCTCTTCAATTTTTTATAATTCTCGATTTTATTTAAGTTAATTAATATTTTTTAGATTATATATTTTACTAACTAATGTTTTTTAATATTTGAAAATCTTGTTAATTATTGATTAATATTTTTGTTAATACTTCTTGCTTATTAGTTAATACTTTGATTAAAAAATGCTTGTTAAACACTTTGTTAGTAATCTTTGTTAATATCATTTTTAATATTTTTGTTAATACTTCTTGCTTATTAGTTAATACTTTGATTAAAAAATTCTTGTTAAACACTTTGTTAGTAATCTTTGTTAATATCATTTTTATTATTTTTGTTACTTTTTTTTTTAATTTTCTTCTTAATTAATTTAATAATGATTTTGTTATTTGTTTATTTTAAAGTGGATTTCTATTTATTTTACTAGGTTTAGAGCTTTTATCAATAAACTTAGATTCATTTTCCTACTAGTTTTACTAATTTGTTTGACCTTTAACTTGATCTCGAAGTTTAGGGTTTTGGCTCTCTTTCTATTTTGATTTCGATTCTTATTCTTGACCATTCTCTTTCTCTTTATCTTGTGATCATTATCCTTTATCTAATTCATGTCATAATATTGCTCTTGGTTTGATTCTGTTGTTACATCCATGCATAAAGCTTCATCCCACGCTCGATGTTGTTGCTTCCCTAATTCCAAAGGAAAGGATCCCCTCTTGTTGACTGCCATGTCATACTTATCCTAACCTTAGGTTCTTACCCTTTATCCTAACCTTTGAATTAGAGTCACCATACTCTGTGTAGGTTGTTCTGCCATGGACACCTACTTTCCTGTTTAACCTAACATTATGTTTAGAGTCGCCGCACTCTATGTAGGTGTCTCACCGCAGAAATTTACTTTTTCCCTTGGAACCTTGACCATAGTCAAGATTTCCTTACCCCTATTGAGGGGAACTACGGTTGCTCTGATTCCATTTCCGTCAGGATACGTAGGCACGAGATACGATGTCTTGGCGAGCATACTTTGTACATACTTTGTATATACCCTAAGTCTTTACCTTAGCACTTTTCCTTTAGCAAGCAAACTTTAGCATAACACAAATACTAACAAGAAGTTCCTGTAGAGTACTATAGATACTTAGGATTCTAACATCTTCCCTAGGTATAACACCCCCCCAACCTTAGATCTCTTAGTTATGTTGTTACATAGCACACTTAGGGTTTTCTTTGATCTTTACCATTTCCGTTGGATAAATCAAAGCTCGGTGGTGAACTTCATGTTTTGTGATTCAAGTTAATTAATAACCTGATATCTGATTTTACCGCAACACACTATGAGGATACATAGGCATGAGATTGCGAAATCTTGGCGAGCCACTTTCTTCTACCTCTCCCTTCCTCTTTCCTGGTTTCATGATTTACGAAGCTCTGAATTCCTTATTGCACTATGAGGATACGTAGGCACGAGGGACCTAATCCTCCGCAAGCACTTCTTTCTCTCTTCCTCCTTCTCTCTTTCTCTTTCTTTCTTTTTCTCTCTTTTCCCTTTTTTAGCTAGTAGCATTTAGATAGACAACCCATCAAAGCCTAGAAGTAAGAAAAACGGTTCCCATCAAGTACGACGGATGCGTGAGGTGCTAGTACCTTCCTCACATAACCAACCCTGTTACGGTGAGAATCAGATATCAAGCTATTAATTAACTTGAATCACAAATCATGAAGTTCACCACCGAGCTTTGATTTATCCAAAGGAAAAGGTAAAGATCGAAGAAAACTCTAAGTGCGCTATGTAACAACAAAGCTAAGAGATCTAAAGTTTGGGGGTTGGTTATACCTAGGGAAGATGTTAGCATCCTAAGTATCTTTAGTACTCTACAGGAACCTCTTGTTAGTATTTGTGTTATGCTAAAGTTTGCTTGCTAAGGGAAAAGGTGCTAAGGTAAAGACCTAGGGCATGTACACTAAGTGCGCTCGTCAACACGTCTCATCTCATGCCTACGTATCCTAAAAAGGATGGAATCAGAGCAACTGTAGTTCACCTAACTAGGGTGAAAAACACTTGACTATGGTCAAGGTTCAAGGGGAATAAGCATCCATAACAATGATGCTTATATAGAGTTAACAAACTCTCTAAGTCTAAGCTGAAAAACTAACCTAATTAGGGTTGAATTTTACCAAAGTCAAAGGGGAAGGTGAATACTCATAACCATGATACTCACATAGAGTTCACAACTCTAACCTAATTCTAAGTTACAAAAGGAAATGGCTCTTACAAGGCCAAAACATGGTAGGAAGACTAAGCTATCCTAAAAGGGAGATGACAAAGAAATCCACAGATCTTTCCTTTGGAAATAAGGAAGGCACTCACTTGTAACAACAAGTAATAACTAGGAAACTCAAAGGGAAATGATAACAATCAAATGAAAATGGCAACTAAACATTTCAAATAAATCAAAAGAATCAACAACAAAACAAAGAAAAGCATTTCAAAACCATAAAAAACATAAACTTTGAACACAAGGAAATGTCTTATAGATAAACATTTTTGAAGTTTTCTTTTTAGAAATAGAAGATAGACATGAAAATGAGATCAAATCAAAAATAATGGACTAAAAAGCCCTTAGGATCACAAAGATATGATGGTTTTAAGATGTGAAGAAAAATGAGAAAATTAATGAGTAAGAAGTAAGGAAATGCCTTTGTAGGGTTTGAACCCACACTGTCTCACTCACCAGCCAAAAACCATACCAAGCCAGCCATTGCGTCCTTCAAGTAACAATATGATCAAAATTGAATAAATATGAAAAATCAAGGCAAACAGTAGAAAAATAAAAAAACAAAAGAGTTTGGGGCGAGGGGGGATTCGAACCCTAGATTCCCAACGCCAATGCGTATTGCCTCTACCATCGGGGTGACTATAAACTCGTTGTATAAGCCACCCAAAAATAATAATATACTGAAAATGCAATGAAAAGGCCAGCTTAGCAAAATACCAATCCACGTCAGCTTCTTCTTCTTTATTTCCTCTTCTTCTTCATACGACCACCATAGACAACAACAACAACAAAAATTCTCCTCACTCTAACTTACTCATTTCTTCACCAAATCCAAAAATATAAAAACCAAAATCCAAACACTTTTCTTGAGGAACATGAATATGATAATATCATGGTTTAAAAATCAACACACAACTTATAGAACATGGTCAAACCGTATGGCACACAAGAAAACAAAGACATGAAATAAACTATGTTCAACTTGCACAAGGTATATAATAACTTAAACATAAAACATTTCACATAAAGAATGTTTTTAGTTCATAAACAAACTAAGGTAACATGAATATGATGAGTTTGAGAAAAGAGTTGTTCACCTCTTGGAGAGAATCCAAAGTCCCTTCAAATGGTCTTATAGAAGTTGAAGAAGATGTTCCTCAGCCTCCAAAGAGTAGGAGTGGGTGACTAGCTTTCTTGGAAAGGACTCCCTTTTTGAAACCCGATAGCTTGTACAAATTGAGAATGAAAATGGTGAATGAAGATTGATACATTGCAGGTAGTGTTTGATGGTTGGGATCTGTCTTTGTTGGTCTTTGGTGAAGGTTTGTGAGATTTGTATTGAGTTCGTGTCAACAACAAAGACTATGGTAGAGATTTTGCTAAAAACAAAAGATTATGTAACTTTCTCGAAAGTAGGGCTTCTTGGAGCCTTTTATTTCTGATTTCCCCCCTCTTGTATATCCCTTATGGTTATCAGGAAGTGTGTTTTATTTTTAGAAGTTTGAATTATCCTTTGGTCAAAATTTGGACAAAGCGACACATGATGGTGTAGCTACACGAGCCAGCTATGGCTCAGATGGTTAGGGCAGAGCATTTTGTTGGCTTGTGCTCAGGATAATGCATCCTATATTAGAGGACAAAGGCTACAAGTGCTTCATAAGCTGGTGATTTCATAATTCCATGATGATGCCAACATATACTTTTTGCATGTCATAGGAGTGAAAGCTTAAAATGGCAATGTTTGGGATCATAATATGACAGGTTTGGTGCACAAGAATTGAGGTCTTGGATGCTGAAAAAGATTACAATATTTGGCACAACAATTGGCCATGGCTTGGCAATCTTGGCAAGATGCAAATCAAGTTTGCAAGGTCACTTTGGCATGTGATAACTTCAGGGATAATGACTCAAATGAGAAGATCTTGAGCTCTTTGGAAAGAGGGCATGTAATTGAAAAACTTTCATGTTTTAAACTTTGTGATTTGAGGCTTGTATCATGATTAAAGTTAACATGAAAAATGACCAAAAACCTGGCCTAGGACTTGGCACTCGTGGCCTGGTCATGCCTTGGGCAAGTTTCAACAAGGATTGACACCCATGTTTATCACATCATAACTTGAGCTCTAGAACTCCAATTGGAAAGTTCTTTAGATGCTTGGAAAGCTGAGATGGAGGAGAAAAACTTTGGTGTTATACACTTTTAGGTTTGAAGCTTGGAAATACCAAAACGAATGTGTGCAAGTTGAGCAAAAACATGATTTTGGAGTGTCTTGGCAACTAAGGCGAGTTGCTTAACTTGTGCCCAAAATCAAAAAACTTTGTGATGCCATAACTTTTCACTCCTTGATCCAATTGAAGATTTATTTATATTCTTAGAAATCCTATATCAATAGGAATAACTTTCATGTTGGACGAATTTTAATTTGAGGTCAAGAAACCCATGAGGCCTTGGTTGGAAGTTCTTGCAAAAATGATGCCCTAGGTTTTGCCCTACTTTGACCTCCACTTGAAAACATCATAACTTGTGTTATAAAAACGATCTTGAGGAGTTCTTTGTATCAAAATAAATCTAAAGAGATGATCTACAACTTTCATGTTGATGACTAATACAAACTGCACTTGGAACCATCTTGAATTTGACCTTGAAAATCACTTCAAATGTTGACTTTTTAACTTAGACATTTCCATCAAGGAAACCCTATTTCTTCACATCTTCTGATTTTATTATTCCAATTTGAATTTTGATGACCCTATCGTATGAGATCATAGATTAAGACTTGTAAATCTTATGGTTGACCATAAAACTCAAGAGTTGACTTTTGTGATGCCTTAGTTGACTTTTGAGTAAGATGAAGTCAATGCCTCCCCTATCCACTTAAGAAACTCTTGGCTTGGATATCTTTGAACCAAATGAATGAAAGGTGTGAGGACCTCCTTGGTTGATTTCCCACTCAAATCATGATTGATCAAAGCTTACTCCTCTTCTCTACAAAACCTTAATTTCAACAAAATAAATAAAACAAACAAAGCTTGATGGTTTGGTTAGTGATGCAAGGATGATTGACCTATGATGCTCATGCAAGTGTTGATGACATCTAAGGGGTAAAATTTGGGGTATGACAGTTGTCACTATTTAAATAACTTTACTAGGTGACGTGAGTGATGATAATCCTCATAAAATCAAAGTGAAAGGTATTTAAATATAACAAATCAAAAATTTTGCCCTTAGATGCAATGCTATGCTAAGGACGACAAAAACTATGCAAATGCTGACATGTTATCAACTTTAGCATGATGATATGACAAATGCAAAAATGAAGACGACAACGAAAGCTAACAAGGGTAGAGTTAACACAATGAGTAACCATCCACTGGAGATAACAAACAACAGGGAAATCTAAAGTGACCAAACGCAGGTTCAGACATGACCAGGACGATATTCTAGAAGTAGATTCTCCACCGGAGATGGAACCAGACAAGCGGTCTCCACTGGGGAAAGTTTGATCAAATATTTAACTTTTGACAAGAGCAACAACAAAACAAAAATGATCTTCTAACAAGAGACCAGATAAAACCAAATATTTCCTTAAAGCGAATAGTTCAAACGGGATCTTCAGGAAACGACACGAAAAGAAAAAGATAAGTCTAAAACTGAAATACGCCAAGTGAGTTGGACTTAGAAAACTGCCCATAAGATCTGGACTTCATGGGGAACATTGGTGACAAACAACAATCAAATTATAACAACTATTAAACGTTTTAAATAAATGCCAATTACCATTGGACTTTAAGAAACTGCCAATTACCATTAGACTTCCAACAATGTCAGTCACTACTGGACTTTTTAAAAGAAATGCCAATAACCATTGGACTTCAAGAAACTGCCAATTACCATTGGACTTCCAACAACTCCAGTCACTACTGGACTTTTTAAAAGAAATGCCAATAACCATTAGACTTCAAGAAACTTCCAATTACCATTGGAATTCCAACAATGCCAGTCACTACTGGACTTTTTAAAAGAAATGCCAATAACCATTGGACTTCAAACAACGCCAGTCACCACTGAACGCTTTTTTTAAAACGATGCCAGTCACCACTAGACTTTCAAGTAATGCCAATAACCAATGGACTTTAAACAATTCCAGTCACCATTGGACTTTAAAAGAATGCCAATTACCATTGGACTTTACTGGGGATTGCTAGTAATAGCTAGACTTCAAAGAACATGATTGATAATGATTACACAAACGATATCAATAGCAGGTAGAGCCGAATGAAGGTGCTAGTAACAACCAGACTTCGAGGGAACATAGGTGACGACCCATGATGTACAAAAGAGAGCTAGTAACAACTGAGGTAGAGACATTAGTGACAACCAAAGACCTGAAAAGACAGAGGATTCCCGCGACAAATAGACTTAACAAACAAGACACTGGTATCAACTGGGATAAAACAAACAAAACAAAAAGTAACAACCAAAGATCCAGAGGCATACTAGATGGACATGATATGCCATGATGCGAATGATTAATGATATGCAAGAGCCAACTCTAACAAGAGACAAAGGATTCAGAGACTCAAAGGAGAAGATAGACAAGCATATCTATCTTGCTGGGGAAACAAGGAGTCACACTGAATTCAATGAACTAAGGTGTCCAAAAGTTTGTTGGGAAATAAACCCGCTCCAATTTGGGAAATATAAAACTTAGCCAAGCTTGCTGGAAATGGCAGTGTAACTTCAGTAGAGACACCGGATGACCCGAGTCTTCATGTTATCATAAAAATGTATCCCAGAGAGAATATTGGGGAGGCTCTCTTCAATATTGGTAACCACACACGACCGAAGGAACAACCCAACAAATCAATTTAATTGGCGTTTCAATGTGAATTATACTGAGATTGCACATCAAGGCTTTTGTCACCTTAAGACTTCCCGAGGGATATATGATTCCCACGAGCCAAAGCAACTTTATGTTAAGTTTTCAAAAACCGTTTTTAAAATTAAAAACCTTTTAATTTCAAAATCATTATTAACAAATAAACGATGTTTTGCATAACAAAGGAAAATAGGGAAAACAGTAAATTGCAAACAATTGAGTGGCCCAAAAATCTGATTTTATTCAAGAATGGTAGCTTGCAAATGGCAAGACTCCATGAAAAATTTACAATTGAAAATGGTAACATGGAAAACGTTACATTGAATCCAATGACAATCTATCCCTAATAACTAAGAGTTTCCCAAGATCTCGCTTTTGACAAGAGGAGTTGAAATGAACTTCTCGTGTAATCTTCGGCAAAGGTGACAACCATCTGATGCAGTGAAATGCCTTTACCCCTAACTTTTGCTTGGATCGCCCTTTCGGGTTTTCGATCCACCGGGACACTCATTTTTTCCTAAGCCGCCCTTGCGGGTTTTCAACTTAGCGAGCTCACTTTTCATTTCATCCCTAACATTTGCTTGGATCTCCTTCATAGGTTATGATCTAGCGGGATACCCATTGTTGCCTAAGCCGCCCTTGCGGGTTTTTGATTTATCGGGTTCTTTAGGCATAATATTTTCGCACTACATCAGAATTCACCGGGTGGATAAGTTGTTCTCCATCCATCATTGTGAGAATTAACGAGGTTGTTGAGAAGACTGTTTTTACAAAAACTGGACCATCATAATTAGGCATCCATTTCCCCCGCATATCCTTGTGAACTAGCAAGATTTTCTTGAGTACAAGCTCCCCTTCTTGGAAATCACGGATGCGAACCTTCTTGTCAAAAGCTCTTTTAATCCTCTTTTGGTATAACTGACCGTAACACATCGTAGTCATGCACTTCTCATCAATAAGGTTCAATTGATCAATTCTTTCTCTCACCATTCCGCTTCATTATGTTGGTTTCCATTATGACTCTTAAAGAAGTTATCTCAACCTCAATAGGAAGGACTGCATCCATCCCATATACCAATGAAAAAGGGGTTGCCCTTGTCGAAGTGCGAAAAAACATTCTATACCCATGTAAGGCAAATGACAGTATCTCGCGCCAATCCTTATAGATTTTTACCATTTTCTACAAAATCTTCTTGATGTTTTTGTTCACAGCTTCGACAGCTCCGTTCATCTTGGGACGATAGGGAGAAGAGTTGTGATGTTCAATTTAGAAGTTATCACACAACTCTTTCATTGTCTTATTATTCAAATTGGTTCCATTATCTATTATGATTCGGCTTGGGATTCTGTACCGACAGATAATCTCCCTTTTGATAAAACAAGCAACCACTTGTTTAGTAATGTTGGCATAAGATGAAGCTTCAACCCACTTCGTAAAGTAGTCAATAGAAACAAGGATGAATCAGTGTCCATTGGAAGCCTTCGGCTCAATTACCCCAATCATGTCAATTCCCCACATGGAGAAAGGCCACGACGATGATAAAATATTTAACAATGTCGGAGGCACGCACACCTTGTCCGCATAAATTTGGCATCTGTGGCATTTTCTAGCATATTGGATGCAATCGGTTTCCAAAGTCAACCAGTAGTACCCAGCTCATAGAATCTTTTTGGACATGGCAAATCCATTGGTGTGTGTGCCAAATGTTCCTTCATGAATATTTTGCATTAACAAATCCGTTTCTCTTCTATCGACACACCTCAGCAGGACCATGTCATAATTTATTTTGTAAAGCAAATTGTTACTGAGAAATAATTTGGATGCCAATCTCCTCAAAGTTTTCTTGTCAAGTGATGTAGCATCAACTAGGTACTCCATAGTCTGAAGATACTTCTTAATATTGTGAAACCACGGTTTCCCATCTGTTTCTTCTTCCACCATCTGACAATAAGCAGATTCAGTCTTCCTCTCGATTTGGATGAGTGTCGCTTCATTAACAAATATGACCTTCCACATTGAGGCTAGCACGGCCAATGCATCAGCAATGTAATTTTCAGTCCTTGGGACGTGTTTGAAAGTGATCTCATCAAAGTACTTGATCATTTCAACAATGTATGTTCTATATGGAATCAGTTTCTCATCTATGGTCTCCTATTCACATTTGACTTGATAAATCACCAAGGTTGAGTCACCACTTACTTCAATAATTTTAACTCGAAGGTCAATTACTGCTTCGAGGCCTAAGATGCAAGCTTCATACTCAGCAATATTGTTGGTACACTTAAAGCATAACCTGGCTGTGAACGGAGTGTAACCACTATCTGGATTCATCAAAATGGTACATATACCATGCTCGTTGTAGTTGGAGGAACCATCGAACATTATCTTCCACCGGGAACCAGGTTCGGGACCCTCATCTGGACCCGACTCTTCATAATCCTTCTTTATCAACATGATATCTTCATCAGGAAAGTCAAACTTCAGCGGTTCATAATCTTCTACCGGTTGGTCTGCAAGGTAATCTAATAAGATGCTTCCCTTGATAGACTTTTGAGCAACATATTGGATGTCATATTCTGATAACAACATATGCCAACGGGCGAGTCTCCCTGTCTGAGCGGGCTTCTCAAAGATATACTTTATCAGATCCATTTTTGAAATCAATAAAGTAGACAGATCATGTATTGCCTTAAACACCTGGAAGCCCATGCCAAACCACAACAAGTTTTCTCTAAAAGTAAATGTCGACTTTCACAATCAGTGAATTTCTTACTCAAATAGTAAATGGCGTTCTCTTTACATCCAGACTCGTCTTGTTGACCCAATACGCAGCCCATTGTTTCTTCAAACACAATTAAGTACATAAAAATTGGTTTTTCGGGAATATGAGGAATTAAGATCGGAGGTTCTTGAAGGTAACCCTTGATCTTATCAAAGGCTTTCTGACAATTTGAATTCCAAACAATCGTCTGATCCTTGCGTAATAGCTTGAAAATTGGCTTACAAGTAGAGGTCATATTGGAAATAAATTTAGAGATATAATTCAATCTTCAAAGGAAACTTCTAACTTGGTTCTCAGTCTGCGGAGCTGGCATTTGTTGAATAGCTCGAACCTTGTTAGGATCCACTTCAATCCCTCGTTGACTAACAATGAAACCAAGCAGCTCTCCAGATCCCACTCCAAAAGTGCATTTGGCAGGGTTCAACCTTAACTGATATTTCCTAAGTCTTTCAAAAAACTTCAAAAGATGATCCAGATGGTCTTCTTCACTTTGAGATTAGGAGATTATTTCATTAACATACACTTCTATCTCTTTGTGCAACATGTCATGGAATAATGCAACCATAGCTCTTTAATAAGTGGCACCTACATTCTTCAGACCAAAGGGCATGACCTTATAACAATAAGTCCCCCAAGGAGTGATAAAAATGTCTTTTCCATATCATATGGGTACACCTTGATTTGGTTGTAGCCAGAAAGACCATCCATAAATGAGAACACTACAAAACGAGTCGCGTTGTCTACCAAAGTATAAATATGTGGCAAAGGGAAATCATCCTTCGGACTAGCCTTGTTCAGATCTCTATAATCAATGCACATTCTGACTTTTCCATCTTTCTTTGGCACGGGTACAATATTGGCCACCCATTCTGGATATTTAGACACTGCTAAGAAACCTGCATCAGTATGCTTTTTGACCTCATCCCGAATCTTGAGAGCCATGTCGGGCCTAGTCCTTTGGAGCTTCTGTTTGACAGGAGGACATTCTGGTCGCAGCGGTAATTTGTGAACCACTATGTCAATATCAATACCGGGCATATCTTGGTATGATCAAGCAAATACATTAACATATTCTTCTAAAAGCTTCACCAGTCGTTGCTTAATTTCTGCCCCAAGTGTTGTCCCAATTCTGACTTCCTTCTTGTCTTCTTCAGTGCCGAGATTAATAACAACCACTTGCTCTTAGTGAGGTTGAAGTTCTGTGTACTCATATTCTGCCATCTTTTCCAGGTCATCTGGAATCTCAAAATCTCCATCCTCATCTTTAGTTTGGTATATGGGTGAGTCAAAGTCAGGAGGGAAAACTAACTCATTGGATTCAACAGGTTTTGGGGTTTCTCTGCATATTCGGAATGGCTTAATTATTAAAACACACAAAGAGAGATGTAAAAGAAAAAGAAATATTTTGTTTTTTCCTTAAAAGATTGCCATTTTCTTTAAAAGTAAAAGAAAAAACAGTAAATGAAACAAAATGAGGAGTTTAACAAAACATCTTCATTAATCATAATAACTTGAAAGCATGGGGCTCTACAAAATGATCGTTTAGCATATGAATGATAACAGGAATCTCAACAGCTTCCCAGTTGTCCAAGGAAGATTCACAATGATACACCAGGTGATCAACATTTTCTTCTTCAAAATCCTCCTCAACAGCGTTGATTTGGAAACCTCCATTGATAAATATCTATTGAATGGTCTTCAGACGTCCATTGACAGAAGTTGATGTCTCATCATGAGTTGGTTTGTAACCCAACCCCTAGCTACCTAATCTTGCTTTTACTTTAATGACTTCTCCCCAACCTGCAGGAGTAACCTCTTTCAGCGTAGACTTTATGCTTTGATCAGACACAAAAGATGGACCACTCTTAACTACTGTTTCTTCTACCATCACAACATTGGCTATCTCAAGCGCTTGAAAAGAAGTTTCTAGCGCATCTTCATCTGCTTCAATGTACCTAAATGACGACAAGTTACTCACCATCAAGTCTTTTTCACCATGCATAATTACCAATTTATCATCCACCACAAATTTTATCCTCTAATGTAAAGTAGAAGTCACTGCACCGGCTGCGGGAATCCATGGTCGTCCCAACAAGCAGCTATAAGCTGGATTGAAGTCTATCACTTGAAATGTGATGTCAAATACATGGGGACCTATAGTAACTTTCAACTCTACCTCTCCAACAACAGTCCTCCTTGAACCATCAAAAGCTTTAACAATCAACGATGTTGACTACACCTCTGCCCCTTTGTACTCTAGTTTAGTAAGTGTCTTTTTAGGCAACACATTCAGAGAAGAGCCAGTATCAACCAACACTCGTGCCAAAGCATTTTCCTGACATCTAACAGATACGTGCAACGCACAATTGTGATTACATCCTTCTCTTGGCAACTCCTCATTGCTGAAACTTAAGGTATTGGAAGCAGTAATGTTGGCGATCACATAATCAAATTGATTAATTGTAATATATTTTGTCACATGCGCCTGTGTTAACACTTTCTACAAGGCTTCCCTATGAGTGAGAGAATTCATGAGGAGGGATAAGATCGAGATCTTTGAAGGAGTCTGATGAAGCTGATCAATGATTTTATAATCACTCTTTCGAATAATTCTCAGAAACTCAATGTCTTCTTCGCTTGGTGACACTTCTTTATCTTTGGCAAACACAACATAAATTGTCTCCTTTTGGGGGACCACCGTTATTTTGGATTGATAGATCCGACCACTGCAAGTCATTTTGCTAGCTCCTGTAATATTTGTCACATCTGCTTGATTAACCTTTATTTCACCATTCTGAATGACTTTCCCTGATCCCTGATCAATCAGCGTCATATCATACCTCCAAGGGACAACTTTTGTACTCTCAAAATGGAAACAACTCAGCTTTTGGATTATAATCATTCTGGGTTGACCAATTGTTGACGTAGCAGGTTTAGAGGTATTGAAAACGGGCTTAACACTTTGAAAACCGGAGTCACCGAACCAGAATCGGGCACATTAAACACGAGGACTTTTTCACTATTTTTTGGTAAGTTAAAAATGGGCTCAATCACCAAAACTTCCTCCCTTTTCAACTTGCTACATACTTGCAGAAATCCATCATCAATCAATTTTTGCATATTTTTCTGAACCACACAACACCCTATGGGATCAACAGAACATTCTTCGCAATCAACATGTATACCTTCAGTTAGACCTGCCTTTAATAATTTTTCATGAAGAGATTGCAACAGAGTTTTGATATTAGATACATCACATATTATCCACTCATCTGATGCCTCCTCTATGGCATGAAATCCCTCATTGTTCGACAACGGGTTGTTCTTAACATTGGATTGCACATCATCAAAAGACAAAATTTTCTTTTCCATAAGCTCTCTGACAAGATGTTTCAGAGCAAGACATCCCTCTAAATCATATCCAGGAGTACCCTCATAAAATAAACAACGAGCATTAGGATTATAATGAGGAGATGAGGTGTCTAATGGTGTCCCCAACGGTCGAGTCATAATCAACCAATGTTGTACTAAGGATGGGTACAACACAGTATAGGTCATTGGGATCGGAGGAATGGGAGGCCTTCCTGCTGGTATTCTGTTTTGAAAGTTTTGTATGGGTGCTTGAGCCCGAGGTTATTGGTATTTTTAATAAGCTGGAGCGTTGGGTGCTCACTGATACCCTTGTTGTTGTACTGGTTGATACAATGGTGCCTGCTGCACCGTCTGATAAGTCGAAACTGAATTGCTGAATGAGGGCATTAGATCTGCCACATATGGTTGTTGTGCATACTGTATAGGATACACTAGTTGCTGAGCGAAACTTTGCTGAGATTGTTGAATATAGCCTTGTTGAGGTTGTTGATATTGTCGGTAAGGCTGTTTCCAGGGCTAATTCTTCTTTCCTACTATTATCGCATTTGTCTCCCCTTCTTTCTTTTTGTGAAAATTGCCACTAAATTTCTTAGCATTGTTGTTGTTGGAACTACTGGAAGCATTAGTCATCCTCCCATTTTTCATCCCCAGTTCTACTCTCACACCTACAACTACTATATTAGAAAATCTAGATGTCATACTACTAATTATTTTCTCATAAAACTCCGACCTTACTGTGTCCACAAACCAGTCTGTCAGCTCTTTTTCAGTTAGAGGAGGCTCCACCTGAGAGGCAATCTCCCTCCAACATTGTGCATACTCCTTAAAAGATTAAGAGCTTCCCCGTGACATGTTGTATTTATAGTGCTTCACGAAAGCGTCAGCCAAATCCTGGAAACTGTGGATACAGGATTGATCCAGGCTCAAATACCATTTGGCAGATGCCCCTTTCAGACTATCTTGGAAACAGTGGATCATCAACTTATCGTCTTCCACATAGGCAACCATTCTTCTATAATACATAATCAAATGTGTTCTTGGGCAAGTGACACCAAAATATTTCTCAAAGTTGGGCACCTTAAATTTAGGGGGAATCACCAACCCAAATACTGGACATATATCCCTAGCATCAGTACCAAAGATGTGATTTCCTTCCATCGTGTTGCACCCAAAATTTTGACCCCTTAGATCTTCATCATCATTTTAGGATCATATTCATTTGATTATCTAACCTTAACCTATTTCAAGTTTGTCTTTGTTAAGATACAAGTGAATTAGGGTTCCGTACAGTCGAGAATCGAGGTTTCGATGGTTTAATCAGTCAATCTATTGGATTGATTCTCCATGAATTAAGTCTCCACATCATCAAGTATACTCCATTGGATCAAGTATGAATCTAATTTGAGGTTTTCACCCAAGGATCAAGAACAGTGCAGTTCAGGATGCCCGATTAGGGTTTTCGATCAGGAAAAGTCAACTGTAGTTTGACTTTTGATTTAAATGATGTTCTAATGGTGGGATCATAGTCCATGAAGTTCATATGGCTTAGTAAAGTCCACTTAAGAAGTTTCAAGGTCTCAAAAGACCCGGAGCATCAACAGTCGACTCAGTAGTCATCGATCGATCGTTCGGTTGACCGAAAAGTCAACTCTTTAATCATAAGGAATTTGACCTCAAAATATGAAGCAAAAATGTTCCTAGTAACATATTACACCTGTCCATGAAGTTTTATGATCATTGGATCAAGGATTGAGGAGTAATCGGAAAATCGGGAATTTAGGGTTTTGAAAGGGGCAAGACCATAACTGCCTAACCACACATCCAATTGAGTTGGTTCAAAGCTCATTGGAAAGGTCTTGGCAAGTCCTAAAAAAGTCCTACAGTGGTACATGAGCAGAAAATGCATATATTTGGAGTTATGGCCAAAGTCATTACAAGAGGGAAAAATACTTAAAAAAATTCTAAGTTATTTGCCTTTTTAGGCATGTTTTTAGCAACTTTGAGAGGATTTTTGACTTAGTTCCATTTGGAATCTGAAGATCATGAAAACATGAAAGTTGTAGAGCTTCATGAGGGCTTTCCAAAATGTACTAGAACTCCTCCATAGCCCTTATGAGTTGAGAGTTATGAATTCAGCAAGTTGGGGTTTCAACACTTGAGTTCACCATTTCCATTTTTCACAAACTTACTCTTTAACCACTTGAGCTATTCTCAGCCCTTTGATCATGTTTCTATCTGATAGTTAGAGAGTATGATGAATAAAAATGCAGAAAATTAAGAGTTTTGATGGACATTGCAAGTTGTATGCAAGTTGTCAATATTTTAATCAAAGAAATCAAGGAAAGAGAAAGTTTTCATGAAGTAACTTGCAGCTGCAGCTCTCCTACTCCCTAGCCACACTTCGGTCACTTCCTTGTCATTCATGCCACTTGATTTGTGCATCATCTTGAGCCAATAACTTGGACTTGCAGCTGCAACAAATCTTGAACAAGATTGCATTTACAAAATTCCCTCCAAAATGCCAAAATTCCAATCTGCCCCAAACCTTCCCTTGGCCTATAAATAGAGGTTTCTTCTATGTTGAAACACACACCAGAGCACTCTAGAACCCAAGATAAAACCATATCTCTCATCTTGCCTTGCATTTTCTTACAAGTGAAGAAAACCATTCCAAAACTACCTCAAAAATATGCCTGAGCATTTAGCCTTCCAAACCATCTACATAATCCACAAATGATGTGTGGGAGGTGTTCAAGCTCTTAAACCAATCAAAAACTTCATTTTCTCAAAAGTCAACTTTCAACCAAGCAAAGTTTGACTTCACACGCAAAATCTGCTAAATCTTTGCTCAGGCCTGTTTTGATCATTTTAAACCTCCAAAAACCTTAGGTTTATGATGTACCAACTGTCCATAACCTAAAATACCATCATCATCACTTGTTTTGAGTTCTGTCCTAAAGTTCACTTGTTTACTTCAAGTGCAAGAAAAGCTGCATTTTCATCAAGGCATTGGTTATTTGGGAGTCTTCAAGGTTTTCCCTACTATATTAGCTTGCTTGGAGGTCTACAAGAGGTTGGTAGTCACTATCCTCATCTTAAACTATCATGAGTATGTTTAATGTGCATTAGTTGGTTTGAGTTTAAATGCAATGTGCAGTCATGTTTGAATCTGCCATATTTTGCCGGTTTTGCTCATCAATGTGTATTACTTTTTCAATGATCATACAATGTTGTGATGCTGTGTGTTAAACCTTGAGATTCACTTAAATGCTACTTTATGGCATGTATGAACATATGAAGGATTGTTTGAAACTGTTATGAAGTTTGAGGCTGTTTTGATCTTGGTTCTGTTCGTGAATGATGTGTCTGTTGCAGCAGCATTCTTTAAATCTTGATCTTATTTGTTGGCATTTTAAATTAGAGGTCCCTATATGTGTGATTCATGTATTATTTGAAACTGGTTTGGTTTTTGTTTCTGCTACATTTCTGTTTTGGCCATTTTCAACTCATGCATTTTTCCAACTCATATACCATTTTTAATTCTAGTACATTTTTGAATCATCCTTGTGCTTGGACTTGGTCTATAACATGTTTTGAATGTGCTTGTAAGCTGTATAGTCTTATTGTATTTGTCAAAGATCATTGGGATGAGTCATGTAATTGTGAGGCCTGTTTTTGATTCATGAAGACCAATACTTATTTTGCTGTCTTAATGTTTGTAACCATCATGAGATACTTGCATTGAAACTTGATACTTGTCATTGTCATGCTAAGTATGCCTCTATGTTAATTTGAACTGCTGTCTTATGTTTGATCTATGTTGGTTAACATGAAATCTAGTATCATTGAGTCTTGTTATTGGGTAATTGGCATTATCATGTTTCATTTTTGCATCAGCTGCTGTCATCCTTAGGCATTGTGGTAGGACTGTTTTCAAGCTTGACAAGATCATATATAGTTTGCATTATCAATTATGATAGGCATTTATGTATGTTCTGTTGTTCTATGAATCATGTTTGCATTCTATCTTGATTTTGCTTGTAAGCATCATTGGTCAATGAATTGAAGGTTTGTATTAACATGTCTTACCTTAACTGTCTAAGTTCATGAAACTGCCATGTAATCCCTTGATTCCAACCACTGCCATATGCTTGCCAGTTGTTATGTGCATTAGTTGTATTAGGGTTAATTGTTGATTGATACTAGCATTGTCATGTTAGGATCCATGTTGTTGTCATAACTGTTTAATTCATGAACCACTATGTATTGCTGCTACCACCCCTTTGATTCCAACCACTTCCATATTCTTGCAAGTTGTTATGTGCATTAGGTGTATTACGGATAATTGTTGATTGATGCTAGCATTGTCATGTTAGGATCCATTTTGCTGCTAGAACTAGGTTTTCATGCTAGACTTGGTTTATGTTCATTACAATAGAGTTGTGACTCTCATCTTTAAGGCATGTTATGAATTGATATTTTGGATTGGTATTGTAATGACCAAAAAGGACTAGTTGTTATGCTGTTTGATTTGCTGCTCAACCATTTATTCATGTTAGGCTATTTTGTTTGAAATCATTTTGTCATGGTATCAAATTGCATGTACATGTGTAGGATTCATCATGCCTGCATTATTTAGTTGTGGTTATGACCAAAAGAACTTGCTGACAGCTGCTGTTTTGTGTTGTCACCTCATGTGCTATCAATCTTTGTATTGAGTTTTCTTGCAAATTTGTTTTGAGTTCATGTTTTGATGCATATGAATCATTTTATGTGTATTAATATTTTGAAGTGTGGACTGCTGCACCATGAACTGTTCTTGTTTTCCAAATAGCATTTCAAGCACTTTTGTTCAATAATTGCCACTAGCATACCAGTTTCTATTTGAAGTTGTTTTTGAATGATCTTTGAATCTAGAATCTATAGGCTATGTATTTGAAGTTTGTGCATACCTTCATCTGGTCTTAATCACTTCTGTTTTGAGCTATAGTTGCCATAATACATATCCAAGCTTTCCTTTGCAATTGCCATCGTGTTTTAATGTGTGTGCTTCATCTTGAAAAACTAGTGATACCATTGTTTTCCTTATTAAATTTCACATAAGATAGACCCAAATTTTGTGAAAATTGGTTGAGTTTTGAAAGAGTTGTAATGTAACCGTTTCCATGATTGATTGCTTGTTCTTACTTGTCATGCCTTGCCCATAAATGCTTGCTTTTTTAAGCATGTGTATTTATTGGGGTGGCATAATAAACGGATGTATCGCCACCCCAGTGGTTATGCCTTGTTCTCATATTGCTTTGCCATGTTACCTAACCTGGGTTCGATCCGTGTGGAGATCAACCCTTTTGGTTTTTTTCAATATTTTCCATGTTTTCACCATTTTTTCTATCTCTTCCCTTCAATTAACACGCGCGTGCCTTGGCTGGTTTGGCAAGATTTTGATTTTGTAACCCAAAGGTGGTGGTTTCAACAGCCACCAAGCGCACATCCTTTTTTTTAATTGCTATGTTTGTTTGATTTTTCTTTAAATTTCAAAATAGCATAACTTCATCATTTTTTGTCATTTTTGATTGGTTCTTTTTGCTATTGTTTTGTATTATTGCATATTTTTATATGGCATGTAAAAACTCTAGAGTTTTCATTTTTGAAAACATTTTGCATTAAAAGATAATTATGCTTCATTTTTAGGGTTTTCACCCTCCCCTCTTGCAATCTCCCTTTCAAACTTTTGATTCCTCTTTCTTAAGCTTGATGTTTGTCAACTCCTTTGTGTATGTGATTGTAATTACTTTTGCTTGTGAGCATCATAATTGTTTCATTTTATTTCCATTTAGAATCCCCATGAAGTTATAACTTGTTTGCATTGGTTGCTACCTTTATCCTTGTCAAGATATGTCTTTTGTTTTCACCCTTAGTGCTTAAGTCTTGTAAGAACCCCTTTTCTTGATATTGTGATATCTTGATGCATATACTTGGTTGTGACCATCTATTCTGATTGTAATCCTTGCTTGATATTGTAATATGCTTGCATGTCTTGGTTGTGACCATCTATCTTGTTTGAAACCATTAATATTGTGATATCTTTATACCTTATCTTGGTTGTAACCATTCATCCTGATTGAAATCATTGCCTATTGTAATATGCTTGTTTATTCTTGGCTGTAACCATATCTCTTTGTATTCATCATGTTTGAGTGATTATTGCTTTATTAAGTTTACTTTCCCCAAGTGATGGAACTCTTTAGTTCTCATCCAAGTTGCCTCATCTTTTCCCTTCCAAAGGAAAGTCTCTCTATTGACCCTTGGGTCATAGATAGCTCATTACCCTCCCTTGACTTTGTTAAGTCATCTATACACTTAGTTAAGTTAGAACCTATCCCTTAGACTTTGCTTAAGTCTAAAAAGCTTACCCCTTGTTAGGAGTGCTCTTTCAATTAGAACTTAAGATAGAGTTTGTTAACTCTATGTAAGAATCATGGAGATGATTACTTACTCACCTTTCTTGAGTGTTCAATATAAATCTAGAGAGTTTTGTTAAACTCTACACAAGAATTGTAATGTTTGTTCCCCTTGGAACCTTGATCATAATCAAGTGTTCTTCATCTCTAGTAAGGTGAACTACGGTTGCTCTGATTCTATCCTAGTAAGGATACGTAGGCAGAGGATGCGATGTCTTTGCGAGTAATTTTAGAAACCATCTTTAGGTCTTAACCTACACCTTTTACCCAATCCCAATCCATATCAAACATTTAGCAAACTCAACATACAAACAAATAAAAGGTCCCTGTAGAGTACTACAGATGTTTAGGATGTGAAATACCTACCCTAGGCATAACCAACCCCCAATCCCCGAATCTCTTAGCGTTGTTGTTACATTACGCAAAAAGTTATTTCTTTCTTTAGACCTTTTCCTTTGGATAAATTAAAGTCCGATTGTAAATTTAAGAATTAAGATTCAAGTTAATCAATAGCTTGGTATCACGATTCTCACCGCAACAGAAATGGCGACTTCACTGGGTAGTTAAACTTGAGGGTTTAGCGTATTTTGTTTGATTATATGCTATATTTGTGAATATTTGCTTAACATGTATATTTGTCAATATATTTGTTTGTATGTTGGATATTAGGTACTTTGAGTGGTGAGACAGTCCTATACCCAGACTTGAGTGCAATTATGATAGAATGGTGGTATATTCAAGAAAGCTTATAGGGAGTTGTTTCCCGACCAAGCTAACTTGAGAAACCACCGCTCAGTGGAAGCCCTATTGAGAGTTAGTTTTGTTAAACGAGTATTCATGAAAACAATACTACTTTCGACGAAGGAGCCCGTGACACTGTGGACTTTTAGATTAAATTTTACCCTACTTTGGCCTTATTAGGACGTAGTGCAATGGCTATAAGGAAGTATTTTCGAAATAGTTGATACGCGATACTACACTTGGACGAGACTCTCTTGAGAATATTGTCGATTACCAAGTGATTTGGGAAGTTGATAATATCCGAAAGATGGGTTGTTGACTCTGAGAACCATTTAGAACCCTGCTCTACAGGTTTGAGAATCCATATTACACACCTTTTGGGATGGGTAGACCATGGCTCCACGCTCGTGTCCTCTAAACCTAGGCTTGTATTTGTGTGCATGTGTGTGATCTTTGCATTGCCTGTGTTTGTGCATTTTTGCATTCATAAACATCATATCATAAAGTTTCATGGAACTCAGACTTTTTGTTTATAAACATCAAGGTCGTTATGGATGGTGAAAGAAAGAAAACTTTGAAGTACACTTACAAGGGTTTTAACCTAGATGGCCTAAGGAGGTTGAGCACCTTGGTGACAGATCCAGAGGGATTCCAAAGTAGGTATGGGAAGTTGTTGCTACTATTAAAGATAAAGATGGATAGTGGACTTCTTTCTATGCTTCTCCAGTTCTATGATCCACTCTACCATTGTTTCTCCTTTCCCGATTATCAGCTGGTACCCACGCTAGAAGAATATCCCTACTTGGTTGGATTGCCCATTATTGAAGAGTCTCCTTTTCTGATCATGGAGAAGGACCCTAAGGAGCAGGATATTGCCAAAGCTACACGTTTGGGTTTGATTGATGTTCAAAAGAATATGACTACAAAAGGAGGAGTTTTTGGGTTAAGTGCAGAATTTTTGGTTGAGAAAGCTCAATACTATGCAGATCATTTGAGCATTGATGCATTCGAGGCTATCCTTGTCGTGCTCATTTATGGTATCTTTCTGTTCCCTAGCTTTGAGAACTTTGTGGACCTCAATTCCATTAAAATCTTCTTGAAGAAGAACCTAGTGCCTACTTTGCTAGTAGATGCATATCATTCTGCTCATCTGAGGAACTTTCATAATGGAGGGATGATTACTTGTTGCGCTCCTTTGTTATACAAATGGTTCACTTCACATTTGCCTAAAGCTAACACTTTTTGGGATCCGAAGAAAGGTTGGTGGTCACAGAAGATCATGCCTCTCACTCACTCCGATATCGATTGGTACAGTCGTGACTATGATGGAACAATGATCGTTAACAATTGTGGAGATTTTGGTAATGTACCTCTTCTTAGTGCTAACGGAGGAATAAGTTATAATCCAGTTCTCGCTCGACGACAATTGGGATATCCTTTGAAGGACAAGCCCAATAGTGTTCATGTGGAAAGCATTTTCTTCAAAGAAGAGAAGAACAGTCAAGAGCTGAAGGAGAAGGTTCTAAAAGCTTGGAGACACCTGCACAAGAAAGGGAAGAAGGATATTGGAAAACTCAATTGTGTCTCTTTGGAACCATACCTCCAATGGGTCCGAAAGAGAGTCATCGCATTGAAGATGCCCTATCCTAAGCAAGAACCTATGGCTTTGAAGGAAGAACGCACCTTGGTCTTCATGTCTGAGGAAGAAAAGCTGAAAATCGCCTTGGGTAAAGCACGACAAATAGAAGACGCTTGGAAGCACAAGTATCAAGTGGTCGTTGAAGAAAATACAGAACTCCAGAAACAACTACAATTGAAGAATGAAGAAGTACTCTCTTGTAAGAAGAGGAAAGCACAAAAGGATTTGATTTCTTCTAGTCCCCAGTCTACTCCATGGAAATTGATTATGGACAAGCTCATTCTCGAGAAGGCTCAGATGGAAAAAGAGATCGAGAAGCTCAACATGAGGCTTCTAGGGGAACCTTCTTAGGATTCATTAGCTTTTATTTAGCTTTATGCTTAAAACTCTTGTAAGAAGAAACGATATTTTGTAATTCAATCTTGTTGATCAATGAATTTAAGTCTGTAACGGCTTTTGATGTTTGTAAACACCTGAGTTCCATGACACTTTTTGCATTTGCATCCGCATTCTCATTTTCCTAACCATTCAAGGAAATTCATTTTTTTCTTTTGTAGACGACAACATGGTTAGACGAGGCATGCTCCCTTTTCTGGATTTAAAGTTGGGCAACCTTAGGATCCTAGCAGACCTTGTTAGGAACCCTGCCGCATTCATCGCAAAGTATGGAGATCTTCTACCACTGCTGAGTACTCAAGTCAACGAATTCATGCTGCAGGCTCTTGTTGAATTTTATGACCCAGTGTACCACTGCTTCATCTTCCCAGATTTTCAGCTGCTTCCAACTATAGAAGAATACACTGACTACCTGAAAATTCTGTGGAATTTCACAGCTCCTTATGGAAATCCAAAGAGAAGGGATTTGGCCAAAGCATTACATCTTAGGCCAGAAGAGTTACCGCCTATGAGAGAAAAGGGGGGATTCTATGGAATGGAAGCAGGACCACTGATGGAAATGGCTGAATTTCACTATGAAAGTAGAAACCTGGGTATTTTTGAAGCCATTTTAGCCTTCCGGATATACGGCTTGTATCTCTTCCCAAGTCATCATGATTTCATCAGCGAGGAGGCTATCCATCTCTTCATCATCAAGAATCCAGTGAATGAGATACTAGCAGACACATACGTGGTCATCCATCGCCACGCCTTATATGACCTCAGACAGTTCTCATGCTGTCTCGCATTGCTCGACAGATGGTTTACCTCCCATTTGCCCAAAACTCATGTCCTTTGGAGGCTTTATAGCAAGAATGCATGGATTTCGAAGCTTATCACTCTCAAACACTATGATATCACCTGGTATGACCCCAGTCTTGGTAATCTAGCTATGATCCCCAGTTGTGGAGACTTCCCTAATGTATCTCTCATTGGAACAAAAGGAGTCATCATCTACAACCCCATTCTTGCTCAACATCAGTATGGGTACCCAACCGGGACGGAGCCTGAGCCAGAGCTGCTAAGACCTTGCTTTTGTGGAACCGGTTGCAACCCAGAGCTAGAAGCCCGCACTCACTACGCTTGGAATCATCCTCACCTCCAGGGGATAACTGCAATGGAGAATATAAGCTGCTTAACTACCAAAGCTTACCTACTTTGGTCAAAGGAAATAGCTCTGACAATGTTCTACACTCGTGATCACGAGATAACAATGGAACCAGAAGTCCCTGTGACTAGGGAGGAGTTGAGGTACGCCTTGATCAAAACACAACGCAAGAATGAAGACCTGTGGGAGATCATTCACCAGGATCGAGCTCGCACCGAAGATCAAGAAGGAGAAAAATCATCTTGTTAGAATGATCAATGTTTCACCATTTCCTGTTTTCCCTAAAAAGGATTGTAATCCTATGTTGCATTTACTTTCGCTGTTTTTGTTGTAAGAAAGGTCTTGATTTTTAGCAAAAGCCATCCATTGTAACGGATTTCAAATTATCAATGAAAAAACGTTTTTTAAAGCACGTCGTTACGTGTTGCTTTATTTTTTGTTTGTAAACAAAATTTGTTTTTCCTTGAATGGTTTGTGCATTTGCATCTGCATGTGCATTCGCATCTCATCCCGCATTGGTCTTGCATTCGAGTTCCGCAGCTCATCCGTTGTTCTTGTGTCAGAGAGAGAGAGAGGGAGATTCACGTTGAATTCGCACAAATACAACACCCGGGCCCAAGCTCAGCACAGGATGGCAGACAACGATCAAAGAATCGACCAGATCGATAATGACATCGAGGGGATTAAAGACAACGTTAGTCAGATCATGGAGGTTCTCAATATGATTAAAGCGCGTAAGTTCAGAGTATGCCTAAGAGGGGGGGGGGTGAATTAGGCTTTAGAAACTTTTTCCGGTTTTTCGAGATTCTTGAATTTTACTTGGTTATGATCTTGATGATGAAAGTAGTAAAAAGGCATAATGAAAATGGACACAGAGATTTATAATGGTTCCCTTCACAATCCGAAGGTACTCCACTCCCCTTTTCACATGAAAGAGAGTTTTCACTATAGTTTTAGAATGTACAACCTATCACACCATCAACCGGTGATGCCTACTATCTAACAATTATTCAACAACTAGTGTGCAAGAACAATCCTCTTGCAAGCACTAACCCTTGTGTCCAACAATCCTGGATCACAAGTCACAATAGAAATAATTCTGTAATTTTTGATTTGAGAGTGATATAATAATATCAATACAATGATTGATCTTCTCTTTTTGATCAAAATTCACTTTTCAATATCAATACAAGTGTTCAAAAAATTCTGGATATGAAATGGTATGAACAGTATGAACACTTTTGAAATATTTGAAAGTATTTGAAAAAATAGTGAATTTGATTGAATGATTATTTTGAAAATTGTTGGAGGTGTTTTTCAATTTGAAATATTCAGAATTTATATGAGTCAAAACACCATTTGAAAAAGGTACAAATGAGTATGAATCAAATAATAAAAAGGTATAACAATCAAACAAGATTTGAATTTTAAAAGAAACAATTTTTCAAAATTTGTTCAGTGTTAATCGGTTAACCATATGGGTTAATCGGTTAACACTTGAACGTTAGCCCTGAGAATTTAAAATTTGAGGCCGTTAACCAATTAAGCCATATGGTTAATCGAATAACACTGTTAAAACTCAGAAAAATACTTGAGTTAAAAGTGTTATACCAGTTCCAAATGATTTTAAAACCATGCATATGCAATATGTTGATATGATAAATTATTTGAACACTTGTATATCAATTAAAGGAGAGAATTTTGATATACCAAAGCCTTGTGTCCAAGTCTTGAAAGTTGTATGATCATTTGCACATGAAGCTTGATTTGCATGACAACATTTCATAGTCTTGATTTTGATCAATTTTGAAAGCTTGACTTTTTGCAAACATGGAATGAGCTTAAGTCTTGTTGACATCACCAAAACCTTGAGATTGAAATATGCTTATACATTCTCCCCCTTTTTGATGATGACAATCAAATGAGTCTGTGCGATATCTTTGACGATGTTTCATTCCGTTCTTGGCTTGCTTCTCCCCCTATGTCCAGCAACTCCCCCTATCTAAACAGAGGCAAAAATTCTGTATAGAGAGATATTAGAAAGCCAAGCTCTTCTCCCCCTTTGTCATTAGCAAAAAGGAAGTAGCGTTCAAACCAAACTAAGCAATATCGGCATATATGACAACATATAATCAAGTAAAGCATAATAGATTGAAATAAAAAAGCAGCACATAGAAAAATGTAGCAAACATTGTACGGTTACAAAAGAAATTAACAACTTAACAACTTAAACATAATCCAGAAACAAAAGCAATAAAAACAACAGCAACACATATTTTCTAAACATCTTCATCGGACATATCCTCATCTTTTGCTTCCTCTTCTTCACTACCTTCATCTTCTTCATCCTCTTCATCAACGGTGTTGGAATGCTGGGAGGTAAGGATAAGGTTGCAAAGTGAAGCAATGGCCCGAGAGGTTTCTCGGTGACAATTTATAGTTTCTCGATGTTGGGTCATCATAGTGGTGTAGAGAAACTCGTTTGTGATACCTCCTTCGGGAATGGGATAGGCTTGGTTGGAAGCTGATCCTTCGCCCGCATACTTATATGTGCCATCAACGTCTTTAACAATTCCAGTGTTCTTCACAATGGTGATTTCATTGATCTCGTTGGTTGTTGGTTTCATCTTAGTAGATGGTTCCCTGTTAAGATCCAATTCTGTCAACTCAAGAATTCTAGAAACTAGCCTTGCATATGGAAGTCTTGTCGAGAGAGAGAGAGAGAGAGAGAGAGAGAGAGAGAGAGAGAGAGAGAGAGAGAGAGAGAGAGAGAGAGAGAGCTGCTGTTGAAGATGGTACATAATCGTAAGAATCCAGTTCACCTTGATCTTGTTCTTGATTGTGAATAAGAGTTGCATTTCCAGGTCGTTAATCTGAGCATGATTGGAATCCTTTGGAATCAGAACATAGCAAATCACATAATGCAGCATCCGGTCAGAAACCGTCAGATTCTTCGCATAACATAACATTCGAGTAGTCTGTTGGTTTGCTACAACCGCCTCCTTCGGGAACTTGCAGATTTGATAGTAATATTCCATCTTGTCATAGTTGGACCACGACCCTTCCACGTGGTTAACCCCTTTCCTGAGAAAATAGCCTGAGGATGGTATTTTTAATTTCGCAGCAATATCTGACATATTCTCTTTCAAGAGACAGTCTCGAAGAGAGGTTTCCAGAATATGCTCATCATCGGCATTCAAGTACACAGATAACTTATTCAGAAAAGCTTTGACCAAATCATGGTAGCGATTCCCAGAATCAGATACAAACTTATCTATCTTTTGAAATTTGAGCAGAGCAGGAAAATCAAAAGATGAAGCCGGAAAAGCTTTAAGGTTTACGTACTTTACCGGTAGAATATGACGGACCCGAACCTTGAAATCTATACGGCGCTTCTTGGTCGTTTCCATAGGAATGATGTCTTCCTCAGAGGCAGAGTTATATTCTGGTATCTTTCCATTGCCTTTGTGAGATAAAGCCATGGATGAAGTTGAGAGATGCTAAGGGTTCTGGGTTCTTTTGAGTTTTAAGGTTTAAGGAGATGAGAGAGTATGGTAAAGTGGAGGCAATATATATGGAGAGATATTTGAGTGGGTTTTAAAGTTGGGTTGGAAGTCCAAAATTTTGTAGTCAAGGAAGAAGAAGAAGAGTTCTAAGGATATTGATTTGGATATTTAAGAAAATATTGACCACACATAAAGAACACGTTTACCACACTCAATTTTCCAAAATTTGAATTAATTTTTCGTTTCTGATTTTTGAAAATTTTAACAGTGTTAATCGGTTAACACATTAAAAATTTAATTTCCAAAATAAAAAGTATCAGTGTTAATCGGTTAACCATATAGGTTAATCGATTAACACACGCGAATTTTGGAAAAATGCTTAAAACAGAATGCACACAGATGAAAGACATATATTATGCATACATAGACTAGAGAAAAGATCAGATATCACCTTCATCGAGAATCCCAAGTTCTCGTCGAATTTTGAAGAACGGTTCTTTCACCAATGGTTTGGTGAAGATGTCGGCAAGTTGATTGTGTGTATTGACGAAAGTAACATCTACATCTCCATTAAGTACGTGATCTCGAAGGAATGTCGGATATCTATATGCTTTGTCCTTGAATGCATGACCGGGTTCTTTGTAATATTGATGGCACTTGTATTATCACATCGAAGAGGAATGCAACCGAGATCTACACCGTAATCGAGGAGTTGTTGCTTGAGCCACATAATTTGTGCACAACAACTTCCTGCTGCAATATTTTCTGCTTCGGCTGTACTGAGTGCCACACACGCTTGCTTCTTGCATGCCCATGACACTAGGGCATTCCTGAGAATGTGACACGTACCACTTGTGCTTTTTCTATCGGTCTTACATCCTACATAATCAGCGTCAGAATAGCTAATTAAAGAACAAGTACTACCTTTTGGATACCATAATCCGACGTTCGTTGTCCCTTTGAGATACTTCATAGTTCTTTTTACGGCGGTGATATGTGATTCCTTCGGACTTGCTTGAAAGCATGCACACAAATAAACACTAAACATAATGTCAGGACGGCTTCCCGTCAAATATAATAATGAACTGATCATACCTCGATATTTTGTAATATCAATTGGAATACCAGATTCATCTTGATCAACGTACATTCCGGATCCCATAGGAGTGGACATCACCTTGCAATTATCCATATCGAATTTCTTCAACAATTCCTTGCAATACTTGGATTGGTTAAGGAAGATGCCATCCTTTGATTGCTTGATTTGTAGTCCAAGAAAATAGTTCAATTTTCCCATCATGGACATCTCAAATTCTCCTTGCATCATAAGTGAAAATTCTTCGCAAAGCTCTTTGTTTGTTGATCCGAAGATGATGTCGTCGACATAGACTTGAACCAATAAGGTGTTACCCTTGATCTTCTTTATGAACAACGTCTTGTCAACCTTTCCTTTTATAAATCCCTTTTCACATAAGAAATTACTAAGGCGGTCATACCATGCTCTTGGTACTTGTTTCAGTCCGTAGAGTGCCTTTTTCAGTTTGTAAACATGCGAGGGATTCTTGAAGTCTTCAAAACCCGGAGGTTGTTTGACGTAGACTTCTTCATTGATGTATCCATTTAGGAAAGCACTTTTGACATCCATCTGGAACAACTGAAAATTCATAGAACACGCGTAAGCAAGTAATAATCTAATTGCTTCTAACCGTGCTACCGGAGCGAACGTTTCATCAAAAATCAATTCCTTCCTCCTGGTTGTAGCCTTGTGCGACCAATCTTGCTTTGTTACGAACTATGATCTCATTCTCATCAAGTTTGTTCTTGAACACCCATCTCGTTCCTATGATGTGCTTGTTTTCCGGTCTTGCAGACTCTAAACTTGATTCCTTTCGAATTGATTGAGTTCTTCTTACATTGCTACAATCCATTGGTCGTCGCCTAAGGCTTCATCAATCTTAGTTGGTTCAATTTGAGACACAAAAGCCATGTTGAGACAAGCATCCTTAAGATTAAGTCGAGTTGCAACACCTTGGCTAATATCACCAATAACTTTATCTATCGGGTGATCTCTATTCGTTCTCCATTCCTTCGGAAGATCTTGATGTTCTTCAATGATTTGAGTGACATCTTCTTGTGGTATTGGTTGATCCTTTGAAGTCTTTTCTTATTGTTGTGAAGTATCTACTATATCATCATCATCATTCACAATAATATTATCCTCTTTCGAGGGGTTAGTCTCATCAAAAGAAACATGAATGGATTCTTCAATAGTAAGAGTTCTTTTATTAAAAATTCTAAAAGCTCTACTAGAAAGAGAGTATCCAAGAAATATACCTTCGTCGGACTTCTTATCAAACTTACCGAGATTGTCCTTATTGTTTTTGAGAACAAAACATTTGCATCCGAATATGTGGAGAAATGCTATGTTTGGTTTCCTACCTTGAACAACTCATACGGAGTCTTCTTGAAAATTGGTCGAATATTGACACGGTTGCTTACGAAACACGCCGTGCTAACCGCCTCTGCCCAAAAATACTTAGGAAGATTTGAGTCACTAAGCATTGTTCTAGCAAGCTCCACCAGTGACCTATTCTTCCGTTCTACGACACCGTTTTGTTGAGGAGTCCTTGGTCCGGAAAAGTTGTGAGAAATTCCATGCTCTTCGCAAAGATCTTCAAAATCTGAATTTTGGAATTCTCCACCATGGTCGCTTCTTATGGAGGCTATGGTGAGTGACTTCTCATTTTGAATTTGCTTTGAATACTTCTTGAATGCTTTGAAAACATCATTTTTATGCACTAAAAACAATGTCCATGTGTATCGAGAGAAATCATCAACAATAACTAAAGCATAAAAGTTACATCCGAAGCTTTTCATTCTCGATGGACCAAAAAGATTCATATGCAACAATTGAAGTGGTCTTGATGTAGAAACCACTTGCTTGGATTTGAAAGTTGTCTTGGTCTGTTTCCCCTTTTGACATGCGTCGCATAACTTATCCTTGATAAATTTTATCTTCGGAAGACCAACAACTAGATCATGCTTTATCAACTTGTTTAAATGCTCCATGTGAATGTGAGCAAATCTTTTATGCCATAGCCACGCCTCGTTGTTGTTCGCCATAAGACATTTTATCTTTAAGGATGAGTCATCAAAAGAGATCATAAAAATATTATTAAATCTTTTACCTTTTAGCAATATGTCATGGGTGACTTCATGTTCTATCAAACATTCATCCTTTGTGAAGTTGATTCGGAACCCTTTGTCACACAATTGACTTATGCTAAGTAGGTTGTGTTTAAGGCCTTCCACATAAAGAACGTCTTCGATGATTTTACATGGAGGTGTACCAACGGTTCCAACTCCAAGAATTTTTCCTTTATTATCATCACCGTAAGTAACGTATCCTTTGGCCTTTAATGATAGACTTGAAAATTTGTTTATATCTCCCGTCATATGCTTAAAACAACCACTATCAAGATACCATTGATTAGAAGTTGTCTTTAAGCATACCTACAACACAAAATCAAGTATTTTTAGGTACCTAAATTGCTTTGGGTCCTTGATAGTTAGTACCCTTTTCAACCCACACATAATGCCCTTTAGCAACACCAATGTTGCGTACATATCAAGCATTAGGTGTATGGCCTTTGGTTCCACAATAAAAACAAGTAGGTTGAAAATGACTTCTATATCTAAGAACATAATTCTTTTTCTTCACAATTCTTTTCTTTTTATGACTTTGATGCATAGTTTTAGAATTGTTTGCCTTTTCTTTAACAACTTGTTCACTTGCTTTCACAAAAATGGTTTCATTTGTGCTTGGTTTGAAAAACTTTGAATATCCTAATCCACTTTTATCATTAGAATATCCTTGGTGCCTAAGAATTTCCTCCAAGCCAATTTTACCTTTTTCGTATCTTTCTAAAACTCTTTTAAGTTGAAAATTTTAAAAAGATAAGGATTCACAATTTTTGCATACAAGACTTTGTTTTTCATCCATCAATTTTTGTTTTTCATTTTCAATATTTTTTATAAAAGCAGTATTTTGTTCTTCTAAAAATGAAATTCTTTTCTTTTGGGATGAGATGCTTTTATAAAAAGTCTTGCATTCTTTTAGAAGTTCATATATGACTTCTTGTGCATCATTATCATAAATAGAAAAATCGTTACTAACCTCACCAATTTCTTCATCGAATTGATGTGATGCCATAAGAGCCATATTTGCACATTCATCGCTTTCCGATTCCGATGATGAACTTATCTCATTGTCGTCCCAAGCAACATAAGCCTTTTTATTCTTGAAATCCTTCTTGCCTTTGAATCCTCCTTTCTTTGCAAGTTTCGGGCAATCCGGTTTTATGTGACCTTGCTTCCCACATTCGTAACATGTGACTTCTTGATTCGATGTGGAAGCATCCTTTTTCCGGAAATATCTATTCTTTTTAGAAAAAGATGAATTTTTATTATTATTAAAAAACTTACCAAGCTTCTTTACAAGAAGCATGAAATTTTCATCTTCGGAAGTCTCGTCGTCTTTATCATCCTTTGTGTCAATCTTCAAGGCAATTCCTTTGGACTTCTTTTCTTGACTTTCGTGCTTCTCGAGCCTTCCAAGTTCCAATTCGTGCTCTTGTCAAGGATCTTAGGACTTTCAGGTTGAGATCATCATTGGTGAAGGTCTTCCCGAGAGCAATCAAGTGATTTGTTAGATGAACGAATCTCTTTTGTAAGGCAACAATGGATTCACCGGGCTGCATACGGAACATCTCATATTCTTGACTTAATGTGTTGAGCCTCGATCTTTTTACTTCTGCGGTTTATTCATGCGTTTCCACCAAGGTGTCCCAAATCTCCTTTGCCGATCTACACTGTGATACACGGAAGAACTCGTCCATACTAAGAGCGCTTTGGAGTATGTTGATTGCTTTCTTCTCATTAAGAATCTTTTTCTTATCGTCTTCATCATACGTGCTTTTCAATTTTGCGGTTCCAACGCCATTGACCACATTTACTGGATTGTATGGTCCTTCTTCGATTGCTTCCCATATACCTTCTCCTTGGGCTTCAAGATGTGCCTTCATTCTAATTTTCTAGAAATCGAAATATTCTCCAGAAAACAGTGGTGGTTTATTACTACTTCCACCATCTTTGAAAACCGGGTTGGTGCTAGCGGAAGCCATACTGAATCGTTAGGAACAAGTTACCTTAACATGCTCTGATGCCAATTGTAAGTTCAGAGTATGCTTAAGAAGGGGGGGGGGGGTTGAATTAGGCTTTAGAAACTTTTTCCGGTTTTTCGAGATTCTTGAATTTTACTTGGTTATGATCTTGATGATGAAAGCAGTAAAAAAGGCATAATGAAAATGGACACAAAGATTTATAGTGGTTCCCTTCACAATCCGAAGGTACTCCACTCCCCTTTTCACATGAAAGAGAGTTTTCACTATAGTTTTAGAATGTACAACCTATCACACCATCAACCGGTGAAGCCTACTATCTAACAATTATTCAACAACTAGTGTGCAAGAACAATCCTCTTGCAAGCACTAACCCTTGTGTCCAACAATCTTGGATCACAAGTCACAATAGAAATAATTCTGTAATTTTTGATTTGAGAGTGATATAATAATATCAATACAATGATTGATCTTCTCCTTTTGATCAAAATTCACTTTTCAAGATCAATACAAGTGTTCAAAAAATTCTGGATATGAAATGGTATGAACAGTATGAACACTTTTGAAATATTTGAAAGTATTTGAAAAAATAGTGAATTTGATTGAATGATTATTTTGAAAATTGTTGGAGGTGTTTTTCAATTTGAAATATTCAGAATTTATATGAGTCAAAACACCATTTCAAAAAGGTACAAATGAGTATGAATCAAATAATAAAAAGGTATAATAATCAAACAAGATTTGAATTTTAAAAGAAACAATTTTTCAAAATTCGTTCAGTTTTAATCGGTTAACCATATGGGTTAATTAGTTAACACTTGAACGTTAGCCCTGAGAATTTAAAATTTGAGGCCGTTAACCGATTAAGCCATATGGTTAATCGGTTAACACTGTTAAAACTCAGAAAAATACTTGAGTTAAAAGTGTTATACCAGTTCCAAATGATTTTAAAACCATGCATATGCAATATGTTGATATGATAAATTATTTGAACACTTGTATATCAATTAAAGGAGAGAATTTTGATATACCAAAGCCTTGTGTCCAAGTCTTGAAAGTTGTATGATCATTTGCACATGAAGCTTGATTTGCATGACAACATTCCATAGTCTTGATCTTGATCAATTTTGAAAGCTTGACTTTTTGCAAACATGGAATGAGCTTAAGTCTCGTTGACATCATCAAAAACTTGAGATTGAAATATGCTTCTACAAAGCGAAGATGGATACATAGGTTATAGTGGTTTCTGAAGTCGCTACAGCAGCAACAAGTCTTCCAACCGCTCTATTTATGACAACCGAGTTCCCATTTGGCATGTCCATGGACTTCCTTCCATCAATCAACAATCCTCAACCAGCCAGCTTTCAACCGCAAGTCGGTCCAATGGCGATGAATCCCATCTTTACTCAGGCAGGGGGACCAACTCATGTCCGACCTGTTTTCAACCACCAGCCAATCTTCGATATACCAGACGGTTCCGAAGCAGAAGACGAGAAGCACGAAAAGCTAAGAGTAGAGATGGATATCATGTCCAAAAGAATGAGAGCCATTGAAGGGAGTAACGTTTTTGGATCAGATGCCAAAGACATGTGTTTGGTATCCGGATTAGTATTCCCATAAAAGTTCAAAATGCCTGTGTTTGATAAGTACGAGGGAATTACTTGTCCCAAAGTACATTTGATCATGCATTGTAGGTGGATGGCTCCGCATATTGAAAATGACAAATTGTTGGTGCACTGCTTTCAAGATAGTCTTAAAGGAGCGTCAGCCAAATGGTACTTAAGCCTGGACCAAGCAAAAATCCATGGTTTTCAAGATCTTTCAGATGCTTTCATTCAGCAGTACAAATATAACATGGATCTGGCTCCATACCACTGTCAACTCCTCAGTATGACGCAAAAACGCGCTGAAACTTTCAAAGAATATGCGCAAAGGTGGCGCGGGACTGCCGCTCAGGTTGAGCCGCGTCTTACTGAAAAGGAGCTAGCAGACTGGTTTGTAGACACAGTCAGACCAGAGTTCTATAAGAGATTAATCAACAACATTACTACCAACTTCTCTGACATTGTTGCGGTAGGAATCAAGGTTGAAGCCAGTTTAAAAAGTGGGAAGGTGACAACTTCAAATTCCAGTTCAAGCACCCGTGCTACCAAGAAGCCGGCTAGCAACTTCCATAAAAAGAAGGAGGTGATGTAAGTGTTGTAACGTATGGAAAAAAGGCGCAGAGTTCAAGGAACCATCACCAACAATATCATCCACCATCTTACATAGCAGCTGTAACTCCTGTTTTTCAACAGTCATCGCAGCAGGGTCCTCAACAAGGGGCATCCAGTAATCAACAACAGTATCATCAACAGCAGGGCTAGCAACCTCAAAATAGGGCTCCAAGGGCCAATTACCAAGGGAATCGGCCAAAGATACAACCTATCCCAATGAGTTACGCTGATCTATTCCCAATGCTGATAGAAAAAGGGCTAGCCAAGACAAGGAAATTAGGTGCTCCACCTAACCTATTGTCGTACTACTATAACGCCAATGCCCACTGTTTATTCCATGAAAACGCTTCGGGCCATGACCTCGAAGGATGCTTCACGCTTCATCACCTCGTCCGAGAGTTAATCGAAAAAAGGATTCTGTCTTTCAAAGACAACCACTCGAATGTAAAGAATAATCCTCTACCAAACCATGGTGGAGTGAATGCTATTACTGAAGAAGGGGAAGGGTCTGAAACTAAGACTGTTACTACCATTGACGAAATCAAAGTACCATTGGTAGAATTACACAAACGTCTCGCTCAAGCATGGACACTTAAAACTTCCCATGAAGATTGTGAGCAATGTATGTTGAATCCACAAGGTTGTGATCTTGTGCAAAGGGATATTCGAGCAATGCTTGAGCAAGGAATGATAGAGATCGCTAGCAGGAAGAAAAAAGATGTAGCGGTAATCAAACCTGTGTTTAATATGCCTGAAGAGCCTAGCAAAAGGGCCGTTTTCAGAAATACCAACAACAACAACAAAAGCGTTCGGCCAGTGTTCCGTGACGATGTGCCACCAAAATTTGGGAGGGATCAACCAAGAATTGAGCCAAGGAGAAGATCTAGACCTCACCCAAGGGCCATAACACCAAGAGAAGATCATTCATGGTGTGAAGGAATTTTCAAAGAAAGAAAGCCAGCAAATGTAGCCAATATCGCCGATGGAAGTAAAATGACCCGAAGCGGTCGTGTGTATCAACCACGAGTAAATAATGCAGTTCCTCCACCAACGGTTCCCACTCCAAAAGCTGCTGCCCCTAAAGGATCCATCCCAGAGGAAGTTGTCATTAAGGAAACTATTGTCAAGGGAAAAAAGAAGAATTTCTGCGGATCATTCGTCGAAGTGACTACCGAGTGGTAGATCAGCTGAATCAGACGCCATCCAAAATCTTAGTCATGTCATTACTGTTAAGCTCCCCAGCGCATCGCCAGGCTTTGCTAAAGATCCTAACGCAAGCTCATGTGACCAAGGACATCACAGTGGGGTAGTTCGACTCTATTGTGGCAAATATCACGGCCTGTAACACTTTAAGATTTGATGAAAATGACCTAACAGCTGAAAAATGCAAGCACAATCGTGCTCTGCATGTATCAATTAAATGCACTTATTGATACAGGATCTGCACTCAATGTGATGCCAAAGAGAACACTAGCTAAGCTTGCTTATCAAGGTGCTGATATGAGGCCAACATCTCTTGTGGTGAAGGCATTTGATGGTTCCAGAAGAGCGGTAATAGGAGAAGTTGATCTTCCTATCATGATAGGTCCACAAGTATTTGAAGTCACCTTTCAAGTGATGGACATCAATCCAGTCTATAGCTGTCTACTACGGAGGCCATGGATACATGCAGCGAGCGCTGTAACCTATACCCTCCATCAAAAGATGAAATTTGTTGTTGATGATCAGTTGGTCATCGTTCACAGAGAAGAGGATCTGATGGTGAGCAACTTATCCTCTTTCCGATACATTGAAGCGGATGAAGATTCAGCTGAAACAACCTTCCAAGCGCTAGAGATAGCTCACGCTATTCTGGTAGACGAATCTAATATAACGCGTGGTCCATCCTTCACTTCTGCTCAAAGTATCAAAGCTGCATTGAAAACTGGAATCCCATTGGGATGGGGAGAAGTTATCCAAGTCAACGCTCGAGCGAAGAACGATCGACAAGGGTTGGGTTACAAACCAACTCTAGAAGGCGAGCCGAAAGAAAGCGTCATGAGTAAGAAGTCATTGAAAGAGATCTTTACCAGTGGCGGATTACAAATAAACGCTACCATTGCTGAGGATGAGGATTGTGATCTAGATCATCTGATAATTCGGGGAGGAGCAACTCTACACAATTGGGAGGCTGTGGAAATTCCTGTCTTTTTACCTTTAGAATAATTCATTTTGCTTGTTAGCTTTGTGTTTTCTTTAAAACGTTTCTGGTCTTGCCCAAGGCTTGCGAATTATTTTGTATGGGCCACTTTGCGAATTGAAAATCTATGAATGAAAAGTGTTTTTGTTAAAACTCTTGTTTATTTCCTGCTTATCATTTTCACTCTTTTTGTTAAAAGGAAAATGGCATACTTTTTTGAAAACATAAAAGCAACCCTTCATCTGCATGTCTGTGTGTGTGTCTAATCATTTCCAAAAAATAAAACATGCAGAACACCTCCATTACCCACAAAGGCCTGTGATCCTTCAGTTCCTTCTACTAGCGGTTCATCTGTCTTCCAAGCCTAAGAAGAGAATGATGAAGAATTAGAAGTCCCAGAAGAATTGGAGATGATGACTGAATACGAAGATGGTTATCTCCAGCCATACAAATAGCAGATTGAGGTCATCAACTTGGGGTCCGAAGAAGAGAAAAGAGAATTCAAGATTGGGGCATCGTTGGGGCTAGAGGTCAAAAGCAGGCTGATAGCACTCCTTAGAGATTATGTTGACATATTCGCTTGGTCTTATCAAGATATGCCAGGGTTGGACACCAACATTGTTATGCACAAGCTCCCCTTGAAGCCAGATTGTCCTCCGGTCAAGCAAAAACTTCGCAGATCAAGACCTGACATGGCTTTTAAGATCCGAGATGAAGTCAAAAAACAGATTGATGCAGGCTTTTTAGCAGTATCCAAATATCCGAAATGGATGGCCAACATCGTGCCAGTCCTGAAGAAAGATGGCAAAGTCAGAATGTGTGTCAACTATAGGGATCTAAACAAAGCTAGTCCTAAGGACGATTTCCCTCTACCACATATCGACACTTTGGTGGATAACACAACTAGTTTCGCAGTATTCTCATTCATGGACGGATTTTCTGGTTATAATCAGATAAAGATGGACCCGACCGACATGGATAAGACGACCTTCATCACACCCTGGGGCACCTATTGTTATAAGGTCATGCCTTTCGGTTTGAAAAATGCAGGGGCAACATATCAGAGGGCCATGGTCACACTCTTCCACAATATGATGCACAAAGAGATTGAAGTATATGTGGATGATATGACCGCAAAGTCTCGAAGCGAAGAAGGCCATTTGGATCATCTGTTAAAGCTATTCGAGAGACTCCGAAAGTACCAACTAAGGTTAAACCCAGCAAAATGCACCTTTGGGGTTCGCTCAGGAAAATTACTCGGCTTCATCGTTAGTCAACGCGGAATTGAAGTGGATCCTGACAAGGTTAGAGCAATCCAAGAAATGACTACTCCTAAAACAGAGAAACAGGTCAGAGGATTCCTTGGACGTTTGAACTACATCTCCAGGTTCATCTCCAATCTAACTCCTACTTGCACACTGATCTTTAAGTTGTTATGAAAAGATCAGACGGTAGTGTGAAATGAAAACTGCCAGTCAGCATTTGAGAAAATCAAGTAGTATTTACAAGAACCTCCAGTGTTGATTCCTCCTGTGCCTGGAAGACCATTGTTCATGTACATGACAATATTAGAAGATTCAATGGGTTGTGTATTGGGCCAGACTGATGAGTCGGGAAAGAAAGAGCACGTAATTTACTATCTAAGCAAGAAGTTCACTGATTGCGAGAGTCGTTACTCTCCGCTAGAGAAAGCCTATTGTGTTTTAGCATGGGCCACCAAGCGCCTAAGACAGTATATGATCTGCCACACTACAATGCTAATTTCTTAAATGGACCCCATCAAGTACATCTTTGAAAAACCAGCTCAAGCTGGAAGATTGGCCAGATGGCATATGCTCTTATCAGAGTATGATATTCAGTATGTTGCTCAGAAGTCTATAAAAGGAAGTATCTTGTCAGAACACCTTGCAAAGCATCCTATGGAAGATTATCAACCACTCAAGTTTGAGTTCCCTGATGAAGATGTGATGTACATTCAGCGCACGAAACCAAAACCTGGTTCTGAAGAAGGTCCTGAGCCTGGATCCCGGTGGGAAATGATGTTCGATGGAGCATCAAACAAAAACGGACATGGTGTTGGGGCTGTTTTGAAAAATCCAACCGGAGGGTATATTGCTGTCACAACCCGACTCTGTTTCTCGTGTACGAATAACATAGCCGAATATGAAGCCTGCATCTTAGGATTGGAAGCTGTCATTGATCTTCGCATTAAAATCTTAGAAGTAATCGGTGATTCTACTTTGGTGATCTATCAGCTCAAAGAAGAATGGGAGACTAGAGATGAAAAATTGATCCCTTACAAATCTCATATCCTAGAGATGGCCGAATATTTTGACGAGATTACCTTCAAGAATGTACCAAGAGCAGAAAATCACATCGTTGATACGTTAGCCATGATGGCGTCAATATGAAAGGTCCAGTTTGTTAACGAGGCGCCTCTGATTCACATTGAGAGAAGAACAGTGCCCGCATATGTTATGACAATAGATGAAGAATCTGATGAGAAACCTTGGTTCCACGACATCAAGAAATTTCTTCAAAATTAGGAATGTCCAGCTGCCGCATCCAGAATCAACAAAAGAGCCATACGAAGATTGTCGGCTAAATTCTTCATCAGCAATGGCACCCTTTACAAGAGAAACCACGACATGGTTTTGCTTCGATGTGTCGATGAAAAAGAAGCAAGTCTCATAATGACTGAAGTACACGAAGGAACATTCGGTACCCATGCCAATGGCCATGCCATGGCTAAAAAGATTTTAAGAGATGGTTACTTTTGGTTAACTCTAGAGACGGACTGCATCCTCTTTGCTCGGAAATGCCATAAGTGCCAAGTCTATGCTGACAAAGTGCATGTTCCTCCACATCCTCTCAATGTGATGACATCACCGTGGCCCTTTGCAATGTGGGGCATAGACATGATTGGGGAAATAGAGCCAAAAGCTTCCAACGGCCATCGCTTCATCCTTGTTGCAATTGATTACTTCACCAAATGGGTAGAAGCAACATCGTATGCCAAAGTAACAAAACAAGTGGTTGCCCGCTTCATCAAAAAGGAAATCATCTGTTGATATGGTATTCCTGATCAAATCATCACCAACAATGGGTCAAATCTAAACAACAAAACAATGAAGGAACTATGTGATGACTTCAAGGTTAAGCATCACAATTCGTCTCCTTACAGACCTAAGATGAATGGAGCAGTCGAAGCTGCAAACAAAAATATCAAGAAAATAGTACAGAAGATTGTCATAACCTACAAGGACTAACACGAGATGTTACCATTTGCTCTACATGGATACCGAACATCAATGCGAACTTCCACAGGGGCAACTTCTTTTTCCTTAGTGTATGTGATGAACGTCGTGCTGCCCATCGAGGTCAAAATACCTTCTCTAAAGATCTTAATGGAAGCCAAGCTTGAGGAAGACGAATGGATAAAAGAAAGGTTCGATTCATTGAACCTCATTGATGAGAAAAGAATGACGGCCATGTGTCATAGCCAGATCTATCAACAAAGGATGATAAGAGCATTCAACAAGAAGGTTCGTCCCAAAGAGTATAGGGAAGGAAAGCTTGTACTTATAAAAATCCTACCAACACAAAAGGACATGCGCGGCAAGTGGATGCTCAATTACGATGGCCCTTTCATTGTAAAAACCGTCTTCTCCAGAGGATCTCTAATTCTTGAGACCATGGACGGCGAACAACTCAAGTACCCTATCAACTCGGATGCAGTGAGAAAGTACTATGCCTGAAGCGGAAAACCTAGAAAGGTGATTCAAGTACGTCAGCAAGATGGAAGTCAGAAGATTAAAGCTGACTAGCGCAGGGGCAAAGTTTTGTGCAAGGTGTTAAAGAAAGATCAACGTCTGTCATTCTCGTCAGAAGCAACAGAACAAATGAACTGATAGTTAGGAGGACCGGATTATTATGGGATTCTGTAACCCTTTCTATTTGCCGTTTTTCCAAATGTATAAAGTTCCCGAGGCTTTGCCCTTTGTAAAGTTCTTATCTATCAATGAAATCAGATTTTGGCCAATCATTATTATGATCTTCTGTTTTTGTTATGCAATTTCACTTATTTGTTAATAAGGATTTTTTGAAAAGCAAAGTGTTTTGAAAAACCTAAATTTTGTTTTTAAAGAAAACTGATACAACGAACATGTTGAAAAGCTCTAGAGGTAATCCGACAATACTACACAGTTCTCAAGCCGTGAAAGTTTGATGCCGCCTCCAAACAAAAGAGATGCGTCCAACAGCAATCCCCGCTCTTAAGCCAGGACTTCTCCTCTGCAGGTTTACAAGGATTTTTCTTTATCTGGGAAGATTGTTATCTACACCAAAAGAAAGCGCCACCTAACTTGAAGCAATTGAGACTCAGCATGATGGGTTCCCTCTTTGTTTTCCTCGTTTTGCTCTTCTTTTCTCCCTTGTGGGTCAGTCTGCATTTTACATACAACACCATATCAGCATACACATTTGTTTGCATGTGGTTTTGGGTTCTGTTTGTTTGGCTGTCGCCTTTGAGATCCTTTGGTTGTTACCTCTCTCTTTGATCCGTTGTCGTAGATTTCGCTTTGAGGTTGATACCCCAATGCTACCAGTAATCCAGGGATTACTATTTCTTCTCTGGGAAGCTAATTGTGACTAGCAGTATCCGATTTACCTAGATGGTTAGTTGTTACTAATGTTTATCTCTGAATTGGTCGTCACCGATAATCTTTGAAAGTCTAGTAGTCACTAGAATTGTTTAAAACCAATTGATATTTGGTACCTCGATTTGGTCGTCACCAACAATCTTTCAAACTCAGTAGTCACTGGTTCTGTAAGAAACCAATCGTCATTGGAGTCCCTTTGATTCGGTTATTACCAATCTTTGCTAAAATCTAGTGGTTAATAGTATTTAAAACCAATGGTCATTGGTACTTGAGATGGTTGTTACCAAGTTTCCTAAAAAGTCCAATAATTATTGGCATCACTTAGACTCAATTGTTATTGATACAGGTCAGCTCAGTTGTTGTCGTTCATTCTAAGTCTAGTGTTACTAGCATTTTTGAAAAATCCAATGACCATTGGTGTTTGATTAAGTTGTTACTAATCTCATCAAAATCTAGTGGTAACTAGTATTGGTAAAACCAGTTATTTTTGACATACCTTTGATTTGGTCGTCACCAGTATGTCTAAGTCCAATAATTATTGGCATCATTTGAAGTCAGTTGTGTTTAGCACTCTGAGTTGGTTATTACCAATTTTCCCTTTGAAGCCTAGTAGTTATAGGCACTTCTTAATCCAATCGTTATTGGCACCTGTTGGTTTAGTTGTTACTGCTCCTTCTAAGTCCAGTGGTTATTGGCATTGCTTGAAAGCTATTTGTTATTAATACCACGAGTAGGTTGTTACCAACTTCCCTATCCAAAGTCCTGTATTTCACCAACGCTGTTTGGAATTCCCAATTATTTATAACTTTGGTCGTCACCATCACCCCATGTAAGTCTAGTGGAAATTAGCACCACTTGAAACAGTTTGTTGTTCTGGTCGTCACCAATGTTCCCAGCAAAGCCACTGCTTTCCCATTCGAGTCTCGGAGATCTAGTGGATACTAGCATCCCCGATGCGTCTGGTCTCGTTTCTAATCTTTTCCTGAAGATCCCGTTCGAAATCTTCATTATAGGAAATTCCTCATTTGGTTATCACCAGTGAGGTTTGCGTCTCTATTTCCTTTTGTTTCCCCGGTGGAGAATTGCCTTCTTTAGCGGAGTGTGTGTCCCCTTTTCCCCAGTGAAGATTCATCTTCCTCGATGGAATTTGCGTCCCCTGTGTGAAAGATTCCCTGGGTAGCATCTTTAGTCATGATTGAACTATTTTGCTTATTTTGCCTTGGATCTTTCCCCAGTGTGTTGGGTCCCCCATGAGTGGTTACTCGTCGTATTGCCGTTCTTTTATCTTTGCTCGTGTGTCTGCATCTGTCTTGCATTCAAGCATCATTTAGATTCATGGCATATTCGCATTTGTCCTTTTACATACCATCGGATCTAAGGGACAAAATTTCTGGTTTGCTATATTTAAATACCTTTCACTACGATTCTATGAGGATTATCATCTCTCATTGCCATCTAGTGAAAATATTTAAATATGGGCAACTGTTACACCCCAAATTTTGATCCATTAGATCTTCATCATCATTTTAGGATCATATTCATTTGATTATCTAACCTTAACCTATTTCAAGTTTGTCTTTGTTAAGATACAGGTGAATTAGGGTTCCGTACAGCCGAGAATCGAGGTTTCGATGGTTTAATCAATCAATGTATTGGATTGATTCTCCATGAATTAAGTCTCCACATCATCAAATATACTCCATTAGATCAAGTAAGAATCCAATTTGAGGTTGTCACCCAAGGATCAAGAACAGTGCAGTTCAGGATGCCCGATTAGGGTTTTCTATCAGGAAAAGTCAACTGTAGTTTGACTTTTGATTTAAATGATGTTCCAATGGTGGGATCATAGCCTATGAAGTTCATATGGCTTATTAAAGTCCACTCAATAAGTTTCAAGGCCTCAAAAGACCTGAAGCATCAACAGTCGACTTGGTAGTCATCGATCGATTGTTCGGTTGACCGAAAAGTAAACTCTTCAATCATAAGGAATTTGACCTCAAAATATGAAGCAAAAATGTTCCTAGTAACATATTACACCTGTCCATTAAGTTTCATGACCATTGGATCAAGGATTGAGGAGTAATCGGAAAATCGAGAAATTAGGGTTTTGAAAGGGGCAAGACCATAACTCCCTAACCACACATCCAATTGAGTTGGTTCAAAGCTCATTAGAAAGGTCTTGACAAGTCTTACAAAAGTCCCACAGTGGTCCATGAGCAGAAGATGCATAGATTTGGAGTTATGGCCAAAGTCATTACAAGAGGGAAAAAATACTTAGAAAAACTCTAAGTTATTGGCCTTTTTAGGCATGTTTTTAGCAACTTTGAGAGGATTTTTGACTTAGTTCCATTTGAAATCTGAAGATTATGAAAACAAGAAAGTTATAGAGCTTCATGAGGGATTTCCAAGATATACTAGAACTCCTCCATAGCCCTTATGAGTTGAGATTTATGAATTCAGCAAGTTGGGGTTTCAACACTTGAGTTCACCATTTCCATTTTTCACAAACTCACTCTTTAACCACTTGAGCTATTCTCAGCCCTTTGATCATGTTTCTATATGATAGTTAGAGAGTATGATGAATAAAAATGAAGAAAATTAAGAGGTTTGATGGACATTGCAAGTTGTATGCAAGTTGTCAATATTTTAATCAAAGAAATCAAGGAAAGAGAAACTTTTCATGAAGTAACTTGCAGCTGCAGTTCTCTTACTCCCTAGCCACACTTCAATCACTTCCTTGTCATTCAGGTCACTTGATTTGTGCATCATCTTGAGCCAAGAACTTGGACTTGCAGCTGCAACAAATCTTGAACAAGATTCTATTTACAAAATTCCCTCCAAAATGCCAAAATACCAATATGCCCCAAACCTTTCCTTGGCCTATAAATAGAGGTTTCTTCTATGTTGAAACACACACTAGAGCACTCTAAAACCCAAGAGAAAACCATAGCTCTCATCTTGCCTTGCATTTTCTTACAAGTGAAGAAAACCATTCCAAAACTACCTCAAAAATATGCCTTGAGCATTTAGCCTTCCAAAACCATTTTCACCCACTCAAAATTGTCACAAACCATCTAAACAATCCACAAATGATGTTTGGGAGGTGTTCAAGCTCTTAAACCAATCAAAAACTTCATTTTCTCAAAAGTCAACTTTCAACCAAGCAAAGTTTGACTTGAAAGTTTGACTTCACACACAAAATCTGCTAAATCTTTGCTCAGGCCTGTTTTGATCATTTTAAACCTCCAAACACCTTAGGTTTATGATGTACCAACTGTCCATAACCTAAAATACCATCATCATAACTTGTTTTGAGTTCTGTTCTAAAGTTCACTTGTTTACTTCAAGTGTAAGAAAAGCTGCATTTTCATCAAGGCATTGGTTGGAGCTCATTTGGGAGTCTTCAAGGTTTTATCTACTATATTAGCTTTCTTGGAGGTCTACAAGAGGTTGGTAGTCACTATCTTCATCTTAAACTATCATGAGTATGTTTAATATGCATTAGTTGGTTTGAGTTTAAATGCAATGTGCAGTCATGTTTGAATCTGCCATATTTTGCTAGTTTTGCTCATCAATGTGTATTACTTTTTCAATGATCATTCAATGTTGTGCTGCTGTGTGTTAAACCTTGAGATTCACTTAAATGCTACTCTATGTCATGTATGAACATATGAAGGATTGTATGAAACTGTTATGAAGTTTGAGGTTGTTTTGATCTTGGTTCTGTTCGTGAGTGATGTTTCTGTTGCAGCAGCATTCTTTAAATCTTGATCTTGTTTGTTGGAATTTTAAATTAGAGGTCCCTATATGTGTGATTCATGTATTATTTGAAACTGGTTTGGTTTTTGGTTCTGCTACATTTCTGTTTTGGCCATTTTCAACTCATATGCATTTTTCCAACTCATATACCATTTTCAATTCTAGTACATTTTTGAATCATCCTTGTGCTTGAACTTTGTCTATAATATGTTTTGAATGTGCTTGTAAGCTGTATAGTCTTGTTGGACTTGTCAAAGATCATTGGGATGAGTCATGTAATTGTGAGGCCTGTTTTTGATTCATGAGGACCAATACTTATTTTGCTGTCTTAATGTTTGTAACCATCATGAGATACTTGCATTGAAACTTGATACTTGTCATTGTCATGCTAAGTATGCCTCTATGTTAATTTGAACTGATGTCTTGTGTTTGATCTATGTTGGTTAACAAGAAATCTAGTATCATTGGATCTTATTATTGAGTAATTGGCATTATCATGTTTCATTTTTGCATCAGCTGCTGTCATCCTTAGGCATTGTGGTAGGACTGTTTTCAAGCTTGACATGATCATATCTAGTTTGAATTATCAAATTATGATAGGCATTTATGTATGTTTTGTTGTTCTATGAATCATGTTTGCATTATGTCTTGATTTTGGTTGTAAGCATCATTGGTCAATGAATTGAAGGTTTGTATTAACATGTCATACCTTAACTGTCTAAGTTCATGAAACTACCATGTAATCCCTTGATTCCAACCACTGCCATATTCTTGCCAATTGTTATGTGCATTAGGTGTATTAGGGTTAATTGTTGATTGATACTAGCATTGTCATGTTAGGATCCATGTTGTTGTCATAACTGTTTGATTCATGAACCACTATGTATTGCTGCTACCACCCCTTTGATTCCAACCTTTGCCATATGCTTGCAAATTGTTATGTGCATTAGGTGTATTAGGGTTAATTGTTGATTGATGCTAGCATTGTCATGTTAGGATCCATTTTGCTGCTAGAACTAGGTTTTCATGCTAGACTTGGTTTATGTTCATTACAATAGAGTTGTGACTCTCATATTTAAGGCATGTTATAAATTGATATTTTGGATTGGTATTGTAATGACCAAAAAGGACTAGCTGTTATGCTGTTTGATTTGCTGCTCAACCATTTATTCATGTTAGGCTGTTTTGTTTGAAATCATTTTGTCATGGTATAAAATTGCATGTACATGTGTAAGATTCATCATGCCTACATTATTTAATTGTGGTTATGACCAAAAGAACTTGCTGCCAGCTGTTGTTTTGTGTTGTCACCTCATGTGCTATCAATCTTTGTATTGAGTTTTCTTGCAAATTTGTTTTGAGTTCATGTTTTGATGCATGTGAATCATTCTATGTGTATTAATGTTTTGAAGTGTGGACTGCTGCACCATGAACTGTTCTTGTTTTCAAAATAGCATTTCAAGCACTTTTGTTCAATAATTGCCACTAGCATACCAGTTTTTGTTTGGAGTTATTTTTGAATGATCTTTGCATCTAGAATCCATAGGCTATGTATTTGAAGTTTGTGCATACCTTCATCTGGTTTTAACCACTTCTATTTTGAGCTATAGCTGCCATAATGTATATCCAAGCTTTCCTTTGCAATTGCCATCGTGTTTTAATGTGTGTGCTTCATCTTGAAAAACTAGTGATGCCATTGTGTTCCTTATTAAATTTCACATAAGATAGACCCAAATTTTGTGAAATTGGTTGAGTTTTGAAAGAGTTGTGATGTAACCGTTTCCATGATTGATTGCTTGTTCTTACTTGTCATGCCTTGCCCAGAAATGCTTGCTTTTTTAAGTATGTGTATTTATTAGGGTGGCATAATACACGGATGTATCGCCACCCCAGTGGTTATGCCTTGTTCTCATATTGCCTTGCCATGTTACCTGACCTGGGTTCGATCCGTGTGGAGATCAACCCTTTTGGTTTTTTTTCAATATTTTCCATGTTTTCACCATTTTTTCTATCTCTTCCCTTCAATTAACACGCACGCGCCTTGGCTGGTTTGGCAAGATTTTTTTCTTGTAACCCAAAGGTGGTGGGTTCAAACCCACCAAGCGCACATCCTTTTTTTTAATTGCTATGTTTGTTTGATTTTTCTTTAAATTTCAAAATAGCATAACTTCATCATTTTTTGTCATTTATGATTGGTTCTTTTTGCTATTGTTTTGTATTATTGCATATTTTTATATGGCATGTAAAAACTCTAGAATTTTCATTTTTGAAAACATTTTGCATTAAAAGATGGTTATGCTTCATTTTTAGGGTTTTCACCCTCCCCTATTGCAATCTCCCTTTCAAACTTTTGATTCCTTTTTCTTAAGCTTGATGTTTGTCAACTTCTTTGTGTATGTGATTGTAATTACTTTTTCTTGTGAGCATCATGATTGTTTCATTTGATTTCCATTTAGAATCCCCATGAAGTTATAACTTGTTTGCATTGGTTGTTACCTTTATCCTTGTCAAAATATGTCTTTTGTTTTCACCCTTAGTGCTTATGTCTTGTAAGAACCCCTTTTCTTGATATTGTGATATCTTGATGCATGTACTTGGTTGTGACCATCTATTTTGATTGTAATCCTTGCTTGATATTGTAATATGCTTGCATGTCTTGGTTGTGACCATCTATCTTGTTTGAAACCATTGATATTGTGATATCTTTATACCTTATCTTGGTTGTAACCATTCATCCTGATTGAAATCCTTGCCTATTGTAATATGCTTGCCTATTCTTGGTTGTAACCATAACCCTTGGGTCATAGCTAGCTCATTACCCTCCCTTGACTTTGTTAAGTCATCTATACACTTAGTTAAGTTAGAACCTACCCTTTAGACTTTGCTTAAGTCTAAAAACCTTACCCCTTGTTAGGAGTGCTCTTTCAATTAGAACTTAAGATAGAGTTTGTTAACTCTATGTAAGAATCATGGAGATGATTACTTACTCCCCTTTCTTGAGTGTTCAATATAGATCTAGAGAGTTTTGTTAAACTCTACACAAGCATTGTAATGTTTTTTCCCCTTGGAACCTTGATCATAATCAAGTGTTCTTCATCCCTAGTGAGGTGAACTACGATTGCTCCGATTCTATCCTAGTAAGGATACGTAGGCAGAGGACGCGATGTCTTTGCGAGCAAACTTAGAAATTATCTTTAGGTCTTAACCTACACCTTTTACCCAATCCCAATCCATAACAAACATTTAACAAACTCAACATACAAACAAACAAAAGGTTCCTGTAGAGTACTATATATGTTTAGGATGTGAAATACCTACCATAGGCATAACCAACCCCCGATCCCCAAATCTCTTAGCGTTGTTGTTACATCGCGCAAAAGGTTCTTTCTTTCTTTAGACCTTTCCTTTGGATAAATTAAAGTCCGGTTGTGAATTTAAGAATTAAGATTCAAGTTAATTAATAGCTTGGTATCACGATTCTCACCGCAACACATCGCCCTGACATTCCTCCCTATAGTCTCTACACTCTCCATCAGCTTTTCATGACACCCACTTCCTTCTTCAGACCCATTAGGAACCACATACACTTGTGGTTGATTATGAAATAGGGCGCACTTGAGTTTGTACAAAGGATGGAGTGTAGTTCGGAACAGCTTGGGGAATTTCTGCCCCCAAGGGAACTGATTGTTGATTAACTGGCACTGAAAGAGGTGGAGGTACAAACCCATGAGATAACCTATATGGTGGTACATTTGCAGTAGTGACTACTATTGGAGTTGGCTCCGCAGCTAAATTAGTAACTTCTGAAACCACAATAGCTTGAGTGTCCATTTTTGCGTTGATGACCTGCAGGACTTCCATAATATTCCCCACACTTCCACATAGATCTTCAAGTTCATTCTTGACCCTATCTAATTCCAAATTTTGTTCAGCCATCCTTTGACGAGCTTGGGCTTGTGTGTTGTACTGGTGTTGGGAACTCAGTGTGATCGACTGAAGATAAGACAACGAGATGAGCCAAAGAACAGAAAATGCATATGCAATGCTTATGAATGCAAATGAAAATGCAAACCAATCATTCAAGGAATCCAAAGAATATGTCTGCAAACACTATAATAATGGAGATTAAAACAAGACAACATAACATCTTCATAAGTTAAATGACTGAGAGTTTTTATAAAAATCAATACACATTCAAAACCAAAGTACAAATACAAATCAAACAGTAAAAAAATGGAAACTGAGGTCTTAATCTTTCTAACGAGAGGACCCTTCTTGCCAATTCTCTCCCTTATCCTGATGGAGCAGTTTCCGAAGTTCTTCATTTTCTTGCATAGCCATGAAGTATTTATCCTTCTAAGCTTTTGCTACCCTTTCAGCTTTAGCCAATGTAACTCTCAATTCCTCAACAAAAGTAGGATCTTTTAGAGTTACAAGGATTGACTCAAAGTGGGTGTAGAACATCTTCAAAGCTCTCTCTCTAACCCATATCAGGTAAGATTCTGAGACAGAGCAATCAGGGTATCATAATGCAGTGATCCCCTTCGTCTGAATATGAAGCCATGCATATATAATCTGAGCTTTGAGAACTGGATACTTTCCTTCTTCAATGAACAAACTCCTCAAAAGGGCAGGGGCAGGCTCATCCTTCATCGGGTATCCAAGCTGATGACAAGCTAAGATAGGATTGTAGCTGATATACCCTTGGTGCCAAGAAGAGGCACATTAGGGAAATCTCTGCAGCTATGAATCATGACATTTCTTCCATACATAGGATCGTACCACTTGATGTCTGGGTGCTTGAGTGAAAAAATATTTTTTGTCCATGAGAGTCCGCTCTGCATATTCCAAAGCAAAGGTAACCTTGGCAAGTGCGAAATAAACCAATTGTAAAGGAGAGCGGTGCAACATACAATTTGGCCTTCTCCATGATAGTTCTTCAAATGAATGAAAAAATACACGTCAGCCAACAAGGTGGGTACATGATTCTTAATCAAGAAGAGGTTGATTTCATTCTCGTCAATAAAATCATCAGCAGTTGGAAACAAAAAGAGTCCATAGATTAATAACGCTAAGATGGCCTCAAATGCTTCAGAATTCTTCAAGTTAGCATAGTAATGAGCTTTTACAAATAAGAATACAACTGGTAATCCATAGAAAACTCCTTTAATAGTCATGTGAGACTGTACCTTAGTCAACTCTAAATGTGTATCCTCTGCAATAACTTTTTCACTTGGATCCCCTCCTCTTCCAGAAAATGGTTTTGGAGTGACACCTAGTCCCATTAGTGCAGAGTATTCCTCTAAAGTTGCCAGCAGTTGGTAATCTAGAAACGTGAAGCAATGATAAATTGGATTGTAGAAATGCACGAGTGCTAACAACATCTCTTCATCCACCTGAAGTCTTAGAGTGGAAACACACTTCCAAACTTGTCTCTGAATGCCAATGGATCCTCTACTAAACCTCCAAACTTCCTCAGATCTTCCAATTTTGGACTTTGGGGTGTATATTTTAAAGTTACTCTCTTTCCAGGATCCATTCTATAATGTCTGCAAAATAAATTTAAATTCCTTGAATGGTTAGCAAAAACATGAATGCAATTCAAAAGTGTCGTGGAACTCGAATATTTACAAACATCAAGAGATACCAAAAACACATTTTTATTATCTAACAGATTGAATTACAACACATCAATACTTCTTACAAGAGTCTTAAACAGAAAGCTAAATAAAAGCTAACAAAAGTCCTAAGGAGACCCTTCTAACATCCTCATGTTGAGCTTCTTGATCTCTTCTTCCATCTGAGTCTTCTCGAGAATAAGCTTATCCACAATCAGTTTTCACAGAGTTGACTGAGAGCTAGAGGAAGATAAATCCTCTTGCGCTTTCCTCTTCTTACAAGAGAGCACTTATTCATTCCTCATTTGCAGTTGCCTCTGAAGTTATGCATTCTCCTAAACATCCACTTGATACTTGTGTTTCCAAGCGTCTTCTGTTTGTTGTGATTTTCTCAAAGCGATTCTTAGCTCCTCTGCTTCAGACATGAAGATCAGGGTGGGTTCCTCATTTAGAAATATGGGCTCTTGTCGGGAATATGGAATCTTCAACTCAATTGCCAACGAGCTATGATTGGGTTATAGTTGATTCCTCTTTTAGTACCAAGAAGAGGTACATTACCAAAATCTCCGCAGCTATCAATAATTGTCACGCCATCATGGACACAATTGTACCAAACAATATCAGAGTAAATGAGAGCCATGATCTTCTGTGACCACCAGCCTTTTTTAAGATCCCAAAAAGTGTTAGCCTTAGGCAAGTGCGAAATAAACCACTTGTATAATAAATGAAAATAGCAAGTGATCATCCCTCCACCATGGAAATTCCTCAGATAAACAGAATGGTAGGCATCCGCTAGCAAAGTAGGCACAAGGTTCTTCCTCAAGAAGATTTTGATGGAATAGAGGTCCACAAAGTTTTCAAAGCTAGGGAACAAAAAGATACCATAAATGATTAAGGCAAGGATAGCCTCGAATGCGTCCAAGCTCAAATGGTTGGCATAATACTGAGCCTTCCCAATCAAAAACTCTGCAGTCAAGCCAAAAAATCCCCCTTTTGTAGTCATATTAGTTTGAATATCAACCAGTCCCAAATGTGTAGCCTTAACAATATCCTGCTCCTTAGGGTCTTTCTCTAAGATAGGAAAAGGAGACTCATCAAGAATAGGAAAACCAACCAGATAAGAGTATTCTTCAAGTGTAGGTACGAGCTGATAGTCAGGGAAAGTAAAACAACAGTAGACTGGATCGTAGAACTATAGTAGAGTGGAGAGATGTCCCTTATCCATCTTCATTTTCAATAATCATAACAGTTTCCCATATCTGCTCTTGAACCTTTCTGGATCTATCACCAAGGTATCCAACCTCCTTAGGTTATCCAAGTGAAGACTCTTGTAAGTGTACTTCAAGGTTTTCTTCCTTTCACTATCCATGAAAATCCTGATGTTTACAAACAAAAGTCTAAGTTCGACGAAAATTTTATGGTATGATGCTCATGAATCTAAGTATGCACAAACACAGGCAAACAAAGATTCACATATACACACAGGTAAACAGATAAACATACAAAGGCCTAGGTTTAAAGAACACGGGCGTGGAGCCATGGTCTACCCATCCAAAAAGGTGTGTATTAAGGGTTCTCAAATCTGTAAAACAGGATTCTAAGAGGTTCCCAAAGTCAACAACCCATCATTCAGATATTATCAATTTCCCAAATTACTCGGTAGTCGATAATATTCTCAATAGAGTCTCGTCTGAGTGTAGTATCAGGTATCAACTATTTCAGGACTACCCCCTTATAGTCATCGCACTATGTCCTAACAAGGCCAAAGTAGGGTGAAAAGGAAACTAAAGGTTCTCAGTTTCACGAGATCCTAGGTCGAAAGTAGTAATGTTTTCACGAATACTCGTTCAACAAAAATACTTCTAAGAGGGCCTCTATTGAGCGGTGGTTTCTCAAGTCAGCTTGGTTGGGAATCAACTCCTGATCGCGACTTTCTATGTCTAATACAACTTAACTGCAAGTGCACAGTCTATCGCGTAGTAATAAAAGATATCGATCCCACAGGGACTCGTAATCAAACTAGTGTTCTCGGGAGTTACTATATTTAGCTAGGTAGATAATGTTTAAGGAAATAATTTATGTCACTAAAGGGAACTAAAAACGTTACTTGAATTATAATTACGTGAATCGATATGCAGTAATTATGTTCTTCGGGGATTTGACAAGTTACCGGTATATGAAATATTTTTCAGAATTTATTTAAGCAGAAAATAGTGATCTGAAGACTTTCGTCTCACGATGGTTGTTGACGCTAGTCATAATCCTAAGGGCCGAATGTACGCTTTCACTGTCCCATTCGGGGTTAAAACTACTTTTTGGAAATCTCTAAGTTCTAATCCATCTTAAAGTGCTTTTGCTGTTATTAAAACAAATGCCTAGTGTTTACTATCTGGTCTTACCGCAGCTGTCGCTTGTTGGTTCGTACCTTAATTAATTTCCCACTGTCGTGGCAAAACTACTTTTAAATAAGTTCTCGCTTTCGCGACAAACGTTTATTCAGTAAATAAGTTTAAACACTCAGACCATAAACAACTTTTGAAAAAAAGAAAGTTTTCAACCGGTTATTATCAAATCCCGTCTGAATTATTATTACATATCGATTACTCTGATTTAGCTAGACATGGATTTGGGAAAGGTAAAACATAAATAAAAACAGAAACTTAGAACATTCATATTACTGAGAATTAAAGTTACAATTAACGAAATAATGAAAAACCTGTAACGTATCCAATTGGCTTTTGGCCAAATCCCAACGATGTCGGCAGGATTATGTCTTCAAACCAATAGAGCGCACAAACGAATATTGTCGAAATGGAATACAGGAATAAGGAAAGGAAACAAAAACAGAAAGAATAAAACTAAATTTTTGCTCTGGAAATAAAATTGGGCAGCACTTCGTTGTCTGAATGCGGCTCCCTTTCTCAGCTCCCCTCCTTCCCTTTTTATAGAGGTAGAATTCTAACGGTTGTAATTTGAAGAAGGTGGACTTGGAGGCAGAAATATCAGGGAGTAGTGGTCCATTATTTGGGACTTGGAACTGCATTTTGCACGTTCAATTGAAGTTGTGCGTTTTTGCCTGCATGACGGTCGTCATGGTGTGTGACGGTCGTCACCTGTGTGACGGTTGTCATGGAGGTGTGACGGTCGTCACAGCAGCAAAATGTGCATTCTGCATTTTTCATGTTGTTTTCATCTGGTTTTCGTCTATATTTCATCTGTAATTGCTTCTTTTCTTCATATTGCTTTGTTTAGACATGATCATCAAATACCTGCAAAATATCAGACAAATAACATGGAAAGAACCCGAAATCGGATTGAAAACAGTCAAACATTAGTTGAATTATGCATCAATATATATATACGATTTCGTGTTATCAAACTCCCCTAAGCTTGAATCTTTGCTTGTCCTCAAGTAAAACAGGAAAAAGTCGGCAAGCACGAGGCAGCTTCCTCATTCACAAAGTTGGGAAAAACCGGGATTCTTAGTAGGAACAAAACGAGTACGGTGACGACACTGGACTACAAGTCTTCGGAGGTCTCCTTCTTATGCAAATCGGTCCCAGTCATGCTACTGTATCTTGGTATCAAGGTTCTCGCGTCAAGTTCACCCTGTTTGTTCTAGCGCAATCACATTAAGCCCGTTGTCCATACACTTTCATGGCAAGTCAACCTGTTAGTGAATATGATCTCATTTCTATTTTGATCTTTTTCATTGCTCATAAGCTTATACCATTGATTTTTCAATGAGTTTTTGTACCGTTGGGCTAAATGCTCGGGTGAGGAGCACCTAACTTAGAGGGAACATGTCTCTATACTTGGGCTAAATGGCTTTCTTTTCATCTTTTTTTCATCTTTTTGGAGATCATACACTTATTTGCATTGGTCGCTCGCTTAGAAGTGTTTTAGGATGGTGCTGACTGCTAGTATAAACTACTTAGGGCTGAGTTTGCGTAGAAATTTGAAACTTTGGTACACGCAGGTAGTGAAATCGACTCGCATAAACCGGAGGTCTAAGGTGTCAGGACGGTACTGGTTTTGTTAGAATTTTCGTCTCAGAGTTTCAAAACTTGGTTTGAACTTGGGCGCATTCTCGTGATGCTTTTGCTTTTGAGGAACGAACGAAAAAGTTTTTGTTTATGTTGAATAAAGTGGGGATGTTTGCGTAACGGAAGAAGATATATAAAAGAGCTTTTATTTGCTAAAACGCGAAAATGTTCGAATTGAAATTACGGAATTAAAAGCACAAGGGAATGGGAAATAAACGCTCCGCTCCCACACTATCTCAATCAGTGTCCCCACTGATTTGAAAGAATGCGAGAGGGAAATACAAGGTAAATGAAAATACAAAGAAACTGAAAATATAGTAAACAAATAAGGAAAACAATAACTAATCACGATCTCTGCCTCGGTCACGTCCTCTGTCGCGTCCTCTGGCTCTGACTTGGTCGCGACGGGCCTCAAAGTCCAGTGCTCTGGTGTGATAGACATAGTCGCGGAGTCCTTCGAACTGCAAGGTAAGATTCGCCAGGTTCTCAGTGATGGTTTCCTGGCCGGTTTGGAGTTGTTGCATTTGGGTCCGATGCCAAGCTTCAAACTGCTCTGCTCGCTGATTCTGCTGCTGCATCATAGCAAGTATTTGGGCCTGTTGGTCGAGGGATCGAAGGAGGTCTTCTTCAAAGTAGTCGGGCTCTGGACGATGGTGGCGGCGGCGGTAGGATGTGCCTTCAGAAGGAAGTGGTTGCGATGCCTCCGGTTGCTCGGTTCTGTCCAACTTGTCTTGCATTTCGTCACCAGAACCTTGGGTGTGGGTCGGAGTTGGAGCAGTGGTAGCAGCAGGGGCATTGAGGTCAAAGAGCTAGTTGGCACGATCCTGTGGGTGCATCCGGGTGCGTGATGGCAGGATGATACTTTTGACGGTTTTGCCACGCACGACCGGGTGGTACTTGCCATCGGCCCTGGAACGGATGAGGTGGGAAGCTCTGTAGTGGTCGGTGTCGAGGAATACCGAGGGAATGGCATGGAGATGCTGGAGGCGGTCACCGAGGTTCAGCCCGAGTGCAATGGAGGTAACAATCCCGCCAAAGTAAAATGGCTTAGAGCCACGGTTACAGTTGGCCTGAATGTGGGCCAGGAGGAACGGAGCAGCGTTGATGGGCTTGGAGTTGAACACACAGCGGAGAAAGAAGAGCTCTTTCGAGTTCACCTTATGGTTGCTATCCCGGGCGAAGATGGTGTTGCTCAATGCTCGGTGGAAATACCGGATGGTCGGGTTGTGGATGTGCGTTGCATGCAGAGAATCCCAGCCATCGGCATTGATTTTGGTTAACTGGTACCAGAGCGCAAAGGCTTCATGCTGAAACTGTTCGGTGAGGCGGCGGTGAGCATTGTCGCCGCGAGGGAATTGTAAGATGTCGGCAATTTGGTTCTGGTTCAGTTGATAGTTCGTGCCGAACATACGGAAGCATGCGGCGCCGGAGTGTTGGCTGAGGTCGCCGCTGGAAGTGAAGTAGCTGAACGAACTGAGGAACTCGAGGGTGAGTTGTTCGTATGTCGGCTGCGGATTTGTGCAGAGGTGCCAGATGCCGGCTCTTTGGAGCATCCAAGTGACGCCGTCAAGGAGGCCGAGCTCCGTGAGCGATGGGATATGCGGATAGTGGGTCGGCTGTAGCGACCGTTGATGGAAGGCGATATAGTTGGCTCGCTATTTCTCTCCGGAGTCGCCGTCGCTGAACATGATATTGCTGAGGTCTGGGGTTTCATTGTTTCTCGCCATTGTTGGAGGATGCTGAGGAAATGTGGATTGAGTTGGTTCTGTGGAGTGAAAAATGTTACAGAAGTGGATTAGGAAGTTGAAATGGGAGTTGGAATATATGAAGCAAGGTGGGAAAACGAAAATTGGAAGTGGGGTTTGAGTTTGTGATGATTAGAAGTTGAAAGGATGGGAGTGGGAGAGAAAACGCAACCCCTGTTATAGCAGATAACAGTTTTGGGCTCGTGACGGTCGCCATGTATCTGTGACGGTCGTCACACCAGCAAAATCTGCAGAACGCAGAATTTTGCTATGGGGGTGTTCTTGCAATGGTTTTAAGGCCTAGGATAGATGTGGTAATGCATTATATCGGCCAAGAAACATAGGATAACGTAAAAACAGAATCAATGAACAAAGAATAAAATTGAAATAGTATGTAATTAAAATGATTGTTTGTAATGTAATACATAAGGTAAATTAAACAATGTAAAAATCAAAATAATTGAAAACAGACGGAAAACAGAAAAAAGGTAAACTAAACTAAACTAAATCTAATAACTCAGTCTTTTCGTTCCTTCAATTCGTCGAACTTCCGGGCGTAGTAGTCGAGCTGGTCACAGACTAAGTCCATGAAGACTACGAGTTCGCTGTGTATGCTTGTGATGTCTTCTTTTACGGTGGTCAGAGTTGCGTCAACGTTGTCTAATCGGAGCAGAACAATATCCATTTTGTCGGTGGTTTCCTCAGGAATGGGCTCAGGATAGGTGTTGTAATGCGGAGGGATCGTAGGGTCTACCTCAGCTTCTGATACAACATCCTCATAGTACATATAATCATGTGCTTCAGAGATGTGATCACTGTCGTACATGTAATTCTGCGGTGTTGATTGAGGCGAAGGAGGTCCCATAGGCTCATCCAATTCATAAACCCAGTTGTCCTTGTTATGGATACTTGTCATCTGATGATTTGGCAATGTGAATAGCTGGACAGGTTTGTCATTGATGAGGTACTCGTAAGGTCCAGGTCCCATAGTTCTTAAAATGCGTCTGTTAAAGCAAAACTGGATATTCATGGGTCGGATGGTGCCAAAACTAGTGCTTGCATTTAGGTGGAATCTAAGGCCAAGCTTGTGGGCAATCATTGTCACAAGGCCTCCTATTAGAATAGGTGATTGTGGGTCCTGAGTGAGGCGTCGGAAGGATCTCATCATAAAAGGTACGACATTCACTGTACGGCCCTGAGAAGCACAGAACATGATAAATAACTCTTCTTTAGATACTGTAGTAATATTTTCTTCTTTTCCGAAAAGGGTGTGAGCTAGTATCTTATGAAAGTATCTGAAAGCTGGGTTATGAATCTCATCATTATACATGCTGTTTGGGTAAGGGTAATAGTCACCTGTGATTCTACCCCAGAACTGGTTGAGTTCAAAATCAAGATCGTCATCTTCGGCACTGATGAACACATGTGGTCCGCTAGGAAATCCTAGGAGGTTAGCTAATGACATCCGGCTATGGGTTTGGTCCATTCCAAACATCCTAAAGGTGATCAGCTCTGTGTTGGATCCAAAACCATAGTTGGGTAAGTACCTGAAGGAACTAAGGAATTCGTAGGTGAGGTCCTTATAGGTAGCAAAACGGGTTTTCAAAGAAGTGTTCTCCCAGCCTAATTGATTAAACAGGTATTGGATGCTATCAGTAATTCCTAGTTTCTCCATGGTAGACTTATCATAATACAGTGTTAAGGCTATGTCTCTCTCAGTTAATGCTTCAAATCTTGCCTTTTGAGCTAATCCTCGAAAATGAACCTTTGTGAAGTCGTACGCGGCCATACTCGCAGGTAAGTCGGAGAAAAAAACAGGAGGAAGGTTTGAAGGCTTTTAAAATCCTGAAAAGTTTAAAACAGAAATTTGAAGTCAGGATTTTTAAAAACAAAAGGCGGTAAAAACAAAAAAAAATAAAAGAGAATAATAAAATAAAAAATTAAAATAAAAGAAAGTAAAAATAGTAGCAATTTTAAGTTTAGAATTTTTGTTAAAGTTTCAAAGTAGAATTTTAAATAAAAAATGAGAATGAAATACAGTAACGAGGAAAATACGAGAAAATTGGGTTGCCTCCCAGTAAGCGCTGTTTTTAACGTCTAAAGTCTGATGATAGCTTGGTGACAAGCTATTCGGGTGTTCGAGCTGGAAGCTCAAGTAATGCTAGACTGCAGACTTGAGGGCTGTTTTTGTTCTTATTATAATGTTTTAGACGTTGCCCGTTTACGATAAACGGTGCATTCGTCTTATCGGTAATTTCAACAGCTCCACTCTGAAGTACTTTAGTCACTTCAAAAGGTCCAGACCACCTAGATTTTAGTTTACCTGGGAAGAGTTTTAATCTTGAATTAAATAGCAGTACGATGTCTCCCACACTGAATTGTTTCTTGACTGAACGTTTATCATGCCACTTTTTAGTTCGTTCTTTGTAGATACGGGCATTTTCGTAAGCGTCCAATCGAAGTTCTTCTAATTCGTGTAAGTTCAAGATTCGTTTTTCTCCTGCCTCAGTGTAGTTGAAATTAAGTGTCTTAATGGCCCAGAAGGCCTTATGCTCTAATTCTACAGGGAGATGACAGGATTTACCGTAAACTAATTTGTAGGGTGTAGTACCTATTGGTGTTTTAAAAGCGGTCCTATAAGCCCATAAAGCTTCATTTAGCTTTGATGACCAATCTTTCCTTGAGGTGGCGACAATCTTTTCCAATATCTGTTTTATTTCCCTGTTCGAGACCTCTACTTGTCCGCTAGTTTGCGGATGATAGGGTGTAGCTACTCGGTGTCGGACTCCATATTTAGAAAGAAGTTTATCAAAGATTCGCGATATGAAGTGTGATCCGCCGTCACTAATGACGAGTCTGGGTACACCGAATCTAGGAAAGATTGTGTTTTTGAAGAGTTTGATTACTGCTCGTGCGTCATTTGTTGGAGCAGCAATGGCTTCTATCCATTTAGACACATAGTCTACAGCGACGAGTATGTAGTTATTACCAAAAGAAGGCGGGAATGGTCCCATGAAATCTATTCCCCATACGTCAAAGATTTCTACCTCTAAGATTCCTTTTTGAGGCATTTCATCGCGTCGTGAGATGTTTCCAGTTCGTTGGCATCGATCACATTTTAGCACAACGATGTGAACGTCTTTCCAGAGGTTAGGCCAGAATAAGCCGGCTTGGAGAATCTTAGCGCACGTCTTGGATGTACTAGCATGACCACCATATGGTGCTGAATGGCATTGGGAAATGATATTTTCTATTTCTTCCTCTGGGACACAGCGACGGTATATGTTGTCGGCCCCTCGCTTAAAGAGTAGAGGTTCGTCCCAATAATAGTGTTTCAGATCGTGGAAGAATTTCTTCTTTTGCTGATAAGTGAGATCTGGTGGAAGCACGCCTGCAGCTAGGTAATTAACGATGTCAGCATACCAAGGTAATGTGACTTGGGCATAGACGGCTTCTACGGCTTTTTCGAGTTCTAGATCTTCCGAGATTAAGTTAGGCATGTCACTTTCTAATTTGGCTATCAAATGTTCGTACGAGAAATCGTCATTTATCGGTACTGGTTCATGTTTGATGCCTTCTATTCGGGATAAGTGATCTGCAACAACATTCTCGGTTCCTTTCTTATCTTTGATTTCTAAGTCAAACTCTTGTAATAACAGGATCCATCTCAATAATCTTGGTTTGGCATCCTTTTTGCTTATTAGGTACCTAATGGCAGCGTGGTCTGTGTATATGATAATTTTTGCTCCTACTAAGTAAGAACGGAATTTATCAAGCGCAAATATAACTGCTAGAAGTTCCTTTTCTGTTGTAGCGTAGTTCATTTGGGCAGGATCTAAGGTTCTACTGGCATAGTAAATGGCATGGAGTTTCTTGTCCTTCCTTTGTCCTAGAACTGCGCCTACGGCATAATCACTTGCATCGCACATGATTTCAAACGGTAGTCGCCAATCGGGTGGTTGTATAATCGGTGCGGTGATAAGGGATGATTTTAATGTTTCAAATGCTTTTAGACAGTTTTCGTCAAAGACGAACTCAACATCTTTCATCAACAGGTCGGTCAAAGGTTTTGTGATTTTTGAAAAATCTTTTATAAATCTTCGGTAGAAACCGGCATGTCCTAGAAAACTCCGTATTTCTCGTACGGATTTTGGAGGTTGGAGATCTTTTATAATCTCTATTTTAGCTTTGTCGACCTCAATTCCTTTATTTGATATGACATGTCCTAGAACTATTCCTTGTCGGACCATAAAATGGAATTTAGGACGAGGTTTACTTTTACACAACGTTCTAACACCATTTCTAAGTTTTGTAGGCATCCTTCGAAACTTTGTCCACATACCGAGAAATCGTCCATAAATACTTCCATGATGTCGTCTATGAAATCTGCGAAGATTGCCATCATGCATCTTTGGAAGGTTGCTGGAGCATTACAAAGTCCGAACGACATTCGGCGGTAAGCAAAAGTACCATAAGGACAGGTGAATGTAGTCTTTTCTTGGTCATCAGGATGAATGGGAATTTGGAAAAATCCTGAATAGCCATCTAGATAGAAGAAATACGAATGTTTGGCTAATCTTTCTAACATTTGGTCTATGAAGGGTAAGGGAAAATGATCTTTTCGTGTGGCTTTGTTAAGCTTTCTATAATCAATGCACATCCTGCTTCCAGTCACGACTCTTTTTGTTATTGATTCGCCCTTTTCGTTCTTAACTACTGTGACTCCTCCTTTCTTTGGTACGACATGAACTGGGCTAACCCATTCATTATCGGAGATTGGATAGATGATTCCTGCATCTAGCAATTTCTTTACTTCATCTCTGACTACAGTGCTTAGGATGGGGTTCAGTCTCCTCTGATGCTCTCTAGAGGTTTTACAGTCTTCCTCTATTTAATTCGATGCATACAGATTGAAGGGCTTATACCTTTTAGATCGCTTATGTTATAGCCTAACGCAGTGGGGTACTTCTTTAGGACTTCTAATAGCTTTTCGGTTTCTAGTTGTCCTAAGTCGGCGTTGACTATCACTGGTCTTTTTAGTTCATCGTCTAGGAATTCATATCTAAGATTTTTGGGTAGTGTTTTAAGTTCTAAAGATGGGTTCTTCGGACCTGGCATATGGTTTGGGGTCAGTGCTAAGCTTTCGCTTAGGCTGTCGTCTTTATACGGTTTACGCCAATCATCGTCTTCAGAAATATCGGGTATTTGAATCTTTATTATTTCTGAATACGTGGTCTCTTCATTTTCAAGTTCTCTTATGCATTCGTCAATTACATCTACTAAATAGCAGGTATCGTCTATGGCTGGTGCTTGTAAGAACTTGGTGAGAATGAACTCTATCTTTTCTTCTCCTACTTCGAATGTTAGCCTTCCTTTCTTCATGTCTATAATAGCTCCGGTTGTAGCTAGGAACGGTCTTCCTAGGATAATTGGGGTAACAGAGTCCTCTTTGATGTCCATGATTATGAAGTCGGTTGGGATGTAGAATTGTCCTATGCGTACTGGAACGTTTTCCAGTATTCCGACGGGATATTTTACTGGTCGGTCAGCTAATTGTACGGACATTTTGGTTGGTCTTAGGTCTCCCATATTCAGCTTTTTGCATATAGATAAAGGCATAACACTGATACTGGCTCCTAAATCGCATAGAGCTTTGTCTATTACGAACTTTCCTATGACGCAGGGTATGGAGAAACTACCTGGGTCTTTTAATTTAGGAGGCATGCGGTTTTGAATAATAGCGCTACACTCTGCAGTAAGTGTAATTGTTTCGTTATCCTCGATCTTTCTCTTATTTGACAGGATTTCTTTGATAAATTTAGCGTATGACGGCATTTGAGTTATCGCTTCTGTAAAAGGAATAGTGATATTCAACTGTTTAAGGAGCTCTACAAATTTCTTAAATTGTCCTGAAGTTTTGGAGTTTATTAATCTTTGAGGATAAGGGATAGGTGGTTTATATGGCGCTGGAGGTACTTGCATTTTTTCACTTGCGGTATCCTCCTTCTCGTTGTCTTCCTTCTTCTCTAACTCGGATTCCTTTTCTGCTTGTTCAGTTGGTTTTTGTTGCATGGCTGAGTTTTCGGTCCTCGGATCGATCGGTTCGTCCAATTCTTTTCCACTTCTTAATATGACAGCATTTGCTTGACCTTTTGGATTCTGTTCGGGTTGTCCAGGAAATGTGCCAGCGGGTGCGGCAGCAGAGGCTTGTTGTTGAGCCACTTGTGATATCTGTGTTTCTAACATTTTGTTGTGGGTGGCTAAAGCGTCTACTTTTCCGGTCAGCTATTTAATTTGCTCTCTAGTGTATGTTTTGATTCAGGAATTCTTTGTTTATTTGAGCTTGAGTAGCTATGAATTTTTCCATCATCAACTCAAGGTTTGATTTCCTAGGTGCAGTCTGAGCAGCAGCTGGTTTCTGATATCCTGGCGGAGCAGTAGGCATTTGCAATGCATTATCGCTTTTGTAAGAAAAGTTTGGATGATTTCGCCAACCTGGGTTATAGGTATTTGCGTAAGGATTTCCTTGAGCATAATTTACTTGGTCTGGTGGGATTCCGGCCAACAATGAGTATTCGAGCGCATTATGAGTGGTGATTCCGCATAACTCGCAGTTTAGAGTTACGACAGCGACGGTTGCAGTGGGGTTAACGGTCAGACTGTCAATCTTCTGTGCTAGAGCATCTACTTTAGCGTTGAACTTTTCCAGGCTGCTGATCTCGTACATCCCACCTTTCGCTGTGGGTTTCTCTGTTGGAATGCGTTCACCTCCCCATTGGCAGTGGTTCTGAGACATGTTTTCGATTAGTTGATAGGCTTCGTCATATGGCTTATCCATAAGTGCACCGCCCGCGGCGACGTTTACCGTCAATCTGGTGTTGTATAAAAGCCCATTATAGAAAGTATGGATTGTCACCCAGTCTTCTAGAACGTGGTGAGGAGATGTTCTCATCATATCTTTGAATCGTTCCCATGCTTCGTAAAGAGATTCAGTATCTTTTTGTCGAAATCCGTTGATTTGAGCTCTAAGCATAGCAGTTTTGCTTGGCGGAAAATATCTCGCTAAGAAGACGTTCTTCAACTGTTCCCACGTCGTAACGGATTTGGATGGTAAGGATTGTAACCATGTCCACGCTCTGTCTCTAAGAGAGAAAGGGAAAAGATGAAGTCTTACTGCGTCTGGAGTTACTCCATTTGCTTTCACTGTGTCTGCGTATTGTACAAACTTCGTTAAATGTTCGTTTGGGTCCTCAGTTGCATTTCCTGAGAATTGGTTTTGTTGTACAGCTGACAGCAATGAGGGTTTCAGCTCAAAATCGTTTCGAGTAATAGCTGGGGCAGCAATGCTACTTCTAGGCTCCATCTGAGAGGGTGTAGCGTATGCCTTCAGCGGTTTGTTTTGAGGTTCTTCAGCCATCTTTGATTCTTCTTCGGATTTGGGAATGGGAGTGAGAGGATCGGGAATGTTATGTTTTAGTTGGTACTCAATGATGCGACTTCTTAAATGTAAGAAGCGCTCTAGTTCTGCGACTGACGGTTTTAAGATATCGCCTTGTGGGCGATTTCTTGGCATACAATAGACAGAACTAGTAAAGGAAAAATGAAATTGTTAACCTAGTCTATACGGCGTAACAGAAGGTTACACTATTGACTAAACGGGTCCCCGGCAACGACGCCAAAAACTTGATCGCGACTTTCTATGTCTAATACAACTTAACTGCAAGTGCACAGTCTATCGCGTAGTAATAAAAGATATCGATCCCATAGGGACTCATAATCAAACTAGTGTTCTCGGGAGTTACTATGTTTAGCTAGGTAGATAATGTTTAAGGAAATAATTTTTGTCACTAAAGGGAACTAAAAACGTTACTTGAATTATAATTACGTGAATCGATATGCAGTAATTATGTTCTTCAGGGATTTGACAAGTTACCGGTATATGAAATATTTTTCAGAATTTATTTAAGCAGAAAATAGTGATCTGAAGACTTTCGTCTCACGATGGTTGTTGACGCTAGTCATAATTCTAAGGGCCGAATGTACGCTTTCGCTGTCCCATTCAGGTTTAAAACTACTTTTTGGAAATCTCTAAGTTCTAATCCATCTTAAAGTGCTTTTGCTGTTATTAAAACAAATGCCTAGTGTTTACTATCTGGTCTTACCGCAGCTGTCGCTTGTTGGTTCGTACCTTAATTAATTTCCCACTGTCGTGGCAAAACTACTTTTAAATAAGTTCTCGCTTTCGCGACAAACGTTTATTCAGTAAATAAGTTTAAACACTCAGACCATAAACAACTTTTGAAAAAAAGAAAGTTTTCAACCGGTTATTATCAAATCCCGTCTGAATTATTATTACATATCGATTACTCTGATTTAGCTAGACATGGATTTGGGAAAGGTAAAACATAAATAAAAACAGAAACATAGAACATTCATATTACTGAGAATTAAAGTTACAATTAACGAAATAATGAAAAACCTGTAACGTATCCAATTGGCTTTTGGCCAAATCCCAACGATGTCGGCAGGATTATGTCTTCAAACCAATAGAGCGCACAAACGAATATTGTCGAAATGGAATACAGGAATAAGGAAAGGAAACAAAAACAGAAAGAATAAAACTAAATTTTTGCTCTGGAAATAAAATTGGGTAGCACTTCGTTGTCTGAATGCGGCTCCCTTTCTCAGCTCCCCTCCTTCCCTTTTTATAGAGGTAGAATTCTAACGGTTGTAATTTGAAGAAGGTGGACTTGGAGGCAGAAATATCAGGGAGTAGTGGTCCATTATTTGGGACTTGGAACTGCATTTTGCACGTTCAATTGAAGTTGTGCGTTTTTGCCTGCATGACGGTCGTCATGGTGTGTGACGGTCGTCACCTGTGTGACGGTTGTCATGGAGGTGTGACGGTCGTCACAGCAGCAAAATGTGCATTCTGCATTTTTCATGTTGTTTTCATCTGGTTTTCGTCTATATTTCATCTGTAATTGCTTCTTTTCTTCATATTGCTTTGTTTAGACATGATCATCAAATACCTGCAAAATATCAGACAAATAACATGGAAAGAACCCGAAATCGGATTGAAAACAGTCAAACATTAGTTGAATTATGCATCAATATATATATACGATTTCGTGTTATCAACTCCCTACATGCCTTATTGAATATACCACCTTCCTATCATAGGTGCACTCAAGCTCGGGTATAGAACTTATCTTCACCACTCAAGGTGATAACCATGCATACAGAAAACCCCAGCACAAACAGATATATATATATATATATATATATATATATATATATATATATATATATATATATATATATATATATATATATATATATATATATATATATATATATATATATATATATATATATATATATATATATATATATATATATATATATATATATATATATATATTTACAAATATACAGATATATAAACAAGCAAACATATAACAAGCACAAATACAAACAAGGTAGGCTTAACCCTCTTAGAAAAAAGTCCCGACTAAAGTCTGCATTTCTATTGTGGTGAGATCAAGCTATTAATTAACTTGAATCAAAAATTATGAAGTTCACCACTGAGCTTTTATTTATCCAAAGAAAATGGTAAACAATCAAAGTAAAACCTAAGTGCGCTATGTAACAACAAAACTAAGAGATCTAAAGTTTAGGGAATGGTTATACCTAGGGAAGGTGTTAGCATTCTAAGTATCTGTAGTACTCTATAGGAACCTCTTGTTAGTATTTGTGTTATGCTAAAGTTGGCTTGCTAAGGGGAAAATTTCTAAGGTAAAGACCTAGGGCATGTACACTAAGTATGCTCGCCAAGACGTCGCATCTCGTGCCTACGTATCCTAACAAGGATGGAATTAGAGCAACCATAGTTTGCCTAACTAGGGTGAAGAACACTTGACTATGGTCAAGGTTCAAGGGGAATAAGCATCCATAACAATGATACTTATATAGAGTTAACAAACTCTCTAAGTCTAAGTTGAAAGACTAACCTAATTAGGGTTGACTTTTACCAAAATCAAAGAGGAAGATGAGTACTCGTAACCATGATACTCACATAGAGTTCACCAACTCTAACCTAATTCTAAGTTACAAAAGGAAATGGCTCTTACAAGGCCAAGACATGGTACGAAGACTAAGTTGTCCTAAAAGGGAGATGATAAAGAAATCCACAGATCTTTCCTTTGGAAACGAGGAAGGCACTCACTTGAAACAACAAGTAATGAATAAGAAACTCAAAGGTAAATGATAATAATCAAATGCAAATGACAACCAAACATTTCAAATAAATCAAAAGAATCAACAACAGAACAAAGAAAAGCATTTTAAAACCCTAAAAAACATAGACTTTGAACACAGGTAAATGTCTTAAAGATAATTTTTTTTTTTGAAGTTTTCATTTTAGAAATAGAAAATAGACATGAAACTGAGACCAAAACAAAAAGAATGGACTAAAAAGCCCTTGGGATCACAAAGATATGAAGGTTTTAAGTCGTGAAGAAAAATGAGAAAATTAATGAGTAAAAAGTAAGGAAATGCCTTTGGAGGGTTTGAACCCACACCGTCTCACTCACCAGCGAAAAACCTTACTAAGCCAGCCACTACGTGCTTCAAGTAACAATATGATCAAAATTGAATAAATATGAAAAATCAAGGCAAACAATAGAAAAATAAAAAATAAAAGAGTCTGAGGCGTGGGGGGATTCGAACCCCAAACTCCCAAGGCCAATGCGCGCTGCCTCTACCACTGGGATGGCCATACGTCCGTTGTATAAGCCACCAAAAAATAATAATATACTGAAAATGCAATGAAACGGCCAACTCAGCCAGAGTCGCCGTCTGTCGTACCTTGAAGAATACGATCCTCGCGATGGACGCGAAAAATATTGTTCGAAACAGAGTCGCCACCGAACTTTATTCATTCCAAGGATGGAATAGGAAAATATCGATAAAACCTTTAAGGAGATAAGAACATGGTCATCGCAACCAATATTCTGGGTTCGGGAGTCGGTTATGCAGAGGGAAGGTATTAGCACCCTCTACGTCCGTTGTACTCAACGGGAACCTCTTGATTCGATTCGAGAGTAAAGTTAGCTACGCTTGTTTGTTTTCTTCTAAGGTTTCTCCTATGGCGGAATAGGTGGTTTTAAGATAGGGTGCTTGCCAAGGATTGGGGCCCTTGTGCCTACGTATCTTCACTTGTAAGAAGTGGAAAAATCAGAGCATTCGTAGTTCGTGGGACTACGGGTAAATGAGGGGATTGTGCTCGCCAAGATCATCGTAATCTTATGCCTACGTATCTTACATTCAGAAGAGAATAAAGAATCAGAGCAGTCGTAGTTCGGCCAACTACGGGTAATGGGTTTGAAAAACGAACGAGTGTTTAGGTCGCATTCTAACTGCTATACATTGGCTTGTCTGCTCGCTAGGGGAGGCTGAAGCACGAGTTTGTTATGCGCGGAAGAAGGGACTAAACAATGTTCTTTGGTAAAAAGGTATGGGAACCTAAAGGTGGGAAAGAAAGAAAAGTGGAAAAGTGCTCGCTAGGATCATCGCAATCCTATGCCTACGTATTCTCATTGATAAATGAGAAATCAGAGCAGCCGTAGTTCGGCTAACTACGGTAAAAGGGTTCGGAAATGAACGAGTGCTTAGGTCGCGTTTTAACTGCTAAACATTGGCTTGTCTGCTCGCTAGGGGAGGCTGAAGCACGAGTTTGTTATGCGCGGAAGAATGGACTAAACAATGTCCTTTGGGAAAGTATTTAGGTTGGAGATCGCACGAGGGCGAGGAATTAGGTTTATCGTATTGGATGTTTTGGTTTGGGAAAGAGAATGGATTTGAATAGGTTTAAGGTTTCGATCGCACGGGGGCTAGAAAGAGGAGTTTGGTTAGGTAATTTGATGGAGAATGACGACTATTCGATAAATGAGACGTCAGCCTCACAATCAATTAATCGGGGCATTATTGGAATGCTAGATTCCAACAACACCTTTTTCATTCAACTAACTTCGAAATTAGTGTTTGAGAAAGTTTCAATCGCACGGGGGCGAGAGAAGAGAGTTGGATTGAATATTTTAAGGGAGAATGACGACTACTCGATAAACGAGACGTCAGTCTCGCAATCAATTAATCGGGATATTATTGGGATGCTCGATCCCAACAACACCTTTTTCATTCAATTATGAAACTGTATTTGAATGGACAATGGCGATATTTGTCCAAATAGTTAGGACATGTATTTTATAGACGAAAGGTTGAGTAATCCACAACCTAAAGCGTACGCCTCAAGAGTGGTTACTCAAGAATTCAAGGAATGCGAGACTCCAAGAACTCAATTCTTTCGTAGTTTAATTAAGAAAATAGTTTGAATTTAACGCACGGTTTACAAACATACTAGGGTTTAGACTCGATCGCACGAGGATGAGGAACGAGTTAAGTCCGGTTGAAAATTTAGGAGGAATGACGATTATTCGATAAGCGAAACGTCAGCCTCGTAACCGATTAGTCGGGATATCGTTGGAATGCTAGATCCCAACGACACCTTTTTCATTCCATAAATTATGAAATAATATTTGTTGGACATTGAATACTTGTCCAAATAATTAGAGGAGGTTTTTTAGAAACGAAAGTTTGAACGACACGCCATTCAAGGCGTACGCCTCAATAGTAGTCACTCTCAAATTCGAGGGATGCGCGACTCCAAGAACTCGATTATTTCGTGATTTAATTATGAAAACAATTTGAAAATATTAGCGTACTCGGACTAGGCGCGCTAGGTATTCTAGAAAATAAGATCGGAAGGATCACAACTCAAGGTGTGCACCTCGAGAGCGGTCGCTTAAAAATTCAAGGAAGGCGAGATCCAAGAATTTAATTACTTTGAAATTTGATTAAGAAAATAGTTTAATTTAATCAAGAAAATAGTTTTAATTTTCATATAGAATAAATTAATCAATTGCTTATAAAAAAGATTTTAAGAAAAGCTAATTATAATTAATTGTTTTGAAAAAAAAGTTTAATATTTTGAAAAGAATAAGTTTTAAATGAAGTATAATTTTCGAAAAGTTTAATATTTAAAATATTAATTTGGTAATAATTTTGAAATGTATTGTATTTTAAAAGAATGAATATTTGGAATTTATTATAAAATATCTAATTAATAAAAATTGTTTAAAAATATCTTTTTTAGAAATTTCAATTAAATTGAATAAGATCGGAAGGATCACAACTCAAGGTGTGCACCTCGAGAGCGGTCGCTTAAAAATTCAAGGAAGGCGAGATCCAAGAATTTAATTATTTTTGAAATTAGTTTAAGAAAAATAGTCTAATTTAATTAAGAAAACTAATTTTAATTTTCATATATAAAAATAAATTAATCAATTATAAAAAAAAAGGTTTTGAAAAAAAAAAACTAATCATGATTAATTGTTTTGGAAAATTTTTTTTCAACTTAATTTACCTAATGGTTGTAACAGCATAAGATATGCTTATCTAAACCAAAAATGCCGCTAGCAAATTCACATGAGAAGTCGAGAGTTGAACAGTGTCACATTTTTAAACAATCAAAGTCACAACACAAATAATATCAGAATGAATGCAAGTAGAATCATGATGAGGAACACTAACTGAAAATGAAACACACAAAGGTAATAGTAACGATGTATTCGAAGCACCGTAACTGAACTACTGCTAGCTGTCGTCGAGTTGTAACTGGCCTAGAGAAAACTATCAATGCAAATTCCTTGAATTCTCATAGCCGGTCTATTTATAATGCAAAAGACAGATGGAAATTTTTCGCACAAACTATCGTAACTAAAAAATAACTTAACCAGCACAAAGGTAATGCGAGATGTCGAACAGAAACTTAACGGATATAGATGCCACAAACAAACTGAAGCAACAACAATAGTTCAGTATATCATACTTCACAAACTTGAATCAAAAACTAAATTCAAACTCAACAATTGCGTATGATCATAAAGCTCGTACAAATCAAACAACATTCTATATGATATTTGTGCAACAAATTCGTACAAAATTAAGCCGCACGCACATGTCATATGATCGAATCTGTCGGTGTCGTCACTAAGACATCCAATTTTGACACACAAAAAAAAAAACATTAGCATTGCAGCATTGCAGAATTCATATATACAAAAATCCACGATATTGCTACCAAATTTTACTCAATACACCTAGCAACTCAAAAATGCAATGTAATCGAAACCTCATGTCAAATATACTGACATGATTTAGAACCTGTAATAACAACAATATTGCTGACAATACCACCCACTATATATAATGCTCATGAATTTACACCAAAATTTTAATCCAATTATTTTCTCAGCATAAAACCATATTAAAACTACTATTCTCATAACACAATCAAGGCAAGAAAATCAGTACCGTAGAGTTGTACTATCGTGCTGCTGCTATTCCATACTCTAATGTGATGTCATCGTTTATCGTCGTTGAGAATGCGGCAGACCCTGGAAAAAAAATGGAGACAAAAATAATATGTTGTGAAAGCTACTCCAGAGTCGAGTAAGCGAAATCTTTGAGTTGTTCGGATTTGTTGGATTGCTTGGTGTTGTTGTCGGCGTTGTAGTGAAGTCAAAATTGTGTCGTTGTTGCTTCTGAAACAAAACTGAGATTTTTGTTGAGACAATGCGAATACCAGCTGAGATTTTTGTTGTGTACCCGGAACAAGGTCTATTAAACTCAAACAGAACAAGAGGAATTTGAGCGTTCAAACACTGCCTATACTCTTAAGCCAAAACATATGAAATATGAATCACAAGCTACTGCTACGTTGAGTTGTCGGTTTTGAATACTCCTACTGCAGATTTGCGCCTACGAACCGAGTTGTTGAGCTTGTTAGGTCGTTGAATCGTGAATTTGAAGATGGTACACTATAACAATTGTAACAGAAGGTATGCCAACTTTCATGTGTTCAACCTTAGCGGTGAAAATGTCGGTAAAAGAATCTTAGAGTCCAATTTGTTTGTCGATGGATGATTTGCCGGCATCGAGAACATCGACTTCAGTTTATTGGTGGACATCAGTTTGTTGGTGGACATCTTTGTGCTATTACCGTTGTTGAGGTGAAGCGAAATTAAGATATCACCGATGTGACTCTCCAACCGCGTTGTTGCTCTCGCGTAGTTGTCATGTTGCTGTGAAACGGTTGCGAAACGATGCGAGCACTACTAAGCATTTTTGTATTTATTATCACAAATATGAATGGAGCTGAGCTGATGTTGTTGTTTTTTAAGAAAAAGCATCAAGATGAAGTTCTAATCTGAGTGCTTGTCACTGCTGAGCCGCTCTGTCTGAAGCGCGTTGCCGGAATGATCAAGTTTCAACAGTTATAGGTATGAGCTTGTTCACCAATTCATCCACTCCTCCTTGTATTTGACTCCAACTTGTGCTTATCCCAACCTCTATACCTAATCCAAATCATGATTTGATGTTGAACCTTACACAAATGTTGGGAACATCAGTGGCATTGTCAAAGAAAACCATATCAATTGTACATCTAGCTCAAAAACAGTTGTTGCGAGTTGGTAGTTTTGAGCTCAGTCGCGGCAGAAACAACAGAAAAGGGAGGTAAACGAAAATGGGAAACAGACTTTCGGTGGTTGTGATTCGCTTTGAGCTTCTGCGGCCATGATCGGGAAATTAATCGGTGGTGATTTATGGTTTCGGTTTCAAGAGGAAATTGGGGAATGAGGAAATGGTGAGGGTTTAAGGTGAGGCGATGGAAGTAAAGGCGAAGGGTTTCGTGGCGGCCATTTGAAGGACACGAAGATGGAAAGAACGAAGGTGGGTTGAAGCTCGCAGCGGATTTAGGGTTTTAGAGGCGCCGATTTTGGGATTCTCCCCCTCCATGAACAGTAACCACATTTATACCCTAGTAACCCTAATTTTCTCCAAAATATCTACCGTGTCCTTTTTTACATATTTTTTTTATTATTTTCTTTTAACTTTATGAATAATAAATTAAATTAATAAACTTATTTTTATTCCTAATTTAATTCTAACTTAACTTTAATCTCTAATAAAAAATTCTAACTCTAATTCTATTTACAATTCTAACTTAAATTGTATGTTAATTAATTTTTTTTAAATAAAAAAAAATCTAAACTCTATTTTAAAATTCTAATTAATATTCTAATAATTCTTACTTAAAATATAATTAAAGTTAATATTAAAAATATATTATATTAACATATAAAAAGAAATAAAAATAATGATACAAAAAACAAATGCCACGTGTCACACTTTTATTGGGCCAAAAAGTGATAATGCTCATTTTTGTTGAAAAATACGTTACGCTGTATAAGCGAGGTAAATTAAAAACAAAGTCGGGCAAATAAAAATTTTGAAAAAAGGTAGGACAAATTTGGGGTATAACAGATGCCCCTATCTAATTGCCTTGAACCTGAGAGAATGAACAGCTGCATGGCGTTCATTTTTAGGGTGGAAGTCAATTAGATACAAAAAAAAAGACCCCGAAATTTGTTCGACAAGTAAAGTACAAAGATTAGGTATACCAAAACGGGATGACAAGATGCAAAATAGATGAACAAGATAACCTGATATTCTTTGGGTGGTCGAAGCAGTACCTTATCCATTAAGATTCTTCGATGATACCAAAGCAGTATCTCTAAACACATGAGATTCTTTGGGTGGTCGAAGCAGCCTCTTATCTAATAAGATTCTTCGATGATACCAAAGCAGTATCTCTAAACACATGAGATTCTTCGGGTGGTCGAAGCAGCATCTTATCTAATAAGATTCTTCGATGATACCAAAGCAGTATCTCGAACAAAACTTGAGATTCTTCTGGTGGTCGAAGCAGTACCTTATCCATTAAGGCTCTTCGATGATACCAAAGCAGTATCTCGAACAAAACTTGAGATTCTTCAGGTGGTCGAAGCAGTACCTTATCCATTAAGATTCTTCGATGATACCAAAGCAGTATCTCTAAACACATGAGATTCTTCGGGTGGTCGAAGCAACCTCTTATCTAATAAGATTCTTCGATGATACCAAAGCAGTATCTCTAAACACATGATATTCTTCGGGTGGTCGAAGCAGTACCTTATCCATTAAGGCTCTTCAATGACACCAAAGCAGTATCTCGAACAAAACTTGAGATTCTTCGGATGGTTGAAGCAGTACATTATCCATTAAGGCTCTTCGATGATACCAAAGCAGTATCTCGAACGAAACTTGAGATTCTTCGGGTGGTCGAAGCAGTACCTTATACATTAAGATTCTTCGATGATACCAAAGCAGTATCTCTAAACACATGAGATTCTTCGGGTGGTCGAAGCAGCCTCTTATCTAATAAGATTCTTCGATGATACTAAAGCAGTATCTCTAAACACATGAGATTCTTCGGGTGGTCGAAGCAGCATCTTATCTAATACGATTCTTCGATGATACCAAAGCAGTATCTCGAACAAAACTTGAGATTCTTCGGGTGGTCGAAGCAGTACCTTATCCATTAAGGCTCTTCGATGATACCAAAGCAGTATCTCGAACAAAACTTGAGAGTCTTCGGGTGGTCAAAGCAGTACCTTATCCATTAAGGCTCTTCGATGATACCAAAGCAGTATCTCGATCAAAACTTGAGATTCTTCAGGTGGTCGAAGCAGTACCTTATCCATTAAGGCTCTTCGATGATACCAAAGCAGTATCTCGAATAAAACTTGAGATTCTTCGTGTGGTCGAAGCAGTACCTTATCCATTAAGATTCTTCGATGATACCAAAGCAGTATCTCTAAACACATGAGATTCTTCGGGTGGTCGAAATAGCCTCTTGTCTAATAAGATTCTTCGATGATACCAAAGCAGTATCTCTAAACATATGAGATTCTTCGGGTGGTCGAAGCAGCATCTTATCTAATAAGATTCTTTGATGATACCAAAGCAGTATCTCGATCAAAACTTGAGAATCTTCGGGTGGTCGAAGCAGTACCTTATCCATTAAGGCTCTTCGATGATACCAAAGCAGTATCTCGAACAAAACTTGAGATTCTTCGGGTGGTCAAAGCAGTACCTTATCCATTAAGATTCTTCGATGATACCAAAGCAGTATCTCTAAACACATGAGATTCTTCGGGTGGTCGAAGCAGCCTCTTATCTAATAAGATTCTTCGATGATACCAAAGCAGTATCTCTAAACACATGAGATTCTTCGGGTGGTCGAAGCAGCATCTTATATAATACGATTCTTCAATGATACCAAAGCAGTATCTCGAACAAAACTTGAGATTCTTCGGGTGGTCGAAGCAGTACCTTATCCATTAAGGCTCTTCGATGATACCAAAGCAGTATCTCAAACAAAACTTGAGATTCTTCGGGTGGTCGAAGCAGTACCTTATCCATTAAGATTCTTCGATGATACCAAAGCAGTATCTCTAAACACATGAGATTCTTCGGGTGGTTGAAGCAGCCTCTTATCTAATAAGATTCTTCGATGATACCAAAACAATATCTCTAAACACATGATTTTCTTCGGGTGGTCGAAGCAGCATCTTATCTAATAAGATTCTTCGATGATACCAAAGCAGTATCTCGAACAAAACTTAAGATTCTTCGGGTGGTCGAAGCAGTACCTTATCCATTAAGGCTCTTCGATGATACCAAAGCAGTATCTCGAACAAAACTTGAGATTCTTCGGGTGGTCGAAGCAGTACCTTATCCATTAAGGCTCTTCGATGATACCAAAGCAGTATCTCGAACAAAACTTGAGATTCTTCGAGTGGTCGAAGCAGTACCTTATCCATTAAGATTCTTCGATGATACCCAAGCAGTATCTCTAAACACATGAGATTCTTCGGGTGGTCGAAGCAGCCTCTTATCTAATAAGATTCTTCGATCTTACCAAAGCAGTATCTCTAAACACATGAGATTCTTCGGGTGGTCGAAGCAGCATCTTATCTAATAAGATTCTTCGATGATACCAAAGCAGTATCTCAAACAAAACTTGAGATTCTTCGGGTGGTCGAAGCAGTACCTTATCCATTAAGGCTCTTCGATGATACCAAAACAGTATCTCGAACAAAATTTGAGATTCTTCGGGTGGTCGAAGCAGTACCTTATCCATTAAGATTCTTCGATGATACCAAAGCAGTATCTCTAAACACATGAGATTCTTCGGGTGGTCGAAGCAGCCACTTATCTAATAAGATTCTTCGATGATACCAAAGCAGTATCTCTAAACACATTAGATTCTTCGGGTGGTCGAAGCAGCATCTTATCTAATAAGATTCTTCGATGATACCAAAGCAGTATCTCGAACAAAACTTGAGATTCTTCGGGTGGTCGAAGCAGTACCTTATCCATTAAGGCTCTTCGATGATACCAAAGCAGTATCTCGAACAAAACTTGAGATTCTTCGGGTGGTCGAAGCAGTACCTTATCCGTTAAGGCTCTTCGATGATACCAAAGCAGTATCTCGATCAAAACTTGAGATTCTTCGGGTGGTCGAAGCAGTACCTTATCCATTAAGGCTCTTCGATGATACCAAAGCAGTATCTCGAACAAAACTTGAGATTCTTCGGGTGGTTGAAGCAGTACCTTATCCATTAAGATTCTTCGATGATACCAAAGCAGTATCTCTAAACACATGAGATTCTTCGGGTGGTCGAAGCAGCCTCTTATCTAATAAGATTCTTCGATGATACCAAAGCAGTATCTCTAAACACATGAGATTCTTCGGGTGGTCGAAGGAGCATCTTATCTAATAAGATTCTTCGATGATACCAAAGCAGTATCTCGAACAAAACTTGAGATTCTTCGGGTGGTCGAAGCAGTACCTTATCCAATAAGGCTCTTCGATGATTCCAAAGCAGTATCATGAACAAAACTTGAGATTCTTCGGGTGGTCGAAGCAGTACCTTATCCATTAAGATTCTTCGATGATACCAAAGCAGTATCTCTAAACACATGAGATTCTTCGGGTGGTCTAAGCAGCCTCTTATCTAATAAGATTCTTCGATGATACCAAAGCAGTATCTCTAAACACATGAGATTCTTCGGGTGGTCGAAGCAGCATCTTATCTAATAAGATTCTTCAATGATACCAAAGCAGTATCTCGAACAAAACTTGAGATTCTTCGGGTGGTCGAAGCAGTACCTTATCCATTAAGGCTCTTCGATGATACCAAAGCAGTATCTCGAACAAAACTTGAGATTTTTCGGGTGGTCGAAGCAGTACCTTATCCATTAAGGCTCTTCGATGATACCAAAGCAGTATCTCGAACAAAACTTGAGATTCTTCGGGTGGTCGAAGTAGTACCTTATCCATTAAGGCTCTTCGATGATACCAAAGCGATATCTCTAGTGATAATTTTGCTGAGGACTAGTTCAACTAAAATCCCTATTAGAGGAACAACATCGTCCAAACTCTGCAGGGGAGAAATCTTCAACAAACTCTCTAAGATAACCTCTACTTGGGGAGCCACCAGAGCAATAGTTGCTGGGATTATTATCATCAACTGCATGGTTGAAGAATGACTTGCCGGGGAGTAGAATTCCCTGAGCTCGTGGGGTCTTAACTCTTTTCAGAGTCATACTGCCAACTTCACTAGAGGACTGACCAAGATGCTTGCGAACTGATCCTGGATCTTGCTACATTGCTATGTAATGTAATGTTTTATGATGCCCAAACATGCAACTAAGATGCAACTGCTAGGGAGTGCACGATGCGAATGCAAATGATATTTTAATGCTTGATATGATTATGATATGAGGCTGTATGTCGTGCTTATGATAATGCAGCGACCAGGTATGCTGGGGATAAATCCTGTCGGGGACGTCACCAGGGATTGGATTCGGTAGTTGCCAAATGGTATGATGCTCTCCCAAGTGACTTTTCGAGGTCTCTTCAGCAAATACAACCCTTTTAGACTTCTCTTCCATCTCCTCTCTTGAGATCATGGTCTCCACATGATTATCAGAGGATAAAGACATCTCATCTGCCAAAAGCTCAACCTTTTCCTTGTGGTACCGGATTCTGATTGGTCCACAAAACTCTTGTACTTCCTCTTTGCCAGATTTTTGAGTTGAACCATTTGGGATAGGGCCTTCCTTTCTGGTCAATCTTTTCAACTTGTTTCGAAAGCTTTTACATTTTTCGACAGCATGCCCTACGGTTCCAGTATGATACCCACACTCTGCCCCTGGGTTGTCTTCCTCGAAGACTATGCACTTGTTGTTAATTAGCTCTCGAACTTTATTCTTGAATGAACAACAACCTTCAATAGAGTGCCCTCTCGCTCCCTTATGGTATTCACACTATGCATCAGGATCATATCCAGGTGGAGGAGGAGTACGAGCTGGCCCGAGGGATATGGGGACCACTAATGAACTCTGAATCAGGTGCGAGAGCAGTTGTCCACACGGTATAGGAATAGGGTCGCGAATAGGGTGTGACTGAGACTTCTTGACGCCTCTCTGGTTTAAATTCCCCTGTTCCTGGGATAGAACAGGTGATAACCGTTGATTCCGAGGCTTTGGAAGAAATGGTTGGGGATAAAAACCAAGAGGCTGTAGAGTGGGATGAAATATGGGAGTAAAACTCCTAGTTGTGGTACCTTCTTGAAGCTTTTCCTTTTTTCTTCCTACTTCTGGCGTCTGCTTCATCTTGCCTTCCCTGCTATTCTCGTCTTTTCCCAGCTCAACTTGATTTTGCCTCAAGTGTTCCATAGTCTTCCAGCACTAAGTTAAGTTCAATACTTGTGTCAGGAAATCAACTGCGGATTATGAACAAAGGATGGATGAGCTTTTTGGTTTTGTAAAACGATATGAAATGCAAATGAAATGCATATGCAATGACATGCGAACGCAATGTAGGCAGGATCCAAGATAACATAAGCAGGTCAAAGCTCCCTAACCGGTAGGTTACACTAGGCAAGTTCTATTTTATTTATCCACATACCCACTCACAGGATAGCTTCTATCTTGACAGATAAGGTTCCCAAGATCACGGACACCAATCGCATCAACATTATGCAACAAGCTAGCTGTATTATAACGAGAGTACGATAGGGTCTCTCCTGAGCGGAGTCCTCATGCTAGGCACACGAGGAGCGGGTCCTCAGAGACTAACACTACACGACTACCAATATAGAAACTGGTTCTAAGAGTGGTTCCCAGAGTCATGGACTCTTCATGAATCAAATTGTGTAACAGGCTAGCTGCGTTACGATAGGATCTACGAAAAGGTCTATTCTGGAGGAGCTTTCATGCTATGCACGCAAGGAGCGAGTCCTTGGGGACTAACACTAATCACTACCAATTCTAAACTATGTTTTCGCTCTTCTTTTTCCAAAGCTCGGGTGTAGAGCTTTACTTGCAATGCTATCCCCGAATCCAGCAGGCAGAACAACATACGATAGAAAGAGAAAATAAGAAATAAACAATAGGAGAAAATAAACATAAAGAAAACAGTTAAGCAAAAGGTTAGTACTCTCGAATTGAGTCAAGTGAGGCTTGACTCTCTCTTGCATAGGGTAATGCATAGTCCCTAGCAGAGTCGCCATCTGTCGTACCTCGAAGAATACGATCCTCGCGATGGACGCGGAAAATACTGTTCGAAACAGAGTCGCCATCGAACTTTATTCATTCCAAGGATGGAATAGGAAAATATCGATAAAACCTTTAAGGAGATAAGAACATGGTCATCGCAACCAATATTCTGGGTTCGGGAGTTGGTTACGCAGAGGGAAGGTATTAGCACCCTCTATGTCCGTTGTACTCAACGGGAACCTCTTGATTCGATTCGAGAGTAAAGTTAGCTATGCTTGTTTGTTTTCTTCTAAGGTTTCTCCTATGGGGGAATGGGTGGTTTTAAGATAGGGTGCTCGCCAAGGATTGGGGCCCTTGTGCCTACGTATCTTCACTTGTAAGAAGTGGAAAAATCAGAGCATTCGTAGTTCGTGGGACTACGGGTAAAGGAGGGGATTGTGCTCGCCAAGATCATCGTAATCTTATGCCTACGTATCTTACATTCAGAAGAGAATGAAGAATCAGAGCAGCCGTTGTTCGGCCAACTACGGGTAATGGGTTTGAAAAACGAATGAGTGTTTAGGTCACATTCTAACTTCTAAACGTTGGCTTGTCTACTCGCTAGGGGAGGCTGAAGCACGAGTTTGTTATGCGCGGAAGAAGGGACTAAACAATGTTCTTTGGTAAAAGGTATGGGAACCTAAAGGTGGGAAAGAAAGAAAAGTGGAAAAGTGCTCGCTAGGATCATCACAATCCTATGCCTACGTATTCTCATTGATAAATGAGAAATCAGAGCAGTCGTAGTTCGGCTAACTACGGTAAAAGGGTTCAGAAATGAACAAGTGCTTAGGTCGCGTTCTAACTGCTAAACATTGGCTTGTCTGCTCGCTAGGGGAGGCTGAAGCACGAGTTTGTTATGCGCGGAAGAATGGACTAAACAATGTCCTTTGGGAAAGTATTTAGGTTGGAGACCGCACGAGGGCGAGGAATTAGGTTTATCGTATTGGATGTTTTGGTTTGGGAAAGAGAATGGATTTGAATAGGTTTAAGATTTCGATCGCACGGGGGCGAGAAAGAGGAGTTTGGTTAGGTAATTTGATGGAGAATGACGACTATTCGATAAACGAGACGTCAGCCTCGCAATCAATTAATCGGGGCATTATTGGAATGCTAGATTCCAACAACACCTTTTTCATTCAACTAACTTCGAAATTAGTGTTTGAGAAAGTTTCAATCGCACGGGGGCGAGAGAAGAGAGTTGGATTGAATATTTTAAGGGAGAATGACGACTACTCGATAAACGAGACGTCAGTCTCGCAATCAATTAATCGGGATATTATTGGGATGCTGGATCCCAACAACACCTTTTTCATTCAATTATGAAACTGTATTTGAATGGACAATGGCGATATTTGTCCAAATAGTTAGGACATGTATTTTATAGACGAAAGGTTGAGTAATCCACAACCTAAAGCGTACGCCTCAAGAGTGGTTACTCAAGAACTCAAGGAATGCGAGACTCCAAGAACTCAATTCTTTCGTAGTTTAATTAAGAAAATAGTTTGAATTTAACGCACGATTTACAAACATACTAGGGTTTAGACTCGATCGCACGAGGATGAGGAATGAGTTAAGACCGGTTGAAAATTTAGGAGGAATGACGACTATTCGATAAGCAAGACGTCAGCCTCGTAACCGATTAGTCGGGATATCATTGGAATGCTAGATCCCAACGACACCTTTTTCATTCCATAAATTATGAAATAATATTTGTTGGACATTGAATACTTGTCCAAATAATTAGAGGAGGTTTTTTAGAAACGAAAGTTTGAACGACACACCATTCAACGCGTACGCCTCAATAGTAGTCACTCTCGAATTCGAAGAATGCGCGACTTCAAGAACTCGATTATTTCGTGATTTAATTATGAAAACAATTTGAAAATATTAGCGTACTCGGACTAGGCGCGCTAGGTATTCTAGAAAATAAGATCGGAAGGATCACAACTCAAGGTGTGCACCTCGAGAGCGGTCGCTTAAAAATTCAAGGAAGGCGAGATCCAAGAATTTAATTACTTTGAAATTTAATTAAGAAAATAGTTTAATTTAATCAAGAAAATAGTTTTAATTTTCATATAGAATAAATTAATCAATTGCTTATAAAAAAGATTTTAAGAAAAGCTAATTATAATTAATTGTTTTGAAAAAAAAGTTTAATATTTTGAAAAGAATAAGTTTTAAATGAAGTATAATTTTCGAAAAGTTTAATATTTAAAATATTAATTTGGTAATAATTTTGAAATGTATTGTATTTTAAAAGAATGAATATTTGGAATTTATTATAAAATATCTAATTAATAAAAATTGTTTAAAAATATCTTTTTTAGAAATTTCAATTAAACTGAATAAGATCGGAAGGATCACAACTCAAGGTGTGCACCTCGAGAGCGGTCGCTTAAAAATTCAAGGAAGGCGAGATCCATGAATTTAATTATTTTTTAAATTTGTTTAAGAAAAGTAGTCTAATTTAATTAAGAAAACTAATTTTAATTTTCATATATAAAAATAAATTAATCAATTATAAAAAAAAAGGTTTTGAAAAAAAAAAACTAATCATGATTAATTGTTTTGGAAAATTTTTTTTTAACTTAATTTACCTAATGGTTGTAACAGCATAAGATATGCTTATCTAAACCAAAAATGCCGCTACCAAATTCACATGAGAAGTCGAGAGTTGAACAGTGTCACATTTTTAAACAATCAAAGTCACAACATAAATAATATCAGAATGAATGCAAGTAGAATCATGATGAGGAACACTAACTGAAAATGAAACACAGAAAGGTAATAGTAACGATGTATTCGAAGCACCGTAACTGAACTACTGCTAGCTGCCGTCGAGTTGTAACTGGCCTAGAGAAAACTATCAATGCAAATTCCTTGAATTCTCATAGCAGGTCTATTTATAATGCAAAAGACAGATGGAAATTTTTCGCACAAACTATCGTACCTAAAAATTAACTCAACCAGCACAAAGGTAATGCGAGATGTCGAACAGAAACTTAGCGGATATAGATGCCACAAACAAATTGAAGCAACAACAACAGTTCAGTATATCATACTTCACAAACTTGAATCAAAAACTAAATTCAAACTCAACAATTGTGTATGATCATAAAGCTCGTAAAAGTCAAACAACATTCTATATGATATTTGTGCAACGAATTCGTACAAAATTAAGCCGCACGCACATGGCATATGATCGAATCAGTCGGTGTCGTCACTTAGACATCCAATTTTGACACACAAAAAAAAAACAAACATTAGCATTGCAGCATTGCAGAATTCATATATACAAAAATCCACGATATTGCTACCAAATTATACTCAATACACCTAGCAACTCAAAAATGCAATGTAACTGAAACCTCATGTCGAATCTACTGACATGATTTAGAACCTGTAATAACAACAATATTGCTGACAATACTACCCACTATATATAATGCTCATGAATTTACACCAAATATCTTAATCCAATTATTTTCTCAGCATAAAACCACATTAAAACTACTATTCTCATAACACAATCAAGGCAAGAAAATCAGTACCGCAGAGTTGTATTATCGTGCTGCTGCTATTCCATACTCTAATGTGATGTCATCGTTTATCGTCGTTGAGAATGCGGCAGACCCTGAAAAAAAATGGAGACAGAAATAATATGTTGTGAAAGCTACTCCAGAGTCGAGTAAGCGAGATCTTTGAGTTGTTCGGATTTGTTGGATTGCTCGGTGTTGTTGTCGGCGTTGTAGTGAAGTCAAAATTGTGTCGTTGTTGCTTCTGAAACAAAACTGAGATTTTTGTTGAGACAATGCGAATACCAACTGAGATTTTTGTTGTGTACCCGGAACAAGGTCTATTAAACTCAAACAGAACAAGAGGAATTTGAGCGTTCAAACACTGCCTATACTCTTAAGCCAAAACATATGAAATATGAATCACAAGCTACTGCTACGTTGAGTTGTCGGTTTTGAATACTCCTGCTGCAGATTTGCGCCTACGAACCGAGTTATTGAGCCTGTTAGGTCGTTGAATCATGAATCTGAAGATGGTACACTATAACAATTGTAACAGAAGGTATGCCAACTTTCATGTGTTCAACCTCAGCGGTGAAAATGTCGGTAAAAGAATCTTAGAGTCCAATTTGTTTGTCGATGGATGATTTGCCGGCATCGAGAACATCGACTTCAGTTTATTGGTGGACATCAGTTTGTTGGTGGACATCTTTGTGCTATTACCGTTGTTGAGGTGAAGCAAAATTAAGATATCACCGATGTGACTCTCCAACCGCGTTGTTGCTCTCGCGTAGTTGTCATGTTGCTGTGAAACGGTTGCGAAACGATGTGAGCACTGCTAAGCATTTTTGTATTTATTATCACAAATATGAATGGAGCTGAGCTGATGTTGTTGTTTTTTGAGAAAAAGCATCAAGATGAAGTTCTAATCTGAGCGCTTGTAACTGCTGAGCCGCTATGTCTGAAGCGCGTTGCCAGAATGGTCAAGTTTCAATAGTTGTAGGTATGAGCTTGTTCACCAATTCATCCACTCCTACTTGTATTTGACTCCAACTTGTGCTTATCCCAACCTCTATACCTAATACAAATCATGATTTGATGTTGAACCTTACACAAATGTTGGGAACATCAGTGGCATTGTCAAAGAAAACCATATCAATTGTACATCTAGCTCAGAAACAGTTGCTGCGAGATTGTAGTTTTGAGCTCATTCGCGGAAGAAACAACAGAAAAGGGAGGTAAATGAAAATGGGAAACAGAATTTCGGTGGTTGTGATTCGCTTTGAGCTTCTGCGGCCATGATCGGAAAATTAATCGGTGGTGATTTATGGTTTCGGTTTCAAGAGGAAATTGGGGAATGAGGAAATGGTGAGGGTTTAAGGTGAGGCGATGGAAGTAAAGGCGAAGGGTTTCGTGGCGGCCATTTGAAGGAGACGAAGATGGAAAGAACGAAGGTGGGTTGAAGCTCGCGGCAGATTTAGGGTTTTAGAGGCGCCGATTTTGGGATTCTCCCCCCTCCATGAACAGTAACCACATTTATACCCTAGTAACCCTAATTTTCTCCAAAATATCTACCGTGTCCTTTTTTACACATTTTTTTTTATTATTTTTCTTTTAACTTTATGAATAATAAATTAAATTAATAAACTTATTTTTATTCCTAATTTAATTCTAACTTAACTTTAATCTCTAATAAAAATTCTAACTCTAATTCTATTTACAATTCTAACTTAAATTGTATGTTAATTAATTTTTTTTAAATAAAAAAAATCTAAACTCTATTTTAAAATTCTAATTAATATTCTAATAATTCTTACTTAAAATCTAATTAAAGTTAATATTAAAAATATATTATATTAACATATAAAAAGAAATAAAAATAATGATACAAAAAACAAATGCCACGTGGCACACTTTTATTGGGCCAAAAAGTGATAATGCTCATTTTTGTTGAAAAATACGCTACGCTGTATAATGGAGGTAAATTAAAAACAAAGTCGGGCAAATAAAAATTTTGAAAAAAGGTAGGACACATTTGGGGTATAACACAATCCACATCAGCTTCTTCTTCTCTATTTCCTATTCTTCTTCATATGACCACCATGGACAACAACAACAACAACAAAAATTCTCCTCACTCTAACTTACTCATTTCTTCACCAAATCCAAAAATATAAAAACCAAAATCCAAGCACTTTTCATGAGGAACACGAATATGATAATATCATGGTTTAAAAATCAACACACAGTGTATAAAACATGGTCAAACCATATGGCACACTGTGAGGGAAAAGCCTCATAGATAGGTGCGCTTGTTTCGATGATGTCAAAACTTAGCTCTATAGAAAAATGCATGTTGGACGTTGTCATCATGTCATATTTTCATGTCTTGTCTCTCATAAGTCAAACACTCGTCAAAAACATGATTGTTGCATATAGACATAGTCAAATCTATGTTTCATGTAGGGTTGGCCTAATTAGTCTAGCTTGCCATACTATAGAGTTTATCATAAGTGTCCTAATACATGAAAATAAGCATTTTGCCTATTTCATGGCTTTGAGTCGACTCAAAGCTAGCTCCGATTGACTTATACAGAGAGTTTTTTCATGAACTACTCTCAGGAGGGCTCGCGTCGATCCTCCGATCGACTCATACCGTGACCATTTATATTTGCCTAAATTTGCATGCTTTGCATTGATGCATAACATGCTCCGGTCGATGCATGGTCCTGTTTTTTTTGCACAATCAGGTATACGGGTAAGCTCAGGTCGACCGCTCGCTGTGTTAAGTCAAAATTTTGTAATGTAAAACAGTTTTGGGAGCCTGTTATGTTTGTTAAGTCTGTTATGTCTTGTATATAAGTTGAGTTGTGTTATTCCTTTCACATCAACTAAGAAAACAAGAAAAGTGAAATTTACGTGTCGATTTGTTCTCATCATCTTCATCCTCTTCAAAGCATTTTACAACAACAACACATAATCATTTTTGTTGTGCATTGTGCATGTTCGAGGTGATAACTTCCAAAGCCTAGGATTGGTGTATCTGGTTTGGGTTGAGTAATCGACATGTTTTTCTTGAATAAAACTATTAGGGTTTTGTCCTACAAGAATCTCAGATTCTAGGGTTTTTTGCATGAATCGGTCCATCACAGATTCATCCGAGCGAAGGTAATCGAAGAGCGGGAGGTTCTGTTTATTTAGTAGCAGTAAACAGAGGATTGTGAGTGGAAGATTCGGGTTTGACACGTGGGTGACTGAAATCAGTCGGGCCAGTTTTGAAGACTGCGGGTTGTTCAAAGGGAGTGTCGTAGTCGGAGGTTTACGCATCCCATTTGAAGGACTTGATTCAACTTGAAACAAGGGGCAAGAAGAAATAAGCTCTACAACAACAAATTGTGTTCGATTGTTTGATCTATATTTGCTTCTGGTATAAATATTGACCAATAAGTTATATCTATTTATATACAAGTCTCATTTCTATTGTTAGAATTGAGGGAAGACGTACCCCAAGCAAGGACGACGGGGGAACTGCCTCAACAAATCGTTGTCTTTTTCTTTACGTTTATATTGCTAAAATTCTGAGTTTTTAGTGCAAACAATTGTGTCAATCAAATTTTGATTTGAGTTGTGCTAAACTATTTTAAAGCTAATTACAATCATTGATTGTAATAGAAAACTTGAGCACTCTAATCTCAAAATAGAATTCACTTGTAGTGCCTTGCACTCCAAGTGTTTGATCAATTGTGTGAACTAAAAACAATTATGCTGTCTTTTCAAACCGTTTATGTTTCAAAGGCATTGGAACTAGTCACACCTTATAATGAACAAAACCTGATTGAAGTTTGATTAAAGTAGTGATTCTTAAATCTCGTTTATCAAATTCCATAGGCTTTACGCATATTCGGTTTTCTGGTAATCGTTTGTTTTAGACGAATATAGTTCCTCGACAGCTTCCGCCTTAAACATTTTTAAAAACCAATTTTGGGTAGCGCCGACTCTGTTTTTTAAACAAGTGATCTATTGAACCCCCTCTTCTAGATCTGCGCCATCTTCTAACAAGTGGTATCAAGAGCACCGGTTGATTCCGTGCTTCAAGTATAACTTAGTAGAAAATGGCTAACGAACCTAATGGGGCTTATAATAGAGCACCTGTTTTCAATGGAGAAAACTATAGTTACTGGAAAGACTGTATGCATGTTCATATAAATTCCAGTGACAGGAAGGAATGAAATGTTATTTTGAACGGTCCTATGGACATAACCATGACCGATGAAAATAACAAGATTGTGCCTAAGCCTGAAGCACAATGGAATGATGATGACAAGAAAAAGTATAATTACGATTGGAAACTCTTTACGCATTCCCTGGTAAAACATCTTATGACGAATACTATAGAGTTTCCCATTGTTTGACTGCTAAGGCTATGTGGTACTCATTACAAGTTTCCCATGAGGGAACCAATAATGTAAAACTAGCTAGAGTCAATACTTTAACACAAGAGTTTGATCTCTTTCACATGGAGCAAGGGGAAACCATTGCTGACATGCAAAAGAGATTTTTTCATCTTATCAATAGACTAAACTCACTTGGTAGGCCAGTTACCAATGGTGTTGCTACTAACAAATTCTTAAGATGTTTTACCAGGGAATGGCAACCAAAAGTAACCGCCATAAAGGAAGCAAATGATCTTATGATCTTGGACCTTACAACACTCTTTGGAAAGCTTCAAAACATGAGCAAATGCTTCTTAGTCTCGAGCAATTTGAGAAAAGGGAAGAGAAGGAGAAAACGAAAAATGCGGAAAAGAAGTCCATAGCTCTAAAGGCTTCTTGTTCAAAGTCCTATGCAAAGGAGCTGAGTGATTGCGATACGAGTGGTGACGAAAAGAATGAGGATATGAGGCTGTTTATGAAGAGATACAATTGCTATGTCAAGAAAAATGGTATCCAACATTCTGAAAAGAATCTAGTTAATTTCAGAAAACAATCAAGATATTCTAAGAATGACGACAACAAAGGAAGTAGAGCTAAAGGGTCGTGCTTTAATTGCGGAAAAGCCGAACATTACAAGTCGGATTGTCCCTTGATGAAAAAGGACAAAGGAAAGGAGACTAATCGGTCATACAAGAAGCAAGTTAAGTCAAGAAGAGCTTACATCGCATGGGAAAGCGATAGCGAGTCATCCGAGGATGATAGTTCTAGTGACGAAGAAGAATCCATCAACTTTTGTCTCTCCGCTTATCAAAAGAAGAAAAAGAAAAAGGTACGACATGCAAAATACGATAATTCTACTAGATTCTCTCATTCCGAGTTGCAAACTGCTTTTGATACCTTATATCATGAAGCCAAAGAAGCCTTTAAAAGGCTAGCCTCAAATAAACAAATTTTTGCTCACTTAGAGCAAAAGATTCTCGATTCCAAAAGGAAACTAGAGGCTTTAAAGGCTTCTATAATGGAAGGAGCAAAAGTGGATTGTGAGGAAATAAGAAAAAGAGTAGTTAACTTTGGGTGTGATACTTGTTACATTTGGAAAAATGAGGTTAGAAATCTCAAGGCCAAACTTAACAAGGCTCTAGAACCCAAAATCACATTTGCTATCGATAAAGCACATTTTAGAAAGTGTATGGTTAATCCCTATAAAAATACACATATGTGGTAAAGAATCAAGATAGAAAAAGTGATACAAGAGTTAAATTCACTTGTTTGTATTGTTGCAAGAAGGGTCACACCATTGCTAAATGTCACTTTAGGAGATTTCTAGTTCCTAAAGGGGTTTATCAATGGTTGCCTAAATGCAACCATGTTCTCACTCACAACCAAGGACCCAATAAACAATTGGGTACCTATGTTTATTAATTGTGTTCATAGGTGAAAAGTATTGAGGCTACCGAGAGAAGATGGGTTCTCGGCAGTGGATGTTCAAGACATATGACAGGAGACATATCTCTCTTCATTGACTTTGTGGCAAAGAAGAAGGGATTTGTAACCTATGGAGACAACAACAGGGGAGCAATAATTGGAAAAGGTAGTGTAGGTAATCCCTCATCTACTACTATCTCTGGTGTATTGCTAGTCGAGGGCCTTAAACATAACATCATTAGCATTAGTCAATTATGCGACAAGGGATACAAAGTATCGTTTGCAAAAGATTGTTGCTTAATTGAACATAATGATAAAATGAAGGACGTGTTTAATGGTCTAAGGGTAAATAATGTCTATATGCTAGATTTGAGTGAAGTATCATTGAATAGCGATAAATGTCTCATGATAATGAGTGAGGACTCATGGTTATGGCATAGACGTTTAACGCATGTCAATTTTGACTTGCTAAATAAGATAGTTTCAAATGATCTAGTTATTGGCTTGCCCAAAATCAAGTTCACCAAGGATCACTTATGTGATGCATGCCAAATGGGGAAGCAAACAAGGATCTCATTTAAATCTAAAAACATTGTTTCAACTACGAGACCTCTTGAACTTCTTCATATGGATCTATTTGGGACATCTAGAATTAAGAGTCTAGGTGGTAACTATTATGGTTTTGTTATAGTCGATGATTTTTCTAGATTTTGTTGGACTATCTTCTTGGTTAGCAAGAGCGATACATTCTCTGCCTTTGAAAACCCGAAAGGGCGATTCATGCAAAATTTAGGGATTTGAGTAGCAAACGACTGCAATCTTCGTCCGATCCCGTGAGCACAGTGGATTCTAGGAGGACCCGAGGGTTAACAAGTCAGTCTTTTCAGAGAACGAAGCATTGGAGAAAGCATCAAAGTCATGTGAGTCATAGTCGAATCGACACATGGTGGTTGTTTGTACCACACTGCCGACATTTTGTAATCTTTTGCATGTCTGTACTTTTTGCTCAATTTTCTCTTTTCAGGAGTTGCATCTGATGTAAGTCTGCCTATTTACAGGCCATTTTCAATCAATGAGTATATTATCCAGAAAGCTTTATTGTTTTTTCTTTTACTGTTTTGTTTGCAAAAGACGCCTGATGTTTTTGATAAAACTTTACATACATAAACTTTTAGGGTTTTGCTAGTCATAATCGAAACATTGATTTACTTGAATAATGTGATGGACGATGACCGAAATAGCCTTTATTGCATACAGGACACATTGTTTGTTTGTCATTTGCAAGGCTCTCATCATTGAGACTTGTTTCAGAGGTGTATCCCTAGTGGAGTCACCATGTCTCTATCCCCACAAGGTGTAGATGTCAGATCAGAAGCATCTCACCGGCGATGATATGCAGGTTGAGACTAGTTTCTCCCTACAGTTTGAGATTGCAGCAGGTTGAGATTGCACTTATCCCCAGCAGGTCGAGACTGAGGTTCCCCAGCAGAGGTGTGCACCTACCCTTTAACAAGTAGATTTGGGAGTGTTTTCCCCCAGCAGTGGAACATGTTCAGAGTTTATTTCCCCAAAGAGTCTAAGTCATTGACTCATTTCCCTAAGTAGAGATTGATGTGGATGAATCTTATTTCCCTAAACAAAAGTTGATATTATTGAGTTTTATCCTTGTTCCCCAAGAAGAGGTTGATGCTGGTTCCCTCGACGAGTATTGGTAGACGTCCGCAGCAAAATCCAGTGGTTATTGGTGTTCTCTAGAGAGAGAGTTTGGGATAAATTCCCAGTAAATCTTATTCTAAATCCTTTGTAGAGAGAGTTTGGGATAACTTCCCAGTAAATCTTATTCTTAATCCCTAGCAGATAAGATTCAATCTCCAGCAGAGTGGTATCCCCGGCAAAGTAGAGTTATTCCCAGTAGTTTGCTTACTCCCCGGTAGAGCTGTATTCTCGAAGGCCGTTCAGGGCATTTTCCCCAGTCGGGTGTTTTTGTTCCCTAATAGAGTTTTGTTGTTCTAGGAGGCCATCCAGGGCTATTTTTCCCAGTCAAGTGGGTTTGTTCCCCAAAAGAGTCGTATTCTAGAAGGTCATCCAGGGTTGTTTTCCTCAATAGAGTTTGGTTTGATCCCCAGTGTTGTACCCTAAAATTTGACCAATTGTTTCTCGTATTTGGCTTATGTTTCATTTCATTCGCATTTGCATCTGCATATTGCATATTGTGCATTTTTTTAGCTGAATTGATTTTATCGGGATTACATCCTTTTTTCTCGCGTTTCAGGCGAGTCAAACCAGTGCGAATAAAGAGGTTTATTTTGGAGTTTGTGCTCTTCCCGGTGATTCAGTCTATGCTGTTGTTTTGAGGATATTTCGGTGTCCTCCGTTTTTACCGATTATGTTGTTGCACTCTCACTTTTCTATTCATTAATTTTCATTGGTTTTTTCTAGATTTTATTTCTTACTTTTATAGAATTAGATTTTAATTAGTTTTTATCCTTTATTTTCTATTTTAGAATGTTATTAGTTTTTTCAATAGATTTTAAATAGCATTTTCTATTTTAATGGTTTTTAGATTTAATTATTTTTAGAATATTTTATAATTAATTCTTAGATTTTAATTAGATTCCGTTAATCTAGTTTAATTTGATTAGAAGCCAACTTTGTTTTAATATTATTTAGTTTTTTTTGGATCAACATTTAATTAACTAGGCTTTTGTCTTTAACTAATTTTAGTTAGTTTAATTGTCAACTTTATTATTAATTGTTCAGCATTTCCATTTAATTTGGTCCAACTTTAATTAATTAATTTGCAGCTTTAATCATTTAGTTAATATCATTAAGTCAGCCTTTTTATTAGTTAGTTTAATTGTTAGCATTTATTTACCAGCTTTTTAAATAATTAATATTAGTTAGTTAGCTTGCATTAATTTTGGTTCAGCATCATTAATTGTGTTTGCTTTAATTAACCTGTCTGCTTTATTAATTAATCAGTCCACTAATCCAGTTCCATCATGCAGGCTTCGCTGACAAGTGTCAGGGCTATAAATAGCCTTGTTCACTCTCTTTCATAGGTGGCTGGCGCACATATCGAAAAAACCCTAATCCAGCTCACCTGCGAAATCATACGGTCGTCCAAACCCCGCCGAAAAACTCATGAACATCGCCGGAAAACGCATCCTGTTCATCCACATTCATTTGTGTTCCTCATTTTTTCCAGCCAACCTCATCAAGTTCATTATGTCCATACTTTTATTTTCCAGAATTCCTTCAAATCTTCATACGAGCTCATCATGTTCATCAATTTTTTTTCTAGATTTCTCCATGAACATTCATCTTGTTCATCAAGATCTTCACCGGAAACTTCAAAGCTTCATCATTATTTTTCCAGAACCTCATCTTTTTCCAGATCCACATTCATATCTTCATCGTTTTTCCAGAAAACGTATCAACCTTCATGATTTTTTCCAGAAATTCATAGATCATCATACGAACTTTCATCATCTTCATATGATTTTCCCATAATTTTCTATTCATCACCAGATCCCGCTAGATCCAAACTCAACCTTCCAACATCATCATACGATTCATCATCTTCATGGTTTTTTTCAGATCTCCACATTAAACCTTCATCGTTTTTCCCAGATCTTCATTAAACCTTCTTCATCAATTCATCATCCTCACGAAATTATTTCCAGATCTTCTTCAATAATCCTCTAGTTTCAACACCACACAAACTTCCAGATCTGAGTTACACAAACTTCACCATCATCAGATTCAAACCACAAACAAGCTTCGACCAAAGTACCAACCGAACCACAGATCCACTATCGTCATCGCGCAACTCATCAGATCTTGCGAGTCTCTCCCTCAAATCAGATCCAAACTCGTCGTTGTTCTTCGTCACGAACAAACACAACAACATTAATGAATCTTCATCTTCATCAACGGATCTACACTTCCAAACTATGAATCGAACCGTCCATATTCAACTAAACAAACCTATATCTTCATCATCCGTCGTGAACAAATCATCAACTTCATGAAAGTTTTCCAGCAACATCATACGGATCTTCATCCGTCATCTTCCATGCTTTCATTCATCAAGTTGCAAATCAACACAACCTCAACGAATACCTATTCCATCTCCACATGCAAGCCGTAGCAGAAACTGGAGAGGTAGAGGTTGAGTTTGTGAGGTTGTTAATGAACAGAGCAAGAATGATTGGAGGGGTTGAGATCGTGTGGACTTTTTTGTGGAAGTGTTGAGCGGAATGGAGGAGAAAAATTAAGACGGAGAGAGATTGGGAGTGGCAAACAGCAGAGCTAGGTTTTGGCAAAAGGAAGAGGAAGAAGACTTATGGCACCTTCAATTAGGCTAGTGGGCTTTGGCCCAACCGTGTTCTTTTGGATTCATACACCCGTTTTCAGTCATGCACCCCCTCCCTTTGGTTTTTTGTTTCTGTTTGTGGTTTGGGCCCACCCCAACCGTGGCATCATGAACTGCACCCCTTGTTGGATTACTGCACCCCTCAACTGTTTCTATTATTTCTTTTTTGGCTATTATTTTTGTAATACATAGCAATTGTATAGATTTTTTGTATATTGTTTTAAAATTAATTTGTATATTATATGTTAATATTTTACTATTTTCTTATAGTATTTTATTAGTTTTTTAGAACATTTTATATAGAGTTTATATAGTTTTTTTCCATACTTAATTTCCATATCATTTCTTTTAGAACTTAATTTTCTTCGTAGAAGTTTATTTTCTATTTTCATTTGTTATTGGGCTTTTCATCCCATTTTCATTTTGTTTTGGTCGATGATGAGACCTCCGTAATTCGTTATTAATCGAATTGTCGATGGATAATGTAGGATATGAGACCACTTCTTTCTCTCCTCTTCTCTCTTCTCCTTCTGATTTTATTTTGACCTTCTTCTGGTTTGGTCCGTGTTACACGATTCAATTGGAGAATGATTCACAATATCATATCTCTATCTTGTCTTTGACACAGATATCAATATGCTACCCCTTAGAGTTTGACTTCATTTATAAGTCGAACCACAATGGTTTAACGTTACATTGGTTCTGATTCGAAACATCATCATTAAGGATCTAAGAGGAAAAGCTTGGAATGGAGCTTGCACGCAAAAGTCAAGGGTCAACGGAACCACTCCGTTCGGTAACATTGTTTTTATTTTATCTCTTTCATCTCTTTTATGCAGTCGTCGAGTGTTGTGAGCTGTAGCGTTAGATACGTGGGAAATGATGAGTGGGTGGTTGCCTCTCACTTGTCTAGAGTGTTAGTGTATGTCCTTTGGACAATATGCGACGCATTCGCTCCTACGTCTTAGGACTTAGCGTGTGCGTCCCGATCCGAACCTTTTCTCTCGCATCCTGGCGATTGAGTTCTTTTCCCTTGCCCTCGTGCAATCGAGACTGTTTTCCGTAGTTGGTCGAACTACGGCTGCTCTGATCTCTCATACCTGTTGAGAGTACGTAGGCATTAGATTGTGATAATCCTAGCGAGCGCTTTCCCCCTTTTCCTGTAGTTGGCCGAACTACAGCTGCACTGATTTCTCGTACCAGACGAGAATATGTAGGCACAAGACGCGATGTCTTCGGGAGCACACTAACAACTAACTTCTTTGTTCACTCATTGTCGTGCGATCGAGATTTTCCCACTAACGACTAATCTTTCCCTTTCTCTTGCCCTAGTGCAATCGAGACCAGCCCGTAGTTCTAAACCCGTAGGTTCCCTTACCTATAAACCCATGACATACTACGTCCGTTCTACCACAAATAGGTAACGCCTAAGTCTCCAATGGTCGAGCAGCATACACCTAACTGCTAGAATGCGTACGCTAGTATCGTCAACCTTTTCTCTCACCCCCGTGTGATCAGAACACCCTTTCGTCCCGTAGTTAGCCTAAACTAAGTTTTGCTCTTATTTCTCATGCCAGATGAGAATACGTAGGCACGAGACGCGACGGCTTGGCGAGCAATCCCCCATAGTTTCCCGAACTACGTTGACTCTGACTTTCCCATTGCACAAGGGAATACGTAGGCATAGAGCGACGATGCTCTATTGAGTCAGTTCTTTCCGTTTAGCTTTAGCAGCCGTAAATTAGATTGTTTTTCACCCATAGACTAGACAACCCAAGTGTGGATCCCGTCGAGTACGACAGACGTGAGGGGTGCTTATACCTTCCCCTTGTGTAACCGACTCCCGAACCCGAGATTTGGTTGCGATGACCTGTCTTCTCCCATTTTCGTTAGGTTTTCTTTGATCGTTTCCTTTCCCTCTTTTGGGATAAATAACAAACGGTGGCTACTCTTCTGTCTTTGCCGGCCTCTTTTTTCGCAATAGCGACACCTAGTAGAGTGGATTTATTCTCAGCAGAGAGCAGTTGTATCCCCAGGAGAGTTCTTTTCCAGAAGGCCATCCAGGGCTTGTTTTTCCCAGCATAAGTCCAATCGTACTTGGCACCTAGTCGTCCCCAACGGAGTTGGCTTTGTCTCTTCAACATTTATTTTGCTGGAGTGGTTCCTTTGCATTTGCATTTGTGCATAGCATCCTCCCAAGCGCGTATCATTTCCATTTCGTATGGAGCATTACGCCATTCTCAAACATATGCATTTGAAACATAAGCCAGGTTGTTACCTCTTTTTTTCCAGATGTATCTCCAATAGATATCAGTGTGTTTCATGAGCCTGTGCAGTATCCAGACCCTAACAAAAACCTTTGATGAATGTGTTCATCTTACTGTCTGTCATCTCTAGTATTTCATGAGCATGTGCGGTATCCAGGCCCCGGAAAAATCTTTAATGATTGTGATCATCTTATCATTTCTCCCCAACAGGGTTTACATGGTTAAGTTCATTCGTCTCCAACGGAATTCTCCTTCAGATTGCAAATTCTATTACCGACTTCGTGTCGAGCCGACCTTCGGGTTCGTTGCCTGTTTTAGTTAACGGATTCCTGCTTTGGATAACAGATGTTACCGACTTCGTGTCGAGCCGACCTTCGGGTTTGTTGCCTATTTTAATTAATGGATTCCTGCTTTGGATAACAGATGTTACCGACTTCGTGTCAAGACGACCTTCAGGTTCGTTGCCTGTTTTAATTAACGGATGCCTGCTTTGGATAACAAATGTTACCGATTGTGTGTCGAGCCGACTTAGTGTCGTTTCCTGTTTTGTTTAGAAGATGTCTTTACCAGCAGATGCCGAGCCTGTTTTTATTTAACAGTTGCTTGATTGTGAAATCAGATGTTTTACCGACTGCGTGTCGAGCCAACTTAATGTCGTTGGCTGCTTTGTCTAGCAGATGTTTTATCGGCGGATGCCGAGCCTGCATGTTAGTAGATGTTCTTCCGACTGCGTGTCAATGCTTTCTAATTGGTGGTGAGTTAGATCATTTTCCTACAACTATCAGATACATTTCTCCGGTGATTCTAATTCCACTCCAGTGGACCACTCTACAGTTTTCTCTTTTGCGGTTGGAAAATTTCTGGATTCTTTTATATTCAACCACCTTTTACCTTGAATGTTTGAAAGTCGTTCTCTTTTCATCCCTTCAGGTCCAAGTCGCTTGAATAGGGGCAATTGTTGCACCCCAAAATTTGACCAACCTTTTCTTTCTAACTTGGCTTATGTTTCATTTCATTTTAGCATTTGCATTTGCATAGCATTCGTTCTATCAGGGGGTCAAGACGTGTTGTGCTTTCCATTAAAGAAGAGAGCTTCATGTTCAAGCTCAAGCAAGGGTGTCATTGATAAGCCGTCAAGAGGTCATTGCCATCAAGGTTGGGTTTCAAAGCTCCTTGAGGGGAGAAGTTTGTGTATGGGTGTCACCTCCTATCCTGAGGATAATCAGAGGTTCATGAGGCCACCATTTTGGATAAGGCATGATTCAAAAGCTCAATGTTCATCTTGAGGGATCTTTATGGAGTTTGTGTGGTCATTCAATTCATCTGCAAGAGCTTCAGTCAAAGGATATGGAATTAGGGTTTCATCTGGTCAACCCAAAGTCAACTGTGGACTTGAGAAGACTCAAGACTTGGTTCATGACCATTAAAGACATTAGAAGCCATCTTGAATCATCTAGGATGTCATGTTGAGATCACATCAAGGAGATTCAAGAGTTCAGGGAGTTACTAAATTAGGGTTTCAATTGATTTCAGTGTAAAATCCCCTATTTTGGTGCCTACCTTCAAGGACAATTTTCCCTATGATGCAAGTTCAATCTCATTTTTAAGCAAACATGAGACTTGTTCATCATCTTCCAAGCTTTCTTTTGAGTACAAGAACTCATTCGTTGAGTTTGTGCATCTCAAGTTATGGTGTTAACAAGTTGGTGTCATCAGATGAAAAGAGTTTTTGAGGTACTCAAACTCAACCCACCTCCAAAGCATTTTTCACTTGGAATAAAGCTTCTCCTCACTTTCAAGTGAACATAAACTTTATTCCTCATGGTATTAGATTTCCAAAAAGTCCAAGAAGTCCTTATTATCATGTGTGGAACTCAAGTTATGGTTTTCACAAGGCAAGGGTATTTTTGGAAACATCATTATAGGTCATTCTTTTCAATGGCTATTTTCATGAACTTTAAGGCCTCAAATCCAATTTTGTCCAACATGAAAATTGTGTCCAATGGCCTTAACTTCACAATGAACTCAAAATCCATGACGTTTGATGGTTTATGTGATCATTTAGGCCACATTGAAGGTGGAAAACTTGACTTTTGAACATGGTAGGTGTTTCTTGCATTTCAAGCTACTAAATGGTTTTGTTTTGGAATTTTTCACACCTTAACATCATCAAATTTTGGTCTTGCCTATGTTTACCTCTTTTGGACCAACAAGAATCACATTTCATACCACTTTTTCAAATTTTCACACCTTAAAAAGTCATGAATCAAAACTTGGTACAACGGCATTTTCAATTCACCAAACTTTCCAATTCATTTTCAAACCTCTTAATGGGCCATTTGCTGACCAAAAAGAATGAGAATGATGTTGAACTCGTGTGTATGCAAAGGTGGAAGTTTTGGCCAAGAAACTTGAAATCACATGATTGAGGCATTATGGGCCTGCATGGTTGTCACAAACCCATCATATTTAAGCTCTAAATGTTGCCCTAATCATCAGAGAGAGGCTTGTTGTGCAGAGGAAAGCTCATTCACTCCAAAATTTCACAAATTTTTCCTTCTTCGAATTGAAGTTTTCCTTGGGATTTCTTGTAAACTAGTGCTCAAATCATCTTCATCAAAGCTCAAGGAAGAGTTTAGCATCGTTAAACAGGAGCTTTCTTAAGGATTCAAGGGTCAACGGAACCACTCCGTTTGGTAAACTTTCTCAATTTGAATATTCCATTTTAGGCATTTATTAGGTTGCATTTTAGGCGCATCTGAAGTCCTACACAATGTAGGCAATGTTTGATTCGTTTTCGTGGCTATTTGAAGTAGTTTCAGAATGTGTAGCATGAGATTCGTGTCTTGATTTCACGTGTTTTTAAGAACCTTTTTTTGAAAATGATTGGTGGATTCATGTTGCTGGTGATTGGAGCTTTCGTTTGGTGTAAGATTTTACCATCTTTATTGAGTTTTCAGGTCTGATCTCCGGCGAGCTGGCCGGAGAAGACGACCGGAGCCCTAGCTTCAGCGTCTAGTTCAGTTCATGGTGAAAGCTGATGTGGCCTGCGTGGACTCTTTGACATCTTGAGATGTCATACCTTGGTTGGTTTGACTGGTGTGTTTCACTTAAGTTGTGGTTTCAGTCCTGATTTGGGCTTGGCAGATTCCTATTCACACCCCCTTTATGGGAGGCCCAAGCGAGATTACACAGGGTTTCAGTTCAATTGGTCTTCGCTGGATACACCCCTCTCCCTTTGCATTTTCTTTTATTTCTTTTGTTTTACTATTTCAATTTTAATTATTTTAAAATAGTTTTGTTTATCATAAAATCACCAAAACATAGTTTTCTGACATTTTGAAATTTTATTTAATTTTTCCATATTTTTATTTTCATTTTCCATTTATTTTAATATTTTTTATGGAATTTAAGATTTAATGTGTATTTTGGTGTGCACTTGGTTTTGAATTGATCATTTGAACCTCAATTTTAAATCCCCTAGGACCAATTCTTCTCCCTCACTTAGGTGATAGATTGAGGCATTTTTTAGGGTTTATTTGAAGTGTTTATGATCATATTTAATTTGGTTTTAATTGCCTTTTTGTGTCCCTCGACACACACTCGATAAAGTGGAACACCTTGCCTTTTAGGGTTTAATTATTGATGCTTTGAGTGAGCTCTTGACTTGAGGTTTTGCTTTCTGTTTGATGATTGATCAAAAGTGCGTTGAATATTTTATTTGATATTTATTGAGCTATTTTCCTATTTTTGGTGGATTTTACAAACTCAAGTCATTTTGAGGGTGTTTACACATGCTAGTCTTGACTTCATCCTAGGGATATGATCACGAGTGATCCCTTGAGCATCTCTTAAGCTTTGTTACATCTTTTAACATGCTTGAGAGGCTGTTTTACTTGGTTAGAGGTCTAATGTGTGTGTAACTTGTGTCATAAGTTATCTTTTTTATCATGCCTTTCCTTTTGTTTTAAGTATGAGTTTGTGCTTGAACTGTGATTCTTCACTTAAACATGATCCTTCTTATGATTTCCTTTTGTTTTGACTTTGAATTTGGATCATTCCATTTGTGATTCACTTCTGCCCTAGTTGGTTTGATACTTGTTCATGATGATTTGGTGTTAATGTTTACACTTTGAGTTTGTCATGAACATTGGTGTTCCTTTTGCGCTGTTTTGTTGCATTGTTTTACTTGATCAAAAGTGAATGTTTGGTTGAGATAACCTTCATATGGTTTTTTCCCCACCCTCTTTCTCCCATAATTTCTTGGATCATGCTTCTTTGCTTTTGCTTTGTGTTTATCACTTTTCTTCCTTGATGATTGATGGAAAATGGTTGTAGGAGTTTACTTCTCCCATTTAATATCATCCTTCTTGACTTGTTCATGTCATCTCTTGTGTTTGAGTCTCTGTCGCTACCGCGAAAATAAGGTGCCGGCAAAATAGAAGAGTCGCCACCTTTCGTTATTTATCCCTCAGAATGGGAAAGGAAACGATCAGAAAAAACCTGACGAAAAGGTATAAGACAAGGTCATCGCAACCAATGTCTGGATTCGGGAGTCGGTTACGCAAGGGGAAGGTATTAGCACCCCTCACGTCCATCGTACTCGATGCGATCCATGCTTGTTGTCTTTATCTGACAGGTTGGTTTAATTATCTACGCTAAGAGGCTGGTCTGAAAAGAAAAGAAAATGACTCGGAAGAACATAGCAGTTCTATGCCTACGTATTCCCGCCTGGAACGAGAAATCAGAGTCAACGTAGTTCGCCTAACTACGGGTTACGGGGAAAGGTTTCTTGCCAAGACATCGCATCTTGTGCCTACGTACTTTCGTCTGATACGAAAGATCAGAGCAAACGTAGTTCGGGACAACAAGAGACACAGGTTTGTCTTTTTTATTTTTTATCCGAGTAGGGTTAACAGACGGTTCCAACAATTTGGTGTATGCAGCTCGCTCGACTGAGACTTAGGCGTTTACCGTTTGCGGTAAAACCTGGAGTTAACAAAACTCTCCTTATGAAAATGGTTTCCAAGGGTTAAAGGACCAAGAGGACAAAAGATGTTTGATCTTTGTTTTATGTCTTTTAGAAGAAGTATCTTTTTGGATGTCTGCAACCAATATCGCACTAGAGACTATGACCTGAGAGTGAATGCATCGCATGTCACCCAAAGGGTGCCATACTAAACATCCAAGCTGTTGAAAAGAAACTCCCCAACAACCCTTTCTCAAGTGGCTTAAGGCTCGTAGCGTACGACATCAGTTAACCTTTATTATTGTATTTTGATTTGTTTGAAGATGAGAAGAGAAGAGACACACTAAAGGGGAACTGACCCAATCCTAAAGTTGTCATGCAAAGTTGATCCTATGATTGAGGTTAGGAGGGAACTACCTAATGTTATCATGCATGGTTAGAGCCCTAATGTCTGTCATAACTTCTCTTGAACAAGAGAAGTCAGAGTTCCTAGGGGAACATGGCAAAGGAAAGCAACAACAAAAGAAATAACTGTAAATACAATGCATGCAATGCAACAAACAAGCAGAAGGAGTCAAACTCTACTTCTAGAGCAAGCAAGCCAGAGGCAACACACAACACAGGCAAGGGAGACAGACTCAACCTTAATCCAGCAAGCAAAGCCAAGCAATAACAGTCAAGCAGAGGGAGACAGACTCAACCTCTAATGCAGACAAGCAAAGGGAAAAACTCAACCTTTAGGATGCTCTTAGGCATAGAAACATCTACATGAGGCCTAGTCTAATGCAACACACCAAGCAGTCACACAAGCAACAGTCAAGCAGACAAACAATTCAACAGCCAAGCAGACAAACAGCAAAACAAATCAACAGTCTGCAAACAACTCCAAGCCCAAGCCATCTTCAAGAGAAGGAAATGAAAGCCCCAACTTCAAGCTCCAACAAGAGAGGAGAGAGTTAACATCAAGATTACTGCATGATGATGGGAAGCATGATGGAAACCAAGGGAATCCATCATGGCACTCAACCATACATCTGAGGTAGGCATCCTCAAAGGTTCTACCTCTTGTGAAATGCCACACATCCTTCCAAAGGAGGGATGAGGCTTCCACATAGGGACCTTGAATCATAGGATGGGAATGGAAAGCAATCAAAGCAATCCATGTTTATTTGAAGAAAGAGAAAACCAAACTAAGCTCTTCCTAAATCCTAATTAAACAAGCTACAAGAAAGCTACTAAAGGGAGGTCTAAACACCAATCCAAGCCTAGGTATTCAAGCTAAAGAAACCTCAAGATGTCTAATGAACCACCACAAGATATTTAGAAGCTTATTTGCACTAAAATCCACCTTTGAGATTCAACTAAGGGAAAAGCTACACTAGAAGCAACCTAATCAACACCTTAAATGTTAAATCTACTTAAAATCCTAAAACACCTTCTAAAATTCTACCAAATTTTCTAAGGGATCCTAAACATGTTATTAATCTGCGGACAAAGGATCAGAGCCTTAATCTAAAGGGAAGACACCTAAAGAAATCCTAAAGCCAAAGAGGTCAAAAGACACCCTACAAATGGGAGGTCAAGGGAACTAGTCCTAAACAAAACCTAATGTTGTCTAAAAAATCTAAATTAAATCCTAAGGGATCATGCATCTCTAATCTACCAGCAAGCCAAAATTCATCCCTAAATTCTATACCAAACAACCAATCAAAATTCAGAAAAAACATGAAGAATTAAATCAAAATTAAGGAATTAATAAAAATGCAAAAAATCAAATTAAATTGGAAATTGCATGAAAAGGAAATGTGAAAGCATCAGAAAATCAAGAATAAAATCTAGATCATCCACATATTTTTATTTTATTTTTCTGATCAATATTGGATTTATTATGAATTAAAAATGAAACAATCAATTAAAATAATAAGAAAATAAATTAAAACAGTTAAAGCCAGAATTAAATCAGAGGCGTAGGATCAAGTGACTTGGTATGCTAATCCAAGGGATCTGGAGCTGCCAACGCATTAATGAAACACGCGCGTTTCACTTGGTCAAGGTCAATTCTCAGGTTAGATCTCACACGTTGGATGGAATGACTTGGTCTTCATTTTACACGGATCCAAGGGCCATGGAGTTGTCTTCCTCGTTTGAAATGGAAATGGAGGGAAAACTTTCAGGTGAGCCAGACGGTGGCTGAGCCACCGTCTTCTTCGACGAGCCATCAGTTGCAGGTCAACAAAAACATCCAAACCTTACATCATTTCACTCCAATTTTCACGTAGATCTCAAATATCACATCCATTTTTCCTAATTCCTTCTAGATTCTCAAACACGAACGCAAACAGAAAATGCTCCATAATTTTGATCATCATCAAAGCTCAATCTAAAGCCATGGATCAATGCCTCATGCTTCACAAATCATCCTAAACTATTTAGATCATGCTAACTCTCAATAATCAGGCCAATTCACATCCAAACAGAAATCATGTTGCATCTTAATTTGTCTCTAAACCTCCAAATTTTGATCCAGAATCCATCTAATCATCTTTCTAAACCTTAACCTCATGCTGAAACATGCTAGACCATCATGAATCTACAGCAATTTTGAAAGTTGCATACCTGAGTTGAAGCTTCAAATTGAAGCACTTCCTCTATGATTCAAGCCTCCAGATGATGCAGATTCCTTCCTTGATGAATGATAAAGCTTCTAGGAACCAAAATTTTCTCTAAAATGCACTCAATCTGAAAACACGATTTTCACTTGGAGCTCTGAAATTCACTCTGTAATCTCTGGCTATGGCACGAAATGAACACCAACCCTGATCCAAATCACTTTCTGAACTTATATAGAACGAGTTTGGGTGACTTTGAGGCCCATTGGAGGCCCAACCAGTGAGATCCAATTTCCACTTTTTCTTCAAAATTCCAACTATGGCTATGCATGATTCTGGGCTCAAACTTCTCCAAGAAGCTTCAATTCCCTTGCTTGTTAACTGTGGAGAGTATTGGGATTAAATTGAGGGCTTAATCTTATCATATGACCAAGGTTGGATATGTTACTTATTTATGAAGTAACAAAGTGAAACACTATGAATTATGCTTCAAAATGACTTTCCAATATTGCCAATGTGTTCAAAATGATTTTCCTGATTAAAATGAGCACCCATTTGCATTGGTTTGAACACATATGAATTAATTTTGAATTTTTCACTTAAATGCCTTTAAATTCCCCTTTTGTCAATTTCCTTCAAACCAAGTCTCTCCCTAAGCCAAATCAACACATCCTTGATACATGGGTGACCTAAAAACATCATTTTGAGCAAGTTCTGTGTTGGACAAAACTTCATTTGAAGCTTGCAAGATAGTGAAAATGACCTATAATGCCAAATGACCTATAATCTCACTTTCCCAAAATACCCCTAACTTGTAAACCTCATAACTTGAGTTCTACAAATCCGATGGAATACTTCTAGTACAATTTGGAAAGCTAAGATCAACACCTACACTTTTTATGTTGGCCAAAAGTTAAGGAGAAACACCCTTCTAGGTAAAAAGTTCCATGGAAGTTGGTTGACTTTTGCAGACAAATTTCACATTCATCTGATGACCTATAACTTGTCTGGATCATAACTTGAGTTCTATAAATCCAATGGAGGACTTCTAGTACTAAAATATTAAAGTTAAGAGTATGCTATACAAGTTTCATGTTGGCCAAAAGTGGAGATGAAACTTGTATCTTGAGATAAGTGGTCTTGAAGTTAGGCATTAAATAAGGGATTTTACCTTGAGAACGCTAGTTTAGCAACTCCTCACACTTTGAATTCTTCTTGAATTAATCTTGGAATATCACCTCATGTATCTCAACACCACTCTCTGTGATTACAAAGACTTAGAATTGAGCTTTGATCCTCTTCAATTAGACAGTTGACACAAGGTTAACCAGATGAAAACCCTAATTGCAACACCCTCAACTGTGGCTCTTCATACTTGGCATAATGATTTGACTGAGCTCCACCATGACCCTTGTTGCACCCCAAAATTTGACCAAAAATTATTTATTCACTAAGTGTTTGAAGGTTGATACATTCATCAGACAGTTCAAGAGATCTTCAAAGGAAGTGGACTGAAACCAGGGTTGTGTGCTTCATAGCTTGAGAGTTGTGGGTGCCCATCAGATGATTCTGAGACTTTGAGAATGAACTCTATGTTTTGAGAAAGCCTATGAGATGTCTTGATAGCCATCATGAAGCCCAGAGAGGTCATTATGCAAGAATCCAGGAGATTCAACCATGAATGGTAGAATTAGGGTTTTGACTGGGTCAACCCTAGGATAACTGAGGATTTGGAGAAGGTTGAGACCTAATCCAAGGGCCATAAGATCATGGAATGATGTATAGAGATTTTATAAGGACGATTCCTAGACCAACTCATCATGATTGAAGAGTTTGGGAAGTTTTGAGTTAGGGTTTCTGAGGATTGTCAGTGCAAAAACCCTAATTTGATCCCTATTTTCCAGGCCGTTTTAGCTCTAGATTTGATTGATATCTCATCTTCCCCACAACATGAATGTTGTAGAGCTTGTTCTTAGCTTTAATTTGAGTGGTGGAAGTCCTTTATAGGAGTTACAGAGCTCAAGTTATGGTTTGGACAAATTACAGGTCAGCTGAGGTGTGTGAATCTGGGTCCTTGAAAGTCACCCAACTTTCAGAATACTTTTGCCCTAGTAGGATGGTTCCTATGATTTCTTGGTCAACATGAATGTTGAAGGGCATCTTCTTAGCTTTAATTTGAGTGGTAGAAGTCCTTGATAGGATTTGTGGAACTCAACTTATGGTTTGAACAAGACAGGGGTATTTTGGTCATTTGTCAGTTATAGGTCATTTTTAAGCAAATGCCATATCTCCTATTTCCAAGCCTCAAATGGAAAAACTCAAAACATGAAAGTTGTTCAAAATGTGATTTTAAGTCTAGAAAGAAGGTCATGAATTGTTGGAAAGGCTCATAGCATGGATTTGCATGATTGGTCAAAAATGAACTAAAAATGGCTTATAAGTTTAAAAAGTTGAAATTGGAAATTGGTTTGGAGGATCTAGAAATCCAAAATGGGTCATCCAATATATCATTTTGATTGGAAAGATAATTTTGAGAACTTTGGTTTAGATAGAATTTTGATTTGAAGCTTTAAAATGGGTGATGCTTTGTTATTTTGTTACTTGCATTTGAAGTCACCTTTGGAAATCCTAACACAAGGCAAGGAAGAAGTTTGTAATGGTTCATAACACTTCAATATGTCATGTGAGGAGATTTTAAGGCCAATTTGCAATGGATAATGCATGATGCATGAGATTTTCAACTTACCATCATATGAGATTCTAGCACTTTCTAGATCTTTCTAGATGAATCCAAGAGCTTCCATTAATCATTATTTAAAGAGTGAATCAGGGAGGGTAAATGGTTGGTGATCATTGTTGATGAGAGGTGAGGTTAGAGTGTGAGAAGCAAGATTCTTCCATTGGCAATTTGATCTCAAACCTTCATTCTCTTCAATCTCCATTCATTTCTCCACCATAAACCTATTATTCTGATCATTGTGAGTGAGTACATGCTGAGGTAGGAGAAGATCCATGGCAATTTGAAGCTATCTTGAGGAAATTGCAAGAATTGCATTTTGCTGTCCAATTCGAGTTTCAAGCCTTGTTCACCATTTTTGCTGCATACAGAATCCACATTGGCCTCTAAGGATCAAACAAGGAAGGTTTCAAGCACTGAATTGCAAGGAAACCCTAGCTTCCATTAAAGTGTAACAGGTTGGTGATCTTGCTCAAATCTCATAGTTTATGTACTTTCTGCCATAGTTATAGGTGTAGAACTGCTAAGCTAGGGTAGAAGACCATTTTCTGAGAAATAGAGAGCAATTCGAGGAGTTACATAGCAGGGCATTGAATCTTTAATTGGCAAGAATAAGCTGGATCAAGAGCTTTAGCTGGCATGTTATAGTTCATTGTGATGAGGGTAACATAAAGAGTATAATCAGGACATTAGATTTGAGTTTTACCAATGTTGATACCAGAGGAAAATGGTGGAACCCTAGTTTTCTCGCATGCTGTTTGGATGATATAAGAGGATTCAAGAGAAACTATGAACATGGTTAGATTCCTGGTGTTAAGTAGGGTAATTTCAGTCTTTGGATCGTGGCAAACCATGGAGAACTGAGAGAGAAAGATGGATTGGAAAGTTCCTGCATGAGGACGCGCGTTGTTGCAAAACCCTAATCTGTTTGGGACGATGAACCAGGGCCATTGGATGAGGGTCAAACGCTTGACTGGAGACTCCATCGTGTGGTCACGATTAAAAGAAGAAAACGGAGGGAAAATTAAAAAAAGGGCTGAGACGTCGTCGTTTCGTTTAATGAGGAAAATTGGGCTCAGCGTGCTTTCACTATCTACACCCCCCCCGTATCCAGGCCCATTGAATTTCCAACTGCGCGCGTGTGCTATTTTCACCCCCTCCATCCTTTTTCTCATTTTATATTTTATTTTGTTTTATATTTTTAGTGAACTTTGATAATTCATAAAAAATTGATAAATAATGTTTTTTTGTTCACTCTTTTTACCATGGTTAGATAATAATGTGTAGAAAATTATAAAAATAAAAATAGGATTTTATTTTTAATGTAGAATTTTTTGGTGATATTTTCTTTTAGATAGGGCATTTATTTTCTTTTAGTTGATATCTCATTTTCTATGAATTGTTTTAGGACTTTCCCTTAGGGTTTTTGAGCCATTCTTCTTGGCATAGTTAGGTATTGACCCCTAGTTTCATGTAGGATTTATCTCTTGATTTGTAGAATAAATTTGATGTAGTTTGATTGTTAGACATTTAGGTGCTCTAATTAGGGTTTTAAGTAGTATACTTGAACTTCAACATTTTATTTTTGGGGTTTTAAGCCAAATTAGTGTATGGGGAATACATGGGTTAAGGGTAAGTATGTATAGAATCCCCTAGAATTTTACTAGAATATTGCATGGTGTTTTAGTATTTTTCATTGATTTTTGAATGTATGGATAGTATGTGTGTTGCTTAAAGGCATAAGTTGTATTGTTGTGTTTTCTTTCCTTCTCTTTTGAGTGTGTGAGCTTTGAGGATTGAGTTGAAGACCTTGTGGATCATCATGGAAGCTTTGAAGACCTTGCAGAGGAGTTTAGCATAGCTTTTGTTGTTTTGTTTATAGGTTTATAGGTGCATAGGCAGAGCCCTAGATAGAATACTTTGTTCAACAAACAAGGAGTGTCTTGTTCACCTCCTTTCTTCTCAATGACACAGAGTCCCTTAAAGGTATTCACCTCTCTCCTTTGGAGGGATTAGTGACCTTTCCCTATAAGGTAGAACTTTGAGAGAGCCTTTCCTTTGATGTTAAGTCCTCAATGGCATCCTTTGGAAGTCAGTGAGTACTGTAACATCCCCACCTCATCCTGTTGACTGAATCTTGTTTGCTGGAGCATTGGAGCCATTGAAGATAGAAGCTGAGGCCTTGAAGAGGATGATTCCTTGAAGATTATTGAAGTCTGAAGACTCTGGGAAGATCAGATTGATGCTTGAAGATCCCTGAAGATAGTGAAGCCTGAAGGTAGAGCTGACCAAAGGAGCTGAAGCTCAAGGGAGAAGATGAGTTGATACTCATGTTGTAGGGTTGATACCTGGAAAGCAAGTGATCTCTGAAGTCTGAAGACTGGGTTGCTGCTGGAGGAGCTGAGGCTTTCTTCTGTTTTCTTGGATGTATTGTGTGTCTTGTCTGATTTGTCTGCTGCATTAGACTAAGCCCATTCAGAATAAGTTCAGTCTAAGAGCATGAATGCATCTGATTGTATTGTTATTGCTTGGCTTTGCTTGCGGGTATTCGGTAGAGCCCAGCTCCCTTGCCCATGTGTTTATTTTGCCTGATAGCATGATTCCATTTCTTTTATCTGTATGATTGCAGTTTACTGTCATTGTTTGATAGCATGTTGTTTATTTTCAGTATGATTACTGTTATTTCATGACTGGCTTGAGGTCGAGACGAGCTTGTGGAGGCTGAAGCCCCACACACATTTCCTCCCTCACTTGCATTGCATGCATTCTACTGTTAAAGCTGAGGCTTTCGTCTGTTTTGGTGTATCATTGACATGATCCCTTAGGACTCTCATTTCCTCTGATGAGGATTTTATGATAGACTTTTAGGTTGAAACCTATGCATGACAACATCTAGGAGTTCCCTGTTCAAACCTCAACCATAGGATGAATCCATGGCATGATAACAGTAGGACTTGATAGTCTCCCTCCTAGTTGGGGCCTGTTCTCTTCTCACCTCAAAACAGTTTAAGATACAGTAATCATGAATGATTTCTTTCGTACGTTACGAGCCTTAAGCTATCTGAGAAAGGATTGTGGGAGAGTTTCTTTTCCACAGTCTGGATGTTTAGTATGGTACCCTTTGGGTGACATGCGACGCATTCACTCTCAGGTCATAGTCTCTAGTACGGTTGAAATCACAAACACAATAAAAAACACTTCTTTTAGGAGATAACCCGTAGTTAGCCGAACTACGTTGACTCTGATTTCTCGTTCCAGACGGGAATACGTAGGCATAAAGCGTGACGCTTTGCCGAGTCATTTTCTTTTCTTTTTCAGCCAGCCTTGATAGGTAGATAGAATAAAACCAACCCACCCAAGTAAACAAACAAGCGAGGATCCCGTCGAGTACGACGGACGTGAGGGGTGCTAATACCTTCCCCTTGCGTAACCGACTCCCGAACCCAGACAATGGTTGCGATGACATTGTCTTACCCTTATTCGTCAGGTTTTTCCGATCGTTTCCTTTCCCGCTCTGAGGGATAAATAACGAAAGGTGGCGACTCTTCTGTCATGCCGGCACCTTATTTTCGCGCAAGCGACAGCTGGCGACTCTGCTGGGGACTCCAACGGTTCCCTGCGAGTCAATCCTATCGTTTGTGTGTTTGCTTGTTGGGTTGCGTTTATTTATCGCATTTTTACTTCCCGCATTTTTACTTCTCGCACTTTATTTCCCGCATTTTATTTCCAGTATAATATGATTATTTGTGCTGTTGTGGGATGGGAGTTCTGATTGAGTGAGAAGCCAGACCCAGGCTTGAGTGCACCATAGACTTAGAGTGGAAATTAGTGGGCGCGTGCTTGCTTTGCAGGCACTAGTGTCTCATGAAATCCACGCTCAGACGAGGTTCATCCGGTTGGCTTCACTTTCAACCCTTTGGGTTGAGACGGTTGCTGGTTTGGTGGATTGTCGACTCTGGGGACCGATCATTTGTGATTCAGCTAAGTGAGGCCTCTTCAGGACTTGATGATGCCACTCCTTCTGGGAATCGTATCATCAGTTTTGAAAGTCTGTGACGCTGATGAACGCATAGGATGTCGTACCTTGAGTTAGTCTAGGTTCATACCTGTGAGTGGGACTGGGTTTATTGCAGGAAACTTAGACCTTCAGACTACCTGGTTTTCTTGACAGTGAATCAGTTATGTTGGGTTCTCAGTTGCAGACATGTTCTTGATAGAGCAAGAGGTTTTTGATCAGAGGATCTTGTCGCCGGGTGTTTGTCTGTTCTTGATAGAGCAGGCTTTGATCAGTATGTTATCATCAGTGGTTTGTTCTGGATGGAGCAGATTTTCAGTGAGGTCTGAAGGCCTCATCGGCAGATGTTATTTGTTCTTGATAGGGCAGATTTTGAGTGGGGTCTGAAGATCTCATCAGCAGCTGTGTGTTTGTTCTTGATAAGGCAGATTTTTGATTTGGGGTCTGAAGACTTCATCAACAGATGTTCCTTGATCTTTGCACCCGGGGTCCTTATCATCAGGCACTTATTCTTGTCAGAGCAGAATTATGATCTGGGTCCTATCAGATGGTTATTCTCAGCAGATCAGATTAGTGGTCTTACACCGGGGTTTCCCTCTCATCAGTGACTGTTGATACCGAATCTCCACAGCAGCCACCTGGATATATTATTGCATACCTGCATTTTGCATTAGTTTGCGCATTCATCTGCATTCCATTAACGTGTGTCTGTGTTGCAGGTACCGTTTCCCCGATCCCGGATTTCTCGTCTTCTGCTGTTATTATGGCTTCTCTCAGGAAGACTGTTGCATACAAGTTCCCGACCCCCGATGTGTCGAAGCTGACTGGTTTGATAGCCCTGGCAGGGGATTCTGTGAAGGATAGGTTCAGGAAGTCTTATGGCAGGTTGCTTAGCCTGGTTTACAAACCTTCTACGTCCGAGTTGAATGGGTTACATGCTCTTCTGCAGTTCTATGACCCTCCCTTGAGGTGTTTCACCTTTCATGACTTCGTTCTCGCGCCGACATTGGAAGAGTATGCTGATATACTGGGTGTGCCTATCAAAAGGCAAGTGCCTTTTGTCCACATGGATGCTGAACCTGATCTGGTTGGTTTGGCTTCCTCACTCCATTTGAGCGCTTCTGAGTTAGTAGTGACAAGTTGGAATAAGGTCCCAGGTTTCTCTCTGCAGTTTCTGATAGCTAAGGCTCAGCAGTGTGCTAAGGACAAATGTTGGGACGCCTTCAGCGCCATCCTTGCTTTATGCATATATGGCATTATCCTATTTCCCAGCATGCCTGATTTCGTAGACTTTGATGCATTCTATATCTTTGCCTCAGGGAATCCAGTCCCTACTCTGATCGGAGACGTTTACCACTCAGTGCATTACAAAAATGAGAACCGAAGAGGGAAGAATGTTTCATGCTGCGTGCCGTTGTTGTACAAGTGGTTTGATAGTCATTTGCCTAAGAAGGGTTCTTCTGTCTTGTCTGCAGCCACAGCTGAGTGGCCTGAGCGTCTGATGAGTTTATCGGCCGAAGACATTGATTGGTTCGTTGACAGAGACAGATTAGGCACCGAGGTGATCTTCAGTTGTAGTGGGTTTCCTAACGTACCTCTGATAGGTAGGAAGGGTTGCATCAACTACAATCCATCATTGCTAGTTCATCAGTTTGCATATGCTTTGAGGGCTCCACCAAAGGAAGAAGAGGTACGGGAATCTCTGTACCTCACGGGTATTCTAGAGGGGGATTTGTCGTCCAAGCTTCAGTATGCGTGGAACAATATCAGCACGAGAGGAAAGCCTTTGTTGGGGAAGAGCAACAGCCAGGCCTACCCTCCTTATTCAGATTGGATCAGAGCCAGAGCCAGCGCTATAGGGATGCCATTCCCTCATGCCAGACCAGAGAGTCCTCCACCAGTCGAAGAACCTACCACTGTGCCCGTTCATCAGCACAACCAGGTATTAGCCGAGCGTGATGAACTGAAGAAAGCAAATGCAGAACTAGAGAAGGAGTTAGCTCAGCTTCGAAGTGAGAGGAACGAAGCCGTGCATGCTCTCAAAAAGCAAACAGAATCGGTAAGCCAGCTGAGTGCAGACTTGGAAAAGCAGATTGCTGATCGGGAACGCTTGGGTCAAGACTTCAGGGCCGCTAACGATGTGCTAGCCACGAAGAAGCAGCGTTTGGAGGAAGCATATCGGAGAATATCTAAGTTCGACCAGCATTGGAAGACTTCCATGGCCACCAGGAAGGAGCGAGAAGACAAGCTGATGCTGCAGATTTCTAAGCTAGAGACCGAAGTGAAGGACAGTGAGCGGAGGTTTGATGAAGAGACCGCCCGCAGGTACTCCGCTGAAGCCCGTCTCAACAAAGCCATTGCTAGCCTGAAGGAGCATAAGCTGATGTTTGAGTCTAAAAAGCGGAAGCTGGAGGATTGCTTTGGAAAAGGCGCTTGGGAGAGTTCAGTTCAGGGGCTTCAGCATACTATCAGGCAGAGGGAACTACTCGTCGAGGGGTTGCTCACTTCGCCAGATCATTCAGAGACAAAGGAGTTATTAGCAAAGTATCGCGCCCATGGCCGTACTTGACTAGTTATATCCCCGTTGTTTTTTATCTTTGATGTATGCTGACCATCACCAGACTTGTTGGCTGAGGTCATGCTGTTGATTTGTACTCGCTGATACTGTGTACTGCCTTGACAGGCCTTTCCATATATATATATGAGATTGATGTTTCCATGATCGGGCTCAGATTTCGTCTTCCTCTTATTATTATCAGCACTGGCACTAAGGCACTAGGATCGGGGGAAATCTCCCACGCACACAGACACACGCCTGCATCTGCATGCAGCATATTTGCATGGTGTATATCTTATTGCTTTTCCTAACCTTTATTGTTAACAGGTTTTTCAGGTTCCGAGCTGCTTTCGATCTCCAGGATTGATCAAAGACTCATCCACCGCTATTCAACTCGCGCTAATCAGACGAGAATCATGGACCAGGTGCAGTCAGATGTCCAAGAACTCCGTGAACGGATGAATCGTTTTATGGAGCTGAAGCAGGTGGTCGCGAATGGTCAAGACCAGCTTCGTACTCTAGTTCAACCGCTGATCTCCAGGGTTGACAGTAATGGCATACTTCATGGAGGGGCCGTGCCTACTCCTCCTCCAGGGGATACTCCACAGAACGTTGTTCCTGCCGCCGGGGGCAACGGCAGTGCTAACGGCAATCTGATGACTAATCTCGGACTCAACGCGGCTGGCGCCGTCAATGGTAGTTTGGGAGCCAATGTTAACATAGGGCCGGTCAACGGCAATGCTGGTGCAGGAAATCTGGTGGTGCCTCAACCGTGGCTGGAGGACCATCAGGATGACATATTCTCTCAGAGAGGTGTAGAGGCAGAGTTGAATGCTGAAGCTCGACTCAGGTTCAAGGCGCTGGAAGACAAGATGAGAAGCATAGAAAATCAGAACACATTGGGCGTTGACATGTCCAACCTAGGGTTGATTGCTGACTTTAAAGTACCTCACAAGTTCAAGGTGCCTACCTTCGAGAAGTATAAGGGTACTACTTGCCCCCGGGTCCACCTCCGATCTTATTATAGAAAGATGTCCGCCTATTCTGACGATGAGAAGTTGCTGATGCACTTCTTTCAGGATAGTCTTTCTGGTCCATCACTCGAATGGTATATGGGTTTGGAGCCCGCTACTGTGCGCACCTGGAAAGATCTTGCAGAAGCGTTTGTTCTCCACTATCAATACAATAGCGACTTGGCTCCCAACCGAGTTCAGCTTCAGAATCTTTCACAGCGGAACAATGAAAGCTTCAAAGAGTACGCCCAGCGGTGGCGTGAATTGGCTGCTCGGGTTCAACCGCCGATGGTTGAGCGTGAGTTGGTACAAATGTTCGTGGCTACCCTTCCCGGAATCTATTATGAAAAGCTGGTCAGTGGCATGTCTGGAACATTCTCGGCTCTTATCACTTTGGGCGAGCATGTTGAGAACGGTATAAAGATTGGAAAAATCCAGGGCGAATCATCCTCAGTTGGAGGAAGTGGCAAGAAACCCTATACTAGCAAGCGTCGAGAGGGAGACGCCAGTGCTGTCACTAATGCTAGGAGAAAGGGCAAGGGTCCTCAGTCTCAGATCGCTAGCATAAATATCCCAGCTGCTCCGCAGCCGCAGCAGCAGCAGCCTCAGCAGCAGAATCAGCAGGGGTATAAAAGATATCAGAATCGGGGTCCTATGGCAAGCCGTCATTTTGATATTCCACCTATGTCGTATGCACAGCTTCTGCAAACATTGCTTCAGCTCCAATTGGTTCAAAAAAGGACGTTGGCTCCCTTAACAGGGGCACCACCACCGGGGTATGATGCTAATGCTACTTGTGAATTCCACACTGGGTCACCAGACCATACGATTGAGAATTGTAAAGCTTTTAAGCACAAAGTCCAGGACTTGGTGGACGCCAAGGTTATCAACTTTTCTGACGACGTGCCCAACGTCACCAAAAATCCAATGCCTCATCATAAGGGGGGCGGAGTGAATGCTGTTATCACTGAGGAGAGTGCGGACTTGCTGACTGATGTCAAAGATTTGAAGACGCCATTGAGTTTTGTCAAGGCTAAGTTGCTGAAGAAGGGTTTCTTCCCTGGATGCGGAGAGTTATGTATGGCTTGTGCTACACTTCCTGATGGGTGTGAGCAGCTGGTCGAGGGTATCCAAGGTCTGATGTCCGAGGGTATTTTGCAATTCAGCCGGAGCGTTGAAAGTGCATCAGGGGAGGTCGTGTTAAAGCGGGCAGATGAAGTTGCCACCATTACTATTCCTCGTCACCCCATTACTATTTCTGCGCCCCGTCCGCCTACTATCACCATCACTAGGGCCGGACCAATCCCATTCGAGAGTACTAATGCTGTCCCATGGCATTATGGCACCGAAGTTTACTGCAATGGTCAGAAGATAGAGCTTGAGCCGTTTGGATCGACTGTGCAGAACCTTACTGAAGTCAGTGGTATCACTAGAAGCGGTAGAGTGTTCGCACCAGCAGAGGTTGCAGCGGAGAAGGTGGTCCGGGTCGACGCTGTGGATAAGGGTAAAGGTAAAGCTGTTGAAGAGGTCCCTGCTGAGGCAGAAAAAGACTTGCTGGTTAAAGATGCTGAAGAGTTCATGCGACTAATCAAGAAAAGTGACTACAAAATTGTAGATCATCTTCATCAGACTCCGTCAAAGATCTCGATTCTTAACTTGTTGTTGTGCTCTGAGGCGCACCGCAATGCATTACTGAAGGTATTGAATGCTGCATACGTGCCGCAGGAGATATCAGTAAATCAACTCGAAGAAGTGGTGGCCCATGTCAATGCTGGTAATGGGCTGGGTTTTACAGATCTGGAGCTGACTCCTAAGGGAAGAGATCACAACAGCGCCTTGCACGTCTCAATAGAATGCAGAGGCACTATTATGTCACATGTCCTGGTGGATACAGGTTCCTCGCTTAACGTGCTCCCGAAGAAGGCACTGATGAAGTTGGATACCCGTGGACTGCTGTGCACGCCCAGTGATCTGGTCGTGAAAGCCTTCGATGGAACCAAGCGCCACGTCTTCGGAGAGTTGACCCTGCCAATTCAAGTGGGTCCAGAGACGTTCAATACGGTTTTCTATATCATGGATATCATGCCCGCCTATAGTTGCCTCTTAGGTCGGCCATGGATCCATTCTGCTGGTGCCGTGACGTCCACGCTGCATCAGAAGCTTAAATATGTTGTTGGGGGCAGCATAGTGACCGTCTGTGGTGAAGAGGACATCATGGTAAGCCACCTGTCGTCCTTTAAATACGTTGAAATGGATGGTGAGATCCATGAGACTCTTTGCCAAGCATTTGAAACCGTCAGGGTGAAAGAAGTAGCTCCTGTCGTCGCAGAGAAGCAAGAGTTGAACCTCTCCTCGTTTAAGGAAGCTCGGGCCGTTGTCGAAGCCGGCTCCACCCCAGGCTGGGGGCATGTCTTGGATATACCAATCAAACAGGATAAGTTTGGATTGGGATATTCCCCTGGAGCTGAAGCTTCATCTTCTTCTGGCAGCTCGTCTCGTGGGAAAGGGCCGATCTTATTCACCAAGGGGGGAGTAATTTTCGAGAGTATCAACGCTGCGTCGGAGGACAGCGGAGACAGTGATTGCGATCTTGATGCCTGGATTCAACCGAGCAAGCCGGGCGAGCGCCTTCACAATTGGACCATCAAGGAGATTATCAAGCTGACGAATGAAGAGTAATGATTTGCTTTTTACAATCTTTGTACAGCCCTATGTCCTGCCCGGGGCATAGTGGTTTTACTGTCAGGGCCTTGTTGGATTATGTGTATGCATTTTGTTAATAAATAAAAGGCGTTTTCTTCGTAATCAAATATTGTGTTCTCTGTTATTCCTATTTTATGTTTATTTCGAAAAACAGCAAAATGGCAACGAGGTTCGTGCTAACCTGCATATTCCTGCTTTAAACTTAACCCTTGTTATTGCAGGATCCACGTAACAGATGACATCGACCCTGGACCCTCTACGGCTCACTACGACTTTGATTGCCCGATCTATCAAGCCGAGGATGAGATTGATGAAGACGAAGACCTTCCGGAAGAGTTGGCTCGCTTGTTGAGACAAGAGGAGAAGGTTATTCTGCCTCACGAGGAGGATATTGAGATTGTAAATCTGGGTTCTGAGGAGCTCGTCAGAAATGTCAGAGTAGGGGTTGCGCTGCAGAATGATGTCAAGCATAGACTGGTCGAGATGCTTCGAGAGTATAGTGACGTCTTTGCTTGGTCATACGAAGACATGCCCGGGCTTGACACTGATATTGTGGTTCATCGCTTACCGTTGCGAGAAGATTGCCCTCCAGTCAAGCAGAAGCTCAGGAGGACGAGACCAGACATGGCGGTAAAAATCAAGGAAGAGGTCCAGAAGCAGTTGGACGCAGGATTTCTAGCCGTTACCACTTACCCTCCGTGGGTCGCCAACATAGTGCCTGTACCGAAGAAGGACGGTAAGGTACGCATGTGCGTCGATTATCGGGATTTGAATAGGGCGAGCCCTAAGGATGATTTCCCGTTGCCTCATATCGATGTGTTGGTCGACAATACAGCCCAGTTTTCCGTGTTTTCGTTCATGGATGGCTTCTCCGGTTACAATCAGATTAAGATGGCGCCGGAGGACATGGAGAAAACAACGTTCATCACCCCCTGGGGCACATTCTGCTATAAGGTAATGCCCTTCGGTCTGAAGAACGCAGGGGCCACTTACCAGCGGGCAATGGTAACTTTGTTTCATGATATGATTCATCATGAGATCGAGGTCTATGTTGATGACATGATTGCAAAGTCCCAAATGGAGGAAGAGCATCTGGTCAACCTGTTGAAGCTGTTCGAAAGGCTCAGGAAGTTCAGGCTGAGGCTGAATCCTAACAAGTGCACTTTCGGAGTGCGGTCCGGAAAGTTATTGGGGTTTATCGTTAGCGAACGAGGTATTGAAGTTGATCCTGCGAAAATAAAAGCTATCCAAGAAATGCCAGCGCCGAAAACAGAGAAAGAAGTTCGTGGTTTCCTGGGCCGAATAAACTACATTGCAAGGTTTATCTCTCAGCTCACGGCCACTTGTGAACCGATGTTCAAACTGTTAAAGAAAAATCAGGCGATTACTTGGAATGAGGATTGCCAGAAGGCATTCGATAAAATAAAGCAGTATCTTCAAGAACCTCCAATCTTGATACCCCCAGTGGCTGGACGGCCATTAATCATGTACTTGACAGTTCTTGAGAATAGTATGGGGTGTGTTCTCGGTCAGCACGACGAGACGGGCAGAAAAGAGCATGCCATTTATTATTTGAGTAAAAAGTTCACTGAGTGTGAATCTCGATACTCGATGCTGGAGAAGACGTGTTGTGCATTAGCTTGGGCTGCCAAACGTCTACGACAGTATATGCTCAACCACACCACTATGCTCATTTCGAAGATGGATCCGATCAAGTACGTCTTCGAGAAGCAGGCTCTTTCGGGCAGGATTGCCAGATGGCAAATGGTGTTAACAGAATATGATATTCAGTACGTCTCTCAGAAGGCCATTAAGGGGAGCGTATTGTCTGATTACCTTGCCGAACAGCCAATCGAAGACTACCAGCCTATGAAGTTCGAATTCCCTGACGAGGACATTATGTTTCTCAGAGCGAAGGATTGCGATGAGCCATTGCCCGATGAAGGGCCAGATAGGAAGTCTCAGTGGAAGTTGATATTCGACGGAGCGGTTAATTCCTATGGAAGTGGTATCGGGGCTATCATCACGACTCCTCACGGATCCCACATCCCTTTTACTGCGAGATTGACGTTTCCAGTTACCAACAACAAAGCCGAGTATGAAGCATGTATTATGGGTCTAGAAGAGGCAATTGATTTGAGAATCAAGAATCTAGACATATATGGTGACTCAGCGCTCGTAATCAATCAGATCAAAGGGGAGTGGGAAACTCGTCAAGCGAATTTAGTGCCGTACATGAATTATGCCAGGAGGCTGCTTCCGTTCTTCGATCGAGTGGAGCTCCATCATGTACCCAGGGCTGAAAATCAGATGGCTGATGCCTTAGCCACGTTGGCTTCAATGTATAAAGTCAATTATTGGAATGAGGCTCCAAGAATTGTACTTTCGCGTCTTGATAGACCAGCATTTGTGTTTGCAATCGAGGATGCCAACGACGGCAAGCCATGGTTCCACGACATCCAGACCTTCCTTATGACCAAGGAGTATCCGGCGGGTGCGTCGACCCAGGATAAGAAGACTCTGAGGAGGCTATCTGGAAACTTTTATCTCAATCCTGATGGAGTGCTGTATAAAAGAAACCACGATCTCGTGCTACTCAGATGTGTAGATGAGAAAGAAGCAAGTATGCTCATGGAAGAGGTCCATGAGGGCACATTTGGTACGCACGCCGGCGGGCATGCCATGACGAGAAAGATCCTGAGAGCAGGATATTACTGGCTGACTATGGAGTCGGATTGCTTCAGATTCGCGAAGAAATGTCACAAATGCCAGATTTATGCTGATAAAGTTCATGTGTCGCCGTGCCCGTTGAATGTCATGTCCTCCCCTTGGCCGTTCTCCATGTGGGGCATCGACATGATAGGCAAGATCGAGCCCACTGCGTCTAATGGTCATCGTTTCATTCTGGTAGCTATCGACTACTTCACCAAATGGGTGGAGGCAGCCTCGTACGCTAATGTGACCAAGCAGGTGGTGGCTAAATTCATAAAGAGGGACATCATCTGTCGCTATGGAATTCCCGAGCGAATCATTACTGATAATGGTTCGAATTTGAATAACAAGATGATGAAGGAGCTGTGCCACAGCTTCAAGATTGAACACCACAACTCATCTCCTTACCGGCCGAAGATGAATGGCGCTGTTGAAGCGGCCAACAAGAACATCAAGAAGATTGTTCAGAAGATGGTTGTGACGTACAAAGATTGGCACGAGATGTTGCCGTTTGCCTTGCACGGTTATCGTACGACGGTGCGTACGTCGACCGGGGCAACTCCTTTCTCCTTGGTGTACGGTATGGAAGTTGTCCTACCGTTAGAAGTGGAGATTCCTTCTTTACGAGTTTTGGTTGATGTGAAACTCGACGAGGCAGAATGGATTACGAATCGTTTGAACCAACTCAGCCTGATGGACGAGAAGAGGTTAGCATCGATTGCGTTTGGTCGCCTGTACCAAAGCCGAATGAAGAAAGCTTATGATAAGAAGGTGCGTCCCAGAAGCTTTCAGACGGGTGATCTCGTCCTGAAGAAGATTCTTCCGCCACACTCCGATCACTGGGGCAAGTGGACTCCGAATTACGAAGGGCCGTATGTCGTCAGCAAGGTCTTCTCAGGAGGAGCTTTGTTGTTATCCACGATGGATGGTGAAGATTTTGCATCCCCGGTGAATGCGGACGCAGTTAAAAAATACTTTGCTTGAAAGAGACCCGCTGGACAAAAAAGAAAGAGTCCAGGCAAAAAAGGGGCATCCCGGCGAACCAAAAACAGAATAAAAGGTTCGGGAAAAAATTAGGGATATATTGAAAAAATGTACACCCGCGAAGTCGAAAACCTACACTGGGCGGCTTCGGCAAAAAAGGGTATCCCGGTGAACTGAAAACCTGAAAGGGCGGTTCACGCAAAAGTTAGGGATTTGAATAAGCAAATGACTGCGTTCCGCGTGTGGACTTTCATTGTTTAGTGGTTCGGAGGACCTGAGGGCCGTTCATCTGAATCAATCTCTTCCGAAGCTGAAGCGTCGGAGAAGTATCGAAGTCGAGTGGGTCTTAGAGGGATCAACTCATGGTGTTCGTCTACGCCTCGTTGCCGACATTTGTATATACCGATGTATATTTATGTTTTCTTTTTTGCGCGGCTTCCTCATTCCAGGAGCTTGCCTCTGTTGTAAAACATTTTTGCCCATTCAGGGGTTCACCATCAATAAAATGCACATTATTCAGCAATTCTGCTTGTCTGTTTAGCATTTATCTGTTTTGTTTGCGAATGAAAATGCCGATGTTTTTTAATAAAATGCGCATACATAGACTTGCGGGCCTAGGCCCATTGATTGTTGAAACAATTAATTAATTGAATATTGTCACGAGATAATAACCTGGATAGGCCCCTTTGAGAAGGGTATCTTGTCGGTTTGTTTGTGTTGTTGCAGGTGTAGCACCTTCCAGAAAATGTGCCGTGCGCATCCCCGAAGCAGGGCGAGCCCTCCTTCTCCAGCAGAGTTCAGTAGTCTCTCCTCCGCAGAGTCTAAATGCGAAGCGGTGAACATTGATATGTCTTCCCCAGGTGGAGAGGATTCTCTTCCCCAAGAAGACGCATCCTGAAGGAACGTCACCTCATCAGCTGAGTCAAGGGCCGAAGCTCGTGTTTTCCCCAGTAAAGTCGCCGAAGCAGGTGTCTTTCCCAGCACCGGGTCACAAGTGCAGGTGTCGTAGGAAATTGTTCGTATATCGAAGTGTGTAGTAACTGATGGTGCCAGACTGAGGTCTCCAGCGGAATTGAGATTCCCCACCAGAGTCATGCTCTCTTCTGAGGTTGGATGATTCCCTCTTCCCCAGTAGAGTGTCGGGACGGCTGATGTTGTATTCCCCTGCAGAGTTGTACTCTCCCCTGAAGTCCGATGATCCTTTCTTCCCCAGCGAAATTGAAATTCCGCACCAGAGTCGTACTCTCCAGTGAAGGGGAATGATCTCTCTCCCCAGCTGAGTCCGCAGAAAAGCAGAATCCTTGGAAGCAGTTGAAACCTTGAATGAATGTTCCCTAGCAGATAGTGAACAGCTGATGCTGTATTTCCCCAGAGTCGCACTCTCTCCAGTGAAGCAGAATGACTTCTCCTTCCTCAGCCGAGTTTGCAGATGCCCAAGAGAGCCGATTCCTTGGAAGTGGATCAGACCATGTTTTCCCCAGCGGAGTGTGGAGCAGCTGAGGTTGTTTTCCCACAGAGTGGTTATCCCCAGAAGAGTAGCCGAGACGGCCGCGCAGCTCGTTCCCGCGATTGATATCAGCAGCAGATCAACTGAAGTTGTTTTCCCTGCAGCAGTCAACCAGAAGATCGTTTCCCCAGACGGAGCCGATTGATACCAGCGGGTCCACGTTCTCCTCAGCAGGATGATTCCTCTACCTGAGTAGTTCTTGTCTCCTTGACAAAAGGGTTTCCTCCCCCCAGCATTTAGTTTGCTGACGGGATCGCATCATATTGCATGAGTGCATAGCATTGTGCATGATTGCATGACATAGTGCATGATTGCATGGCATTTGGCATAAACGCATAGCGTTCCCACCGTGTGGGGCATGGCGCAGAAGCATACGCATCATCAGCATGGTCTAGGTCATTATCATTCTTGTCTTACCGGTATTCCACCAAAAGACCGGTTGCTCAGGACGATTCCTGATATTTTCTCTAACGAGGTCGTTGTCCTAAGATGATTCTTAAGACCCCGGTGTAATCCCCACAGTCGCTCGCTCAAGATGATTTTTGAGATCCCCAGCGAAGTCTTCAGTTCGAGATGATTCTTGAATTCCTCAGTAGGGCCGTTTGCTTAAGATGATTCTTAGAACCTCAGTACAGCTTCCCGAGTTGTTTGCTTAGGATGATTCTTGAGCTCCCTAGTAGCGTCCCCAACAAGAGTTGCCCAGGAAGATTCCTGGGATACTCCGCAGAATAAAGTCTCCAGAATGGTTATCGGTTCAGGATGATTCTTGAAGGTGCCCGACGGAGTTTGTTTGTTCAAGATGATTCTTGAAGTCCTTAGCAACGTGATATGTCTGCTCCAACAGTGATGTATAATCTGAAGATTGATTTAGTAAACACCTGAGGGCGATATCAGAAGGTTCCTGTGAGCTCAGATGTCCTTGTTGATGAATCAACGTGTGGCTGAAGACAAGGTTCCAAAGCTTGTAGATATAGCAAGGTGATCCGTGTTGGCCTGAAGACCAAGTCGGTTGTCCCGAGGAGATGATTGATTGCGATCAAGTGGATAGTTTCTCTTCTGACTGAAGTAGAAGATGTTTCTCCAGCTGAAGCGGAGTTTTGCCTGAAGGCAAAGTGTTTGAATCCCCGTAGAGTCATGAATGGCTCAGGATACCATTTCTCTGACTGAAGTCACAGATTTCCCAAGCTGAAGCGAAGGTGCCTGAGGGCAAGGTTATCCCCAAGGGCATGAATGACCTAGGATTCATTTTGCGGACTGAAGGCCGAAGTATATCCCTGACTGAAGTCTCGGATGCTCTATAGCAGAGGCGGAGTTGCCTGAAGGCATGTCCATGTATCCTTGAAGGTCAAGGACCATTTCTTTAGACTGAAGTCGAAGATGCCTCCTGCAGAGTTGCCGACGGGCAAAAGTTTACACCCTTGAAGGCCCAGAATGTCTTTTCTAGCTGAGGCTGGAATAGCCGACGGGCAGGGTTTCATTCATATTCAGAAGTACTTGAATATTTTTTTCCAGCGGATCTGGAATGGCCAGGGGCCAGGGTTTCATATACCTTTAATGTTGAAGTTCTACGGCGGGCAATGTGCAGCAGTATTCTGATGTTCGTTATGGTTCCGAGGGTGGACCCCAGATTAGAGTATGCTCGGTTAAGTCTCTCATTCCCAGCGGAGTAGTTTCAAATACGCAAGTGTACCTTTTGTTTCATTTGTTCGACGGCGAGGTTGAACGTTTGGATTTGGCGGCGAGGTCAGATCATCAGTTGTCCAGCGGCGAGGTTGGATGTGTGTTCGACGGCGAGGTTGAACGTTTGGATTTGGCGGCGAGGTTAAATCATCATTTGTCCGGCGGCGAGGTTGGATGTTTGTTCGACGGCGAGGTTGAACGTTTGGATTTGACGGCGAGGTCAGATCATCATTTGTCCAGCGGCGAGGTTGGATGTTTGTTCGACGGCGAGGTTGAACGTTTGGATTTGGCGGCGAGGTCAGATCATCAGTTGTCCAGCGGCGAGGTTGGGTGTGTGTTCGACGGCGAGGTTGAACGTTTGGATTTGGCGGCGAGGTCAGATCATCAGTTGTCCGGCGGCGAGGTTGGATGTGTGTTCGACGGCGAGGTTGAACGTTTGGATTTGACGGCGAGGTCAGATCATCATTTGTCCGACAGCGAGGTTGGATGTTTGTTCGACGGCGAGGTTGAACGTTTGGATTTGGCGGCGAGGTCAGATCATCAGTTGTCCGGCGGCGAGGTTGGATATTTGTTTGACGGCGAGGTCAGACTCTTTAAATCCCTAGTAAAGACGTTTGTTTCCGACGGCGATGTCAGATTCAGTTTTCCAGCGGCAATGTTGGGCATGTAAAGGTGATCCAGTCTCCTGACGGCGATGTTAGGTGATGCAGATCCTTCTAGTTTCTCCAGCGGCGATGCGGGGTATTCTGTCAGATGTGTGTCTCCAGCGGCGATGCGGGGTGCTTTGTTCAGAGATGTATTTTCTCCAGCGGCGATGCGGGGTATTTTGTTCATTTTTGTATTTTTTCCAGCGACGATGTTGGGTATTTTGGCGATTCAGGTTTAGGTCTCCGACGGCGATGTTGGACGCTTGTTTCCCAGAGTTATGGTTGTTCTTGACGGCGATGTCAGGTGATTTAGTCTTCCAACGACGATGTTGGATGTTGTGATTGTCTGAAGGCAGTGTCAGAAGAATTTAATGTGGATAACTGACGGTGATGTCAGGTCGATATTTCTCCAGCTAGTTGTTGAGCAGCTAGCATTGCAATATTCGAAGATTTGTTCCCCGCAGAGTACCGTGTGCTCGTGCGGTTGGCAAATTTTCGGGTTTACCGATATTCAATCGTCTCGCACCTTGATTGGTTGAGTGCCGTTCGCTTCTCACCCAGTCAGGTTCAAGCCGTTTGAATAGGGGCAGCTGTTGCACCCCAAAATTTGACCAACAATTATTTATTCACTAAGTGTTTGAAGGTTGATACATTCATCAGACAGTTCAAGAGATCTTCAAAGGAAGTGGACTGAAACCAGGGTTGTGTGCTTCATAGCTTGAGAGTTGTGGGTGCCCCTCAGATGATTCTGAGACTTTGAGAATGAACTCGATGTTTTGAGAAAGCCTATGAGATGTCTTGATAGCCATCATGAAGCCCAGAGAGGTCATTATGCAAGAATCCAGGAGATTCAACCATGAATGGTAGAATTAGGGTTTTGACTGGGTCAACCCTAGGATAACTGAGGATTTGGAGAAGGTTGAGACCTAATCCAAGGGCCATAAGATCATGGAATGATGTATAGAGATGTTATAAGGATGATTCCTAGACCAACTCATCATGATTGAAGAGTTTGGGAAGTTTTGAGTTAGGGTTTCTGAGGATTGTCAGTGCAAAAACCCTAATTTGATCCCTATTTTCCAGGCAGTTTTAGCTCTAGATGTGATTGATATCTCATCTTCCCCACAACATGAATGTTTTAGAGCTTGTTCTTAGATTTAATTTGAGTGGTGGAAGTCCTTGATAGGAGTTACAGAGCTCAAGTTATGGTTTGGACAAATTACAGGTCAGCTGAGGTGTGTGAATCTGGGTCCTTGAAAGTCACCCAACTTGCAGACAACTTTTTCCCTAGTAGGATGGTTCCTATGATTTCTTGGTCAACATGAATGTTGAAGGGAATCTTCTTAGCTTTAATTTGAGTGGTAGAAGTCCTTGATAGGATTTGTGGAACTCAACTTATGGTTTGAACAAGACAGGGGTATTTTGGTCATTTGTCAGTTATAGGTCATTTTTAAGCAAATGCCATATCTCCTATTTCCAAGCCTCAAATGGAAAAACTCAAAACATGAAAGTTGTTCAAAATGTGATTTTAAGTCTAGAAAGAAGGTCATGAATTGTTGGAAAGGCTCATAGCATGGATTTGCATGATTGGTCAAAAATGAACTAAAAATGGCTTATAAGTTTAAAAAGTTGAAATTGGAAATTGGTTTGGAGGATCTAGAAATCCAAAATGGGTCATCCAATATATCATTTTGATTGGAAAGATCATTTTGAGAACTTTGGTTTAGATAGAATTTTGATTTGAAGCTTTAAAATGGGTGATGCTTTGTTATTTTGTTACTTGCATTTGAAGTCACCTTTGGAAATCCTAACACAAGGCAAGGAAGAAGTTTGTAATGGTTCATAACACTTCAATATGTCATGTGAGGAGATTTTAAGGCCAATTTGCAATGGATAATGCATGATGCATGAGATTTTCAACTTACCATCATATGAGATTCTAGCACTTTCTAGATCTTTCTAGATGAATCCAAGAGCTTCCATTAATCATTATTTAAAGAGTGAATCAGGGAGGGTAAATGGTTGGTGATCATTGTTGATGAGAGGTGAGGTTAGAGTGTGAGAAGCAAGATTCTTCCATTGGCAATTTGATCTCAAACCTTCATTCTCTTCAATCTCCATTCATTTCTCCACCATAAACCTATTATTCTGATCATTGTAAGTGAGTACATGCTGAGGTAGGAGAAGATCCATGGCAGTTTGAAGCTATCTTGAGGAAATTGCAAGAATTGCATTTTGCTGTCCAATTCGAGTTTCAAGCCTTGTTCACCATTTTTGCTGCATACAGAATCCACATTGGCCTCTAAGGATCAAACAAGGAAGGTTTCAAGCACTGAATTGCAAGGAAACCCTAGCTTCCATTAAAGTGTAACAGGTTGGTGATCTTGCTCAAATCTCATAGTTTATGTACTTTCTGCCATAGTTATAGGTGTAGAACTGCTAAGCTAGGGTAGAAGACCATTTTCTGAGAAATAGAGAGCAATTCGAGGAGTTACATAGCAGGGCATTGAATCTTTAATTGGCAAGAATAAGCTGGATCAAGAGCTTTAGCTGGCATGTTATAGTTCATTGTGATGAGGGTAACATAAAGAGTATAATCAGGACATTAGATTTGAGTTTTACCAATGTTGATACCAGAGGAAAATGGTGGAACCCTAGTTTTCTCGCATGCTGTTTGGATGATATAAGAGGATTCAAGAGAAACTATGAACATGGTTAGATTCCTGGTGTTAAGTAGGGTAATTTCAGTCTTTGGATCATGGCAAACCATGGAGAACTGAGAGAGAAAGATGGATTGGAAAGTTCCTGCATGAGGACGCGCGTTGCTGCAAAACCCTAATCTGTTTGGGACGATGAACCAGGGCCATTGGATGAGGGTCAAACGCTTGACTGGAGACTCCATCGTGTGGTCACGATTAAAAGAAGAAAACGGAGGGAAAATTAAAAAAAGGGCTGAGACGCCGTCGTTTCGTTTAATGAGGAAAATTGGGCTCAGCGTGCTTTCACTATCTACACCCCCCCGTATCCAGGCCCATTGAATTTCCAACTGCGCGCGTGTGCTATTTTCACCCCCTCCATCCTTTTTCTCATTTTATATTTTATTTTGTTTTATATTTTTAGTGAACTTTGATAATTCATAAAAAATTGATAAATAATGTTTTTTTGTTCACTCTTTTTGCCATGGTTAGCTAATAATGTGTAGAAAATTATAAAAATAAAAATAGGATTTTATTTTTAATGTAGAATTTTTTGGTGATATTTTCTTTTAGATAGGGCATTTATTTTCTTTTAGTTGATATCTCATTTTCTATGAATTGTTTTAGGACTTTCCCTTAGGGTTTTTGAGCCATTCTTCTTGGCATAGTTAGGTATTGACCCCTAGTTTCATGTAGGATTTATCTCTTGATTTGTAGAATAAATTTGATGTAGTTTGATTGTTAGACATTTAGGTGCTCTAATTAGGGTTTTAAGTAGTATACTTGAACTTCAACATTTTATTTTTGGGGTTTTTAGGCCAAATTAGTGTATGGGGAATACATGGGTTAAGGGTAAGTATGTATAGAATCCCCTAGAATTTTACTAGAATATTGCATGGTGTTTTAGTATTTTTCATTGATTTTTGAATGTATGGATAGTATGTGTGTTGCTTAAAGGCATAAGTTGTATTGTTGTGTTTTCTTTCCTTCTCTTTTGAGTGTGTGAGCTTTGAGGATTGAGTTGAAGACCTTGTGGATCATCATGGAAGCTTTAAAGACCTTGCAGAGGAGTTTAGCATAGCTTTTGTTGTTTTGTTTATAGGTTTATAGGTGCATAGGCAGAGCCCTAGATAGAATACTTTGTTCAACAAACAAGGAGTGTCTTGTTCACCTCCTTTCTTCTCAATGACACAGAGTCCCTTAAAGGTATTCACCTCTCTCCTTTGGAGGGATTAGTGACCTTGCCCTATAAGGTAGAACTTTGAGAGAGCCTTTCCTTTGATGTTAAGTCCTCAATGGCATCCTTTGGAAGTCAGTGAGTACTGTAACATCCCCACCTCATCCTGTTGACTGAATCTTGTTTGCTGGAGCATTGGAGCCATTGAAGATAGAAGCTGAGGCCTTGAAGAGGATGATTCCTTGAAGATTATTGAAGTCTGAAGACTCTGGGAAGATCAGATTGATGCTTGAAGATCCCTGAAGATAGTGAAGCCTGAAGGTAGAGCTGACCAAAGGAGCTGAAGCTCAAGGGAGAAGATGAGTTGATACTCATGTTGTAGGGTTGATACCTGGAAAGCAAGTGATCTCTGAAGTCTGAAGACTGGGTTGCTGCTGGAGGAGCTGAGGCTTTCTTCTGTTTTCTTGGATGTATTGTGTGTCTTGTCTGATTTGTCTGCTGCATTAGACTAAGCCCATTCAGAATAAGTTCAGTCTAAGAGCATGAATGCATCTGATTGTATTGTTATTGCTTGGCTTTGCTTGCGGGTATTCGGTAGAGCCCAACTCCCTTGCCCATGTGTTTATTTTGCTTGATAGCATGATTCCATTTCTTTTATCTGTATGATTGCAGTTTACTGTCATTGTTTGATAGCATGTTGTTTATTTTCAGTATGATTACTGTTATTTCATGACTGGCTTGAGGTCGAGACGAGCTTGTGGAGGCTGAAGCCCCACACACATTTCCTCCCTCACTTGCATTGCATGCATTCTACTGTTAAAGCTGAGGCTTTCGTCTGTTTTGGTGTATCATTGACATGATCCCTTAGGACTCTCATTTCCTCTGATGAGGATTTGATGATAGACTTTTAGGTTGAAACCTATGCATGACAACATCTAGGAGTTCCCTGTTCAAACCTCAACCATAGGATGAATCCATGGCATGATAACAGTAGGACTTGATAGTCTCCCTCCTAGTTGGGGCCTGTTCTCTTCTCACCTCAAAACAGTTTAAGATACAGTAATCATGAATGATTTCTTTCGTACGTTACGAGCCTTAAGCTATCTGAGAAAGGATTGTGGGAGAGTTTCTTTTCCACAGTCTGGATGTTTAGTATGGTACCCTTTGGGTGACATGCGACGCATTCACTCTCAGGTCATAGTCTCTAGTACGGTTGAAATCGCAAACACAATAAAAAACACTTCTTTTAGGAGATAACCCGTAGTTAGCCGAACTACGTTGACTCTGATTTCTTGTTCCAGACGGGAATACGTAGGCATAAAGCGCGACGCTTTGCCGAGTCATTTTCTTTTCTTTTTCAGCCAGCCTTGATAGGTAGATAGAATAAAACCAACCCACCCAAGTAAACAAACAAGCGAGGATCCCGTCGAGTACGACGGACGTGAGGGGTGCTAATACCTTCCCCTTGCGTAACCGACTCCCGAACCCAGACAATGGTTGCGATGACATTGTCTTACCCTTATTCGTCAGGTTTTTCCGATCGTTTCCTTTCCCGCTCTGAGGGATAAATAACGAAAGGTGGCGACTCTTCTGTCATGCCGACACCTTATTTTCGCGCAAGCGACAACCCTCAAGGAACTCCATGAGCTCTATCCATACTCTATCCATGATCAAGGCCTTACAATCCACTGATGGTCTTCAATTGGTCCTCTAGTTAGGAGATGAACCCTATACAAGCATCTGAACTTCTCAAGAACACAACCCTCTTCCGGATGACTTTGGTGACTTCTCAAGCTTGAATAAGACCTCTAGATAGGCTCCTCTTGATATATAAACCACACTTGATCCCCTGCTATATGAATAATGTTATGCTATGCAAATGCTAGATCAATGATATGCTAATGCAATGAAACATAAACCAAGTGAGAAAAGGTTAGGCAAATTTTGGGGTGCAACAGTCTCCTCTTTTTTTAGTATTGTTTTCATTTCATCTTGCATTTGTGTTTGCATTTCTTTGCATTGACTTGTTTAAATATTCTTCTTCCCTTTTCATTTGTGATTGAATTGCTATGTGTTTACTTGTGCTTTTTTGCCATGATCCCTTTGGATTCCTAGTCCCTCTATTTAAGATGGGAGTAGGAGAGATATTAGGCTTTCAATCCTTTGCATGATAACATTAGGTAGTTCCCTTTTCAATCCCAACTTCAGGATCACATTGTGTTGCACCCCAAAATTTGACCAACTACTTATCGCAATTTGGCTCATGTTTCGACTCATTTCATTTTGCATTTGCATACCACGTACATTGCATTTTTTCCATTCAGATTGACTTTGTCGGGATCACAGCCCTCTGATCATGCTTCAAGCATTTCAGCCAAATACAAGGACGTATTCCGAGAATTGGTGCTCGTCCCGGTGTTTTCAGCTCTCGCTGTTGTTTTTTAGGACATTTCGGTGTCCGGGATTTTTACCATTTATTTCGATATAGTCGCTAATCGATTTAATCGGCTTCCTCGTTTTTTTAGATTTTTTCCCTTATTTTCTAGAATTTTTATGGGTTTAATTGATTTTTCTAGGTGTTAGTTAGTTAGATTTTTTAATAGATATTAATTGGTTTTAAATAGATTTTAGTTTTAATTTCTTTTTTAGAATAAATCATGTCCTAGATATTAAGTAGTTTTTTTAGAATAATTTTTAATAGGGTATTTCTTTTAATAGGTTTTTTTAAATAGAAATTAATAGGGTTTTTCTATTTTTATTTGTTTAGAGATAAATAGATTTAATAGAGTTTTATAGGTTAATCCTCTCTTTTTAGATTTAATTAGGATTTAATAGAGTTTAATTAGATTTTAATCATTTGTTTAGATGTTAATTAGGGTCTTATTAGATTTAATTAGGTTAGAATAGTTTTAATTTTCATTTAGGATTTAATTACTGTTTTAGTCTTCATTTAGTTTTAATTGAGTTTAATTAGTCATTAATCATGTTAATTAATCATTAGTCAGAGTTATTAATTTCGTGGGCCAGGTGTCTGTGTGGGGGCCCAGTCCGTCCAGTCCATGTGTCAGCATTTAAAAGCAGCCGCGTGTGCTTTTCTCAGATTTCCACTTCATTGCCACGTTTCACCTGCAGAGGCCACCACTTCACTCTGCATGCCACCCCACGTGGCACTCCCTCTCTCTTCCCAGCCCCCATGCGTCTCATTCTCGTCTCACTCTGCATGCAGCGATGCCACTTGTCCCACTCTCATCCCTCACCAGAGACACCGCCGCCTGCCATGCAACCGTCGCGCCGGTCACCTTCTAACTATCTCCGACCGCCATAACCACTCACCGGTAACCGTTTTTTCGCCGGAAACTTCACATCCCGCCGGAATCCTCATCCAACCTTCATCAACGTTCATGCGTTTTTTCCAGAATTTGTTCAATCATCATCATCGAGTTCATCGTAACCGTTTCTCTGGTCAGGAAATATTCATCAACTTCATCACTCATCCACCACATTCAAACATTTCCAGAAGCATCATCAAGATCCATCACGATCTTGCATCTACAATCATCGCATTTTTTGCTTTTTTCAGATTGTGGTTCAAATCGGCATCGATAGTCATCGAGTGTTCATCACATTCTTCATGAGTTTCCAGATCCATGAAGATCTTCACCATAGAGCCTTCCAAAACCTCCAAGCGTTCTCGCCCAGAAACACACGTGTTCATCGCAGATTCCTCCAACATCAACGCATCCCCAGAAATCTTCGTCTTCATCTGAAGTTCAGCAAGTTCTTCAGTATTTCCAGGTGTTCTTCAAAGAAGATGAAGGCGTTCATCTCCACCTTCAGCAAATCGCCAGAAAATCACGGACGTCTTCATCCAAGAATCGTTAGCAAGAACATTCAAAGACTTCGAGCCTTAGCTCCAGAATCTTCCTCGTCAATCTTCATAAGTGATCATCAAAATGAAATCCAGATCCAAGATCTTCTTAGATTCATCAGTTTTCAACGAGCATCTTCGTCATCCTCCAGAACAATCATCATCCCTCAAAATCCGCACATGCGAATATCTCAGAAGTTCGTCCAGATCTTCATCGAGGGATTCGATGTCTTCAACAGCACAAGCCAGGGATCATACGAGCTGGGAGTATTGGAGAAGAAAAGATTGAGAGAGGAGACGAGGGTCTGAGAGAGGGGAAGCTGCGCGTGCGATGAACAGTGAAGGGAGGGGGAGGATAGTTTAGGGTTTTCTTTCTGAGGGATGTGTCACGTGGTTAGGGATTGGGCTCCGAGGCCCATTAGGTTTGTTGTAACGTCTACACTCCCCGTTTCTTTTTTCACCCCTCCCCCGTTTTTTTTGTTGTGTAATTGGGCTGGGCCCTGTACGTTTTACCTGATCACACCCCTGGTTTGTTTTTCTTCCCCTCTCCCCATGGCTGTACGTTTTTGCTGGGCTTTGGGCCCAGTTTCCTGTTTTTTTTGCTGAAGCATCCCCTGTAAATCAATACACCCCCACCCTGTATTATTTTTTTGTGTTAATATTCTTGTATGGTTTTTATTGTATTTTTTAGAATAGTTAGATAACTCTAGAATAATTAGCATTTGGTTAGCATGTTAGGATTATAATTAGGAATTAATTTTTATTAGTTTAATATGCTTAGTATATTTTCTCTTAATAGAATTTAAGTAGAATAATTCCTAGAATAGGTTGTAATTAGCGTATTATATTCTTTAGTGAATTTTAGACCACATTTCTCCTAGAGTTCTCTTTTATAGAATAGGAATTTAGCATTTATTCCTTTGTAAAGAATTTAGGAGTTAGATATTTTTAGGGATTTATAGATTTAATTCTTTAGAATATTTTCTAGTTGGAATTTAGTTGCCGTATTTTTAGGAGTGGCATTTTATTTCCATTTTGCTATTGGATTTCCCTCCTATTTTCGTTTCTCTCCGATCTTATCTTCGATTTTATTTTTGGCTGGCCGTGTGACACGATTCAATTGGAGATTGATTTTCGATATCATTTCTCCATCTTGTCTTTGACACGGATATTAATACGCTACCTCTTAGAGTTCGATTTTTCGTATAAGTTGAACCATGACGGTCTAAGCGTTACATTGTTCTGATTCGAGCGTCATCGTCAAGATCCAGAGAGGAGAAGATTGGAATGGAGCTTGCACGCACGTCAGGAGCCCAGGAGATGCTTCGATCATCATCATCATCGTCTTCTTCAAGTCTTCAGGCAACCAGCGAGTGTTGTGGGCTGCATCATCAGATACAAAGGAATTGCCAGCTGAGGAGTTTCTTCTTAGGTTCTTGCGTGTGTATCCCGAGTTCCTTCCCGTTTAGACGTAGGTCTGTATCCCCTTCTCTTGCCCTCGTGCAATTGAGACCCGTTTTCCCGTCGAACTACGTCCCGCTCTGATTTCTCTGATGAGAATACGTAGGCACAATACTGATGTATTGGCGAGCAAACTTCCCCCGTAGGCACAATACTGATGTATTGGCGAGCCACCGTTCCCCGTTTTAGCTGTAGGCTGAACTATAGCTGCTCTGATTTTCTCTGATGAGAATATGTAGGCATAGGATGCGATATCCTAGCGAGCACACTAACAACTAACCTTTGTTCTCCTCGCTGCTGTGCGACCGAGACTTTCCCGCTGACGACTGAGGTTATCCTTTTCTCTTGCCCGAATGCATTTGAGACCAAACCGTAGTTCTAGTTCCCGTAGGTTCCCATACCTCGAAACCCGACATACTACGTCCGTTCTACCGCAAACAGGTACGTCTAAGTCTCCAATGGTCGAGCAGCGTCCACCTAACTGCTAGAATGCGCACGCTAGTATCGTCAACCTTTTCTCTCACCCCTGCGTGACTGAGAACACCTTTGTCTAGCCGTAGTTAGCCTGAACTACGTCATGCTCTGATTTCTCTGACGAGAATACGTAGGCCCAAGACGCGAGGTCTTGCCGAGCAAATTCCCCCGTAGTTTCCCGAACTACGAAGACTCTGATTTCTCATTCTCTGATGAGAATACGTAGGCATAGAGTGTGACGCTCTATCGAGTCAATTTCTTTCCGTTTAGATCTAGCAGCTGTAGATAGATTGTTTTTCACCCATAGACAAACCCACAAGCGTGGATCCCATCGAGTACGAAGGAAGTGAGGGGTGCTAATACCTTCCCCTTGCGTAACCGACTCCCGAACCCAGACAATGGTTGCGATGACCTTGTCTTATACCTTTTTCGTTAGGTTCTTCCGATCGTTTCCTTTCCCGCTCCGAGGGATAAATAACGAAAGGTGGTGACTCTTCTGTTGTGCCGGCACCTTATTTTCGCGAAAGCGACAGCTGGCGACTCTGCTGGGGACTGATGTTCTCTAAGCGAGTTTTGTCTTGGATTCTCTTCCTAGCTGCCTGGGCAATCCCCAGCAGCTGGCGACTCTGCTGGGGATCGAACCCAGAATCTCTGGTTCTCCGGTTCCCTATGCGAGTCAATCCTAGCGCTTGTTTGCGTGTCTGTGGGTGTTTATTTTTGTATTGTATATTACCGATGTATTTACATTTCCCGCACTATATTATTATCTGTTGCTATTGTGCTATTGTGGGATGGGAGCTCTGATGAGTGAGAAGCCAGACCCAGGCTTGAGTGCACCATAGACTTAGAGTGGAAATTAGTGGGCGCGCACTTGCTTTGCAGGCACTAGTGTCTCATGAAATCCACGCTCAGACGAGGTTCTCCCGGTTGGCTTCTCTTTCAACCCTTTGGGTTAAGACGGTTGTTGGTTTGGAGGATTGTCGACTCTGGGGACCGATCATTTGGAAGTTGGCTAAGTGAGGCCTCTTCAGGACAGGGTGATGCCACACCTTCTGGGTATCGTATCATCAGTCTTGAAAGTCAGTGACGCCAACGACCGCATAGGATGCCGAACTTGTGTCAGTTTAGGTCCATACCCGTGAGTGGGAGGGTTTTTTTGCAGGAAACTTGACTTCCAGCCTACCCGATATCTTGGTTTTCTCTCGTCAGAGCAGACTTATCCCGCCAGCAGCGCAGCAGCAATCAGAGCTTCGTGGGGGCTGTTATCCCGTGTTTGTTGCATCTTTCATTGCATTTGCATGAGCATTCCTACATCATATTGCATGCCATGCTCCAGCTAGTCAGAGCTCTTATCCGGCCGTTGTTTTGATTCTGAAGGTGAGTGTTGAAGACGACCAAGGGGCTGAAGCAGATTTGATCAGAGTCAAGCAGTGAAGTTAGTTGACAGTTGTTGGTAGCTATGTCAGAGAGCAGCTTCCAGTTTGTTGATACCTTGTCAGGTTTCACTGTGACGTCCAATCCTCTGTATGGATCTACGCATGACGAAGACTTTCCGCAAGTGAACAACCTTACCGCAGCTCAGCTTGTACAGCCTTCTGTTGAAGACCGAGGTCTACGTGAGCAGTTTGTTGTCCGAAGTGAGCGTTCTCCTTCTGTTGATATCTCAGACTACCAGGGTGTCGCCTTCCCTGTGCCAAAGTCCCGAAGAGAGGTCCCGATAGCAAAGACTGAAGACCCATTAGCTCCCATGTATGCTGAAAGGTTTCGTGCATTGGATGAAATATTCAAAGCCTTGAAAGGTAAAGACGCTGTTAACCCTAGTGCTGCAGACATGTGTCTGGTTCCTGGCCTAGTGTTACCTCCGAAGTTCAGAATGCCGAGGTTCGAAAAATACGAAGGAGATAGTTGCCCGAAGCAACATTTGGTGATGTTCTACCGAAGAATGACTTCATTTGTACACATGGACAAGTTGATGATTCACTGCTTTCAAGATAGTCTGACTGGGGCATCTCTGAGTTGGTATATGCAGTTAGAGAGTGATCAGATCCGATCATGGGCGGACTTAGCCAATGCTTTTCTGAAGCAGTATGACTACAATCTTAATGAAGCTCCTAGTCGCATGCAACTGCAAGAATTGTCTCAAGGGAACAATGAACCTTTCAGGAAGTATGTTCAGAGGTGGAGAGAATTTGCTGCTAGAGTGCAACCACCGCTCCTCGACCGAGAGTTAAAAGGCATGTTCGTAAACTCCTTGCAGAGCCCATACTTCGAAAGAATGCTTGGAGTTGCACCAAATTTCTCTGAATTGGTAAAGGCAGGAGAACGCATCGAGCATGGTGTAAAGACTGGAAGAATCCAGAATGTTTCAGGCGGTCAGGCTAGTGAAACTGAATCTCTCTACATCTTTCAAACTGATGAAGGAGTTGTGGTCAATGCAATCATGAATGATGTTGGGTATCCTCGAGACGAATCGGTGAAATCTGTTGGTTCTCCGTCTTCTCAGCGGTCAGTATCTTCTGTGTCTCGTTATTCTAGACAGAAAATTGTGCCTAGGGCACCACATCGGGAACTTTATGCCGCTCCTCTTGTAAATCCACGAGCTTGTGACCAAGGTTATCAGAATCAGCGTCAGAATCAGAACCGACCTCGTAACAACTTGGAACGAAGGAATGTTCCTTCTCATTCAGTGCATGTGCCGTATAGCCAGATTCTGCCACCTTTGATTCAGAATTCTTTGGTGGAACCTAAAGCTCTTAAGCCCGTGTCAGAGCCTTACCCTCCTGGGTACATTCCCCATGCTCAGTGTGGTTACCATGGTGGATCCCCGGGGCATTCAACTGAAGATTGCAAAGCTTTTCAGGCAAAAGTGCAATAGTTGATCGACAAAGGGTGCATTTCCTTTCCAGAAGGAGTTGTGGTTGTGCATGACAACCTCTCAGCTTCCTGAGCTCGCAGATTCAGAGGGTTATTTCTAGAGGCCAGTAGTCCAGACGGGCAGACGTCCTCAGCATTGGCAGTCCTCGGACTTTTTATCATTTGCATTTGTAGTTTCTTTTCTGTTAGTTACTACTTGCTGTTAAACATTGTTTGTTTCGAATGGTAATATTAATAAAGTGACTATGCATTTTTTCTGAATTAATCATGTCGTTGTCACTCATTTACTGCATTGCACTGACACTCGCACTTTATTCACTCCACTTTATCACTATGATTAGCAAAGATTGGAGGGAGGATGACGAAACTGAATACTCATAACCGATTATCGTATGCTTTCAGATAAAACCTCGCCGATGACGTACAAGGCATTGTTTCAAATCCCCTAAACACCGGAGAGATAAGGAAGAGAATCCCTTGTTAACCACTTCGAGCCGAGAAGTAGGAGTTTCTTTCGGACTTTTAAACCCTCACATCTTAACCCGGGGCAGGGTAGTTGTCAGTTAGCTTGATCGAGCGTTCAAGTCTTATAGAGGAGTGTTGTCTTTCGAGGACCAATCACATTGTATTCCTCCCCAGAGGTCATACCTCGTCAACCACAATGGTTAAACCACACCAGTCAGGAGTGAGACAGTTATAAACCTCTCGGATGAATCCAGACAGCCAGTGTCGCACGACTTGTTTCGAAGAAAAAAAAGAAAGAATAAGAAAGCCCGCTAAGTAAAAAGAAAAGAAAAGCTGGAAAGCAAATACTTAGGCAAAAATCAGGGCATCCCGCTGGACTTCAAAAGAAAAATCGAAAAGAACTCTGAAGAGTCAGTCCAGGCAAAAATTAGGGAAAAAGAAAGGATATAAAAAGAAAAATCCTCGAACAAGGACAAAGTCGTGTGGATACGGACACCGAAACGAAAAAGGAGTAACTGTCACTCCGAAACACCTTGTGAGTTCTCTAACCAGTTGTTCCCAATATTCAACATACCTCTCGAAGAGGCGAGCGCTCGAGCCAAGTTAACTGAACTTTAGGATCGGAGATCATCACGTAGAAGGGGTGGGTACAAATTATAATTTGAGCTGAATATCCTTTGTTTCACGAACCGTGAACCCGGCCACGATACAACCCTTAAAAGACCTAATTGAGGCAGGGTTTATTCTGAAAGCGCATTACGATAAGGTTGAGTAACCTGACTCCTACATGATTTGCTAATCATATCCTTGTTGTATTTTTCACTGATCGAATCAGCACTACGTTTGAACTCTTTGGTTCATTCGTCACTCACTAGCATGACACGTAAATGAGTGACAGTACATTTTTTCGAAATCTGCATGAACACTGCATTAAAATTACCATTCGTGAATAAACAATTTTAATTGCAGGTCAGTAGTTGATACGAAGGAACTCCAACAGGGAATAGTCAATCAGGACTGAATCGTTTAGTAGTCTGGATCAGAATGGTATGCTGCGAAGCCCTGTGAATTTGGGGCATTGACTTCCAGTGAGTTTGGAATCAGTCAGTCTGGGGACAAGTCCCGAAGGATCGGTTGGTTACAGGACAGTTTGTTCGAGAAGCAGTTGATCAGAAGTGAATCTTCTTGAGACCCAATCAGGGGCAGTTATCCAGAACTCTTGTGATTTGAGGGTCGATCCCTCCAGTGTTCAATCAGAACAGGTTGAGTCGCTCACCGCTCGTTTACGGGCAAGCTACTTCAGAAGTATATTGAAACCAACCATGCTGAGAGTTGGTTAATTGAGGATGAATCCTTCCGTTGTACAGATATCAGGGCAAGCCATCTGAATATTGTCTCGTTGCCAGCTGCTTTCTGTTCAGAATGAATTTTCCCAAAAGTCGGATTGGGGCAAGTTGAATTGCACTGGGGAAAGTTGTTCAAATGAGTTTGTTCACCCTATCAAGAGTTGAGTGTCGGGGAATCATGTCATTACCCTGCCAAAACCTGAACCTTCTGAAGAAGCCTTGTTGTCATTGGATTGTTATCCTACAGCCTAACCTGTTACTTGGCAGAACCTTGTAACCAAATCGTTTTAAAGTCCAGTTCTCGTCTGGCAAACCGGAGATCAGTTCTCGTCTGAAATCCAAACCAGAAACCAGCCTCGTCAGGTCACCTTTTCTGTAACCTATCGTTCAACCAGTTCTCGTCTGGCCAACACGGTTTTAAAGCCCAGTTCTCGTCTGGCAAACCAGAAATCAATTCCTGTCTGATATCCAAAACCCGTAAGTCAGTTCTCGTCTGACAGCCTAACATATGTCGCTATCAGTTCTCGTCTGATAGTCCACCTCGAATGCTAGTTCTCGTCTAGTATTTCCCTTTCAAATCCACTTTTGTTGGTAACCAGAAATGGGTCCCTATCACCATAAACCTATCCCTAAACCAGAAAAAGCCTAAATGTACCTGGCACGATGATTCCTAGTGACTCGTATGTTGTCACATTCCCCAACACAAGGCTCGAGTGATCCCAGCTCTATGATTGGTATTCTGTATTCCCTGTGTTGATGTTGTTGAATCAGGATTATTTTCTTAGTAGAGGCGTACAGTTTGAGATTGTTTCCCCTGAGCAGTTTGAGATTGCAGCAAATTGAGATGGCATTCATCCCTTATCAGAGTAGGATCAAGATTATCCTCAGCAGGGCGAGATTGATATTCCCGACAGAGTATGGCCATCCCAAGCATTAAACGGTGATTAGCCTGATGTGCTACTTTCATAAGTGGGTTGAGACTGAAGCTTTCCCTGACCGACAGATTTGGGTTTATTTCCCCAGCAGTGTTGATACACATGTATTCCTCAGACTTGATAGTCCAGCAGGTGTTACCCAGAAGGGTCAGTCTCCGTAAGGCGTATGCAAGATTACCCTCAGCAGATCAAGATTGATATCCCCGATAGAGTGTAGTAGCATCTCCCCACCGAGTCGGAATACGGGACCAAGAGCATTGATATGTATCCCCCCAGGCAGAGAAGATTCTCTCCCCCAACCAGAGGTATCCTGAAGGATCACCATCTCCCCAGTTGAGTCAAGCGCCGAAACGTATGTTCATCCCCTAGCACCGGGTCACAAGTGCAGGCCTCGTAAGGAGATTATTCACTAAAGTGTGTAGTAGTTGATAGTGCCAGACTGAAGTCTCCGGCGGAACTGAGATTCCCCACAGAGTTGTATTCTTCCTGGCGGGTAGGATTTATTCCAGCGGCTGGTTACCCACCCTCAGCTGAGTTTGCAGTTCGCCATGAGAGTCGAGTCCTTGGAAGCCGTCGAAGCCATGATTGGTGCTCCCCAGTAGAGTGTTGAATAACTGATGCTGTATTTCCCCACCAGAGTCGTTATCTCTAGGAAAGCTTTGTCGTGAAGGCCATGCAGTTTATTTCTGCGATTGATATCGTTCCCTCGACAGTTTGTGGTTTGAATACCTAGTTGAGCGGGTTTAGGTTCTCATAGAACTTTATTCCCCTGCAGCAGTCGTCTGGAGTTTGTTTCCCCAGGCGGAGTCCAATTGAGATTGGTGTGACTTCTTCTCCTTGGCAGGATGATTCCTCCTCCCTACCAGAGTGGTTCTTTCTCCTCGACTGGAAGATCTTCCCTTCAGCATTTATTTTGCTGATGGGGTCATAGCATGTTGCATGATTGCATAGCATTTACCCTGGAAACGCGTAGCACTTCCACCGTGTGGAGCATTACGTCATTATCAAAGCATATGCATACGAAACATGAGCCAGGTCGCCACCGTCCTTGCTTTGCAGATGTTCCTCCTCAGAATGGTTTGATCAAGATGATTCTTGAATTCTCCCCAACGAAGTCGTTTACCCAAGATGATTCTTGAAGTCCCCGGCGGAGTTATGTGTCCAAGATGATTCTTGAAGTCCTCAGCAGAGTTGATTCATCCAGAATGATTTCTGGATCCCCGAAGCAGAGTTACTTGATAGTTCTCCAGAATCCCCAGCGGAGATGCGTCATCCCCAGCAGGTTTCTGAATAGCGAAGTTGAAACTTCCCTCAAAGACTTGATGATTGAAGTCCAACCGTATTAAGGAAGCAATTCTCTCAGCTGATGCGGAGTGCCTGATGGCAAAAGATTGCATATCCTTATTTGGTTCATGATTGACCAAGAATTTTATCCTCGACCTACTGATGAAGTCCGGCTGACGCCTGAGAATCCCTTTGAATGCCCGACGGCATTATTAACTTGACTGTTAAGAAGTTCCTAATGACCTGACGAGTCCCGAGGAATTCTTCTGCTATGACACAGAACACCTGACGGTGTAATCAACCATGTATTGCCAGTTACCGAGTGACCAGTGACCCCTTGATGAATTGAGGACGAATATCTACAGCAAAATCAGATAATCATCCTGACGGAGACTTAAAATCAGACTTTTCCCCGGTTACCGTGTGACCAATTCCCCAGCAAGTTGCCGTGTAACTGCCATGCCCAGTTTTGAAGATGTTCCTACCGACCAGAGTATCGTTTACCTGTGAGGTTGGCCAATCGCCTGTTACCGTGTAACCAGTGATCCCTCGATGATTTGAGGACGCAAGGATATCAGATAAATCAGAGAATCATCCTGACGGAGGTTCAGATCAGTATTTCTCCAGCTGGTTGCCGTGCAGCTATGATTTCAGTTTCCGAAGATTTGTTCCCATCAGAGTACCGTGTACTTGTGTAGTTGGCAAATTTTCGGGTTCTTTGGTATTCAACCGTCTTCTACCTTTGAATGTTTGAAAGTCGTTCGCTCTTCAACCCTTCAGGTCCAAGCCGTTTGAATAGGGGCAGCTGTTGCACCCCAAAATTTGACCAACTACTTATCGCAATTTGGCTCATGTTTCGACTCATTTCATTTTGCATTTGCATACCACGTACATTGCATTTTTTCTAGTCAGATTGACTTTGTCGGGATCACAGCCCTCTGATCGCGCTTCAAGCATTTCAGCCAAATACAAGGACGTATTCTGAGAATCGGTGCTCGTCCCGGTGTTTTCAGCTCTCGCTGTTGTTTTTGAGGACATTTCGGTGTCCGGGATTTTTACCGTTTATTTCGATATAGTCGCTAATCGATTTAATCGGCTTCCTCGTTTTTTTAGATTTTTCCCTTATTTTCTAGAATTTTTATGGGTTTAATTGATTTTTCTAGGTGTTAGTTAGTTAGATTTTTTAATAGATATTAATTGGTTTTAAATAGATTTTAGTTTTAATTTCTTTTTTAGAATAAATCATGTCCTAGATATTAAGTAGTTTTTTTAGAATGATTTTTAATAGGGTATTTCTTTTAATAGGTTTTTTAAATAGAAATTAATAGGGTTTTTCTATTTTTATTTGTTTAGAGATAAATAGATTCAATAGAGTTTTATAGGTTAATCCTCTCTTTTTAGATTTAATTAGGATTTAATAGAGTTTAATTAGATTTTAATCATTTGTTTAGATGTTAATTAGGGTCTTATTAGATTTAATTAGGTTAGAATAGTTTTAATTTTCATTTAGGATTTAATTACTGTTTTAGTCTTCATTTAGTTTTAATTGAGTTTAATTAGTCATTAATCATGTTAATTAATCATTAGTCAGAGTTATTAATTTCGTGGGCCAGGTGTCTGTGTGGGGGCCCAGTCCGTCCAGTCCATGTGTCAGCATTTAAAAGCAGCCGCGTGTGCTTTTCTCAGTTTTCCACTTCATTGCCACGTTTCACCTGCAGAGGCCACCACTTCACTCTGCATGCCACCCCACGTGGCACTCCCTCTCTCTTCCCAGCCCCCACGCGTCTCATTCCCGTCTCACTCTGCATGCAGCGATGCCACTTGTCCCACTATCATCCCTCACTGGAGACCCCGCCGCCGGCCATGCAACCGCCGCGTCGGTCACCTTCTAACCATCTCCGACCGCCATAACCACTCACCGGTAACCGTTTTTTTGCCGAAAACTTCACATCCCGCCGGAATCCTCATCCAACCTTCATCAACGTTCATGCGTTTTTTCCAGAATCTGTTCAATCTTCATCATCGAGTTCATCGTAACCGTTTCTCTGATCAGGAAATATTCATCAACTTCATCACTCATCCACCACATTCAAACATTTCCAGAAGCATCATCAAGATCCATCACGATCTTGCATCTACAATCATTGCGTTTTTTGCTTTTTTCAGATTGTAGTTCAAATCGGCATCGATAGTCATCGAGTGTTCATCACATTCTTCATGAGTTTCCAGATCCATGAAGATCTTCACCATCGAGCCTTCCAAAACCTCCAAGCGTTCTCGCCCAGAAACACACCGTGTTCATCGCAGATTCCTCCAACATCAACGCATCCCCAGAAATCTTCGTCTTCATCTGAAGTTCAGCAAGTTCTTCAGTATTTCCAGGTGTTCTTCAAAGAAGATGAAGGCGTTCATCTCCACCTTCATCAAATCGCTAGAAAATCACGAACGTCTTCATCCAAGAATCGTTAGCAAGAACATTCAAAGACTTCGAGCCTTAGCTCCAGAATCTTCCTCGTCAATCTTCATAAGTGATCATCAAAACGAAATCCAGATCCAAGATCTTCTTAGATTCATCAGTTTTCAACGAGCATCTTCGTCATCCTCCAGAACAGTCATCATCCCTCAAAATCCGCACATGCGAATATCTCAGAAGTTCGTCCAGATCTTCATCGAGGGATTCGATGTCTTCAACAGCACAAGCCAGGGATCATACGAGCTGGGAGTATTAGAGAAGAAAAGATTGAGAGAGGAGACGAGGGTCTGAGAGAGGGGAAGCTGCGCGTGCGATGAACAGTGAAGGGAGGGGGAGGATAGTTTAGGGTTTGCTTTCTTAGGGATGTGTCACGTGGTTAGGGATTGGGCTCCGAGGCCCATTAGGTTTGTTGTAACGTGTACACTCCCCGTTTCTTTTTTCACCCCTCCCCCGTTTTTTTTGTTGTGTAATTGGGCTGGGCCCTGTACGTTTTACCTGATCACACCCCTGGTTTGTTTTTCTTCCCCCCTCCCCATGGCTGTACGTTTTTGCTGGGCTTTGGGCCCAGTTTCCTGTTTTTTTTGCTGAAGCATCCCCTGTAAATCAATACACCCCCACCCTGTATTATTTTTTTTGTGTTAATATTCTTGTATGGTTTTTATTGTATTTTTTAGAATAGTTAGATAACTCTAGAATAATTAGCATTTGATTAGCATGTTAGGATTATAATTAGGATTTAATTTTCTTAGTTTAATATGCTTAGTATATTTTCTCTTAATAGAATTTAAGTAGAATAATTCCTAGAATAGGTTGTAATTAGCGTATTATATTCTTTAGTGAATTTTAGACCACATTTCTCCTAGAGTTCTCTTTTATAGAATAGGAATTTAGCATTTATTCCTTTGTAAAGAATTTAGGAGTTAGATATTTTTAGGGATTTATAGATTTAATTCTTTAGAATATTTTCTAGTTGGAATTTAGTTGCCGTATTTTTAGGAGTGGCATTTTATTTCCATTTTGCTATTGGATTTCCCTCCTATTTTCGTTTCTCTCCGATCTTATCTTCGACTTTATTTTTGGCTGGCCGTGTGACACGATTCAATTGGAGATTGATTTTCGATATCATTTCTCCATCTTGTCTTTGACACGGATATTAATACGCTACCTCTTAGAGTTCGATTTTTCGTATAAGTTGAACCATGACGGTCTAAGCATTACATTGTTCTGATTCGAGCGTCATCGTCAAGATCCAGAGAGAAGAAGATTGGAATGGAGCTTGCGCGTACGTCAGGAGCCCAGGAGCTGCTTCGATCATCATCATCATCGTCTTCTTCAAGTCTTCAGGTAACCAGCGAGTGTTGTGGGCTGCATCATCAGATACAAAGGAATTGCCAGTTGAGGAGTTTCTTCTTAGGTTCTTGCATGTGTATCCCGAGTTCCTTCCCGTTTAGACGTAGGTCTGTATCCCCTTCTCTTGCCCTCGTGCAATTGAGACCCGTTTTCCCGTCGAACTACGTCCCGCTCTGATTTCTCTGATGAGAATACGTAGGCACAATACTGATGTATTGGCGAGCAAACTTCCCCCGTAGGCACAATACTGATGTATTGGCGAGCCACCGTTCCCCGTTTTAGCTGTAGGCTGAACTACAGCTGCTCTAATTTTCTCTGATGAGAATATGTAGGCATAGGATGCGATATCCTAGCGAGCACACTAACAACTAACCTTTGTTCTCCTCGCTGCTGTGCGACCGAGACTTTCCCGCTGACGACTGATGTTATCCTTTTCTCTTGCCCGAATGCATTTGAGACCAAATCGTAGTTCTAGTTCCCGTAGGTTCCCATACCTCGAAACCTGACATACTACGTCCGTTCTACCGCAAACAGGTACATCTAAGTCTCCAATGGTCGAGCAGCGTCCACCTAACTGCTAGAATGCGCACGCTAGTATCGTCAACATTTCCTCTCACCCCTGCGTGACTGAGAACACCTTTGTCTAGCCGTAGTTAGCCTGAACTACGTCATGCTCTGATTTCTCTGACGAGAATACGTAGGCCCAAGACGCGAGGTCTTGCCGAGCAAATTCCCCCGTAGTTTCCCGAACTACGAAGACTCTGATTTCTCATTCTCTGATGAGAATACGTAGGCATAGAGTGCGACGCTCTATCGAGTCAATTTCTTTCCGTTTAGATCTAGCAGTCGTAGATAGATTGTTTTTCACCCGTAGACAAACCCGCAAGCGTGGATCCCGTCGAGTACGACGGACGTGAGGGGTGCTAATACCTTCCCCTTGCGTAACCGACTCTCGAACCCAGACAATGGTTGCGATGACCTTGTCTTATACCTTTTTCGTTAGGTTTTTCCGATCGTTTCCTTTCCCGCTCCGAGGGATAAATAACGAAAGGTGGCGACTCTTCTGTTGTGTCGGCGCCTTATTTTCGCGAAAGCGACACATTGCATGATAATATTAGGGCTGATCAGTTCCCCTTAGAGTCTTATGTCTTCTCTTCTTATCTCATAACTTCTTAAGACATTTAATAAAGGTTAACAATTGGTGTACGCTACGAGCCTTAAGTACATGAGAAATGATGGGTGGGGGGCCTCCTCTCACACTGTCTAGAGTGTTTAGCGTATGTCCTTTGGGTGATATGCGACACATTTGCTCTTAAGTCATAGTCTTTAGTGCAACATGAGTTACAATCTAATTCAATTCTCTTCTTCTCATAAAAAACATAAAAACAAAGTTCAAACCTTTTCATCCTTCGGGATTTGTTTCAAAATCATTTTCAGAAAGAGTGTGTTAAGTTTTCGTTCTACCGGAAACAGGCATCGTCCCTAACTGCTAGAACGAATATTTAACCCTACTCATTAAAACACTTGAACCAACTAGTGGTCGTGTCAGCCTGAACTATGTTTGCTCTGATTTCTCATACCAAATGAGGATACGTAGGCACAAGACGACAATGTCTTGGCGATCAACCTTCCCCCCATCACCCGTAGTTTTCCAAACTACGTTGACTCTGACTTTCCCATTGCACGAGGGAATACGAGGCATAGGGCGGCGATGTCCTATCGAGTCTGTTCTTTCCGTTCTCCCTCGTTTAGAAGTATCCTTTGGAAAGTTTTCACCCATAGATTTAGACAACAAGCATGGATCCCGTTGAGTATAACGGACGTGAGGGGTGCTCATACATCGCCCTTGCGTAACCGACTCTCGAACCCAAGATTTGGTTGCGATGACCTTGTCTTTCCCTTCCCTTAGGTTTTCTTCGACCGTTTCCTTTCCCTCTCTTTGGGATAAATAACGTTCGGTGGCGACTCTTCTGTCTAGTTTGTCGGCTTCATTTTTCACAGTGATGCGACATGTTGGACGGAAGTCGGTGAAAAAAGGATTTTAGGACCTGAGATTGCTCAAGAGACTACAAAAAAGATTAGAATGATTCGCGATAAGGTTAAGAAAGCATAAGACCGTCAAAAGAGTTATGTGGATAAACGAAGGAGACCTTTGGAATTTGGAGAAGGTGATCATGTATTCTTGAAAGTTACTCCAAGGTTGAAATTGAAAAGACCGTTTAAGTCGCGGAAGTTAAGTTTGAGATACATGGGGACCATATCAGATTCTAGTAAGGATTGGTGAAGTAGCTTATAGACTAGCCTTACCTCCTTCTCTATCTGAGATGCATGATTTTTTTCACATGTCTCAACTCCGAAAGTTTATTCCTGATCCTCTTCAGCCAGTTCTACCTGATACAATTGAGATAGAAGCAGATTTGAATTTTGAACCTCTGTCAAGCCATATTGTGGGGAGAGAAACTAATGTGTTAAGAAAAAAAGAAATTCCTCTTGTTAAGGTTCAGTAGGATGAGACACATCTAGGTGATGCTAATTGGGATCTTGAGTCCAAGATACGGGATGCTTACCCTCACCTTTTTCAGGTAATATTTAAATTCGACGACAAATTTTATTTAAGGGGGGAGGATGTAATACCTCGTATTTAATAAAACGATCTAAGTAATATTATTTGGGATCAACTGGGTTCTGATGTGCTCTGAGAGTTATCTGTTGAGATAATTAGGGTAACTGATGAACTCAAGTTGATTTAATTAATATTAAAGTTTTATTAATCGGTACATTAGAAACATTTTCGATACCTTCAATTTTGGACATTTAACCAAGTTAGTCTTACTAACTTTAATGATATTTTCCTTATATCGTTTTTCTTCTCTTTTCCTTTCATTTTGGCAACATAGAGAGAAAGATAGTAAGAAGTTAGAGAGAAGGAGGAGAAAGAAGAGAAAGAGGAAGAAGGAAACCATAGAGGAAGAAAGGCTTAGAACTTCATCATTTCTTCATGAAATCATCTCATCTTCATCATCAACAACTTCTTCATCTTGTGTTAGAGGTGGGTTCTAGGTAGAAACTCAAGGTTAGAGTATTTGGATAGAATGAGAAAAGTTAGGTTATGGTGTTCTTGTTCCTTTTCCATGAGAAATATATGATTCATGTTATATTCATGATATTGATGTGAGATTATGGTTTAAAATTTTGTTTCACGTGTGTATATGTCAATATTAAGGATAGATTGAGTTTGAGTAAGAGTGGGGTTGAAAACCCCTTTGGAACTGTCCTATTCTGCTAGACAGACTGCAGAAATCACAGAGTTTGCACTACGAGCTCTAGCGAACTACAAGCGAACATAATAGTTTGTCATGCTCGCACTGTGAAGTAAAAGCAAACTGCAAGCGAGTATTCGCTTAGAGCTTGCACAATAAGTAGTGAAGGCTTTCACTACTGCCATATTTTTTCAGCCTCGCTCAGAGTTCGCACTATGAACTCATGGCGAAGGAACTCGCTTGGCCTTCGCACTACGAACCTGACGGTATTCTTCTTATTTTGTTTTGATGCTTGCTTGGTTGTTTCACATGCTCGTGTATGGTTACTATATCTTGCTTACACTTATTATTGTGAGTATTATACATGTGGACTTATGGATGGTGAATTGAATAAAATGATGACCAGGTGATTAAAAAGAATTAAGAAAAGTGAGGAAAACTTATCACAATCTAATGGAATGACCTAGAGATGTAACTAGGAGTTGATAGATAACTGGATGACAATGCTTGTGAATTTTATGCCTAGGTGTGCATCCTTGACAAGTAGTTGTCTATTGAAGAGTTGAGACATTATATGGGACATGTCTAGTTTTGTGTTACCTTGAGAATAAGGCATATGTGGCCTCGTGATTGTCGAATACAATCACATTTGTGTGTGAGATCGCGTAATCGGAAGCAATTCCTTGAGATGTTTTGTTCCAAGAGTTGAGGCTTATATAGAGAGCTCCTCCGAAACATTTGACTTATTCATTAAAAAGTATCTGTGACCTGTGTCGAGAACTCTTGTATGGGTTAGCCAAGGAAAGTTACTTATTAGATATTTATCTGTGACCCGTGTCGAGAACTCTTGTGTAGGTTGGCCGGGGAAAGTTACCTATGAGCTAGATATTTATGACCCGTGTCAAAAACTCTTGTGTGGGTTGGCTGAGGAAAGATGTCTATAATGCAAGGATACATGACTTGTGTCGATAACTTTAGACGTATGGTTGGCCGAGGAAAGATGCCTTGATGTGGTTTCCAATTAGTGATAGTTTGAGTTGTTGAACTCAAGCAACATGTTTCCATATAGTGTGTGAGTTGTGAATTCAAGTATTATCCCTTCCCTTTTGACTTGAGTTAGGATTGGTTAGAACCTTGTAAATCCAAGATAATCCATAAGATAGGGAACCCACTGGGATTATTATCTCGCCTTATGTTATTAATTATATTTCTGGTGGTTCAGGTTCCGTGAAGGGTAAGGACAAAATTGTTTGATGTCCTTACTTGTCTTAGCTTTTTGGGATGACATTGTTTCCGCTGTGAAGACTCTATGTTGAGATCATTGATATGATCTAGTTCTTAGTTGTTTTGGACGTCTTGTATATATTTATGCCACTTTTAGTATTTTTGGTGTTTTGGGCATGTAATATGTATAATGTGTCACTAGGAACTTATGTATATTCCAGTACCAAATTTACAATCATGTATAATATGAATTATTTTAGACTTATATTATATGTGGGTGTTACACTAGGGGTCTGTTAACATTTTCTCCTCATTCCTTTTCCATAGTACCAGAATAACTTTTCCCTGGAGCTCACCCTAAATAGAACAGGAAGCCTGCTCTGATCCCAATTAACATTCTGGTACACAGACATCAGATGTCGAATAAGATGTCACAAAACTAGAATCAGGATAGTATGACAACACAGACAATTATACGGTTAAAGTAAATACTTGAATATAAATAACACAATCAATTGTTAACCCATTTCGGTACAACATCACCTACATCTAGGGGCATCCAAGTCAGGAAGGAAATCCATTATGATACTATTAGTTTGAAGCCTCAGGAAATAACCTCCAATTTACAATCTTCTCACCTAATCACTACCCGTGCTATTTCTATCTAAGAACTCCTAGATATAAGACCCCTCTCACTTCCCTCAATCACACAACAATGATAAACTCAACAATAATGAATAATAGAAGACACACTTCTAATGAACAAAAATCCACACTTTGCTTAAAAGCTTAGGAGTGATTACAACTCAAAATTCAGTCCAATTCAAGTACCTAAGAGGTACATGAATGGCTCACAGATGCACAAACAACATAGTCCAACTCTGATATCAAAGTGATATAAGACTGGATCACAAATAACACAAACACACAAAACCCTAAAAAATTTCTTTCAATCCACGGCTTCTCTAATGCATTAGGTTTAAACTGCCCTTTCAATATCTTTTGATCAAGATGGGCTTGGGCGCAAATCCGTAACAGCAACTGCAAAAAATATCCACAATCTTCTGCATGAAAATAGAAACAAAATAGAAAGTTTCCTAAAAAGTCTCTAACATCCTTTTTATGAAACAAATGCACTGCTGGCATAGAACTTGAATTCCTAAAATAACCTTCTTTATATTGTGACAGAGTTTGAACAAAAAACACATAGAATCTCACACTTTAAAACTAAATATTCCAAATAAGTAAAACCCTAATCTTCTCGTATAACATGTCATGACATCATGTCACAACATCGTGCTGACCATCAGCGATGTCTAACCAACATGTCAAGACATCTTTCTCAACATCCTGTTGTGATACTTGTTTTATCAAAATTGTTGTCAATCCCAAAATCACATATATATATATATATATATATATATATATATATATATATATATATATATATATATATATATATATATATATATATATATATATATATATATATATATATATATATATATATATATATATATATATATATATATATATATATATATATATATATATATATATATATATATATATATATATATATATATATATATATATATATATATATATATATATATATATATATATATATATATATATATATATATATATATATATATATATATATATATATATATATATATATATATATATATATATATATATATATATATATATATATATATATATATATATATATATATATATATATATATAATTTGAAAATTTTATATAAAATAAGCTGATTTTTTAAATTAAAATACCATAAATATTTAAAAAATGTTTAGGAAACAATGTGACAAAATTTGAAGACTAGATAAACTCAAATAAATATTACAAAGAGATCTTTTATTTACATGGGAAATATTCATTCCACTATATGGATGCGTCTCAAATCTAAAACTCAAAAGTGTATTTATGAATATTCATAGATGCATCTCCGAACGCATCTAATATCACACATGTCCTCATATTTCATCCAACCACCCCATTTTGCCAAAATCTTTTCCGGAGATGCATCTCCGTATATTTTATGAGGTGAATCCGTAGATAAATCTCCTTATAATCCCCTGTACTAATTTATAGTGTTTTTATTCACTAAGATAATTTATTTAACAACTCATTGACGATTCTGGAGATGCATATTTGGACACGTCAAGCAGGAAATTAAAAAAAAAACACCTTGTATGTTCTTCTTCCTCATGATCAAACTCAACTTCACTCTCAAAACCCTTAAAAGGATTTTTCCATTCTCAATCAACTTTTCAACACCAAAATAACTTTGAATTTAAGGTAAATTTCATTCATTTCATATCCCATTCTTTACATTAATCTGTTTTTGAGCTGAAAAAAGAACGTTGAGTTCAAATATGTATCTCTAGACTAAGTTTCATGTGTTTTGGATATACATCTCCGAAGTTGTTTGATACTTTGAGTTTTTAATATATTTTTCTATTATGATTGGTATTAGATATGGTGCACCCAGATATGTTTCCCAAATTTATTATGAGAATGAATGTTAACCCAGATGAAGTGAAGGATGATGTTAAACTAGATGAAGTGAATGATGATGTTAAATCGGGTGCTACACCGGTTGATGTTCGTGAAAAATTTACAAATAAATAAGAGTTTATTGTTCATGATATGTTTTAATGGGTCTGCATGGATGTCGAGAAATTGGGTTTGGCATTATAATCAAAAGGTGTGACAATGGTACCAACAAAAGATAAAAATTTGTAACAATGAGATGCGAAAGAAGTGAAACGTTCCAACCACCGATTAGGAAGTTGGAACATGATGACATAGAATCGAGAAAATGTAAGTGTTCTTTTGAATAGTACATATATCGTAAGGCAAATGATACATGTAAATTTAATGTGATTTATGGTATACATAATCATGCTTTGTATCACTAGCTAATTATTCATCCCATTGCATATCGCCTTATTCTGGAGGAGAAGGAACCTGTTTCGGACATGACATTAAACACGAAAAACATACTTGCAATTTTGAAACGAAAAATACATTAAATGTTTCAAATATTAAGCAAGTATACAATATGTGTGCCTGAAACAATAAGGCAGTCTAAGATCTGAAATGCAACAACTGTTGAAGCTTTTGGATGATGACCACTATGTTTCTAGGTACAAATTTTGGGAGGATAAAGTCATTGCTCGAGATATATTTTGGACTCATTCTGATTTAACATATAAGACCAACAACTATAGGCTCCCACTTCTGGTATTTATTGGTGTTACTTCTACAGAGAAAAATTTTCAGTAGGTTTTTCATTTTTGGAATTCGAAAAAAGGACAATGTTGAGATATCTCGAAATTAAATTAATCTATTTAATCAAATTATTCATGTTTTACATAATAATTTAGTATGTGGTGCATTTTTAATTAAATACAGTATGAGTTGCATTTGTATGTGGAGTGTGGTAGGGTGTAGTGAGAATATTAGTGGGTTGGTAGAATGATTAGAATAATTGAAAATAGTTATAATTAATAATAATTATAATTAGTTAATTAAAATAGATAGGAATAAAGGTTTTAGGTGAAAAATAAGAACTAAGGAGAAATAAGGGAAATGGTGAGAATTATAAGAGGAGTTGGGTCAAAGTGTAATTAGTAAAATGTTAAATTAGGTTTTTAGAGATAAAAAAGGATTAATGAAGCTTTTAAGGGAGAATACCTAAAGTTTGAGTTTATGGGGAAAAAGAGGCTATGGCTTGAAGAGGGAAGAACTCAAACCAAAAGCTTTAATCAAATTCAGAATTTATGTTAGGAATCTAAGGCAAGGGGAAAAGTGCTTCTATATTGATGCTTTGCATGAAAGGGTATAAAAGGAACCCTTACTCTCTTTAGGAATTGTGTGAAATCTATTATGAATTGTTGTTGTTGTATGCTAACCTGAAAATTGATGATTGAATGTATTAGTATCTGATTTTCATGACTAAATTTGTATGTGTGTGATTCTGCTTATGTCTATATGATATATGACATTGTTGAAGCTTTGAAGGTTTGAAACATAAATATGAATTTCATGAAATTGAAGAATAAATTGTGTAAATATGTGATTTAGCATGTTATAATAATGATATTATAAGTACTATATTTTTCTGGATGTTCGGGGATGGTTGGGAAGCCAAAAACTAGAGCTTCTAGTGAAATTCCATGGTTGTTCGTGTTTCTGCAATCTGGAGCAGGGTGACAGACGTCACCCAGATGACGGGTTGACCGTCATGCACCTTAAGAAGCTGATGCGCGTCAGCATTATGACGGGGAGATCGTCATGGTCTCTAGGCTATGATTTTCAATCGGATCATCATTGGGATGACGGTTTGGGGAATTTAATTGGATGACAGGTTGCCTGTCATGCTGTCAGAAGGGGCGATTTTGTCCCATTTCATGTAGTTCAACTGTCGGTTCATAATTTTAATATTGTTTTGTAGTTTGGTTAATATTTGACTACTATTTGGCGGTGTTGGTGTTGTTAATTAATTATTATGAGTTTAATTAATCATGGTGGAATCATCATTGTTGAATGATGATTGAATTAGTTAAATGATGTATGGAATGTATATGATATTGTTTTTGCAATTTTATATGACGTGAAAATAAATGGCATTGTTGTGAGATGCATTATTATATGGTGATTAATTATGTCTTGTTGACATGATGGTAAATAGTTCAGAAGGGAGACTATTTGTATGCTTGTATGCAGTATTGTTATGATTGTTAGATAGTAGTTCAAAAGGGGGAATTACTATCATGCATTGATGCATGTTTTTTATGGTCAAAAGAGGGACATACGCGTTGTTATTTTTGTTGCATTGATTTGTATTGACATGCATCATCGTGTTGTGTCGTTGAAAGAGTCGTGTATGCTAGTTCAGAAGGGGGGCCATTGGGTTGGCTCAAGCTCAAAAGGGTGCCTTTGAGCTCATAAAGGGGGCTCATGGGTTCAGATGGAGGGACCAGGTTCTTAAGATAACTAAATGTTGTGTTGGTACCACGTGCATATTGTCACATTATGTCGTGAGTTGCATTTTATATATGAGTATATTGTTGTGGAATGGGTATGAGATTGTGATGAAGTTGATTGCGTATTGAGTGTATAATATGTTGTTCATTTATCTATCTTTGTACTCTTTACACTGTTTTATATCAAAGTTTATTTCTCACCTATTTTGCTTAATGTTGTCCAGCATGGGCATCTTGCAGATAATCATAAGTAAAGTTGTTGTTGTGTGTGGAATGTGTTTTGTTGGATCTATTCTTCATTTACTTATGGTTTATCGCAATTTAGTGGTTTTAGTGCTCTGATCTTGTAACATCGAGAACAAGATGTTTTTGCTATGTTTTTTAGTTAATGCTGAATTATAAGGTTTAAAGTTTAACACTTTAATTGCAAATTTAATTTTGAAGTTGTTGTGCTATGATTTTTCACAGCTTGTTATCAAATACTTCGATGTGTTTTTAGATAATGGTCGTAGTGAAACCTTAAGTTGTAGATTAAATACTTTTATATAAGTTTCGCAGTTTAGGGTGTTACATTAGAGGTATGAGAGCAAGTAGGTCCATCCGGCTAGGTTTATGTAATGTTGTATGTTCCGTAATATGCGACGAGTGTATGAACATTGTCGGTGCTACATTTCTTCTAATGGCTATTTACGGGTGAGATATGACAAGATGAATAAACGACCAAGTAATCACCAATGCTTTGGAGGCGATGGCTCAGGCGCTGGAGGGTCAGCAGAATCAGTCTGGCGATGAATTCCTTCGGTTGAGGAAGTCTCAAAGGAACAATCTACCAACCATCAAGGGAAAATATGATCCTGATGGTGCACATACATAGCTTAGTGAAACTGAGAAGATTTTTCGATTAATGGCTTGTACCGAAGCTCATAAGGTACAATTCGATACTCATATATTGTCGGAGGAGGCCTAAGACTGGTGGAATAATGTGCATCAGAGACTGGAGGTTGTTGGTGCTGAGATTACTACGGTTATGTTCAGGGATGAATTTTTAGAGAAGTATTTTCCATAGGAAGCATGCAATAAGAAAGAAATCAAGTTCCTCGAGCTAAAGCATGGGAATATGACAATTGTTGAGTATGCTGCTAAGTTCTAAGAGTTGGTAAAATTTTGTCCACGGTGTAATAATGTGGAAGCTGAAGAGTCAAATTGTATCAAGTTTGAAAGCGGGTTGCATTCCAAGATCAAACAAGGTATTTTGTATTAAGAGATTCACCGATTTTCTATGCTGGTGAATAAGTGCAAGATATAAGATGAGGATAGCAGAACTCTATCTGCTTACTATAAGAGTCTTAGTGAGGAAATGGGAAGAACCAGAATCGTGGGAAACTCGATATAGTGCTCCAGCTAACAAGGGGTAGTAGAAGGCTTTGGGTGAGAACATGCTAAGTAGGGGAGAAATTGTCGCTTCTATCAAGTGCTTTAAGTGTGGGTCGCGGGTCATTAGGATAATAAGTGCAAGAGTTATGAGAAGAGATGCTTAAAGTATGGAAATATTGGACATCTTATCAAAACTTTAAAGAGTAGCTCATTGACTTTCTTAAACTATGGGAAACCAGGTCACATTAGTACTCAATGCCAGAAACCCAAGAAAGTTCCGTCTGGAGGAAATTTTTTTGCATTAACTAGGTCAGAGACTACTAGCACAAACAAATTGATTCGAGGTACGTGTTTTATTAAAGGTATTCCATTAATTTCTATTATTTACATGATTGCAACACATCCTTTTATTTCTCTTGATTGTGTTGAGAGGTTGAACCTAGAATTGTATTCTACGGTTATTGTATTCTACGGTTGGGAGTATGATGTTGATACTCCAGCTCTGGGTCCGGTAACTACTTCATGGATTTATTTGACTTGTCTGCTGAATATTTATGGTAAGATTTTTTGGGTGGACCTAGTCTATCTACCGTTGAATAAACTTAATGTTATCCTTGGAATGAATTAGTTGGAGTTCAACCATGTTAATATTAACTGTTTTAACAAGCCAGTGTCATTTCAAGGATTTAATGCAAATGGCTAGTTGCTTATGTCTTCTAAACAAGTGGATGAATCCATGAAACATGATGCTCAGGTGTTTATGATATTAGCTTACATGAAGTCTGAAAGCAAAGCTGCAATTGGTAAATTACCAGTGGTGTGCGATTTTCCATAAGTTTTTCGAGATGATATCACTGATTTGTCGTTAGAGCGCGGGGTTGAGTTTGTCATAAACATAGTACCTGGTACTAGTCTTATGTCGATGGCACCATATTGAATGTTTTATTAAGAGTTGAGTGAGTTGAAGAAACAATTGGAAGAATTACTTAAGAAATTTTTTTTCCAATCGAGTGTTTCGTCGCAGGGAGCACCAGAATTGTCGGTCAAGAAGAAATATCATAGCATGAGGTTGTATGTTGACTATCAACAACTGTATAAAGTTACAATAAAAAACAAGTATCCTCTTTTGAGAATTAAAGATTTGATTGATCAATTAGTTGGTGCTTGCGTATTCAATAAGATTGATTTGTGATCGGGCTATCATCAGATTTGTGTAAAGCCAGAAGACATTTTGAAGACTACATTTAGGATAATATATGGTCATTATAAGTATTCTATGATGCCATTTGGTGTGTCTAATGTGACAGGTGTGTTTATGGAGTATATGAATAGGATTTTTCCATCCTTATCTAGATTAGTTTGTGGTTATGTTCATCGATGATATTTTTTATATGTTCTAAGTTTGATGAAGAGCATGCGAAGCATCTAAAATTTATGTTATAGACCTTGAAGGAAAATAATTTTTATGTGAAGTTATCCAAGTGTGAGTTCTGGTTATGAGAGGTGAGTTTCCTTGGGCAAGGGATTTCTAGTGGTGGTATTTTTGTTAATGGATGAAAGGTCGATGATGTGTTGCAATGGGAAAATATAAAGTTTGTCGTTGAGACCACAAGTTTTATAGGTTTTCTTGGTTAGGTTTTCTTGGTTATTACATGAAGTTTATTGAAGGCTTTTCAAAGTTAGCATTTTCTTTTACTTAGTTGACTCGAAAAGTTCAAGCTTATGTGTGGAGTGTTCAGTGTGAAGAGAGTTTTCAAGAACTCAAGAAGAAGCTGGCATCAGCTCCAATTTTGATTTTTCCAAGTTCAAGTGAATCCTTATGTATTATGATGCTTTAAAGATGGGTCTAGGTTGTGTTTTGATGCAGAATGGTCAGATTATGGCTTATGCTTTTAGACAATTGAAAGTTCGTGAGAGGAATTATCCTACACATGATCTAGAGTTGGTAGTCGTGGTGTTTGTGTTAAAATTTTGAGGCATTATATGTTTGGTTCCAGATTTGAAGTGTTCAGTGACCACAAGATTTTTAAGTACTTGTTTGATCAGAAAGAGTTGAATATGAGGCAGAAGAGGTGACTTGAATTTCTGAAGGATTATGATTTTGGTTTGAGTTACCATCATGGTAAAGGCAATTTCGTAGCGGATGCTTTGAGCAGAAATTAGTTGCATATGTCGATACTTATGGTTTAGGAATTGGAGTTAATTGAGAAATTCATATATTTGAGTTTGTTGTGTGAAAGGACTCGTAATAGTGTGAAGTTTGGTATGTTGAAGCTGACTAATGGTATTCTTGAAGAAATCATAGAAGGTCAGAAAATCAACTTAGGATTCATCGACCGATTGGTGTTAATCAATCGAGATAAAGGAGGAGATTTTAGGATAAATGAGAAAGATGTTATGCATTTCCATGACAGGGTTTGTGTACCAGGGTTCTAGAACTTAAGAAGAGTAATCGTGAAAAAGGTCACAGAAGTACCCTGAGTTTTCATCTCGATGCTACTAAAATGTATTAAGACTTGAAGAAAATATTTTGGTGGCCAGGAATGAATAATGATATAGTTGAGTTTATTTATGCTTGCTTGACTTGTCAGAAGTCAAAGATTGAACATTAGAAACTGTTGGGTTTGATGAAACCGTTGAGAATTCCTGAGTGGAAATGGGACAACATTTCCATGGATTTTGTGACGAGTTTCTCGATGAAAGGATGTGATTCCATCTGGTTTATCATTGATAGACTGACTAAATCAGCTTATTTCATTCTGATTAAGATTAGTTATCCATTTGCAGAAGTTGACAAAAGTGTATATATAGAAGGTTGCTAGCTTGAACGGTATTCCTTTGAGTATTGTTTTGGATAGAGATCTGAGATTCACATCAAGGTTTTGACAGGGTTTGCAGGAAGCATTGAGGACTAAGCTGAAGTTGAGTTATGCTTATCATCCGCAAACATAGGTCAAGAAAGGACTGTCTAATCTTTGGAGGATTAGCTAAGAGCTTGTGTTTTGGAACATGGAGGTAAATGGGAAAATTACTTATCATTAGTTGAGTTCACTTACAATAACAATTTACATTCTAGTATTGAAATGACATCGTTAGAGGCATTGTATGGTATGAGGTGTAGAACTCCTTTGTGTTGGTATGAAACAGGTGAAAGTGCGGTGTTTGGACCTTAGATTGTGCAATAAACCTATGAGAAGATCAATATGATCCAAGAGAAAATGAATGCTTTGTAGAGTCGCCAAAAGAGATACCATGATAAGAAGAGGAAACCACTTGAGTTCCTTGAGGGAGATCATGTGTTTTTGTGACTTACTCTGGTAACTGGTGTTGATCGAGCTTTGAAGTCTCAAAAGCTCACGCCGCTGTTCATTGGTTCGTATCAGATTATGAAGCAAGTAGAAGGAGTTATGCTACCACCATTTCTTTCGAATCTTCACGGTGTCTTTCATATGTCTTAGTTGAGGAAGTATATTCCTGATCCATCTCATAAGATTCAAGTTGACAATGTGCAGGTTAGAGAGAACTTGACCGTTGAGACATCTCTTTTGAGAGTAGAGGATTACAAAGTGAAGCACTTGAAAGGCAATGGGATTGCGTTGGTGAAGGTGGTGTGGAGAGGATCTGCTGGTTGAAGCATGACGTGGGAGCTAGAGAGTCAGATGATAGATTTGTATCTGACTTTGTTTCCTTTAAGTAATTTTCAAGGACAAAAATTCTATTAGTGGGGGAGAGTTGTAACACCTCGAAATTTGATTAATCTATTTAATCAAATCATTCGTGTTTTACTTAACTATTTAGTATGTTGTACGCTTTTAATTAAATATATTACGAGTTGTATGTGTATTTGGAGTATGGTAGGGTGTAGTGAGAATATTGGTGGGTTGGTAGAATGATTAGCATAATTAAAAATAGTTAGAATTAATAATTTTTTAATTAATTAATTAAAATAGATAGGAATAGAGGTTTTTGTTAGACGATGGCGCGGATCTAGAAGGGGGAGTTGAATAGATCGCTTGTTTAAAACAAAGTCGGTGCTACCAAAAAATTGGTTTTTAAAAATGTTTAATGTGGAAGCGGTCGAGGAACTATACTTGTCTAAAACGAACAGTTACTAGAAAACTAGATATGCGTAAAGCCTATGGAATTCGATAAACTAGATTTGAGAATCACTACTTTAATCACACTTCAATTAGATTATGTTTACTATAAGGTGTGACTAGTTCCATCGCCTTTAAAACATACATAGTTTAGAAAGACAACACAATTGTTTTTAGTTCACACAATTGATCAAACACTTGGAGTGCAAAGCACTACAAGTGAACTCTATTTTGAGAGTAGAGTGCTCAAGTTTTCTATTACAATCAATGATTGTAATTAGCTTAAAAATAGTTCAGCACAACTCAAATCAGAATTTGATTGACACAATCATTTGCACCAAGAACTCAGAATTTTAGCAATGTAAACATAAAGAAAAAGACAACAATTTGTTGAGGCAGTTCCCCCGTCATCCTCGCTCGGGGTACGTCTGCCATCAATTCTAACAATAGAATTGAGACCTGTATATATATATATATATATATATATATATATATATATATATATATATATATATATATATATATATATATATATATATATATATATATATATATATATATATATATATATATATATATATATATATATATATATATATATATATATATATATATATATATATATATATATATATATATATATATATATATATATATATATATATATATATATATATATATATGTATGTATATAACCTGTTGGTTAACGTTTATACAAGAAGCAAATAGAGATCAAAAAATCAAACACAATTTGTTATTGTAGAGCCTATTTCTTCTTGGCCCCTGATTCAATTTGAATCAAATCCTTCAAACGCGGTGAGTAAACCTTCGATTACGGCATTCTTTTTGAACAACCCTCGGTCTTCAAATCTGGCTCGACTGATTTTAGTCACCCACGTGTCGAACCTGAATCTTTCACTCACAATCATCCATTTACCGCTACTAAACCGAAAGAACCTCCCGCACTTCGATTATCTTCGCTCGGCTAAATCTGTGATGGATCGACTCGTACAAAAACCCTCAAAGTCCTAGATTCTTGGGAGACAAAACCCTAATGCTTTTATTTAAGAAAAACTTGCCGATTACTCAACCCAAACCAGATTACACCAATCTTCGACTTTGAAAGTTATCACCTCGAACATGCACAATGCAGAACAAAAATGATTATGTGTAGTTGTTGTGAAATGCTATGTGTCGCTACTGCAAAAATCGGCGCCGGCAATACAGAAGAGTCGCCACCGTGCGTTATTTATCCCAAAGGAGGGAAAGGAAACGCTCGAAGTAAACCTAACGCAAAGACGGGAAAAGGTATGGTCATCGCAACCAAAACCTGGATTCGGGAGTCGGTTACGCAAGGGGAAGGTATTAGCACCCCTCACGTCCATCGTACTCGATGGGATCCACGCTTGCTTGGTTTGTACGGATTACACTTCTATCTAAACTAAAGGATGAAGGCTGAAAAGAAAAGAAAACATGACTCGGAAAAGCATCGCACTTTATGCCTACGTATTCCCGTCTGGAACGAGAAATCAGAGTCAACGTAGTTCGCCTAACTACGGGTGAAGGTGGGGAAGGTTGCTCGCTAGGATATCGCATCCTATGCCTACGTACTTTCATGCAGCATGAAAGATCAGAGCAAACGTAGTTCGGGCTACGCACGACACATGCTGTTCAAATGTCTTTTATGAAAAATCTCACCTTAAACAAGGGTTTTCTTATTGCAAAAAGGTTGTTATTTGTTCAAATCTTTTGACGGAAGAAATGAATTGATTTCTGTTATCACCTTTATTAGTGTTTTTCTGTTGTTTTGAAGAAAGAAGAGATGACACTCTACAAATCCTAGGGTTGAAAAAGGGATAAAAAATCTACCCTAATGTTATCATGCATGGGTGAAGACCTAATGTCTATCATGCTCCTCTCTTGCGCAGAGAGAAACAGAGATCCTAAGGGAATAGACGGAAATAGAAACAGCAGATATATACAATAAAGCAGTAAAATGCATGGATGCAACAATACAAGCGAGGCAAGGGAGTCCCACTCAACCTCGAACCTAAAAACAATAGGCAAAAGTTAACATAATTCGCTTTCAACCCAACAAGTTAAACAGCAAACAATACAGTCTGAGAAACTCACACAATACATCAAAAATCATAAACAGCAAAGCAGACTTCATCAGCATCTGGCTTCAAGCAAAGCATCAACTATCCACAGGCTTCAAGCAGACATCAGTTATCCACAGGCTTCAAGCAAGCATCAGACTTTAATCTTCAATCTCCCAATGGCTTTCCTTCAAGTACCAATCTCCAAGTTGGGGAAACAATCACAAGAATGAACTGGGTGTTAAGCAATCAGTTGACCACCAAAGGTGGCAAACAGACTGCTAACAACACAAAGAATATTTCTCTCAAGAGTTCTATCTCTTAGACACTATCACCAAGCCTTCCAAAGGAAGGGGGTGAGTGTCTTAGAGAGACTCTGCATCACAGAGAAGGATGGAGGCAATCAAGGCCCTCCATGTTTGAGAATCAAGCTTTCTACTCTAGAGCTCTGCCTAATTCCTAGATCCTACAAACTTCAACAGCTGCCAGCAAGAGATACTCCTCATCAACTCTGGAAGTTGGTCTTCAGCCTCTAATCTTCAAATGGGCTTCATCAACACAGTCTTCAGCTCAAACCCCAAGCCCCAAACAAACCCAATACCCCACACAGACAAATAATAACCCTAAAGAGGGCACACCACACAGTCAATCAAATACAAGCAATATACTAGTAGTAATAGGGGAATCCTAATATTTTCTAAGGGATCTATTATCTACCCATAACCCCTATAGTCCCATACCCCAAAATCAAATCAAAATTCCTAAAAGAATTAATCTATCTCACCTATGCTCACCTAAAACCCTAATTTTAACCACTCTAATCTCACCTAATCAAACCATCTAAAAATTAATCCTAAAATTACAAATTAAATCCTATATACAAGTTGAAGTCCTAAGTGACATATCCCAAAAAGAATGGGTCCTAAATCTAAAGGGAACTATTAGAACTAAAATCAACAAAATTAAGCATCAAATTAAACCACTTAAAAAAGCTATTTAAAAGAAAAATGCACAAAAAATACTAAAACCAAATAAAATGCCATTTTTATTATTGGATATTTTTCTTAACAGAATTATGAATCTACCACAAAAAAAACCAATTAAAAACAAGCTTTTTTCAATTTTATATGGATTTTCTAAGATCAAAGAAAATATAAAAGAAAATAAAAATCAAAAAAATGAATTAAATGGAGAGGGGGTGTCACAAGTAACCACGCCCAGTTATATTCATTGATGGGCCAGGGAAGTGGGGGCGTGAATAACAAAAGGCGTTAGGCCCAGCTGGAAATTAAATCAGAAAATTAAATGGAAAAAATCAAAAGAAAAATGATACGCGAGCGGTGTATTTAGCAATCAATTCAAGTGTTATTTCAATTGGGCTTAGGTTTGGGGGTGGGGATAGCATTCTGAATCCAGGCCCATGGTTAGGTTTTTAGTGAAACGCATCGTTTCACTATGGTCAATTCCCTCCGTTTTCTTTTTGAATATGGACCGTCCGATGAGTCTAACAAGTCAATAATCCATCTTAATCCAACGATCCCTGGTCATCTTCTCCAAATGACCTAGGGTTTCCAGGTTTCATCAGCTCCATGCACGAATATTCAACCCCTTCGTTTCATCTTGATTCTCCATGAAATTATAAAATTCCAAAACCAAAATTGTACCATTTTCTTCCAAGAACATTACTGTATTCATAGTTTCATCTAAATCCTCCTATATCTCATCAACAGAAAGCACGAATGCATGGGTTCAACCAACTTACACTGAGATCAATCATGGTAATCCTTGGTATTAATGGCCCTATCTTGCTCATGGTATTACACTGATTTCATTAAGCTATAATTCGTGCATTAAAACTCATTACATAACCTAATCTTGATCATCAAAGAAATTGCACCCTGCCATTGAACCTCATGTAATCCTCTCTAACCTTCAGAAATCAATCACCTATGGTCTCTAATCATGTTTACCCTAACCATTTCATCTAATGCTGCATAAATAAAGAGTTTCGAAAGCTTTTGCAAACCTGAAAATTGATGATGGCAAGTGTAGTTACACTTCAATCCAATGCTTGAAACTTGCCACAAATGATCTTTAATGGATGATAAACTTTCTGTTTACAAGATCTTGGATGGACAGTGCTTGGATTGTGAGTTTGGATCCAATTTGCTTCTCTTGCAATTTTGAAGCCACGCCTTCAAACCTTCATCAATGGCCACTCAAATCTGTATGCACGTGTTCAGTATGATCCAGAGAATTGATTTGTGGAGAAGAATTAAATGGAGATGAAGAAGAAAATGGAGTTTGATCTTGAATTGCAAAAATGGAAGAAATGGTATCTCACTCTCTCTTTTGCACTAACACTCACCAATCACCCCAACAATCACCAACCCTCACCCCATGGACTTTGCAAACAATATATAAACCAATTTAGAAGTCCCTAGAACCTTCTAGTATGAAGTGGAAGAATGTGGAAATTCTCATGTGATGACATATTGAACCATCTCATATCATGCTTGCATCCCTTCAAATTTGTGTTAAAATCTCCTTTCATGAGATATTGAGAGTGTATGTGTGAAAAAACAAGCTGATCCCTTCATTATGTTGAGTTTTGCAAGGTTGCCTTATTATGCAAGAAAGAACTTTACAAAGCAAGTCCAAAATTTAAGCCCTAAATCAAAAAAGTGGCCGAACCAATGTCTTTAAAATGATGTTTGGAATCAAATTGGTATATTACATGACCCATTTTGGATTTGTAGATCTCTCAAACCATTTTCCAACTTGAACTTTTTCAAGTTATATGCCTTTTTTAAGTCATTTTCCACCAACTTTTCTCAAGTCTTGTTCTATGCATTTCCAAACTTCCATGACCTCTTTTATAGACTTAAAATGACATTTTGAGCAACTTTGATGTTGTGAAGTTTTTCATTTGAAGCTTCCTTGTATGAGTTTTAGGCATAGGCTAAGAATGACCTGTAATTCCCAAATGACCAAAATAACCTTTGCTTGCCAAGACCATAAGTAGAGTTCCACAAATCATATGAAGGCATACCATACCTTTCTAGAAATCTAAGATAATAAGGAACAACTCTCATGTTGTCCAGAAATCCATTTGAAATCTCCTTGAAGGTCAAACGTTGCTTGGAAGACAGACAACTTTCACAGACAAATTTCAGTGCCCTCAGATGACCTGTAACTTGCAAGAGCTATAACTTGAGTTCTATAAATCATCTTGATGACTTCCACAACTCAAATTAAAGCTATGAAGATAATCTACAAGTTTCATGTGGACCAGAAATTCATCTGAAGCTTGCATCTTGAGTTACACTGCTTTGAAGTTTGACCTAAATCAGGGGATTTTACACTGAAACCCTAATTTAGTAACTCCATTTCTCCTTGACTCTTGTTGATTTTTCTTGGGCAAAAAACCATATCCTTATCCATATAGCAAATAATGAATCCCACATTCTTCAAATGATCGTTGATTCCTTTCAAAACAAGTCTTTAACCTAGGGTTTGCCTAGTGTTGACCCAGATAAAACCCTAGTTGACTGACTTCAACTGAGGCTCTTGCAATCATTCCAATGACTTGGTTACTCGTCAAAAATGATCATCTAGGCTCTTCATAACATCCATACACACCTCATGCTCTTGGCTCATGGCTCACACTTCCTCTGATAATTCCCAAACAACCTCAAGATAGGAGAGAACTCACTGATCAACCTGTCAGCTCTTCAAAGCTCAAATTCTTCCCTGATGACCTGAGTAGTCTTGAATATGAGTGAAGCACTTGAATATACCTCTTGAGATAAGAATAGCACTTGATCCCCTGATTAAGATAGCTTGCTTATGCTATGCAATGCAGATGAATACACTATGTACATGATGACAATGCAAATGACTATGCAACTGAAACATAAACCTAGGTTAGAAAAGGTTGGGCAAATTTTGGGGTAAAACAGCTGCCCCTATTCAAGCGACTTGGACCCGACTGGATGAAGAGCGCGCAACCTTCAGACATTCGAGGTACGAGACGGTTGAATACGAAAGAACCCGGAAATTTGCCAACCGCAAAAATAAATTGCGAATACGACTACTGCTTGGGAAAACCCTGGGAACTGGCTTCTGTTGTCACAGCAACAACTAGCCGTCCATCTGTCAATCTGTGTTTGTAAAATAATCTGATATTGTCCGCAGACCACTCCATTCCGAAGAAATGAGCATACACCATACAACGAGAAATTGTTGATATCACTTATCAACCTCTGTGGATCTCACTTATCAACCTCTGTTGATCTCACTTATCAACCAAGCACACGCTAACCAGCGGGAGAATATTGACTTCACTGATCAACCTTTCGTATCCTGAAGAAACAAGCAAACGCTTAACCAAGCGGGGCAATGTTCGAAGACGTGAACAACCGACTCTGCGGGGAAACAAGAAACTTAACTAAGTAACTCTGAGGCCGATTTTGACGACTACCGTCAAACACCTGCTGGGGAAATTGGGAACTTAACCAAATACCCTGACGAGACTAACCTTGTTGAAAAATACGAGGAATTTAACCAAACAACTCCTGTAGCAAGCTCCCTGCTGGAGAATATGAGGGACTTAACCAAGCAACCCCTTGAAGTAACACCCTGCTGGAGAACATAACTCTGTTGGGGGAATTGTGGGTAACCACCCGAAAATCTGTATTACCACCTTCTAATACTGATACCACATCATCCTGAGAAAGACTCGGCTGGGAGAATACAAGCAACTTAACCAAGTGACTTGTCAAATAATACTCTGCCGGAGACTGCAAGGAACTTAACCAAGTATCTCGTTGAAGAAGACCCTGCTGGGGATTACGTCTCTACTGGGGTAACTGTGGATAACCACCCAAAATCTGCATCATGCCATCTCCACCGTACCCTGATAAGGACTCGGCTGGGGAGAAAGAGAAATGCTTGACCAAGCAACTCTGCTAGGGGAATATGCCATAACGAACACGATCACTACATGTCTGGCACAACAACCCTCTGTAACAAAATGAACACGATCACTGCGCGTCCTGGCGTTGCAAACAAAATCACATAACGGGACAAACACGACGAACACGATCACTGCGTGTTGCGTTACAGCCAAAATCATATCGACCATAAATCCAACCGGATGAGGTAAACACGATCACTGCGTGCCAGACGGAATAAACCCACATAGAAGAGGCGAACACGTTCACTGCGTACTTCAACCACCAATATGATGTCAACACGCTCACTGCGTGTGCTGTAATAGGACGAATACGATTACTGCGCATCTCGACCAACAAAACCCCAAAATCACGATCACTGCGTGCGTCATAAAACCGACCCATGTAACAGGACGAATACGATTACTGCGTATGCCGACCAACAAAACCAACTGATACGATGACCACGATCACTGCGTGCTCCGCATCACAAGTTCCCATGGTACTATCAACACGATCCCTGCGTGCCATACGAATACGATCACTGCGTATCTTGAATACGATCACTGCGTGTTTGAACACGATCACTGCGCATTCTGAGCCACGATCCTCTAGACTGGAGAAGACACAATCACTGCGTGCTGTGTGTCTCATCTAACCCACATAACTGGACGAATACGATCACTGCATATTCTAACCATACATAGGGTAAACGCGATCACTGCGCGCTTCACTTCACGGCCCTCTTGACTGGAGGAAACACGATCACTGCGTGCTGTGACACAACTTCAAACATGGGACGAATATGATCATTGCGTACTTCGGCCACCAACAACCAGATGAACACGTTCACTGCGTGCCTCATCCCATAGCCAAACCGCATAACGGACGAATACGATCACTACGTACTGACCAACAAAAACTGGATAAACACGATCACTGCATGTCAATCTATAACCACTGCATAACGGACGAATACGATCATTGCGTATACAGACCAACAAAAACTGGATAAACACGATCACTGCGTGTCAATCTATAACCACTGCATAACGGACGAATACGATCACTGCGTATACAGACCAACAACATCACCTGAGATGGTAAACACGATCACTGCGTGTCCTGCACCACCAGTAGAGTGAACACGATCACTGCGCGTCCTGCCCAATAAAACCCCGAGACGATACCAACACGATCACTGCGTGCTTTACAAAACAATCTTCTTAGATCGGGACGAATACGATCACTGCGCCGTTCGACCACTGATACACATACCAAGATCAACACGATCACTGCGTGTCCTACAACATGAACCCCGTAGATGGTACAAGTGCGATCACTGCGTACTTTGACCATAAAACAACATCTCAAGACCAACACGATCACTGCGTGCCTTACAATAGGAACCCCGTGGATGATACAAATACGATCGCTGCGTACTTTGCCCACAAAATCCACATCTTCCTGAAACCACGATTTCTCTTATCGGCAGGGAACAACATATCCGTAACTGAAGCGGTAACCACTTGATCACACTCTGTGGGGAACCCCTCCTGCTATCACTGAGCTGGGGAAATCATCCCGCTGTCACTGAGCTGGGGATTGAACTACACATTCTGATTTGCACTGCACAAGGACTCTCTGGGAAGTTAATCACATTTGTCTTGACCTTCGCTGAGGAAGACTCTGCTCTGTTTGATAAGCTAATTCCGAACTACGGAAGACATATCGATCTTTTCCTTTGACGCAATCTCCGCTCTCCTGGGAGGATAACCTTCAATTTTTCCTGGGGCGACTTCACTGGGGGAAGACACAACATTCAACCTCTGGAGAGGGTACCAGCCTGCCATGGACTCTGGCGGGGAACATTGCCGGCTTCTGAATACCTGCAAAAGTCAACAAGCAAACACAAGGCAATCTATGCAAAAAGGAAACATCTTGGTAGTCACCCACGACAACCGTTCAGGTAATTTTCTGGTTTTAACAATCATAGGCCGAGGCCCGCCGGTTTACACGCATGTAAGTTTATCGAAAACATCGGCGCTTTTTACAAACAAAACTGTAAAAAATTAAAACCAAAGTCACGCACTACACTGAATAAAACACTTTATTGATAACGGCCTGAGAATAGGCAAGATTTGTACATCAGATGCAACTCCTGAAAAGAGGTAGTCACACATAAACAAAATGCAGAAGTATACAAACATACAGAATAAAATTTGTACACATGTCGGCAACGTGTTACAGACGAACACCATGAACCGATCCTCCTATGACTCGTCGGACTCTGACGCTTCCCCGATTTCTGTCTTCGGAAGAAATTGCTTTGGATAATTGACCCCCCAGATGCTCCCAAACCGCTAACAATCAAACTTGGACCGCAGTCATTTGCTTTTCAAATCCCTAACTTTTGCGTGAATCGCCCTTTGCGGGTTTTCGATTCACCGGGATACCCTTTTTTGCCGAAGCCGCCCAGTGTAGGTTTTCGACTTCGCGGGTGTACATTTTTCCTTTTTTATCCCTAACTTTTGCCCGAACCTTTTTTATTCTGTTTTTCGGTTCGCCAGGATGCCCCATTTTTGCCTGGACTCTCTTTTTACTGTCCAGCGGTTCAATTTTAAGCAAAGTATTTTTTAACTGCGTCCGAGTTCACAGGGGACGAAAAGTCTTCACCATCCATGGTGGATAACAATAAGGCTCCTCCGGAGAAGACCTTTCTCACGACGTATGGACCTTCGTAGTTGGGAGTCCATTTGCCCCTGTGATCCGATTGCGGTGGGAGAATCTTCTTCAGCACAAGATCACCCGTCTGAAAGCTTCGAGGTCGAATCTTCTTGTCGAACGCTTTCTTCATCTGGCTCTGATACAGCCTACCATGTGCAATGGATGCCAGTCTTTTCTCATCTATCAAGCTCAGCTGATTCAATCTACTTCTCACCCATTCTGCCTCGTCCAGCTTAACATCAAGCAAAACCCTCAAAGATGGTATCTCAACCTCCAACGGCAGGACCGCCTCCATGCCGTATACTAGTGAGAATGGTGTTGCCCCGGTTGATGTACGCACTGTAGTATGATAACCGTGCAAAGCGAATGGCAACATCTCATGCCAATCCTTATACGTTACCACCATCTTCTGAACAATCTTCTTTATGTTCTTGTTGGCCGCTTCAACAGCGCCATTCATCTTGGGTCTGTAGGGAGATGAATTATGATGCTCGATCTTGAAATCCCGACACAGATCTTTCATCATCTTGTTGTTCAAATTCGAACCATTATCAGTAATGATCCGTTCAGGAATACCGTATCTGCAAATTATATCCTTCTTAATAAATCTGGCCACCACCTGCTTCGTCACATTGGCGTAAGATGTTGCTTCCACCCACTTAGTGAAGTAATCGATCGCGACCAGAATGAAGCGATGCCCATTAGAAGCAGTAGGCTCAATCTTGCCAATCATATCGATTCCCCACATGGAGAAAGGCCACGGAGAAGCCATAACGTTCAGTGGACTAGGTGGCACGTGGATCTTATCAGCATAGATCTGGCACTTGTGACACCGTTTGGCAAATTTGAAACAGTCGGTTTCCATCGTCAACCAATAATACCCCGCCCGCAACAACTTTCGGGTCATAGCATGCCCACCTGCATGTGTACCAAAAGCTTCTTCATGGACTTCTTCCATGAGCAAGTTGGCTTCCTTCTCATCTACACACCGGAGGAGTACCAAATCGTGGTTCCTTCTATACAACACGCCATCGGGATTCAGATAGAAGTTGCCTGCTAATCTCCTTAAAGTCTTCTGATCACGACTGGATGCCCCAGCCGGATATTCCTTATTCTTCAGGAAATTCTGTATATCGAAGTACCAAGGTTTACCGTCAGATGCTTCATCAGTTGCAAATACAAAGGCCGGCCTATCAAGGCGAGAGATGACAATGTTGGGAGCCTCATTCCAGCGATTGACTTTATACATCGAGGATAGCGTTTCAAGGGCGTCCGCCATTTGATTCTCCGCCCGAGGTACATGATGGAACTCCACCCTATCAAAGAAAGGTAGCAACCTTCTCGCATAATTCATGTACGGTACCAGATTAGGTTGGCGCGTCTCCCACTCTCCCTTAATCTGATTCACAACCAATGCTGAATCCCCATATACATCCAGATTCTTAATCCTCAGATCGATGGCCTCGTCTAACCCCATAATGCAGGCTTCGTACTCGGCTTCGTTATTCGTCACTAAAAAAGTCAATCTGGCAGTGAATGGGATGTGCGACCCGTGGGGAGTTGTGATGATTGCCCCGATCCCGCTACTGTACGAATTGACAGCCCCATCAAAAATCAATTGCCACTGGGAACTCCGCTCAGGTCCTTCACCAGGCAACGGCTCATCACAATCCTTAGCTTTCAAGTACATTATGTCCTCATCAGGAAACTCAAACTTCATAGGCTGATAATCCTCAATCGGTTGTTCGGCGAGATATTCGGACAGAACACTTCCTTTAATGGCCTTCTGGGAAACATACTGGATATCGTATTCTGTCAATACCATCTGCCATCTAGCAATCCTTCCAGAGAGTGCTTGCTTCTCAAACACATATTTGATCGGATTCATCTTTGATATCAGCATGGTTGTATGGTTCAGCATGTACTGTCTTAGACGTTTGGCAGCCCACGCCAATGCACAACACGTCTTTTCGAGCATAGAGTATCGAGATTCACAATCCGTGAACTTTTTACTCAAGTAGTAAATTGCATGCTCTTTCCGCCCTGTCTCGTCATGTTGACCGAGAACACAACCCATACTGTTCTCAAGAACCGTCAGATACATAATTAGTGGTCGTCCTGCTACTGGGGGTATCAACACCGGAGGTTCCTACAAGTATTCTTTTATCTTTTCAAATGCTCTTTGGCAATTATCGTTCCAGACCACCGCCTGATCTTTCTTTAACAATCTGAATAATGGTTCACACGTGGTCGTTAGGTGAGAGATGAACCTAGCAATGTAGTTCAACCTCCCTAAGAATCCACGAACTTCTTTTTCTGTTCTCGGTGCTGGCATATCTTGTATTGCTTTTATTTTTGCAGGATCGACCTTGATTCCTTTCTTGCTCACAATGAACCCCAGTAGCTTCCCGGATCTCACTCCGAAGGTACACTTATTAGGATTCAGCCTCAGCCTGAACTTCCTCAGCCTCTTGAACAACTTCAGCAGATTTACCAGATGTTCTTCCTCCGTTTGAGACTTGGCAATCATATCATCGACATACACCTCAATCTCTCTGTGCATCATGTCGTGAAAAAGCGTTGTCATGGCCCGCTGGTACGTTGCCCCAGCATTTTTCAAACCAAAGGGCATCACCTTATAACAGAAGGTTCCCCACGGGGTGATAAAGGTCGTTTTTTCCATATCCTCTAGAGCCATTTTGATCTGGTTGTACCCCGAAAAGCCATCCATGAAAGAGAATACCGAAAACTGAGCTGTATTGTCAACTAACACGTCAATATGCGGCAGCGGGAAATCATCTTTCGGGCTCGCTTTGTTTAGATCCCTATAATCAACACACATTTGAACCTTGCCATCTTTCTTTGGAACAGGCACGATATTAGCGACCCAAGTGGGATAAGTGGTAACAGCCAGGAATCCAGCGTCCCATTGCTTCTGCACTTCTTCCTTTATCTTTACGACCATGTCAGGATGAGTCCTTCTGAGTTTCTACTTCACAGGCGGGCAATCTTCCTTCAACGGCAGACGATGAACAACCATATCAGTATCCAAACCTGGCATGTCCTCGTAGGACCAAGCAAATATATCACTGTATTCACGCAGCATCTCAATGAGCTCTTGCTTGATATCCACTTGCAACGCGGCCCCTATACGGATATTCCTGACGCATTCTTCAGACCCCAAGTTGACAATAGCAATCTCTTCCTGGTGAGGCATAATGACTCTCTCCTCTTGCTTCAATAACCGACTAAGCTCTTCTGGTAAGTCACTGTCCTCCACAATCTCCTCCTCGGCTTGGAAGATCGGATGCTCGAAGTCTAAACGAGTCATAGGAAGTTTTTGGTCGGTGTCATCTGAAAATTCATGAATCCTGCGAGGGAAACGGTTAAGTTCTTCAAAAATGATGTACAAGCAAAATGCTTAACCGCGCTGCCATTTTATTGAAAAATAAAAACAGAAAGAAAAGGATCACAACATTTGAATGTAAAAAACGCCGTTATTTATTGATCATGCAAACATACAGGTAAACAGTTAGGCCCTAAGACAAGATCACCGATGCCCCGGGCAAGGCATGTGATCATACAATGATTGGAAAAAAACAATGCATTACTGTTTGGTGACTTGGATGACGTCCTGGATGGACCAGTTGCATAAGCTTTGCCCCGGCGTGCTGGGTTGAATCCATGAGTCCATGTCGCAATCGCTATCCACTTCCTCCGTATCAGACACGACATTAATCCTTTCGAAGCTAACTCCTCCGGGCGTGAACACGACAGGTCCCTTGTACTTAGGCGCACTCTGCGAGGGAGATGGGCGGTACCCCAAGCCATACTTATCCTGCTTCACTGGGATGTCCAGAACCTGCCCCCACTTCTGAGTCTCTCCTGCTTGTACCAACGCCTTGGCTTCTTTATATGAGGAGACGACCACCTCCTGCTGTTCACTCTTTAACGGAGCTTCTTCTTTAACCTTCATCCCTTCGAACGCCTGACACAGCGTTTCATGAATCTCTCTGTCTACCTCCACGTACTTGAAAGAAGACAAATGACTGACAAGGATATCCTCTTCGCCACACACCGTCACAATACTCCCCTCAACCATATATTTCAGCTTCTGATGGAGCGTAGAAGTTACTGCCCCAGCGGCATGAATCCAAGGCCTACCGATCAAACAACTATACGCAGGCTGGATGTCCATGATGTAAAACACTGTATCAAACACCTCCGGACCTACCTGAATGGGTAACGTTATCGACCCGAATACTGACCTCCTTGTTCCGTCAAAGGCCCTCACTACCAAATCACTAGGTGTGCACAACAACCCACGGGTGTCTAATTTCAACAGGGCTTTCTTTGGTAACACATTCAACGAGGACCCAGTGTCTACCAGTACATGGGATAAAACAGTGCCCCTGCATTCGATAGAGATATGCAAGGCATTATTATGATCACGCCCTCTAGGCGTTAGGTCAAAATCCGTGAATCCCAGACCATGCCCAGCGTTAACATGTGCCATAACTCCCTCCAGCTGATTAACTGAAATCTCTTGCGGCACGAAAGATGTCTCCAGTACCTTCAATAGGGCATTTCTATGCGCCTCAGAACACAACAGCAGCGATAATATGGAGATCTTCGACGGGGTCTGCTGCAGGTGATCTACAATCTTGTAATCACTTTTGCGAATTAACCTCATGAATTCTTCCACCTCTTTGGTTATCGGCTCTTTCTCCTTACTCCCCGAAGATTCCCCCTCAACAACCTTATTCTTACCTTTGGCAAGCCTTTCTGCTTCAACCTCAGGTGAAGTGAAAATTCTCCCGCTCCGGGTTATACCTCCCGCTCCTACTACGTTATCTACGGATCCTGCCGGCGGATCATTCAAGTCAATCTTCTCCCCATTACAATACGCTTCAGCACCATAGCACCACGGGACTGCCTTTGTGCTTTCAAAAGGGACTGGCTTAGCCTTGGTGATAGTAATGGTTGGCCTTGATGATGCCGAAATCGTCACTGATTTGAACGGAATGGTGATCGTAGCAATCTCCCTGCGCTCTTCTTCAGATTCTGTCTCAACAGACTTCTCTCGCCCCACAGACCTGTCAAACTGCAAAGTTCCTTCATCAATCAAACTCTGAACTCCCCTTTTCAACTTCTCACAGCCCTCAGGTTGAATCAAACAGTCAGCACACTCTTCGCCGTAACCGGGGTAGACACCTCCTTTTAATAAACGCTGCTTTACGTAACACAAAGGGGTTTTCAGCTCACTCACTTCTGAAACTAAGTTCAACTCATCATCTACCGTGATTGCATTGGTCTCAGCCCCACCATGCTTGGGCATTGGCTGCTGCGTGATATTGGGACCTTCCTTCCCGAAGTTAATACCCGTACTATCAAGCAAGTCATGTACTTTATGCTTGAAAGCCAGGCAATTTTCAATATTGTGCCCTGGTGCACCCGAATGGAAGTCACAGTGCTCGTTAACATCATATCCGACTGGTGCCTGGCCGGTCGGTGGTGCTAAGGTCCTTTTCTCGACTAGTTTCAATTTCAACAAGGTTTGAAGGAGTTCTGCATATGATACCGGCGGTACCTCGAATACTCTCCTTGGCCGTGGATTCTGAAGTCTGCGCTAATTATTATTAGGCTGCTGCTGTGGTGGTTGTCTCTGCTGCTGAGGAGGTCCTGGAATGGTTACACTTGCAACTTGCGACTGCTGACGCCAGTTCTGACCTTTATTCCTTCGTCGAGCACTATATACAGCACTGGTATCACCCTGCCTTTTACCACCAAACGTCTTCTTATTACCTCCTGCGGAACTGGACTCACCCGCTTGAATTTTACCAATCTTTACCCCGTTTTCAATGCGCTCCCCCATCAAAATCAACTCAGAGAAAGTACTCATCGAAAAATTGAGCAACCGATCATAGTACATTCCAGAGAAAGTTCCTATGAACATATCCATCATTTCGCGCTCCACCATTGGAGGGTGTACCCTAGCAGCCAAATCTCGCCATCTCTGGGCGTATTCCTTAAAGCTCTCGCTAGACTTTTGAGACATGCTTTGCAGCTGGACTCGGTTAGGGGCGAGATCACTATTATATTGATAATGTCGAACAAAAGCCTCTGCCAGCTCTTTCCAACTCCTGATCTGAGTAGGCTCCAAGCTCATGTACCACTCCAGCGATGGCCCTGACAGGCTATCCTGGAAGAAGTGCATTAGCATCTTTTCATCCTCAGAATACGCAGACATACGCCTGTAAAATGCGCGCACATGCACCCTAGGGCATGTATCCCCTTTGTACTTATCAAATGACGGTGCTTTGAATTTCAGCGGGACCCTCAACCCTGGGACTAACCCCATATTTGACATATCCAACCCAAGAGCATTCTGGCTAGCCAATCCGTTCACCTTCTCTTCTAGCAATCTCATCCGATGGTTGTCATCCCTAGCCCTTTCATAGCCTTCGTTCTGACCAGAGAACACATCCTCCTGACGATCCTCCCAGCAAGGTACAACATCATATCCAACATAATCGGCATCACGACCCGGACCCGTTTGGACGTACCTGGGGTCATACCTCAGATTACCCATCTCTTGAGTGTTGTATGCGCCAGTTCCATATCCAAGATTACCATAGCCACCAAACCCAGCCTTGGCGCCAGCCATGCTGCCATACCCCATATTCACACCATTGAAGCCCTGGTTACCGTTAATACCATTCATTCCGACATTCTCAACACCCCCATTGAAACCCTGGTTGACATTACCCACAAATACCCCAGCAGTATCTGCGTTGGCATTCATATTACCGGTGTTCCCACCTCCACCTACAGGACCAGTTTCTCCGGCATTCAAACCGGTTACGGGAATAGCATCAGCACTTTGACGATTCTCAATTCGGGGAGAAGCAGCAATGTTTTCACCATGCGGTGTCCCGTTGTTTTCAGCCCGTGCGACTATCGGTTGAACCAGATTCTGCAGCTGCTCTTGTCCTTTGGCGATGGTCTCCATGGTTTGCATGAGCAGGGCCATCCTGTCACGCATCTCTTGCATTTCACTCTGCATGTTGTCCATGATCTTCTTCTGGTTGATCCTTGTAGAGTAACGGTGGACCCGCTTTTCTGCAATCCTGCTAATACCTGAATTAAAGATGCAGGAGATAAGATACACGAATCACAAACCTGTAATGCAAATATGAGTACGTATGCAAAATGCAATATGTGTTTGTGCATTAGGGATTATCATTCCCCGATTCTAGTGTGAATGTGCCGGTGCAGTGACAGTGCTAGCAATACGGTGATTGGAGCCGAATCATAGAAAACCTCGTATATTGCAGAGAAATCCAAGAATACAATATCACTGAGTACAAATAAGAAGGCATGACCTCAACCAACAATCCTGGTGATGGTCAGCATGAATGCAAATAAAGCATACAAGTTAATACATGAAATGATCAAGTACTCCCATAAGCCCGGTACTCTTCTATTAACTTCTTGGTCTCTGGATGACTTGGTCGGGTAAGCAGCCCCTCGACAAGCTAGTTTCTTCTCTTGAGAACTCGTCGCACGTCACCAGCAATTTCCTCCCATGCCCCTTCTCCGAAGCGATCCTCTAGCTTCCGCTTCTGAGACACGGCTTCATTCCTGCCTTCGATGGCCTTGTTCAATGCATTCTGGAGACTATATCTGGCCATTACCTCTTCTTCATGCTTCTTAATGCTAGCCTTCAACTGCTCCTCGAGGTCAGAAATTTGCTGCTTCAATTTATCTTCCCTCTTTTTGTTGTTGGTCAGCGTAGCATTCCATGTCTTATTACAAGAAGAGATTTCTCGGTGAGCGGCGTCGAGCTCTTTCTTTTTGGACTCCAACATGTCGTGAGAGCTTCTGAACTCTTGACCCAGACGTTCGCGCTTCTTTTTCTCCTCAGTCAACTCAGCACCTAGCCTGTTTACTAGTTCGATCTGCTGTTGGAAAGAACGTACAGCCTTATTATTCTCACTACGCATCTGAGCTAGCTCCTTTTCTAACTCTTCATTAATCTTCATCAAGGCTTCCTTTTCTTTCACAACTCGCTTGTAGACCTCCATAGTGACAGTGGTTGGCTCTTCCACCGGAACATGAACAGGGACCGGCGCAGCTGGAAATGGCATCAATAACTGTCTTGCTCTCTCCTGGAGCCAGACTTTGTAGGGTGCATATGCCTGACAATCATTATTCCCCAACAGTGGTTTCCCTCTTCTATTAATACGCATCCAGGCATGCCGAAGCTTGGCTAGTAACTCTCCATTCAAATCACCGGTGAAGTACAGAGATTCCTGTACTTCTTCCTCCTGAGGTGGGTTCTTCAACGCATATCCAAACTGGCGGATGAACAGGGATGGGTTGTAGTTGATGCACCCTTTTCTTCCTATCAAAGGAACATTAGGATACCCAGAACAACTGAAAATAAGCTCAGACCCCAGCAAGTCTCGGTCAAACCACTCAATGTCTTCAGAAGACAGCCTCATCATACGCTCTGGCCAGTCAGCTGTAGTTGCACTATCCACAAAAGGTCCCTTCAGGGGAAGATGGCTCTTAAACCACATGGACAGCAAAGGCACGCAACAAGAGACGTTCTTGCCTCTCCTGTTCTCATTCCTGTAGTGCATCGAATGGTAGAAGTCACCGATCAGTGTGAGCACCGGGTTGCCAGCAGCAAATAGATGAAATGCATCCATGTCCACAAAGTTTGGGAAATTGGGGAACGACACTATCCCATAAATGCATAGAGCCAAAATAGCGTTAAAGACCACCCAACACCCATTCTTAGCGTACTCTTGAGCCTTACCAACCAGAAACTGGAGAGAGAAACCTGGAACCCCTCGCCAAGAAGTCATCAACAACTCAGAAGCATTCATGTGCAAGGCCTTAGCTAAATCCTCCAACTTGGGCTCAGCGGCAGAGTGAATAAAAGGAACTGCATTCTGTACCGGCAACTCAGTAAACTCCACATACTCCTCCATGGTGGGCCCCAAGATAAAATCAGCAAACGTGAAACATCTCAAAGCAGGGTCATAGAATTGCATCAACGTGTACAGCCCATTCAATTCATCATCAGTTGATTTGCGAACCAAACCCAATAGCCGTCCGTAGCTCTGCCTGAAGCTTCTACGAACATCCTCATCAGCAAGAGAAATCAGACCCAGGAGGGGAGTAATATCAGGGATAGGTAGCATGTACGCAACTGTCATCCTCAAACCAGCCATGATCAATACTCAGGAGTCCAGACACTAGAACCCGGGAATATGCAAATGCACTTGCAGCACAGACACACGTTAATGGGATGCAATGATAATGGTTATGCAAATAATGTAATGCAAGCAACATGCAACAGGGACCAAGTGTTATGGCTGAGAAGCCTGAATCATATCAAAAGTCTCAAATAGACCCTCCAGAATTCCTCAAACCCTAGTCTCAGATAGACCCAACATAGAGCTTCAACACTGGTCTCTGATAGACCTCATAACATAACTCCAACTGGTCTCTGATAGACCTCATACCATAACTCTGTCTGGTCTCTGATAGACCTCACAACTATCCATAAATACCCAGGATCTTTGATCAAGAAATAACCGGTATCTGAAGGTCTAGTTACCTGCATAACCCCAAACCCTCTCACAGGTAGGTGTCCTAGTAACTGACAAAGGTATGGCATCCTATGCGGTCGTCGGCGTCACAGACTTTCAGGAGTGATGATACGATTCCCAGAAGGAGTGGCATCATCAAATCCTGAAGAGGCCTCACTTAGCCAACTTCCAAATGATCGGTCCCCAGAGTCGACAATCCAACTAACCAGCAACCCGAGCCACCCAAAGGGCAGGACAGGAGGCCAACCAGAAGAACCTCGTCTGAGTGTGGATTTCGCGGGACACTAGGACATGCAAAGCACGTACGCGCCCACTAATCTCCACTCTAAATCTAGGTGCACTCAAGCCCAGGTCCGGCTTATCTCTCAATCATAGAACCCCCATCAAACCCACAATACAACAATAATAATGATAATAAAGTGCTGAAATGTAAATACATACAAAATCCTCGACGGGAAAACAAGCGCTAGGATTGACTCTCTTAAGGGACGTTGGATCCCAAATGCATAAGGACTATCACAGTCCTTAGCAGCCAGGGGACGTTGGGTCCCCAGCAGAGTCGCCAGCTGTCGCTACTGCGAAAATCGGCGCCGGCAATACAGAAGAGTCGCCACCGTGCGTTATTTATCCTAAAGGAGGGAAAGGAAACGCTCGAAGTAAACCTAACGCAAAGACGGGAAAAGGTATGGTCATCGCAACCAAAACCTGGATTCAGGAGTCGGTTATGCAAGGGGAAGGTATTAGCACCCCTCACGTCCATCGTACTCGATGGGATCCACGCTTGCTTGGTTTGTACGGATTACACTTCTATCTAAACTAAAGGATGAAGGCTGAAAAGAAAAGAAAACATGACTCGGCAAAGCATCGCACTTTATGCCTACGTATTCCCGTCTGGAACGAGAAATCAGAGTCAACGTAGTTCGCCTAACTACGGGTGAAGGTGGGGAAGGTTGCTCGCTAGGATATCGCATCCTATGCCTATGTACTTTCATGCAGCATGAAAGATCAGAGCAAACGTAGTTCGGGCTACGCACGACACATGCTGTTCAAATGTCTTTTATGAAAAATCTCACCTTAAACAAGGGTTTTCTTATTGCAAAAAGGTTGTTATTTGTTCAAATCTTTTGACGGAAGAAATGAATTGATTTCTGTTATCACCTTTATTAGTGTTTTTCTGTTGTTTTGAAGAAAGAAGAGATGACACTCTACAAATCCTAGGGTTGAAAAAGGGATAAAAAATCTACCCTAATGTTATCATGCATGGGCGAAGACCTAATGTCTATCATGCTCCTCTCTTGCGCAGAGAGAAACAGAGATCCTAAGGGAATAGACGGAAACAGAAACAACAGATATATACAATAATGCAGTAAAATGCATGGATGCAACAATACAAGCGAGGCAAGGGAGTCCCACTCAACCTCGAACCTAAAAACAATAGGCAAAAGTGAACAGAATTCGATTTCAACCCAACAAGTTAAACAGCAAACAATATAGTCTGAGAAACTCACACAATACATCAAAAATCATAAACAGCAAAAGCTAAACAGCAAAGCAGACTTCATCAGCATCTGGCTTCAAGCAAAGCATCAACTATCCACAGGCTTCAAGCAGACATCAGTTATCCACAGGCTTCAAGCAAGCATCAGACTTTAATCTTCAATCTCCCAATGGCTTTCCTTCAAGTACCAATCTCCAAGTTGGGGAAACAATCACAAGAATGAACTGGGTGTTAAGCAATCAGTTGACCACCAAAGGTGGCAAACAGACTGCTAACAACACAAAGAATATTTCTCTCAAGAGTTCTATCTCTTAGACACTATCACCAAGCCTTCCAAAGGAAGGGGTGAGTGTCTTAGAGAGACTTTGCATCACAGAGAAGGATGGAGGCAATCAAGGCCCTCCATGTTTGAGAATCAAGCTTTCTACTCTAGAGCTCTGCCTAATTCCTAGATCCTACAAACTTCAACAGCTGCCAGCAAGAGATACTCCTCATCAACTCTGGAAGTTGGTCTTCAGCCTCTAATCTTCAAATGGGCTTCATCAACACAGTCTTCAGCTCAAACCCCAAGCCCCAAACAAACCCAATACCCCACACAGACAAATAATAACCCTAAAGAGGGCACACCACACAGTCAATCAAATACAAGCAATATACTAGTAGTAATAGGGGAATCCTAATATTTTCTAAGGGATCTATTATCTACCCATAACCCCTATAGTCCCATACCCCAAAATCAAATCAAAATTCCTAAAAGAATTAATCTATCTCACCTATGCTCACCTAAAACCCTAATTTTAACCACTCTAATCTCACCTAATCAAACCATCTAAAAATTAATCCTAAAATTACAAATTAAATCCTATATACAATTTGAAGTCCTAAGTGACATATCCCAAAAAGAATGGGTCCTAAATCTAAAGGGAACTATTAGAACTAAAATCAACAAAATTAAGCATCAAATTAAACCACTTAAAAAAGCTAAAAATGCACAAAAAATACTAAAACCAAATAAAATGCCATTTTTATTATTGGATATTTTTCTTAACAGAATTATGAATCTACCACAAAAAGAACCAATTAAAAACAAGCTTTTTTCAATTTTATATGGATTTTCTAAGATCAAAGAAAATATAAAAGAAAATAAAAATCAAAAAAATGAATTAAATGGAGAGGGGGTGTCACAAGTAACCACACCCAGTTATATTCATTGATGGGCCAGGGAAGTGGGGGCGTGAATAACAAAAGGCGTTAGGCCCAGCTGGAAATTAAATCAGAAAATTAAATGGAAAAAATCAAAAGAAAAATGATACGCGAGCGGTGTATTTAGCAATCAATTCAAGTGTTATTTCAATTGGGCTTAGGTTTGGGGGTGGGGATAGCATTCTGAATCCAGGCCCATGGTTAGGTTTTTAGTGAAACACATCGTTTCACTATGGTCAATTCCCTCAGTTTTCTTTTTGAATATGGACCGTCCGATGAGTCTAACAAGTCAATAATCCATCTTAATCCAACGATCCCTGGTCATCTTCTCCAAATGACCTAGGGTTTCCAGGTTTCATCAGCTCCATGCACGAATATTCAACCCCTTCGTTTCATCTCGATTCTCCATGAAATCATAAAATTCCAAAACCAAAATTGTACCATTTTCTTCCAAGAACATTACTGTATTCATAGTTTCATCTAAATCCTCCTATATCTCATCAACAGAAAGCACGAATGCATGGGTTCAACCAACTTACACTGAGATCAATCATGGTAATCCTGGGTATTAATGGCCCTATCTTGCTCATGGTATTACACTGATTTCATTAAGCTATAATTCGTGCATTAAAACTCATTACATAACCTAATCTTGATCATCAAAGAAATTGCACCCTGCCATTGAACCTCATGTAATCCTCTCTAACCTTCAGAAATCAATCACCTATGGTCTCTAATCATGTTTACCCTAACCATTTCATCTAATGCTACATAAATAAAGAGTTTCGAAAGCTTTTTCAAACCTGAAAATTGATGATGGCAAGTGTAGTTACACTTCAATCCAATGCTTGAAACTTGCCACAAATGATCTTTAATGGATGATAACCTTTCTGTTTGCAAGATCTTGGATGGACAGTGCTTGGATTGTGAGTTTGGATCCAATTTGCTTCTCTTGCAATTTTGAAGCCACACCTTCAAACCTTCATCAGTGGCCACTCAAATTTGTATGCACGTGTTCAGTATGATCCAGAGAATTGATTTGTGGAGAAGAATTAAATGGAGATGAAGAAGAAAATGGAGTTTGATCTTGAATTGCAAAAATGGAAGAAATGGTATCTCACTCTCTCTTTTGCACTAACACTCACCAATCACAACCAACAATCACCAACCCTTACCCCATGGACTTTGCAAACAATATATAAACCAATTTAGAAGTCCCTAGAACCTTCTAGTATGAAGTGGAAGAATGTGGAAATTCTCATGTGATGACATATTGAACCATCTCATATCATGCTTGCATCCCTTCAAATTTGTGTTAAAATCTCCTTTCATGAGATATTGAGAGTGTATGTGTGAAAAAACAAGTTGATCCCTTCATTATGTTGAGTTTTGCAAGGTTGCCTTATTATGCAAGAAAGAACTTTACAAAGCAAGTCCAAAATTTAAGCCCTAACTCAAAAAAGTGGCCGAACCAATGTCTTTAAAATGATGTTTGGAATCAAATTGGTATATTACATGACCCATTTTGGATTTGTAGATCTCTCAAACCATTTTCCAACTTGAACTTTTTCAAGTTATATGCCTTTTTTAAGTCATTTTCCACCAACTTTTCTCAAGTCTTGTTCTATGCATTTCCAAACTTCCATGACCTCTTTTATAGACTTAAAATGACATTTTGAGCAACTTTGATGTTGTGAAGTTTTTCATTTGAAGCTTCCTTGTATGAGTTTTAGGCATAGGCTATGAATGACCTATAATTCCCAAATGACCAAAATACCCTTTGCTTGCCAAGACCATAAGTAGAGTTCCACAAATCATATGAAGTCATACCATACCTTTCTAGAAATATAAGACAATAAGGAACAACTCTCATGTTGGCCAGAAATCCATTTGAAATCTCATTAAAGGTCAAAAGTTGCTTGGAAGACAGACAACTTTCACAGACAAATTTCAGTGCCCTCAGATGACCTGTAACTTGCAAGAGCTATAACTTGAGTTCTATAAATCATATTGATGACTTCCACCACTCAAATTAAAGCTATGAAGATACTCTACAAGTTTCATGTGGACCAGAAATTCATATGAAGCTTGCATCTTGAGTTACACTGCTTTGAAGTTTGACCTAAATCAGGGGATTTTACACTGAAACCCTAATTTAGTAACTCCATTTCTCCTTGACTCTTGTTGATTTTTCTTGGGCACAACACCATATCCTTATCCATATAGCAAATAATGAATCCCACATTCTTCAAATGATCCTTGATGCCTTTCAAAACAAGTCTTTAACCTAGGGTTGACCTAGTGTTGACCCAGATAAAACCCTAGTTGTCTGACTTCAATTGAGGCTCTTGCAATCATTCTAATGACTTGGTTACTCCTCAAAAATGATCATCTAGGCTCTTCATAACATCCATACATACCTCATGCTCTTGGCTCATGGCTCACACTTCCTCTGATAATTCCCAAACAACCTCAAGATAGGAGAGAACTCACTGATCAACCTGTCAGCTCTTCAAAGCTCAAATTCTTCCCTGATGACCTGAGTAGTCTTGAATATGAGTGAAGCACTTGAATATACCTCTTGAGATAAGAATAGCACTTGATCCCCTGATTAAGATAGCTTGCTTATGCTATGCAATGCAGATGAATACACTATGTACATGATGACAATGCAAATGACTATGCAACTGAAACATAAACCTAGGTTAGAAAAGGTTGGGCAAATTTTGGGGTGCAACACTATGAAGAGAATAAAGATGATGAGAACAAACCGACACGTATATTTCACTTTTCTTGTTTTCTTAGTTGAAGTGTAGGGAAGAGCACAAATCAACTTATATACAAGACATAACTGACTTAACAAACATAACAGACTCCCAAGACAGTTTGACATAACAGAATTTTGACTCTACACAACGAGCGGTCGACCTATACCGTAAGGGGGTCGACCTGAGCTTACCCGTATATGTGATTGTATAGAAAACAGGACCATGTGTTGACCGGAGCATGTCATGCATCGATGCACAACATGCAAATTTAGACAAATACAAATGGTCACAGTATGAGTCGAAGAGAGGGTCGATGCGAGCCCTCCTAAGAGTAGTTCATTGAAATGACTAGTTGTATGAGTCGACCGAAGCTAGCTTTAAGTCGACTCAAATCCCTGAAATAGGCAAAAATGCCAATTTTCATGCATTAAGACTCTTTTGATGAACCCTATAGTATGACAAGCAAGACTAACTAAGCCAACCTTATATGAAACATAGATTTGGCCATATCTATATGTAACAATCATGTTTTTAACGAGTGTTTGACTTATGGGAGACAAGATATACAAATATGACATGATGACAACTGTCGCTACTACGAAAATCGGCGCCGGCTGAACAGAAGAGTCGCCACCGCGCGTTATTTATCCCAACGGAGGGAAAGGAAACGCTCGAGGTAAACCTACCGCAAAACGGGGAAAGGTATGGTCATCGCAACCAAAACCTGGGTTCGGGAGTCGGTTACGCAAGGGGAAGGTATTAGCACCCCTCACGTCCGTCGTACTCGACGGGATCCACGCTTGTTTTCGGGTATGGATTGTTATTCTATCTACTCTATAGGGTTAAGGGTTAAAAAGAAAGAAAAGGGACTCGGTAAAGTATCGCACTTTATGCCTACGTATTCTCGTCTGGAACGAGAAATCAGAGTCAACGTAGTTCGCCTACCTACGGGAAAGGAGGGGAAGGTTGCTCGCTAGGATATCGCATCCTATGCCTACATACTCCCACACTGCATGGAAGATCAGAGCAAACGTAGTTCGGGCCACGTACGACACAAGTCTGTCTTGATTGTTTTTATTCCTTCTGAAAAAGGGTTTTTCTGATTAACAGTCCAAGCGGACAAAAATGACGTCTTGATGAGTTCACATTCTTTTACGGAAGAAGTGTCTTTTATTGTGTTTGAAATTTTATTGTATTTTTCTGTTTGTTTTGAGAAAGAAGAGACAGAACTCTAACCTATGGTTGCGAAGGGAACCAAACTGTCCTAATGTTATCATGCATGGGTTAAGACCTAATGTCTATCATGCTCCTCTCTTGCACAGAGAGAAACAGAGATCCTAAGGGATAAACGGAAACAGAAACAATAGCCAATATACAATAAAGCGGTAGAATGCATGGATGCAACAATACAAGCGAGGCAAGGGAGTCCCACTCAACCTCGAACCTAGAAAACAATAGGCAAAAGTGAACAGACTTCACTTTCAACCCAACAGGTTAAACAGCAAGCAATACAGTCAGGGAAAACCAATCAATACATCAGAAATGAAACAACAAAAATAAACAGCCACAGCAGCTCTGCATCAACATCCGTCTCCAAGTCATCTCCAAACAGCTACAGGCTTCAGGCAAGCATCAATCTCCATCTCCACAGCCTTCAAGCAAGGTCTTGATCATCAGTCTTCAATCTGCATTGGCTTTTCTTCAAGTCTTAATCTCCAAGCTGAGGAATCAATCACAAGAGTGAACTGGGTGTTAAGCAATTAGTTGACCACCAAAGGTGGCAAACAGACTGCTAACACCACATAGAATATCTCTCTCAAGAGTTCTATCTCTTAGAAACTATCACCAAGCCTTCCAAAGGAAGGGGGTGAGTGTCTTAGAGAGACTCTGCATCACAGAGAGGGATGGAGGCAATCAAGACTTTCCATGTTTTGAGAATCAAGTTTACTACTCTAGAGCTCTGCCTAGCTCCTAAACCCTATAGCCTCAACAGCTGCCAGCACAGAATCTCTTCATCAACTCTGGAAGTTGGACTTCAGTCTCTTTGATCTCCAATGGACTTCATCATCACAGGTCTTCAGCTCTCCCAATCCCCAAGCAAATCCAATACCCCACACGGACAAATGAAATAACCCTAGAGAGGGCACACCACATAGTCAAACCAATATAAACAGTATTAATAGCAGTAGGGGAATCCTAATATTTTCTAAGGGATCTATTAACTACCTATAATCCCTATAGTCTCATACCCCAAAGATTCAAGCTACAACTCCTAAGGGAAATGATCTAATTCACCTATGTTATCTCATAAACCCTAGTTTTGATCATGTTATTCACACCTAAACAAATCACCTAAAATTAAGTTCTAAAAATATGAATTAAATTTTATGTACAAGATAAAGGTCTAATCTAATCAACCTAAAAATAATGGGTCAAAAATATAAATGCATCTAATCAAACCAAAATTAACAAATTCATGCATTAAACTAAACATTATTTACACCTATTTAAAAGAAAAATATACTAAAAATATGGAAATAAAATGAAGTATTAATTTTTTTATGTGATAATTTTCTTGACACAAATATGAACAATATGCAAAAAGATACAATTAAAATCATGCATTTTCCAATTTTTTATGAATTTTGAAAGAATTAACATTTTTGAAAGAAATTAAAATGAGATTAGTTGGACCAGGGGGTGCAGCAAGTAATAAAATCAATTGAAATAAAGGATGGGCCCAGACAGGGGGGCGCGCATAGCAAGCGCGTCTGGGCCCAATGCAATCAGAGAACTTCAGCAAAAAATAAAAAAAAACACAGAACGGTGCATATAGCAAGAATTCTAGTTGAAATCTCATTGGGCCTTGCGTTTGGGGGTACGAATAGCAAGCAATATTTGAGCCCATCAGATAGAATTAAATGAAACGGTGCGTAGCACCCTTGGAATTTCCCTCCACATTCGTTTTAAATCCTGGCCATCAGATTACATCCCAAGTCAAGGTCAAACACCAAATCGTGTGGCCCAAAGTTCATCTTCAACCTTGAAACCCTAGGGTTTCAGAAAATCTCACCACCATGCACGATCCTTCCACCATTCTGTTCTCCTTCAACTCTCCATGAATTCACACGATTCCAAGACCAAAAGTGATCTGCTTCTTCCCCTCTACACAGCCATACCATTATCTTCCTCTAAAACTCAACTAACAATCAAACCCGATAGGTGCAATAACTCGGTTCCACCATTTCCACCTATTATCAACCACTTCAATTCTTTACAAATCTTATCCTAACCTAATCTATACTTCACACTGATCATTTTAAGCCATATATGCAAGCTTGTAATGCCATATTCTTGATGTTATAAGCTCTAACAGTTTTGATACACCATTAACAACCTCCATGAAACTTCTCCAAACTTTGTGAAATCCATCATCTAACCTATCTTAACCGTTCTATGCTAACAAATCACTATGATTCTAACTAAAACAGTCAATTCGAAGAGGAAACTTACCTGGTGTAAATGATGAAAACAGGTGCTGAATTCTCTTGATCCAATGCTTGCAATGAGTGGAAATGGATCAGGGAACTTGATTATGAGTTCTGTATGCAAAAGATCTTGCTCCAAGTTCTTGAATCTTGCAATCAACAAATTCTTGATCCTTGGATGATGAAGATGGATGGCACGATTCTTGCTCAATTCAACCAAATCTTTGATGGAATTCTGATCTATGAAAGATATTGATGATGATCCAATCAAGAAATGTGGAAATTGATAGAGATTTGAGAGAGTTTGAGATGCTTTTGCAAATTGGAAGATTGGAGTAAAACTTGGTATTATGAGCACAATGAATCACCAACCATGGCATGAAGCTCTTCAATTCAATATATAGATGGCAATAGAAAGTCCTAGAACCTTGGAGAAACTTCCCATGCACACTTTCCCTTGGATTTGGATTATGTAACTTTCTTTGTAAGTAACCAAGTATAACTCTCAAATCTTGAACCAAACTCAAAAATACACTTTTACCAATGTTCTTAAAACATTTTTTCCAATCAAAATGACCTATAATTTCACCCCATTTAGCCAAATTATGAAAAATCTCAAATTTAGGTCATTTTTTATTCATTAAATTCACCAATTTTGAAACCTTGAGCTATGAGCCTTTCCAATCTTTCATGGTCACTTTTATAGACTCAAAATGTCATTTGGAGCAAGTTTGATGTTGTTAAGTTTTTCATTTGAAGCTTCCTTGTATGAGTTTTGGGCATAGGCTTGAAATGACCTGTAATTCTTAGATGACCAAAATACCCTTTTCTTGCCAAGACCATAAGTATAGTTCCACAAATCATATGAAGGCATACCATACCATTCTAGAAAGCTAAGACAATAAGGAACAACGCTTATGTTTACCAGAAATTCATTTGAAATCTCCTTGAGGGGTAAACGTTGCTTGGAAGATAAGTAACTTTCACAGACAAAATTTCAGATACCTCAGATGACCTGTAACTTGCAAGGACCATAACTTGAGTTATATAAATCTCCTTGATGTCTTTCACCACTCAAATTAAAGGTCTTGAGATTCTCTACAAGTTTCATGTTGGCCAAGGATCCATTTGAAGCTTGCATTTTGACTTATCTTGCTTGGAAATTTGACCTAAACTAGGGGATTTTACACAGAAACCCTAATTTAGAAACTCCTCTTCTCCTTGATTTCTCTTGATTTCCTCTTGGCACAACACCATACCCTTATTTAAATGTCAAATGATGAACCCCACATATCTGCAATAGACCTTAATGCCCTTCAATCAGTCAATTGACCTAGGGTTGACCTAGAGTTGACCCAGATGAAACCCTAGTTGACTGTCTTCAACTGCAATTCTTGTGACCATAACAATGACTTGCCTCCTTCTCCAAATGACTTTCTAAGCCTCCCATGATGTCCACATACTCTCCATGCTCAATTTACAGCTCACAACTTCTTTGGTGATCTTCAGACACCCTCAGATAGGAGATAGATGCACTGCTTGATCCACTGACTTCTTTAGACTTCAATTTCTTCTCTGATGACTTGGATGAGATTGAATTTGAATAATAACCTCTTGATAGGATCATAGAGATGAGAATAATACTTGGTCCCTTGTTGGATAACTTGATATGCTATGCTATGCAGATGATTAGACTATGTACATGACTCTATATGCAAATGCTAATGATACTGAAACATAAACCAACTGAAATAGGTTGAGCAAATTTTAGGGTGCAACAGCTGCCCCTATTCAAGCGACTTGGACCCGATTGGGTGAAGAGCGAACGACCTTCAAACATTCGAGGTACGAGACGGTTGAATACTAAGAACCCGGAAATTTTCCAACCGCAGAAATAAACTGCGCCACTGCTTGGGGAACGATATTCATCAACTGAATCTAACTGTTTACAGCAACCCACTGATCCATTAGCGACCGTGCTGGGGATTATTTTCATCAGCCTGAAAAAGATTCTATCATTGAAAAACTTGTCCACGTTAGGACTCCTGTTTTGTCAACACGAAGAAATCTCAACTAAAACTTGTCCACGTCAGGACTCCATCTGTTGTCAACCCGGAAGAAATCTCGGCAACTCCGCTGGGGATAATTCGTCTGCATTCCATCAGAAATAAATCGTCCACGTTAGGAATAAACTCTTCCTCGTTAGGAATAACACTGGCCACGTTAGGACTAAGACTTCGTCTGGATCGGTCCACGTCAGGACTAAACTTTTCCACGTTATGAATACGTCTTTCCACGTTAGGACTCACCTTTTCATGTTATGAATAAACTTTTTCTTTCCACGTAAAGAATAACTCTCATCTTTCCACGTAAGGAATAACATCTTCTAACTCTGTCCACGTCAGGACTACACCTCAATCTGGATCTGTCCACGTCAGGACTATACTCTTCCACGTCAGGAATAATCTCTTTCCACGTAAGGAATACATCTTCTTCTTTCCACGTAAGGAAACCATCTTTCCACGTAAGGAACTAAAACTTCTCTTTCCACGTAAGGAAACACCCTTTCCACGTAAGGAACCACAATCTTGTCTTGATCTGTCCACATCAGGACTCCAATCTTTCCACGTGAGGAAACCATCTTCTTTCCACGTAAGGAATAAACTTCTGTCCAAGTAAGGAGCTAACTCATCTTGGTTGGTCCACGTCAGGACTCCCATCTCATCTTGATTTGTCCACGTCAGGACTACATCTTCTCTGCTGAGGAAATAAAACTTGTCCACATCAGGACTCACGCTTCGTCTTGATTTGTCCACGTTAGGACCCACATCTCGTCTGCACAAGAAAATCCTATCAGCATGGGGGTAACATCGTCCACGTCAGGACACCGTTCGTTGACCCGAAGAAATATAAATTCGTCCACGTCAGGACTCGCGCATCTTCGACCCGCTGGGGAAATAAAATTTGTCCACGTCAGGACTCACGCCTCGCCAACACGAAGAGAGATAAACTTGTCCACGTCAGGACACACATTCCACCATTACGAAGGAAGACATCTGCTGGGAATAAATGGTCCACGTCAGGACACCAACATGAAGAGTAATCAACTTTGTCCACGTCAGGACTCCACATTCAATCAATACGGAGAAATCGACTCTGTCCACGTTAGGACTAGCACATCTCACCAACCTGGGGAAACAAATCTGTCCACGTTAGGACACCCATTTCTCTAGCACGAAGAAATCCCGTCAATATAGGAATAAATCGTCCACGTCAGGACTCATATTTCGTCAACATGAAAGAAGATGAATCTATCCACGCCAGGACTCTCGTATCTTGTCATCACGAAGAACTATAAACTTGTCCGCGTCAGGACGCACACTTCACCATTACGGATAAAGATGTCTGCTGGAATACATGGTCCCCGTCAGGACACCAACACAAGGAGTAATCAATTCTGTCAACGTTATGACTTCACATTCAATCGATACCAAGAAATCAAATCTGTCCACGTCAGGACTAACACATATTGTCAACTTGAGGAAATGTCCACGTTAGGACACCCACTTCTCTAACACGAAGCAAATCCCGTCAATAAAATTGTAGATTGTCCACGTCAGGACTCATTCCTCCATTGGTCCCAAACCACAAACTTCTTAGCACTGACGTTACAGCAACTTTGAGGCGGACTCTACTGGGGATATTTGGAAATCAAACTACCGGACGCCTGTTCTGATAACCGGCGGCAGCCTCTGAAATTCTGATTCATGAAACCCTTTGATGCCAAATAACTCTGCTTGGGGACAAGGAGATATTCATCATGGCAACTCTGGCGGGGAAAACAGGAGAAATTTACACAAATAACTCTGCTTGGAGACGAAGAGAACTTAACCCAATAACTCTGTGGGGAACCCTGCCGAAACTGACATTATCGTTAAATGTCTCGCGTCGAGATCTTGAATGTTTGGTAATTCATTTGAGCAAGAGCTCCTTACATTTGTAAGGGAACAATACTTGAAACAAACGGTTAGCCAACCTGGTTTATGCTTCAAAAATGCATATGTTTGATAATGACGCGATGCTCCATTCGTCATGGAAATGCTACGTGCTTTTGTTTGGTGGATGCAAGTATGACACTATATGCCAATGCAAATGCAGACTCGAACTGCTGGGATACGGGAAACCGCTTCAGCAAAATAAATGCTGAAGACACTGCCGATTCCGCCGGGGATGGCCAGGTGCTACAGAATTATTCCAGCAAAATGAATGCTGGAAGAGTGAAGTCGACTCAGCTGGGAAATCGGGAACTTAAACCAAGCACCTCATTGAAGTAACACCCTGCTGGGGAATATAACTCTGCTGGGGAGATAGCAGATGAGCTTGGTATGATTGAACTTCTGCTGGAGAGTGACCCGGGTGTCACACGGTATTCTGACAAAATAAATGTCGGGACCCACAACCAACTCTGCCGGGGAGCGTCTTAATCTTCGAGTTCCACTGGGAGGAAAGAAAATACTTGCTGAAAAGAGAACTCCACCGGGGATGGGATGATTCTCTTGGGGGAAATCAACTGACTTCGCTAGGGGAGAGTAAATGACCCTGCGGGGAAAGGTGAACTGTCTGAATACAGTTCACCAATATTAATCTTCTGCGGCCAAACCACTCTGCTTGAGATGCACTGTCTGAATGCAGTCTACAATCTTGGAATCTCCAAACTCTGCTAAGGATAGACGACTTTGCTGGAGAATTCCCTTTGGCACAAGCTACGACTAGCCGGGGAATTTGATCCTTCTTCAGGAAGAACATGGTTATTTCAGAGGCGCGACCTGCGTGGGGATCAAGTCTTTCGTTACAAGCTTCCGACCCATACTGCAATCTTTTGATCGTCCTCTTCGTATGGCTACGAACCCTGCAACACCACAAACAAGACAAGACAAGTCTACGCAACCAAATCTATTCAGGTTAGCGTTAGTGACATCATTCTCAGTTAATTCAAAGTTTTAGCAATTATTGGCAAGGGCCAGTGACGTTATGCACATGCTATTCTCATCAAACCTAGGCGTTTATCATGCACAAAACAGTAATGAACCAGCATCAAGTACTGAATAACATATTTTATTGATTGGGCCCCTGAATGGGCGGAGTTTTGTACACGGGATGTAACTCCTGAAAAGAGGAAGCTACGCACAGCAAATATACAAGTATGCACAAGAAGCATAAATATATTGACAAATTAAATTTGTACACATGTCGGCAACGGTATGCAGATGAACATCACAAACTGATCCTCCTATGACTCGCCCGACTCTAATGCTTTCCCGGTATTCACACTTCCGAAGAGATTATATCTGATAATCGACCCCTCAGGCATATTCTCCCGCACCAATGCTCAATGCAGTATCAAATTCGGACCGCAGTCATTTGCTTTTCAAATCCCTAACTTTTGCGTGAACCGCCATTTACGGGTTTTCAGTTCACCGGGATACCCTTTTTTGCCGAAGCCGCCCAGTGTAGGTTTTCAACTTCGCGGGTGTACATTTTTTCAATTTTTATCCCTAATTTTTTCCCGAACCTTTCATTATGTTTTTGGTTCGCCAGGATGCCCCATTTTTGCCTGGACTCTCTTTTTTCTGTCCAGCGGGTCAATTTTAAGCAAAGTATTTTTTAACTGCGTCCGAATTCACAGGCGACGTAAAGTCTTCACCGTCCATGGTGGAAAACAACAACGCTCCTCCTGAAAAGACTTTTCTGACAACGTATGGACCTTCGTAGTTAGGGGTCCACTTGCCCCTGTGATCTGCCTGCGGCGGGAGAATCCTTTTCAGCACAAGGTCGCCCGTCTGAAAGCTCCGAGGATGTATCTTCTTATCATATGCTTTCTTCATTCGGCTCTGGTACAAACGACCGTATGCTAGAGAAGCTAGCCTCTTCTCATCCATTAAACTCAGCTGGTTCAGCCTGTCTTTCACCCATTATGCTTCATCTAGTTGAACGTCTCGTAGTACTCTCAGCGATGGAATCTCGACTTCTAATGGTAGCACTGCTTCCATTCCGTATACCAACGAGAACGGGGTTGCCCCGGTTGATGTGCGTACCGTCGTACGATAACCGTGCAAAGCAAAAGGTAGCATCTCATGCCAATCCTTATAGGTCACCACCATCTTTTGAACGATCTTCTTGATATTCTTATTGGCCGCTTCAACAGCGCCATTCATCTTGGGTCGGTAAGGGGAGGAGTTGTGATGCTCGATCTTAAAATTCTGACAGAGCTCCTTCATCATTTTGTTGTTCAGGTTTGAACCGTTGTCCGTGATTATCCGCTCGGGGATTCCATATCTGCAAATGATATCTCTCTTGATGAACCTGGCTACCACCTGCTTAGTTACATTTGCATAAGACGCTGCTTCCACCCACTTGGTGAAATAATCGATTGCTACTAGAATGAACCGGTGCCCATTAGAAGTCGTCGGCTCGATCTTTCCAATCATATCGATTCCCCACATCGAGAATGGCCATGGCGATGACATCACATTCAGAGGACTCAGAGGCACATGGATCTTATCAGCATAAATTTGGCACTTGTGGCATTTCCTCGCAAACTTGAAACAATCAGTTTCCATAGTCAGCCAAAAATAACCTGCCCACAGCAGCTTCCTCGTCATAGCATGCCCACCAGCATGCGTACCAAAGGTACCTTCATGTATTTCCTCCATGAGCAGCTTCGCCTCTTTTTCATCTACGCAACGCAGCAGCACCAAGTCGTGATTTCTTCTGTACAAGACACCATCCGGATTCAAATAGAAATTACCCGCCAATCTCCTGAGGGTCTTCTGATCTTGACTGGATGCCCCAGTCGGATACTCTTTGTTCTTCAGGAAATTAAGGATATCAAAATACCATGGTTTATTGTCGGAAGCTTCATCAATAGCAAACACAAAGGCTGGTCTGTCAAGTCGAGAGATAACAATGCTGGGAGCCTCGTTCCAGAAGTTGACTTTGTACATGGAAGACAAAGTGGCCAGGGCGTCAGCCATCTGATTCTCCGCCCGCGGTACATGATGCAATTCAACCTTGTCAAAGAAAGGCAACAATCTCCTTGCATAGTTCATGTACGGTATCAAATTGGGCTGACGTGTCTCCCATTCTCCTTTTATTTGATTTATCACCAGAGCTGAGTCTCCGTATACGTCCAGATTCTTGATTCGCAAATCAATGGCTTCTTCCAGCCCCATTATACAAGCTTCGTATTCGGCTTCATTATTGGTAACCGGAAAGGTCAATCGAGCAGTAAACGGGATGTGCGACCCGTGTGGAGTAGTAATGATTGCCCCTATTCCGCTACCGTAAGCGTTCACAGCTCCGTCAAAAATCAACTTCCACCTGGAACCCAATTCTGGTCCTTCGTCTGGCAACGACTCTTCACAATCTTTCATCTTTAGGTACATGATATCCTCGTCAGGAAAATCAAACCTCATCGATTGGTAATCTTCAATAGGCTGCTCTGCCAGATACTCAGACAGTACACTCCCCTTTATAGCCTTTTGCGAGACATACTGGATGTCATATTCAGTCAAGACCATCTGCCAACGGGCAATTCTCCCTGACAATGCCTGCTTTTCGAATACATATTTGATAGGATCCATCTTCGAGATGAGCATGGTTTTATGATTCAGCATATATTGCCTCAAACGCTTGGCGGCCCAGGCTAGCGCGCAACAAGTTTTTTCAAGCATTGAATATCGAGATTCACATTCAGTAAATTTCTTACTCAAGTAGTAAATCGCATGCTCTTTTCTTCCTGTCTCGTCGTGTTGACCGAGAACACAACCCATACTTCCCTCAAGAACTGTCAAATACATAATCAAGGGTCTCCCTGCCACTGGGGTATCAAAATAGGAGGCTCCTGCAAATACTGCTTTATTTTATCGAACGCCTTTTGACAATTTTTGTTCCACGTTACAGCTTGATCTTTCTTCAGCAGCTTGAACAATGGTTCACACGTAGCAGTTAGGTGAGATATGAACCGAGCGATGTAGTTCAACCTCCCTAAAAACCCGCGCACCTCTTTCTCTGTTCTTGGCGTCGGCATCTCTTGTATTGCTTTTATTTTTGCAGGATCGACCTCTATTCCCTTTTCGCTTACGATAAACCCCAGCAGCTTACCCGATCTCACCCCGAAGGTGCACTTGTTAGGGTTCAGTCTCAGCCTGAACTTCCTAAGCCTTTTGAATAACTTCAGCAGATTCACCAAATGCTCTTCCTCCGTCTGGGATTTGGCAATCATATCGTCAATATAAACTTCGATCTCTTTATGCATCATATCATGAAAAAGAGTCGTCATAGCACGCTGATACGTTGCCCCAGCATTCTTCAGTCCGAAGGGCATCACTTTGTAACAAAATGTTCCCCAAGGCGTAATGAAAGTAGTCTTCTCCATGTCCTCTGGTGCCATTTTAATCTGATTATAGCCCGAGAAGCCATCCATGAAGGAGAATACGGAGTATTGAGCAGTGTTGTCAACTAACACATCGATATGAGGAAGCGGAAAATCATCTTTCGGGCTCGCTTTATTTAAATCACGGTAATCGACGCACATTCTCACTTTACCGTCTTTCTTTGGCACTGGTACAATATTAGCGACCCATGAGGGATATTTTGTCACAACTAGGAAACCAGCGTCCCACTGTTTTTGAACCTCCTCTTTAATCTTCACCGCCATATCGGGTCTAGTCCTGCGAAGTTTCTGTTTGACCGGCGGGCATTCCTCTTTCAACGGCAGACGGTGCACAACCATATCTGTATCGAGCCCTGGCATATCTTCATACGACCAAGCGAACACATCACTATACTCTCTGAGCATTTCAACCAGTCTTCGCTTGATGTCGCCCTGCAGCGCGGCTCCTATACGAATGTTCTTTTCAACCCCTTCCGACCCCAGGTTAATGATTTCGATGACCTCTTCGTGAGGCAGAATGACTCTTTCTTCTTGCTTCACCAACCAAGACAATTCTTCGGGAACGTCACCATCTTTAACAACCTCTTCTTCGGCCTGAAATACCGGGTGCTCAAAGTCGGGACGAGTCATAGGTGGTTCAAGGATGTCATCTGAAAATGTTATCCTGCAAAAGGAATGGTTAAATGCTTCAAAATGCGTATAAAGCGAATAACCACGTTGCCATTTTATTGAAAAATACAAAACAGGAAAAACAGAGATCGCAATATTTGCACATGAAAACGCCTTTTATTTAATGATTAACACGTAATGTTCATAACAGCACAGCCCTAAGCAAATCATGGTGCCCCGGGCAAGACATCAGATTGTTCAACAATTAATAAAACAAAGCATTACTGTTTAAGAGTCACAGGAACAATCTCCTGAATAGACCAGTTGCACAATCCCTGTCCTGGCACGCTCGGCTGAATCCAGGCGTCCATATCGCAGTCGCTGTCTCCTTCGTCAGACTCCAAAGCCGCGTTGATGGTCTCATGACATACTCCACCAGCAGTGATAGTTATTGGTCCTCTGAAACGGGGTGCCTCCACAGCAGGTGTTGATGACGACTGTTGATATCCCAACCCAAACCGGTCCATCTTCACAGGAATATCCAACACTTTGCCCCAGCCCTTGGTCTCACCGGTCTCTACAAGAGCTTGAGCCTCTTTATACGACGAGACGGCTACCTCCGACACTTTGCTCGGCCCGGGACCTTTGTCCTTGATGCGCAACCCTTCAAATGCCTGGCAGGGTGTTTCGTGAATCTCTCCATCGACCTCCACATACTTAAATGACGACAGATGGCTGACCAGGATGTCTTCTTCTCCGCATACAGTGACCACGCTGTCTCCTACCATATATTTCAACTTTTGATGCAAGGTAGACGTGACTGCCCCAGCACCATGAATCCAGGGTCTTCCGAGCAGGCAGCTATACGCAGGCTGGATGTCCATGATATAAAATTCAGTCGCGAAAGCCTCCGACCCCACCTGCAGAGGCAATGTTATAGATCCAAAAACTGTTCTCCGCGTGCCATCGAATGCCCTGACCACCAAGTCACTGGGCATGCACAGGATTCCTCTGACATCTAGCTTCATCATCGCTTTCATGGGCAGCACGTTTAAAGATGATCCGGTGTCTACCAGTACATGCGACATGACTGATCCTCTACACTCGACAGATATGTGCAGCACCATATTATGATCTCTCCCCTTAGGGGTCAAATCGAAGTCTGTAAAGCCCAAGCTATGGCCTGCGTTCACATGCGCTAACACCCCCTCCAGCTGGTTTACGGAAACATCTTAGGGTACGAAGGAAGTATCCAGGACTTTCAACAAAGCATTTCTATGAGCTTCAGAACACAATAGCAACGACAGGATAGATATCTTTGACGGTGTCTGTTGCAGATGTTCAACAATCTTATAATCACTTTTGCGAATCAAGCGCATGAACTCCTCCACATCTTTCGATGCCGCTTCTTTGCCTCTTGCTTGCACTGGGACATTCTCAACCATCTTTCCTTTCCCCTTTGCCAGTCTTTCAGCCTCTACCTCAGGAGATATGAAGATTCTTCCACTCCTTGTCATACCTCCGGTACCAACAACGTTGTCTACGGTCTCAGCGGGCTGCTTATTAACATCAATTTTTACTCCGTCACAATATACTTCCAAACCATAGGACCATGCGACTGCTTTTGTGCTCTCGTATGGGATTGGTCCTGCTTTAGTGATAGTGATTGGTGGTCGTTGGGCCGGTGCTGTTATAGTGATTGTCTTTCGAGGAATCGTTACAGTAGCCACATCACTCTGATTATCTGCTAATGCCCCTGCAGGTTCTTCAATTGCTGCTCGGTCAAATTGCAATGTGCCTCCATCGATTAAAGCCTGAATACCTTTCCTTAAGTCAGCACAACCCCCAGCTAGGGTTCAGCACTCTAAACAATACTCGTCACATCCCGGATAGACACCCCCTTGCAATAATCGGCTCTTTATCTCGCACAACGGTGTCTTTAGATCGTCGACATTCATAATCTCATTCAAACCCTCCTCAGTTAAAATGGCGTTTGTCCCATGGTTGGGCATGGGCTTCTGCACTATGTTCGGACCCGCTGTTCCAAAGTTGATAGCCTTACTATCCAATAAATCCTGCACAACATGCTTGAACGCATGGCAACCCTCTACATCGTGGCCCGGGGCCCCAGAGTGGAATTCGCAGTGCCTGCTTGCATCATAACTATACAGAGGAGTACCTGTTATTGGTGCCAGAGTTCTCTTCTCTACCAAGTTCAACCCTAACAACGTCTGTAACAAATCTGCGTACGTTGAAGGAGGCTTCTCAAACACCCTCCTTGGCTTACCCCCCTGGAATCTGCGCTGGGTAGGCTGTGCCCCCTGCTGTGGCTGCTGTTGTTGTTGTTGTTGTTGTTGCATTGGTTGCTGCTGAAACGGAATAGTAACACTCGCCACCTGCTGCGGCTGATGATACTGGTTTCGACCTCTGCCCCGGCCTCGGCCCCCAAACACTGCGCTTGCATCGCCCTGACGGTGCCCACCAAAAGCCTTTCTGTTACTGCCAGATGCAGTAGATTCCTCAGCTTGGAATCTTCCCTGTTTAATGTTGCTTTCAATCTTTTCTCCCATCAGAATTAAGTCTGAGAAACTGGCCAAAGATGTGTGAAACAACTTGTCATAAAACATGCCGGTGAATGTTCCTATAAACATGTCATTCATTTCCTTGTCTTCTAAAGAAGGACGGACCCTAGCAGCCATGTCGCGCCATCTTTGCGCGTACTCTTTAAAGCTCTCACCCTTCTTCTGGGATAATCCCTGCAGTTGGACCCGGTTGGGTGCCAAGTCGCTGTTATACTTATAGTGAGCTACAAATGCCTCTGCCAGCTGCTTCCATGTCTTTATATGCGTTGGTTCCAGTCCCATATACCACTCTAGGGAAGGACCTGACAAGCTATCTTGAAAGAAATGCATTAGCATCCTCTCATCAGTTGAATACGCAGACATCCTTCTGTAATAAGACCGCACGTGCACTTTCGGGCAGGTGTCCCCTTTATACTTATCAAATGTGGGAGCTTTGAATTTGATTGGCACCCTCAAGCCAGGCACTAGACCCATTGTTGACATGTCTAAGCCCACAGCACTTTGGTTCACGACCCCCCTCATCTGCTCTTCTAGCATTCTAATCCTCTGGGAGTCATCCATCGGCCCTTCGAAACCTCCACCGGAGAAAGCGTCCTCTTGCTGATCTTCCTGCCAGTTACCATTCCCAGCTCCATACCCATCGTATCCGTTGTTACGACCAGCTCTAATCTGATTCATCACTGGGCCTCGCCCTCTGTTACCGTACCCCGGAACAACTCCAGCAGGTCCAAAAGCCATTAACCCAGCGCCATTTCCATTTCCGAATCCTCCGTAACCATGATTAGTCACACCAAATCCGTCTTGCCCGAAGCCTTGAGTATTGAAACCATATTTCCCAGCATTATCGAATCCCTGGTCATTGAAACCGAATCCAGTATTACCGAAGCCATTGCCTCCCATATTATCACCCAGGTTGACATCACCAAGCCCAACGTTATGGACAGCAGTCTCGTTCCCAATTCCAACGTTACCGTTCCCAGCAGCAGTAGCGTTGTTGACATTGACAGCAGGTATATTGACTACAGGTGGAGCCACTGGTGTGGGAGTACCATCCCCATGAACAGTGTCGACTCGCACCGACTGATGATCTTCATTTCCATGACCAGCGTTCCTTGCCAACAGAGGCTGCACCATAGCTTGCAAGTTCTCCTGACCTTTTGCAATAGTCTCCATTGTCTGCATAAAGAGCGCTAGCTTCTCGCGCATATCTTGCATCTCGTTCTGCATTTAATCCATGATTCTTCGGCAGTTGGTGCGAGTGGAGTATCTGTGCGGGCGCTGGTCTGCAATCCTGAAAAAGACCTGGTACAGTGCAAGAAATAAGATACCATCCAAAAATTACCTGTAATGCAATATGAATATGAATGCAATGCAATGTGTGTGTCTGTGCATTAGGGAAGATCATTCCCCGATTCTAGTGTGAAGGTGCCAGTGCGGTGACAGTGCTAGCAATATGAAGATCGGGGCTGAATCATAGAAAGCCTCATATATTGCAGAGAAATCCATTAAGCCAAGAAATACAACATCACTGAGTATAATAAGAAGGCATGACCTCAACCAACAATCCTGGTGATGGTCAGCACTATGCAAATAAAGCATACAAGTTAATACATGCAACAGATCAAGTACTCCCATAAGCCCGGTACTCTTCTAGTAACTTCTTGGTCTCTGGGTGACCTGGTCGGGTAAGCAGCCCTTCAACAAGTTGGTTTCTTCTCTTGAGAACACGTCGCACGTCACCAGCGGTTTCCTCCCATGCCCCTTCTCCGAAGCGATCCTCTAGCTTCCGCTTCTGAGACACAGCTTCGTTTCTGCCTTCGATGGCCTTGTTCAACGCATTCTGGAGACTATACCTGGTCATCACTTCTTCTTCATACTTCTTAATGCTAGCTTTCAACTGCTCTTCGAGGTCGGAAATTTGCTGCTTCAACTTATCTTCCCTCTTTTTATTGTTGGTGAGCGTAGCATTCCAAGTCTTATTACAAGAAGAGATTTCTCGATGTGCTGCGTCGAGTGCTTTCTTTTTGGACTCCAGCATGTCATGAGAGCTTCTGAACTCTTGCCCCAGACGTTCGCGCTTCTTTTTCTCCTCAGTCAACTCAGCCCCTAGTCTGTTTACTAGCTCGATCTGCTGTTGGAAAGCCTGCACAACCTTGTTTTTCTCACTGCGTATCTGAGCCAGATCTTGCTCTAACCCTTCATTGATCTTCATTAAGGCTTCTTTTTCTTTCACCACTTGCTCGTAGGCCTCCCTAGTAACAGTAGTTGGTTCTTCCACCGGAATATGAACAGGGACTGGTGCAGCCGGAAATGGCATCAGTAATTGTCTCGCTCTCTCCTGGATCCAAACTTTGTAGGGTGCATAAGCCTGACAATCATTCTTCCCCAACAGCGGCTTCCCTCTTCTGTTAATACGCGTCCATGCGTGCTGCAGCTTGGCTAGTAACTCTCCCTTCAAATCACCGGTGAAGTACAGAGATTCCTGTACTTCTTCCTCCTTTGGTGGGTTCTTCAGCGCATATCCGAACTGGCGGACAAACAGAGAAGGGTTGTAATTGATACACCCTTTTCTCCCTATCAACGGAACATTAGGATACCCAGAACAACTGAAAATAAGCTCGGACCCCAGCAAGTCTCGATCAAACCACTCAATGTCTTCAGAAGATAGCCTCATCATGCGCTCTGGCCAGTCAGTTGTAGTTACACTATCCACAAAAGGTCCCTTCAAGGGAAGATGACTCTTAAACCACATGTACAGCAAAGGCACACAACAAGAGACATTCTTGCCTCTCCTGTTCTCATTTTTGTAGTGCATCGAATGATAGAAGTCCCCGATCAGTGTAGGCACCGGGTTGCCAGCAGCAAATAGATGAAATGCATCCATGTCCACGAAGTTTGGGAAATTGGGAAACAACACTATCCCATAAATGCATAGAGCCAAAATAGCGTTAAAGACCACCCAACACCCATTCTTGGCGTACTCTTGAGCTTTACCAACCAGAAACTAGAGAGAGAAACCCAGAACCCCTCGCCAAGAGGTCATCAGTAGCTCAGAAGCATTCATGTGCAAGGCCTTAGCTAAATCCTCCAACTTGGGCTCAGCGGCAGAGTGAATAAAAGGAACTGCATTCTGTACCGGCAACTCAGTAAAATCTACATACTCCTCCATGGTAGGCCCCAAGATAAAATCAGCAAACGTGAAACACCTCAAAGCAGGATCGTAGAATTGCATTAAGGTGTACAGCCCATTCAATTCATCATCAGTGGATTTGCGAACCAAACCCAACAGCCGTCCGTAACTCTGCCTGAAGCTTCTACGGACATCCTCATCTGCAAGAGAAATCAGACCTAGGAGGGGAGTAATATCAGGGATAGGTAGCTTGTAAGCAATTGTCATCCTCAAACCGGCCATGATCAATGCTCCGAAGTCCGGGCACTAGAACCAGGGAATATGCAAATGCACCTGCAGCACAGACACACGTTAATGGGATGCAATGAGAATGATTATGCAAATAATGCAATGCAAGCAACATGCAACAGGGACCAAGTGCCAAAGCTGAGAAGCCTGAACCATATCAACAGGTCTCAGATAGACCCTCTAGAATTCCTCAAACCCTGGTCTCAGATAGACCCATCATGAATCTCTAACACTGGTCTCTGATAGACCTCATAACATAACTCCAACTGGTCTCTGACAGACCTCAAACCATAACTCTGACTGGTCTCTGATAGACCTCATCACTGTCCATAAATACCCAGGATCTCAGATCAAGAAATAACCGGTATCTGAAGGTCTAGTTACCTGCATAACCCCAAACCCTCTCACAGGTAGATGTCCTAGTAACTGACAAAGGTATGGCATCCTATGCGGTCGTCGGCGTCACAGGCTTTCAGGGTTGATGATACGATTCCCAGAAGGAGTGGCATCATCAAATCCTGAAGAGGCCTCACTTAGCCAACTTCCAAATGATCGGTCCCCAGAGTCGACAATCCAACTAACCAGCAACCCGAGCCACCCAAGGGGCAGGACAAGAGGCCAACCAGAAGAACCTCGTCTGAGTGTAGATTTCACGGGACACTAGGACATGCAAAGCACGTGCGCGCCCACTAATCTCTACTCTAAGTCTAGGTGCACTCAAGCCCAGGTCCGGCTTATCTCTCAATCATGGAACACCCGTCACACCCCACAATACAGCGATAATAATAATAATAAAGCTGAAAGTAAAATACAGAAAAAGTACATCCATACAAAATCCTCGACGGGAAAACAAGCGCTAGGATTGACTCGCTTAAGGGATGTTGGATCCCAAATGCATAAGGAACTATCGCAGTCCTTAGCAGCCAGGGGACGCCGTGTCCCCAGCAGAGTCGCCAGCTGTCGCTACTGCGAAAATCGGCGCCGGCTGAACAGAGGAGTCGCCACCGCGCGTTATTTATCCCAATGGAGGGAAAGGAAACGCTCGAGGTAAACCTACCGCAAAATGGGGAAAGGTATGGTCATCGCAACCAAAACCTGGGTTCGGGAGTCGGTTACGCAAGGGGAAGGTATTAGCACCCCTCACGTCCGTCGTACTCGACGGGATCCACGCTTGTTTTCGGGTATGGATTGTTATTCTATCTACTCTATAGGGTTAAGGGTTAAAAAGAAAGAAAAGGGACTCGGTAAAGTATCGCACTTTATGCCTACGTATTCCCGTCTGGAACGAGAAATCAGAGTCAACGTAGTTCGCCTACCTACGGGAAAGGAGGGGAAGGTTGCTCGCTAGGATATCGCATCCTATGCCTACGTACTCCCACACTGCATGGAAGATCAGAGCAAACGTAGTTCGGGCCACGTACGACACAAGTCTGTCTTGATTGTTTTTATTCCTTCTGAAAAAGGGTTTTTCTGATTAACAGTCCAAGCGGACAAAAATGACGTCTTGATGAGTTCACATTCTTTTACGGAAGAAGTGTCTTTTATTGTGTTTGAAATTTTATTGTATTTTTCTGTTTGTTTTGAGAAAGAAGAGACAGAACTCTAACCTATGGTTGCGAAGGGAACCAAACTGTCCTAATGTTATCATGCATGGGTTAAGACCTAATGTCTATCATGCTCCTCTCTTGCACAGAGAGAAACAGAGATCCTAAGGGATAAACAAAAACAGAAACAATAGCCAATATACAATAAAGCGGTAGAATGCATGGATGCAACAATACAAGCGAGGCAAGGGAGTCCCACTCAACCTCGAACCTAGAAAACAATAGGCAAAAGTGAACAGACTTCACTTTCAACCCAACAGGTTAAACAGCAAGCAATGCAGTCAGGGAAAACCAATCAATACATCAGAAATGAAACAGTAAAAATAAACAGCCACAGCAGCTCTGCATCAACATCCGTCTCCAAGTCATCTCCAAACAGCTACAGGCTTCAGGCAAGCATCAATCTCCATCTCCACAACCTTCAAGCAAGGTCTTGATCATCAGTCTTCAATCTGCATTGGCTTTTCTTCAAGTCTTAATCTCCAAGCTGAGGAATCAATCACAAGAGTGAACTGGGTGTTAAGCAGTTAGTTGACCACCAAAGGTGGCAAACAGACTGCTAACACCACATAGAATGTCTCTCTCAAGAGTTCTATCTCTTAGACACTATCACCAAGCCTTCCAAAGGAAGGGGTGAGTGTCTTAGAGAGACTCTGCATCACAGAGAGGGATGGAGGCAATCAAGACTTTCCATGTTTTGAGAATCAAGTTTACTACTCTAGAGCTCTGCCTAGCTCCTAAACCCTATAGCCTCAACAGCTGCCAGCACAGAATCTCTTCATCAACTCTGGAAGTTGGACTTCAGTCTCTTTGATCTCCAATGGACTTCATCATCACAGGTCTTCAGCTCTCCCAATCCCCAAGCAAACCCAATACCCCACACGGACAAATGAAATAACCCTAGAGAGGGCACACCACATAGTCAAACCAATATAAACAGTATTAATAGCAGTAGGGGAATCCTAATATTTTCTAAGGGATCTATTAACTACCCATAATCCCTATAGTCCCATACCCCAAAGATTCAATCTACAACTCCTAAGGGAAATGATCTAATTCACCTATGTTATCTCATAAACCCTAGTTTTGATCATGTTATTCACACCTAAACAAATCACCTAAAATTAAGTTCTAAAAATATGAATTAAATTTTATGTACAATATAAAGGTCTAATCTAATCAACCTAAAAAGAATGGGTCAAAAATATAAATGCATCTAATCAAACCAAAATTAACAAATTCATGCATTAAACTAAACATTATTTACACCTATTTAAAAGAAAAATATACTAAAAATATGGAAATAAAATGAAGTATTAATTTTTTTATGTGATAATTTTCTTGACACAAATATGAACAATATGCAAAAAGAACCAATTAAAATCATGCATTTTCCAATTTTTTATGAATTTTGAAAGAATTAACATTTTTGAAAAAAATTAAAATGAGATTAGTTGGACCAGGGGGTGCAGCAAGTAATAAAATCAATTGAAATAAAGGATGGGCCCAGACAGGGGGGGGCGCATAGCAAGCGCGTCTGGGCCCAATGCAATCAGAGAACTTCAGCAAAAAATAAAAAAACACAGAACGGTGCATATAGCAAGAATTCTAGTTGAAATCTCATTGGGCCTTGCGTTTAGGGGTACGAATAGCAAGCAATATTTGAGCCCATCAGATAGAATTAAATGAAACGGTGCGTAGCACCCTTGGAATTTCCCTCCACATTCGTTTTAAATCCTAGCCATCAGATTACATCCCAAGTCAAGGTCAAACACCAAATCGTGTGGCCCAAAGTTCATCTTCAACCTTGAAACCCTAGGGTTTCAGAAAATCTCACCACCATGCACGATCCTTCCACCATTCTGTTCTCCTTCAACTCTCCATGAATTCACACGATTCCAAGACCAAAAGTGATCTACTTCTTCCCCTCTACACAGCCATACCATTATCTTCCTCTAAAACTCAACTAACAATCAAACCTGATAGGTGCAATAACTCGGTTCCACCATTTCCACCTGTTATCAATCACTTCAATTCTTTCCAAATCTTATCCTAACCTAATCTATACTTCACACTGATCATTTTAAGCCATATATGCAAGCTTGTAATGCCATATTCTTGATGTTATAAGCTCTAACAGTTTTGATACACCATTAACAACCTCCATGAAACTTCTCCAAACTTTGTGAAATCCATCATCTAACCTATCTTAACTGTTCTATGCTAACAAATCACTATGATTCTAACTAAAACAGTCAATTCAAAGAGGAAACTTACCTGGTGTAAATGATGAAAACAGGTGCTGAATTCTCTTGATCCAATGCTTGCAATGAGTGGAAATGGATCAGGGAACTTGATTATGAGTTCTGTATGCAAAAGATCTTGCTCCAAGTTCTTGAATCTTGCAATCACCAAATTCTTGCTCCTTGGATGATGAAGATGGATGGCACGATTCTTGCTCAATTCAACCAAATCTTTGATGGAATTCTGATCTATGAAAGATATTGATGATGATCCAATCAAGAAATGTGGAAATTGATAGAGATTTGAGAGAGTTTGAGATGCTTTTGCAAATTGGAAGATTGGAGTAAAACTTGGTATTATGAGCACAATGAATCACCAACCATGGCATGAAGCTCTTCAATTCAATATATAGATGGCAATAGAAAGTCCTAGAACCTTGGAGAAACTTCCCATGCACACTTTCCCTTGGATTTGGATTATGTAACTTTCTTTGTAAGTAACCAAGTATAACTCTCAAATCTTGAACCAAACTCAAAAATCCACTTTTTCCAATGTTCGTAAAACATTTTTTCCAATAAAAATGACCTATAATTTCACCCCATTTGGCCAAATTATGAAAAATCTCAAATTTAGGTCATTTTTTATTCATTAAATTCACCAATTTTGAAACCTTGAGCTATGAGCCTTTACAATATTTCATGGTCACTTTTCTAGACTCAAAATTTCATTTGGAGCAAGTTTGATGTTGTGAAGTTTTTCATTTGAAGCTTCCTTGTATGAGTTTTGGGCATAGGCTTGAAATGACCTGTAATTCTCAGATGACCAAAATACCCTTTGCTTGCCAAGACCATAAGTAGAGTTCCACAAATCATATGAAGGCATACCATACCATTATATAAATCTAAGACAATAAGGAACAACTTTTACGTTGACCAGAAATTCATTTGAAATCTCCTTGAGGGGTAAAAGTTGCTTGGAAGATAAGTAACTTTCACAGACAAAATTTCAGATACCTCAGATGACCTGTAACTTGCAAGGACCATAACTTGAGTTCTATAAATCTCCTTGATGTATTCCACCACTCAAATTAAAGGTCTTGAGATCCTATACAAGTTTCATGTTGGCCAAGGATCCATTTGAAGCTTGCATTTTGACTTATCTTGCTTGGAAATTTGACCTAAATTAGGGGATTTTACACAGAAACCCTAATTTAGAAACTCCTCTTCTCCTTGATTTCTCTTGATTTCCTCTTGGCACAACACCATACCCTTATTTACATGTCAAATGATGAACCCCACATCTCTCCAATAGACCTTAATGCCCTTCAATCAGTCAATTGACCTAGGGTTGACCTAGAGTTGACCCAGATGAAACCCTAGTTGACTGTCTTCAACTGCAATTCTTGTGACCATATCAATGACTTGCCTCCTTCTCCAAATGACTTTCTAAGCCTCCCATGATGTCCACATACTCTCCATGCTCAATTTACAGCTCACAAATTCTTTGGTGATCTTCAGACACCCTCAGATAGGAGATAGATGCACTGCTTGATCCACTGACTTCTTTAGACTTCAATTTCTTCTCTGATGACTTGGATGAGATTGAATTTGAATAATAACCTCTTAATAGGCTCATAGAGATGAGAATAATACTTGGTCCCTTGTTGGATAAATTGCTATGCTATGCTATGCAGATGATTAGACTATGTACATGACTCTATATGCAAATGCTAATGATACTGAAACATAAACCAACTGAAATAGGTTGAGCAAATTTTAGGGTGCAACAACAACGTCTAACATATATTTTTCTATGAGCTAAGTTTTGACATCATCGAAACGAGCACATTTATCTATGAGGCTTTGCCCTTACATACTCCCCATTTTTTATGATGGCAAAACAATAGAACCTTGATGTATGATGTGTCATATTATCCCCCCCTTTGCTTGATGCCTTCCTCCATACACACTCTTCTGCATGAATACTAAGTCTTCACCTGTAATGTTTTTGTTTCTACTGTTGTGCTTGATACTCTTCTCCCCATTTGACAACATCAAAAAGAAAGAAACAACCTGTCAATGAATTGTATATAAGGAAAAGGAGACACAAGTTCCAGACACTCGCAACAGGTTATACATTAACAGACATTCACATACAATGTAGTTAATGAAAACATAAAAATTGGATAAATAGAGCCACACAAAATAGAACAACAATAAGATTTGCTATCTCAGGCATGAACAATAGACATGTCTTTATACACACATAAGTACATAAACCATTCAATAACAAACAAAACATTAATGAACAGATAATGAGATAAGATGCAAAATTCAGTATGCAAGGCATCTTCAAGGTCTCCTCCCCCTGAAATGATGGCCACGTCCTCTAGATGGATACTTCGGAGGCAGCTGGGCATCAGCTCTTTCCATGTACTCCAAGACCTCTCTATTGAGTGTGTTGAAGCTGGTGGTAAGAGCCCTATGTTGACCTACTGCTGTTTCAACAATCCCATCTAACCTCCTCATGACACCGGATGAAAAAACATTGAAGTTTTTGGTGTGAGTTTGAAATTGGCTCTGCAGTTGAGGGAACCGCTCATCATGGGCAGACATGAAAGAACGTTGCTCAAGTTGCATAGTCCTTATCATGTCGAGGAGTGCATCTGAGTGTTGTTATTGCGAATGCGAGGATGGTTGAGGCTCATAGCTCCAGGTTGGAGTGTCTTGATACTCCTAATTATGTTGTGGCATATACTTGGCACCTAACAATATCTAGCCTGTATATTGCCAGACGCCCCACCCTTGGTCATCCTCATGATCCAAGTGAGGTGATTGTTTTAGCCACCCACTATTATATTGGTCATCAGCCTCCATAGGTTGTCTGCCTACCTGTTCTTCTTGTTCTTCTTGTTCTTCTTATTCTTCTTCCTATGCATCCTCGTTCTGATCATCACTCTCGTCTGATTCTTCCAACCGAGAGGTAGTCGCCTTGACGATGAACCGGTAACGACTTTCCGTTCGATCTCAAATATACCCCATCATGGTAAGAGTTTTTTGGAAAAACTCTTGATCTGAGGTCAGTGATTTGTAAGGGATGCCTTGAGTTGTAATTTTGGCATTGTTAAGGACTTCCTGGATAAAGGATCCGTATGATAGAGCGGTCCCTCTACCAGAACCCCTCAGCGAATAAATCATACTCGTGATGTAGTGAGGCCAACTGATTTTGATCTTTTTCTTCAGAATGTAGATCAAATGTATCTCAGCTTGATCGACACGAGAATAATCGCCTTTCTTTGGCCGTAGAATGTGCGCCATAATCCACTGTAATATTCGATCCGCCGGTTTTAATTTTCCCGTTGTGACCGTCTTTGGGAAGAGGTCGTTTGCCACAATATCATCATCATATGGTTTCTTCAACATGGAGTTCAAAACTTCTTCAAACTCGTAGCCTATGACAGTACGAGCATATGTGGCCTTAATAACGGGCTCAACGGATACTGGTGACATGTCAAACAGAGTTTTCCAGACCAAGTCGTTCACACATACCTTAGTATTTCCTAGTTTTGTATTGAACTCGAACCCTTGAAATTTCGCTTGAAGACCTGTGTAGAAGATCCTCACAATATCTTCATTGTACTTAGTGTCACATTCTAAAACTTTTTTGAAACCTTGAGCATCAAGAAGATCAATCACTTACGGAATATGCATACGTTCAGCAACCTTTCGGTAGTAAGCATGTTTCTTAATCGCAGATCGTTTGCTGAAATTATTTTCATAAATTCCCGAAAACTCAGGGGGTAATAGGGATACAGCAGTTACCAGTATGTTTGTTGTTGATGGACCTGCTTGAGAGGAGGATGCTCTGGTAGTTCTTTTGTCGGTGATCCTTCTGGTAGACATTGCTGATTTCTAGTGTGGAGATGAAGAATTTCTGATATAGTAAGGTACTCTTGAAGATGGAGAGAAGATGATAACTTTGCCCTTTTATGTAGATGTTAGGTTTTGAATGTGGTGTTGGGAAGAAGGGAGGAAGATAGATAGCCTTGATGTAGGTTACAATGCTCAATGAAAATGTTTAGTGATGATGACTTTGAATGGACAATATGAATTAAATTGCATTGAAAATGGTGGAAAATGAACAGTTTAGCAGACATTTTTCAGAAATTTTGCGCGATCTGTCGACCGGAAGGGTCATGCGTCGATGCATACTGTGTGAAAAATAGCACGTTGGAAATCATTGGGGTATGTGTCGATCGTAGGGTCGACCTGAGCATACCCGCTTCTCAAGCATGAAAAATGTCACTTTTGTGAGTCGACCATTACCCTGTATAGGTCGACTCATGCAAACAAAAACAGCAAAAAAAACTTCAAATTTGTTCAATTTAGCATACAATGATACATGAATACCAAGCCTAATCATATTTCAAACATACAAAGGAATGAAATAAGCGCAATCATGGAATACACAACAATAATAACACATAATTTGATACATTACATTATATGAACATGGGAATTACGAGAGATTTTAATTAAGGAAGGATATTAACTCAACTCCAATTGTAACTGAATGCCCTCACATATGGCTCTAAACATCTTCATTTGTTAGGTAAAAGATGGAAAAAGTACATATAAATATAGATATATATATATATAGCATACGAGAGATATTTCCTAAACACGATCCGAAATATTAAGAACATCGGGTTCTCGCCGGATGTGAAAGAAAGGCTCTGTAGCAAGTGGTTTTGTAAAGATATCCGCAAGTTGATTTTTAGTTTCAACATGCTCAAACACCACGTCGTCCTTCTCCACATGATCCCTAAGTAAGTGGTGTTGTATTTCGATATGCTTGGTGCGTGAATGCAGCCATAAGACTTGAGCGCAACAACTGCGGGCTACAACGTATTTCGCTTTGGCGGTTGGCAAAGCTACAGAAACCTGCTTTTTTCTATGCCAACTTACCAAAGAGTTTGAAAACAGATGACACGTGCCACTTGTACTTTTTCTATCTGATTTGCATCCCGCAAAATCAGAATCAGAAAAGTCAACCAAGGAGCAATCATTTCCCTTAGAATACCAGAGCCCATACTTTGGAGTACCCGAGAGGTATCTAAGTATGCACTTTACTGATTTTAAGTGGGATTCTTTAGGAGATGACTGGTACCTAGCAAACGTACAGACACTAAACATAATGTTGGGTCTAGAGGCAGTAAGATATAGGAGAGATCCAATCATACCTCGATACTTTTTCACCTCTACATCCTTACCATTTTCATCTCGGCTAAGATTCACACACGTTGGCATTTGAGTGTCAATAGCCTTGGAGTCTGCCATGTCAAATCGCTTGAGAAGCCCAAGGCAGTATTTCTTCTGGCTCATAAAAGTACCCTCTTGCAGTTGCTTGATTTGCAACCCGAGGAAATGTGTGAGCTCCCTCATCATACTCATTTCGAAATCTCCGTGCATTAAAGTAGAAAACTCTCTTACCAGATTCATGTTAGTTGACCCGAAAATGATATCATCAACATAAATTTGTACCAAAATTAGGTGTTTTTCTTGACGCTTAATGAAAATGGTTGTGTCAACCTTTCCTCTTGAGTACCCTTGATCAAGAAGAAACTTGCTTAGATGATCATACCAAGCCCTATGGGCTTGCTTGAGTCCATACAAGGCATATTTTAACTTGTATACATGATCAGGATACTCATGGGATTCAAACCCCGAAGTTTGGGCGACATAAACCTCTTCATTTATATAACCATTAAGAAACGTATTTTTCACATCCATTTGAAATAGCTTAAAAATTTTCGCACACGCAAAGGAAAGTAGAAGTCGTATAGCCTCGAGTCGGGAAAGTGGCACATAAGTCTCCTCATAGTCAATGCCTTCCTCTTAGTTATACCCCTGCGTGACCAAACACGCCTTATTTCGTGTTATTACTCAGTTTTTGTCCAGTTTGTTCCTAAACACCCATCGGGTGCCAATTACTCGATGGTCTCGCGGAGGAGGGACAAGGTCCCAAACCTCATTTCTTTTAAATTGATTAAGTTCCTCTTGCACTGATAGGAACCAATGCTCATCGAGTAAAGCCTCTTTTGGGTTGTAGGTTCTACTTAAGAAATGAGATCGAAATGATAACATAAATTACTTAGCTTTGAACGAGTCGTCACTCCCTTTGAGATATCACCGAGGATATTGTCGATGGGATGGTCTTTAGAAGACTTCCATGCTGGAGGGAGATCATCATCGTTGGACGGATGAACTTCCTCAATCCTCTCATGGCAGTGATCTTTTTCCTCCTCAACTTTGGTTAGGTCAGGTTGATCAATTCCCATCTCAGCACCTTTGAGTATGTCTTCAGAAGATACACCTGCACCATGAAATGAACTACTGTCATAGCCCAAAATTTACCCTTAGATTCTTTGCATCATTCTAAGCCAACCATTTTTGCATTTTTAGTCAATTTTATTAATCATTAGTCATGCATTTTTCTAGTTTAATATTTCTTACCTTTTCTTTTTAACTCAATTGTTTTCATAAATCCTAGAACTTTATGTTTTATTTTAATGTAGAATTTTAATTCTATTTATTACTTTTAAATTCCTAATTTAATTTAAATTTTTATTTCTTCTTTTGTTAAGTTTTTTTATTTTATTTATTTTTAGTTATTCATTTTATTTGTTATTTTATTTCTAGTTATTTATTATTATTATTATTATTATTATTATTATTATTATTATTATTATTATTATCATTTTATTAACTATTATTATTTCATTAAATATTATTATTATTTCATTATCTCATTTGTTAGAAGTCCACAATCATTTCAAAAATACAAAATCCATTGTCTCTTTTTAGGCCTATTACACTTTAATTGCAAACAAAGTTCAAAATTCTGCCTAAAAACTCTTCAACCGCAATTGGCCAAAGTAAGGTACAAACGATAGTGACCCATTACGATAACCCAGCGCCTTATGCCTATTTTGGTTCACAGCACAAAGCAATAAAACATGACCATCTTAAACAAACCCGTTTGCCATAAAAGCAAAACATGTACCTTGAGAAAGATAATCCTGCAATAACAAAACTTGCAAAAAGAAGGAAATTGCAGATCCTGCTAAACATGTACATGCTGTCTCATACCTAAAACTTGCATCAGGAAATTACTCACCAAATAGCAACCTGCAAACACCGAGACAAAAGTATATATAAAATATTCACCAGAACACTTGCTGCAAATCTTGCATCAACACAACATCCAAAACCTGCTCCCAAATGTACAATAACCTCAATAGGTTCTGCAGTGAAAACAACAAGACATAGGTAGCAATTAAGATAAAAAAGAAAATACCATAAAAACCTTGTTGCATCTTGACACGAAAAAGGGGCCCCTCACGTCTCTCTTGTGGGCCTGCATGATAACTTTTACTTTGCTCACAAAACAAAAAATACCTCCATCACTATATTAATAGTAAAAACCCTCCCTAACGAGGGATAACACCATAACCGTTGTGCCGGTCCACCCTTTCTCCTTCAAACCACATCTCCATAAAATCCCTCCTTCATTCTCCATAAAACGACCCCGATTTTGCGGTCTTTACAACCAAACCGCACTGAATATAAATTGAAAGAGAAGAAAAGACTGATGTGGTACGAAAGAAAAAAAATCACACCTTAACCAAGAAAAATCGAAGGCAAATCGAGGTGGAATAAACTCGTTTGGAGGTTGGGGATCCTTCGCTCATCGATGAGATGTCAAAGAGGACCTTTGATCTTTTGATACTGTGGGTTCCTATATGTTGGTATTCTGAGGTTCCGGTATTTTCTCGCCGAAGTGGAGCTATGGTTGTATTTAGTCAATGGCACGACAGCAAGTTTGAGCATTGGATACCTTGATCCCATGTTTGCATCTGCATAATCATTCTGCATTTAACATTACATGTCTGTGTGTGTTACAGGTTTTCGTCTCTCCTTTGATTATGGTACTGGTCTTCTTAGAGATGGAAACTGATAGAAAGAGGATTGTGGTATACAAGTTTCCTACACCTGAGTTGGGACCTTTATTTGGTCTAATTTCCCTAGCTGGCCCTGGCGTCCTGGAAACCTTCATGGAAGATTATGGGAGAATTTTGAATCTTGTCCGTAAGATCACGAGTTATGAGCATGGAGCTACCCATACCCTATTACAGTTTTATGATCCACCACTGCGATGTTTCACATTGTCGCAACTGCGAAAAACACCCGGCGGAAACAGAAGAGTTGCCACCTTTCGTTATTTATCCCAAAGAGAGGAAATGAAACGATCGGAAAAACCTGACGAAAAAGGGAAAGACAAGGTCATCGCAACCAAGTCTGGATTCGGGAGTCGGATACGCAAGGGGAAGGTATGAGCACCCCTCACGTCCGGCGTACTCGACGGGATCCATGCTTGGGTTGTCTAGTCTATGGGTGAAAAACAATCTATCTATGAATTTGCTGGAGCTATGATGAACATTGATGCAATCTGGAAAATCGTATGAAGTTGCTGGAAAAATGTTGATGAAGCTATGAATTTTCCGGCGAGCTTGTTGAAGTTTCCGGCGATGAGTTCAGGCGCCGTTGATTTCTCCGGCGAGGCGTTTTAGGGTTTTTTCGGTATCAGTGCCAGCCATTAATGATGCATAGTACTATTTATAACTTGACATTGACAAGTGGCACAGACTAAAAAGTGATTGGTGACAGATTAATGATGCCAATTAATAAAAGAATAGATTAATTAAGGATAATGCTGGAATTAAAATCTAACTAATATTAACTAACTAAAATTAAGACAAAGCTGTTAAAGTTAAATGCCACGTTAAAGCTAATTAATGAACTAAAACAACTAATTAAACCCTAATTAAACTAAAATTCTGGTATTCTAATTAATAACAAAATAAATCCTAATTAAATCTAGACTCCTAATCAAATTCAAACTATATTAATTAAACCTAATAATCTAGATCAATTAAACCTAGAGTATTCTAAAAATAGAAAAAAAGCTATTTAAAAACTAATAATAGTTAAATCTAGTTAAACTCTAAGAAGAAATTAATAACTATTTAGTTATAAGAAAAACCAATTAAAATAGAGAAATAAAAGATAAAAATCTATTTAACAACTAAAACCTATGCCAAAAATAAGAAATAAATTATAGGAAATTAAATCAGTGAACATAAAATGCGAGAATGCAATAAAATAAACGGTAACAAAAGCGAATACCGAAATACCACCGAAACAAACAGCGTAGGTTGAATCACCGGGAAGAGCGCAAATTCCACAATAAAATTGCTTACTCGAACTGATTTGAATTGCCTGAGACGCGAGAAAAGGTTGTAATCCCGATAAAATCAATTCGGCTGAAAAAATGCACGGTATGCGATATGCAGATGCAAATGCTAATGAAACGAAACATAAGCCAAATTACGAGAAACGGTTGGTCAAATTTTGAGGTGCAACACACATTCCCGGACTATGTGTTGGTTCCGACTTTGGAGGAGTTTGCTTTCATCTTAGGTGTTCCAATTCAAGCTAAGGTGTCGTTCTTCAGTTCCGAAGAAGAACCCGAGCTCGAGAAGTTATCTGCCGCTCTTTGTTTGAGCGCTCCTGAGTTGGTAGATCATGTTGTCAGCAGAAACGGAGTTTCCGACTTTACTTTATCTTTCTTGGTGGATAAAGCCCGAAAGTATGCTGAAGAGGGTTGTTGGGTGGTTTTCAGGGTCATTCTAGCTTTGTCCGTCTATGGCATTATGTTGTTCCCTAATGTACCGGATTTTGTGGATTTTGATGCTTTTCATATCTTCGCTTCCAAGAATCCCGTACCTACTCTTCTAGGGGATTTGTATCATTCAGTACATTACAAGAATGAGAAAAGAAGAGGGAAAATGGTTTCTTGTTGTGAACCACTTTTGCCCGAGTGGTTTATTGATCATCTTCCTTGCTCTGGAGCTTTTGTGGATTTTGCAAACTCGTCTGAATGGTCAAAGAGGCTTATGGGTTTAATAGAAAAAGGATATTTCCTGGTTCAATCCAGACCTGCTTGGTCGTGAGCTTATCTTTAGCTGTGGTGGCTTTCCTAATGTGCCTTTGATGGGGAGGAAAGGCGGCATCAACTATAATCCTACTCTTGCTGTGAGACAGTTTGGTTATGCTTTGAGAGGACCTCCGAAAGAAGAAGAAGTGTAGGAATCTTTGTACTTCACTGGTGTAGCGGATCCTTGTATTCTGGCCAAATTCGTGGGTGCATGGGGAAATTTTTCTTTGGGAAAAGGCGATTGTAGAGCCTATAACCCTTACTTGGAGTGGATTCAAAAGAGAGTTGAAAAGGTTCTATTGTCGTTTCCTGTCGAAGAACCATTGTATCCTTTAATTATTGAGCCACCTACAACGATCGACATCTTGAGGTATCACGAGCTTTGGGTATAGAAGGAAAAGCTGCATGAAGAGAATGAAGAGTTGAAACAAGAGATCGGTCAGCTGAAGCATGATAAAGGTGAAGTTGTTTATTTGGCAAAGATGAATTCAGAGTCATTGATCAAGTTGGAGAAAGAACTTGCTAATCAGGTACAAGTACGAGAGCGAGTTGGTCATGACTTGAAAAGCACATGCAACATTCTAAAGCGCAAGAAGGAGGATTTAGATAGAGCATATATGAAGATATCCAAGTTCGATGAGCAGTGGAATGTTACTTTAACCACCCACAAGAGTAGAGAAGATCAGTTTCGTACTCAGGTCGATAAGTTGAAGGTGTAACTCAAGGCTAAGGAGAAAGAGGTATTGGTAGAATTGTTCCGCATATGCACGATTGAGCAGAAATACCAAGAGACTTTATCATTACTTGAAGAGCTCAAGATACGCGCAGAGGTGAAGAAACCCAGGCTTGAAGATGTCTTCGGCAAAGATGCTTGGGAGGATCATTGTTGTTATCTTCGGGATGTGATACGCAGAAGGGATATCCTCATCAGAGTGTTGGTTGATAGACCAGATCATCCAGACATAAAGGAGATTCTTAGGGAGGCTCAGGCCTGGGGCAAATAGCATGACTACTAGGGAGGTTTATCTTTTGTAGTTTCTTTGCTTTCGTATCTTGATCATCACCAGATATGTTGGATGAGATCAATAGCTTTTGTATATGGATATCTCTCATTGGTTGTTGTATTGGCTCAGCTTTACTTGATATGAGAAGATCATCACGGTGTTCTTATCCATCTCTGTTGTTCTTGTTTATTGAAACTAGAATTAAGGGGGAGATTTCCCTGTAAATACATAGACATGTCTGCATTTTGCATTTTGCATTTCATTTGCATAGCAGGTGTTTAAGGTTGGGTTTGTTATCCTGATCCGGTTTTTCTTCAGATTTCAGACATCAACTTGTAGAGAAGACAGAAGTTGACTATGGATCAGATTCAAGCAGAGTTGAGGGAAGTCCGAGGCCAGATGGGGAAATTCATGGTGGACATGCAAGCCTTGTGTCTGGATCAGAAGATGCTTAAGGAGGAGATTCATCAACTAAAGACTCAGATGGGTCTGATCATAGAAGTGATAAGAAAGGTGCTAAGAAAGGAAGGAGATTGTGTGCCTGAAGTTGCAGCAGAAATGGTTATTCCACCTTTGTCTGTGGAACCTCTCCCAAAGCGTGATGTGCCTCGTAGATCTTTTGCACAACCTGAGGCTCCAGGATTTCCTCGTCAGTAGCTACCTCCTGTTTCCCGAGACAATTCTAAGAGTAGAAGGTATGCTCAAAGGCTGAAGCAGCCCGATAGAGTCTTCGACCAGATCCCTATGACTTATACTCAGTTGTTGCAACTCTTGCTTCAACTTCGATTGGTTAAACTTCAGACTCTGTCTCCATTGGTTGGTAAGCCACCGCCAGGCTATGATGCAAGTGCCCATTGTGATTTCCATTCTGGGGCACCAGGGCATAATGTGGAGAATTGCAAAGCTTTTAAGCATAAAGTGCAAGACTTAATGGATTCAGAGGCAGTTGACTTTACGTCAAGCGGCATGAGCGTACCAGGTGGTCTTATTCCATTCACTGCAAAAGAGGTGGATGTTCCTATTCTCTCCCTTGAAGCTGCATCAGGTCAGGAGTGTATCTTGCAATCTATAACTTCAGAATCTCCATGCCCACAGCTATTGCCTGTCCCTGGGCTCAGTCTGAGAACGAAAGTGCTTGAATTCCATAGTCAGTACCAACAACCTTACGGTCCTCAGCAACAATACTATAAGTGCCAGAATCAGAATAGGCCTTGCAACAATTTGGAAAGAAGAAATGTTCCTCTGCATCCAATTCCTATGCCATACAGTCAGCTTTTGCCACATCTGATTCAGAAATCATTGGTGGAGCCTAAGACTCTCAAGCCGTTTCCAAAACCATACCCTCCTGGGTATGATCCCAGTGTTCAATATGGATATCATGGAGGATCCATGGGACACTCAACTGAATATTGCAAAGCCTTTCAAGCCAAAGTGCAACAGTTGATCGACAAGAGGTACATATCCTTTCTGGGAGGAAAGTTGAGGATGCACGTCAACTTCTCAGGTGTTTAAGTTTGAAGACTACAAGAGTCATCTTTTCTGTCATGGTGTTGCACCCTAAAATTTGACCAACTTATTTTACTTGATTTATGTTTCAATTGCATTGTCATTTGCATAGTAGATAGTGTACATAGTTCAATCATTTGCATAGCATAGCATAAGCAAGTCATCCAACAAGGGATCAAGTGCCATTATTCTCTAAAGAGGCACATCAAAAGGGGGTGTGTTTGAGGGTCATCAATGAGATGTGAGCCATGAACTGAGGGTATGGAATGTGTGCTATCATCATGGAGGGCCTAGAGGGTCATTTTGAGGATGAAGCAAGTCATTGGTTTGATTACAAGAGTTACAGTGGAATGCAGTCAATTAGGGTTTCATCTGGGTCAACCCTAGGTCAACTGAGTGATTGAAGAGCATCAAGGCTTAGTTGAAGGATGTGGGATTCATGAATAGATATGTGTATACAAGTGTGGTGTTGTGCTAAGGAGAAATCAAAAGGAATCAAGAAGAAGAGGAGTTACTAAACTAGGGTTTCAGTGTGAAAAAACTTAATTTAGGCCTAACTTCCAAGCCAGATAAATCAAAATGCAAGCTTCAAATGAATCTTTGGCCAACATGAAACTTGTAGAGCATCGAAATACCTTTAATTTGAGTACTAGAAGTCTTCAAGAATATTTGTAGAACTCAAGTTATGGTTCTTGCAAGTTATGGGTCATCAGAGGATAATGAAATTTATCTGTGAAAGTCACTTGACTTCCAAGCAACTTTTTCCCATCATGGAATTTTCAAATGGATTCTTGGCCAACATGAAAGTTGTAGATCTTGATCTTAGCTTTAATTTGAGTACTAGAAGTCCTCAAGAGTAGTTGTAGAACTCAAGTTATGGTCTTGGCAACTCAGGGGTATTTTGGGAAGTTGAATTATAAGTCATTTCTCAACATAGGTCAATATCTTCATCTTCCACTCTTCAAATGAAAACATTTTCAACATGAGATGTGCTCAAAATGGGGTTTTTAAGCTAGAAAAGAGATCATGAGTACTTGGAAATGCTTGGAACTCAAAGTAGCATAAATGACCAAATAAGGAAGGTTAAAGTTCATTTTCAAGTGACCAAACTTGGGGTTTTTTGATCCAAGGCCAAAATACATCATGTGACCTATCAAACTAAATGGAAAACACATTTTAAGATCAATGGCATGGTTACTTTTTTGAGTTAAGGCCAGAATTATGGAGCTATGTGTTGCACCCTAAAATTTGCCCAACCTTATTCACTTGGTTTATATTTCAATATCATTAGCATTTGCATATAGAGTCATGTACATAGTCTAATCATCTGCATAGCATAAGCCTAGCAAGTCAGCCAACAGGGGACCAATCATTATTCTCATCTCTAAAGGCCTATCAAGAGGTTATTATTCAAATTCAATCTCATTCAAGTCATCAGAAAGAATTGGGAGGCTATCAAGTCAGTAGATCAAGCATTGAGTATATCTCCTAACTGAGGGTGTCTGAGGATCAACAAAGAAATTGTGAGCTATGGGTTGAGCATGGGGAGTATCTAAACATCTTGGAGGACTTAGAAAGTCATTTGGATAAGGAGACAAGTCATTGGTGTAGTCACAAGTATTGCAGTTGAAGACAGTCAACTAGGGTTTCATCTGGGTCAACCCTGGGTCAACTCTAGGTCAATTGATTGATTGAAAGGCATTGAGGTCTATTGAAGAGAGGTGGGGTTCATCATTTGACATATAGAAGAGGATATGGTGATATGCTAAGAAGAAATCAAGAGAAATCAAGGAGAAGAGGAGTTTCTAAATTAGGGTTTCTATGTAAAATCCCCTAGTTTAGGTCAAATTTCCAAGCAAGATAAGTCAAAATGCAAGCTTCAAATGGATCCTTGGCCAACATGAAACTTGTAGAGGATCTCAAGACCTTTAATTTGAGTGGTGGAAGACATCAAGGAGATTTATAGAACTCAAGTTATGGTCCTTGCAAGTTATAGGTCATCTGAGGTATCTGAAATTTTGTCTGTGAAAATGACTTGACTTCCAAGCTATTTTTACCTCTCAAGGAGATATGAAATGAATTTCTGGTCAACATAAGAATTGTTCTTCATTGTCTTAGCTTTCTATAATGGTATAGTATGCCTTCATATGATTTGAGGAACTCCATTTATGGTCTTGGCAAGCAAAGGGTATTTTGGTCATTTGAGAATTACAGGTCATTTTAACCTATGCCCAAAACTCATACAAGGAAGTTTCAAATGGAAAACTTTACAACATAAAACTTGTTCCAAATGACATTTTGAGTCTGGAAAAGTGACCATGAGAGATTGTAAAGATTCATAGCACAAGGTTTCAAAAATGTTGGATTTAATGAATAAAAATGGACTTAAAAATGAGTTTTTTCATATCTTGGCCAAATGAAGCAAAATTATAGGTCATTTTGAATGGAAAGATCATTTTAAAGACATTGGCTAAAGTAGAATTTTGAGCTTAGTTCACATTTTGGGAGTTATCCATGGTTGCTTGTAATGGAAGATACATAAACCAAATCCAAGGGAAATTGTGTAAGGGAAGCTTCTCCAAGCTTCTAGGAGTTTCTAACATCATGTATATATTGATATGAGATGGTTCATGCCATGGTTGGTGATTACATTTTCTCAAAAACCCCAAGTTTCATCCACTTTCTCCATTTTGCAAAAGCATCTCAAAACCTCTCAAATCTCCATCAATTTCCACATTTCTTGCTTGGATCATCATCAATACCTTTCTTAGATCAGAATCCTATCAAAGAATTGGTTGAATTGATCAAGAATTGTGTTATCCATCTTCTCCATCCAAGTTGCAAGAAGGTTTCAAGTTCAAGATTCAAGGAGTTTGCACAGAAGATATTGCATACAGAATTCATAATCAAGGTCACTGAGTACATTCCAATCACTACAAGCATCAAATTCAAGGGTTTCCATAACTGTTTCCACCATTTTTGCACCAGGTTAGCTTCCTTCGAATTGGCTGAATTAGCTAGAATTATGGATAGTTATTAGGTTAGAATGGTTAAGCATAAGTAGAGGATTGATTTTGTTAAGTTTGGACAGGTTTCATGGAGTTTGACCAGAGTGCACCAATTCTGTTAAGGTTCCTAACACATGGAATATAGCACGATAATTCTCATGATATGGCTTAAAATGACTAGTACGAGGTGAAGATTAGATTAGGATAAATTGTGGCAAGAATTGAGATGGTTGATGACAGGTGAAAATGGAGGATTCTATCTGTTACCCCTATCGGGTTTATTTCTTGAGTGAATTTTAGAAGGAGATATTGATAGGGTCGTGTAGAGGGAAGAAAATGGACCAAGTTTGCTCTTCATAGCATGTGATTTCATGGACAATTGATGGAGAACAGAGGAGTATAAGGTGTGTGCATGGCGAGGAACTTTCAGAAACCCTAGGGTTTCTAAGGTTGAAGACAACCTTCTGACCACACGATTAGCCATTTGACCTTGACTCAGACTTTGATCCAACGGCCAGTGTTTAAAACGAATTTGGAGGGAGAGATTATGAAGTAGAACGCTGCGTTTCACTAATTCCCTCAGAGTGGGCTCAGACTTTCCTTACTTTTAACACCCCCAATTGCCAGGCCCAATGAATTATAACTGGTTTCTTTACTATCTGCACCGTTTACGTTTTTTAATTTTTTGTTTAAATTCTGAGTGCAACTGGGCCTAGTGCCCATTGCTATGCACACCTCCCAGCTGCTGGCCCACCTGGAAAAGTAACTGAGCGCATTGGCTATTCTCACCCCCTCCCTCTTTTTCTTTATAATTCATTTTAGTTTCTTTTCATTTTGCATTCATTTTAAAAAAATCATATCAAATTGAAAAAACATTATTTTTTAATAATTCCTTTTGCATAATTTTCTTTAAAGAGTCTAGAAAATTATAAAAGATAAAATTGCATTTTATTTTTTATTTGATATTTTTCCCATATTTTCCAAATAAATAGCATTTTAAGTAGTTTAATTTCATACATGATTTTAATAAATTTTGTTCTAATAGTTGCTTTAGTATTTTTTGCCCATTCTTTTTAGGTTGATTAGTAGACATTGGTAACTTGTACATACATTTTAGTTCATATTTTTAGGAATTAATTTGAGGTGATTAGTTTAGGTGAAAACAACATGACTGAAATTAGGGTTTTAAATCAACTTAGGTGAGATAGTTTAATTCTTTTAGGAAATTTTCATTTGATTTTTGGGGTATGGACTATAGGGGTTATGGGTATAGGATAGATCCCCTTAGAAATCACTAGGATTCCCCTACTGCTATTAGTATATTACTGTCTATATTTGATTGATTGGTGTGGTGTGCCCTCTGGGGATTATTGTTTGTCTGTGTGGGTATTGGGATTGTCTGGGGATTGGGAGAGCTGAAGACTTGTGAAGATGAAGCCATTGGAGATCCCGAGCTTGAAGACCAACTTCCAGAGTTGGAGAGGAGATTCCTGCTAGCAGCTGTTGAGGAGGTTAGGGTTTAGGAGCTAGGCAGAGCTCTAGATTAGAAAGCTTGTTTCTCAAACATGGAATGCTTTGTCTGCATCCATCCTTTCTCTATGATTCAAACTCTCTTTCAAATATCCACCTCCTTCCTTTGGAAGGATCAGTGAATGTATTGGAAAGATAGGACTTTTGAGAGAAAACTGTCTGTTTAATGTTAACAGTTGATGAACCACCCTTGGTAGGTAATTGACTGTCTAACATTCATTCACTTCATCTGGTTGACTGATGTTTCTCCTGGAGATTGTGACTTGAAGAAAGGCCATTGCAGATGGAAGATTGATGATCAAGACCTTGCTGAAAAGCTGTAGAGATGGAGATTGATGCTTGCTGAATCTTGTAGCTGATTGGAGATGACTTGAAGATAGGTGTTGATGCAGAGCTGCTGATGCTGTTTATTCTTTTCTGTTGTATTTCATTTCTGATGTATTGATTGGTTTTCTGGACTGTATTGTTTGTTGTTTACCCTGTTGGGTTGAAAGTGAATCCTGTTCACTTTTGCCTATTGTTTTCCAGGTTCGAGGTTGAGTGGGACTCCCTTGCCTCGCTTGTATTGTTGCATCCATGCATTTTACCGCTTTACTGTTTATATCTGATATTGTTTCTGTTTCCGTCTATTCCCTTAGGATCTCTGTTTCTCTCTGCGCAAGAGAGGAGCATGATAGACACTAGGTCTTAACCCATGCATGATAACATTAGGCTAGTTTGATTCCCTTCGTAACCGTAGGTTAGAGTTCTGTCTCTTCTTCCTCAAAAACAAACAGAAAAACACAATAAGATTTCAAACACAATAAAAGACACTTCTTCCGTAAAAGAATGTGAACTCATCAAGACGTCATTTTTGTCCGCTTGGACTGTTAATCAGAAAAACCTTTTTCAGAAGGAATAAAATCAATCAAGACAAGCTTGTGTCGTACGTGGCCCGAACTACGTTTGCTCTGATCTTTCATGCTGTATGAAAGTACGTAGGCATAGGATGCGATATCCTAGCGAGCAACCTTCCCCTCCTTTCCCATAGGTAGGCGAACTACGTTGACTCTGATTTCTCATTCCAGACGGGAATACGTAGGCATAAAGTGCAATACTTTGCCGAGTCATTTTATTTCCTTTTAACCCCTGACCTGTAGAGTAGATAGAATAACAATCCATACCCGAAAACAAGCGTGGATCCCGTCGAGTACGACGGACGTGAGGGGTGCTAATACCTTCCCCTTGCGTAACCGACTCCCGAATCCAGGTTTTGGTTGCGACGACCATACCTTTCCCGTGTTGTGCGAGGTTTACTCTAAGCGTTTCCTTTCCCTCCCGTGGGATAAATAACGCACGGTGGCGACTCTTCTGTTCAGCCGGCGCCGATTTTCGCAGTAGCGACAGTTGGCGACTCTGCTGGGGACCCAACGTCCCCTGGCTGCTAAGGACTGCGATAGTTCTTATGCATTTGGGATCCAACGTCCCTTAAGAGAGTCAATCCTAACGCTTGTTTTCCCGTCGAGGATTTTGTATGGATTTATATTTCTGACCTTTATTTTCAGCATTGATTATTACTGCTGTATTGGGGTGTGACGGGTGGTTCTATGATTGAGAGATAAGCCGGACCTGGGCTTGAGTGCACCTAGAGTTAGAGTAGAAAGTAGTGGGCGCGTGCCGGCTTTGCTTGCATTAGTGTCTCATGAAATCTACACTCGGACGAGGTTCTTCTGGTTGGCTTCTTTTTCTACCCTTTGGGTCGAAGGGGTTGTTGGTCAGCTGAATTGTCGACTCCGGGAACCGATCATTTGGAAGTTGGCTAAGTGAGGCCTCTTCAGGATTTGATGATGCCACTCCTTCTGGGAATCGTATCATCGACCCTGAAAGTCTGTGACGCCGACGACCGCATAGGATGCCATACCTTTGTCAGTTACTAGGACATCCACCTGTGAGAGGGTTTGGGGTTATGCAGGTAACTAGACTTTCAGATACCGGTTATTTCTTGATCAGAGATCCTGGGTATTTATGGAGAGTTTTGAGGTCTGTCAGAGACCAGTTGGAGAGTTCTGAGGTCTGTCAGAGACTAGTTGGAGGGTTCTGAGGTCTGTTAGAGACCAGTTGGAGATATGATATGAGGTCTGCCAGAGACCAGTTAGGGTTATGGCTTGAGGTCTGTCAGAGACCATTGTTGGAGCTTTGTTTTAGGTCTATCTGAGACCAGGGTTCGAGGACTTCTCTAGAGTCTATCCGAGACTTCTTGATATGGCTCAGGCTATTCAGCTACGGCAGTTGGTCCCTGTTGCATGTTACTTGCATTGTATTGTTTGCATACCCATTATCATTGCATCCCATTAACGTGTGTCTGTGCTGCAGGTGCATTTGCATATCCTCCGATTCTAGTGCCCAGACTTCTGAGTATTGATTATGGCTGGTTTGAGGAAAACAGTTGCGTATAAGCTGCCTACACCTGATATTGCTCCTTTGCTTGGTCTGATATCTCTTGCCGATGAGGAGGTTAGAAGAAGCTTCAGGATGAGTCATGGGAGATTACTGAGATTAGTCTGCAAGCCCACTGCTGATGAGATGAACGGGTTGTACACGCTGATGCAGTTCTATGACCCCGCATTGAGATGTTTTACGTTTGCTGACTTCATCCTAGGGCCTACCATTGAGGAGTATGTGGAGTTTACTGAGCTACCCGTGCAGAACAAGGTTCCCTTTATTCACTCTGCTGCCGAGCCCAAGTTGGAGGACTTAGCCAAAGCCTTGCATATGGACACTGCAGAACTGCTACTGACTTCTTGGCTTGGGGTTTCAGGTTTCTCTCTTGATTTCTTGGTTGGCAAAGCTCAGGAGTATGCCAAGAGCGGATGTTGGGTGGTTTTCAACGCTATTTTGGCTCTATGCATTTATGGGATTGTGCTGTTTCCCAACTTGCCCAATTTCGTAGACTTGGACGCTTTCCATCTATTTGTTGCCGGCAATCCAGTGCCAACGTTGATCGGAGACTTCTACCACTCCTTGCACTACAAGAACGAAAACAGAAGGGGAAAGGTTGTTTACTGCTGTGCTCCTCTACTGAATATGTGGTTCAAAAGTCATCTTCCCATGAAGGGGTCTTTTGTGGAAAGTGCAACCACCGCTAGCTGGTCAGAGCGCCTGATGAGGCTATCCTCCAAAGATGTTGAGTGGTTTGATCGAGACCTGCTGGGATCCGAGCTTATCTTCAGTTGTTCTGGTTACCCTAATGTCCCGCTGATAGGAAGGAAAGGGTGTATCAACTACAACCCATCGTTGTTGGTCCGTCAGTTCGGATATGCGTTGAAGAACTCGCCAAAGGAAGAGGAAGTACATGAATCTCTGTACTTCACTGGAGATTTGAAGGGGGAATTGTTAGCCAAGTTGCAGCATGCCTGGACGCGTATTAACCGAAGAGGGAAGCCGTTGTTAGGGAAGAATGACTGTCAGGCCTATGCACCTTACAGGGTTTGGATCCAGGAGAGAGCAAGTCAGTTGCGGATGCCATTTCCAGATGCACCAGTTCTCGTTCCCATTCCGATAGCAGAGCCAACTACTGTTTCTAGGGAGGCCTACGAGCAAGTGGTGAAAGAAAAAGAAGCCTTGATGAAGATCAACGAAGGGTTAGAGCAGGAGTTAGCCCAGATACGCAGTGAGAAAAACAAGGCCGTGTATGCTTTCCAACAGCAGATCGAGCTAATGAACAGATTAGGGGCTAAGTTGATTGAGGAAAAGAAGAAGCGCGAACGTCTGGGGCAAGAGTTCAGAAGCTCCCATGACATGCTTGAATCCAAGAAGAAAGCGCTTGACATCGCTCACCGAGAGATCTCTTCTTGCAATAAGACTTGGAATGCCACGCTCACCAACAATAAGAAGAGGGAAGATAAGTTGAAGCAGCAAATTTCCGACCTCGAAGAGAAATTGAAGTCCAGCATCAAGAAGTGTGAAGAGGAAGTGATGACCCGATATAGTCTCCAGAACGCACTGAACAAGGCCATCAAAGGCAGAGATGAAGTTGTGTCTCAGAAGCGTAAACTAGAGGATCGCTTCGGAGACAGGGCATGGGAAGAAACTGCTGAAGACGTGCGGCGTGTTCTCAAGAAGAGAAACCAACTTGTTGAAGGGCTGCTGGATCGACCAAGTCATCCGGAGACCAAGAAGCTGCTAGAAGAGTATCAGACTTATGGGAGGATTTGATTATTTCATGCAATAACTCGTAGGCTTTATTTGCATAGTGTTGACCATCACCAGGATTGTTGGTTGAGGTCATGCCTTCTCTTTGTACTCTCAGTGATATTGTATTCTTGGCTTATTGGTCTCTCTGCAATATATGAGGCTTTCTGTGATTCAGCTCCGATCTTTATATTGTTAGCACTGTCACTGCACCGGCACCTTCACACTAGAATCGGGGAATGAATTTCCCTAATGCACAGACACACATTGCATTGCATTCATATTCATATTGCATTACAGGTAATATTTGGATGGTGTCTTATTTCCTGCTCTGTAACAGGTATTTCCAGAATTGCAGATCAGCACCCGCACCGCTATTCTACTCGCACCAATTGTCGAAGAATCATGGATCAAATGCAGAACGAGATGCAAGATGTGCGCGAGAAGCTAGCTCTCTTTATGCAGACCATGGAAGCTATTGCAAAAGGTCAGGAGAATTTGCAAGCCATGGTCCAACCTCTGTTGGCCCGAAATGCTGGTCACGGTAACGAGGAGCATCAGTCTGTGCGAGTCGATACTGTTCATGGAGACGGCACTCCCACGCCAGTGGCTCCACCTGTAGTCAATATACCTGCTGCTAATGTCAACAACGCTACCGCTGCTGTGAATGGTAACGTCGGAGTTGGGAATGAGACTGCTGTCCATAACGTTGGGCTTGGTGATGTCAACTTGGGTGATAATATGGGAGGCAACGGCTTTGGCAATACTGGATTCGGGTTCAACGATCAGGGATTCGATAACGCTGGGAAATATGGTTTCAATGCTCAAGGCTTTGGGCAAGATGGTTATGGTGTGGCCAATCAGGGCTACGGAGGTTTCGGAAATGGAAACGGCGCTGGATTAATGGCTTTTGGGCCTGCTGGAGGTGTTCAGGGATACGGCAACAGAGGCCGAGGCCCGGTGATGAATCAGATTAGAGTTGGCCGCAATAATGGATATGATGGGTATGGAGCTGGGAATGGTATGTGGCAAGAAGATCAGCAGGAGGATGCTTTCTCCGGCGGAGGTTTCGGAGGGCCGATGGATGACTCCCAGAAGATCAGAATGCTAGAAGAGCAGATGAGGGGGGTCCTGAACCAAAGTGCTGTGGGCTTAGACATGGCAACAATGGGCCTGGTACCTGGTTTAAGGGTGCCGATCAAATTCAAAGCTCCTGCGTTTGATAAGTATAAAGGGGACACCTGTCCGAAAGTGCATGTGCGGGCTTATTACAGAAAGATGTCTGCGTACTCAACTGATGAGAGAATGCTAATGCATTTCTTTCAGGATAGTCTGTCGGGCCCTTCCTTAGAGTGGTACATGGGGTTGGAGCCAACCAATATCAAAACATGGAAGCAATTGGCGGAGGCATTTGTAGCTCACTATAAGTATAACAGCGACTTGGCGCCCAATCGGGTCCAATTGGCAGGGCTGTTGCAGAAAAAGGGGGAGAGCTTTAAAGAGTACGCGCAAAGGTGGCGCGACATGGCTGCCAGGGTCCGTCCTCCTTTAGACGACAAGGAAATGAATGACATGTTCGTCGGCACATTCACAGGTTTGTTTCATGATATGTTGTTTCATACATCTCTGGCCAGTTTTTCAGACTTGATCCTGATGGGAGAAAAGATTGAACGTAACATTAAGCAAGGAAAGTTCCAGGCTGAGGAATCAACTGCATCTGGCAGTAATAGGAAGGCTTTTGGTGGGCGCCGTCAGGGCGAGGCAAGTGCAGTATTTGGAGGCCGAGGCAGGGGACGAAACCAATATCATCAGCCGCAGCAGGTGGCGAGTGTTACTATTCCATATAAACAACAACCATATCAACAACAACCATTTCAGCAGCAGCCAATGCAACAACAGCAGCAGCAGCAGCAGCAGCAGCCTCAGCAGGGGGCACAGCAGGCTCAGCGAAGATTCCAGGGCGGTAAACCAAGAAGAGTGTTTGAGAAGCCTCCCTCAACGTATGTTGATTTGTTGCAGACATTGTTGGGTTTGAACCTGGTGGAGAAGAGGACTCTGGCACCGATAACGGGAACTCCTCCGTATGGTTATGATGCAAGCAGGCGCTGTGAGTTTCATTCTGGGGCTCCGGGCCACGATATAGAGGGTTGCCATGCTTTTAAGCACGTTGTGCAGGATCTTTTGGACAATAAGACTATCAATTTCGGAACAGCAGGGCCGAATATAGTGCAGAAACCCATGCCTAATCATGGAGCGAACGCCATTCTGACTGAGGAAGGGTTGAATCTGATTATGAATGTCGATGATTTAAAGACGCCGCTGAGCGAGATAAAAAGCAGATTGTTGCAAGGGGGTGTTTATCCAGGATGTGACGAGTATTGCTTGGAATGCTAGACCCTAGCTGGGGGGTGTGGTGATTTGAAGAAAGGCATTCAGGCTTTAATTGATGGAGGCACATTGCAGTTTGACCGAGCAGCAACTGAAGAGCCTGCAGGGGCAGTAGCAGATGATCAGAGTGATGTGGCCACCGTAACGATTCCTCGGAAAACAATCACTATTGCAGCACCGGTCCAGCGACCACCGATCACCATAACTAAGGCCGGACCAATCCCGTACGAGAATACAAAAGCACTCCCCTGGTCATATGGGTTGGAGGTATATTGTGACGGGATAAAGATTGATGTTAATAAGCAGTCGGCCGAGACTGTAGATAACGTTGTTGGTTCAGGAGGTATGACAAGGAGTGGTAGGATCTTTATATCACCTGAAGTAGAGGCCGAAAGACTAGCAAAAGGAAAAGGGAAGGTGGTTGAGAATGTCCCAGTGCAAGCAAGCGAAAAAGAAGCGGCATCGAAAGACGTAGAAGAGTTCATGCGCTTGATTCGAAAAAGTGATTATAAGATTGTGGAGCATCTGCAGCAGACGCCGTCCAAAATATCCATCTTGTCATTGCTCTTGTGTTCGGAAGCTCACAGAAATGCTTTGTTGAAAGTCCTGGATACTTCCTTCGTACCCCAAGACGTCTCCGTGAATCAACTGGAAGGAGTGTTGGCACATGTGAATGCAGGCCACAACCTGGGCTTTACCGACTTCGATTTGACCCCGAAAGGGAGAGATCATAATATGGCGCTGCACATATCTGTCGAATGTAGAGGATCAGTAATGTCGCATGTATTGGTCGACACCGGATCGTCTCTGAATGTGATGCCTAAGAAAGCGATGATGAAGCTGGATGTCAGAGGAATCCTGTGCACGCCCAGTGACTTGGTAGTTAGAGCATTTGATGGCACGCGAAGAACAGTCTTTGGATCGATCACATTGCCTCTACAGGTGGGGCCGGAGGTGTTCGCCACTGAGTTTTATATCATGGATATACAGCCTGCGTATAGCTGCCTGCTCGGAAGACCCTGGATCCATGGGGTTGGGGCAGTCACGTCTACCCTGCATCAGAAGTTAAAATATATGGTCAGAGACAGCGTAGTCACCGTATGCGGAGAAGAAGACATCTTGGTCAGCCATCTGTCGTCATTTAAATATGTGGAGGTCGACGGAGAGATCCACGAAACGCCCTGCCAGGCATTTGAAGGGTTGCGCATCAAGGACAAAGGTCCCGGGCCGAGCAAGGTGTCAGAGGTAGCCGTCTCGTCGTATAAAGAAGCTCAAGCTCTAGTGGAGGCAGGAGAAGCAAAAGGCTGGGGCAAGGTGCTGGATATCCCTGTGAAGATGGACCGGTTCGGGCTGGGGTACCAACCATCGTCATCAACTCCCGCTGTGGGGGCACCCCGTTTCAGAGGGCCAATAAGAATCTCTGCCAGTGGGGTATGTTATGAAACCATCAACGCTGCTTCGGAGTCTGACGAAGGAGACAGCGACTGTGATATGGATGCCTGGATTCAGCCAAGCACGCCAGGACAAGGACTGTGCAACTGGTCTATTCAGGAGCTTGTTCCTGTGACTCTTAAACAGTAATACTTTGCTTTATTAATTGTTGAATAATCTGATGTCTTGCCCGGGGCATCAGGATTTGCTTAGGGCTGTGTTGTTATGAACATTGCGTGTTAATCATTAAATAAATGGCGTTTTTTCATGTGCAAACATTTTGATCTTTGTCTTTCTTGCTTTGTATTTTTCAATAAAATGGCAACGGGGTTATTCGCTTTTTGAAGCACTTAACCATTCCTTTTGCAGGGTAACATTTTCAGATGACATCCTTGAACCACCTATGACTCGTCCCGACTTTGAGCGTCCGGTATTTCAGGCCGAAGAAGAGGTTGTCGAAGATAGCGATGTTCCTGAAGAACTGTCTTGGTTGGTGAAGCAGGAGGAAAGAGCCATTCTGCCTCACGACGAGGTCATCGAAATTATCAATTTGGGGTCGGAAGGGGTTGAGAAGAATATTCGTATCAGAGCCGCGCTGCAGAGCGATATCAAGCGAAGACTGGTTGAAATGCTCAGGGAGTATAATGATGTATTCGCTTGGTCGTATGAAGATATGCCAGGGCTCGATACAGATATGGTTGTGCACCGTCTGCCACTGAAAGAAGAATGCCCGCCGGTCAAACAAAAGCTTCGCAGAACTAGACCCGACATGGCAGTAAAGATCAAAGAGGAAGTTCAAAAACAGTGGGATGCTGGTTTTTTGGCTGTGACAAAGTATCCCTCATGGGTTGCTAACATCGTACCAGTGCCGAAGAAAGATGGCAAGGTGCGGATGTGCGTGGATTATAGGGACTTGAATAAAGCAAGCCCAAAGGATGATTTTCCACTTCCTCATATCGACGTGCTAGTTGATAATACTGCTCAATACTCTGTATTCTCCTTCATGGATGGCTTCTCAGGCTATAATCAAATTAAAATGGCGCCAGAGGATATGGAGAAGACTACTTTCATAACGCCTTGGGGAACATTTTGTTACAAAGTGATGCCCTTTGGTTTGAAAAATGTTGGGGCAACGTATCAGCGCGCGATGACGACTCTTTTCCATGATATGATGCATAAAGAGATCGAAGTTTATGTTGACGATATGATTGCCAAATCCCAGACGGAGGAAGAGCATCTGGTGAATCTGCTGAAGTTATTTAAGAGGCTTAGGAAGTTCAGGCTGAGACTGAACCCTAACAAATGCACTTTCGGGGTGAGATCGGGTAAACTGCTGGGGTTTATCGTAAGCGAAAGAGGAATAGAGGTCGATCCTGCTAAAATAAAAGCGATTCAAGAAATGCCGACGCCTAAAACAGAGAAAGAGGTGCGCGGGTTTTTAGGGAGGTTGAACTACATCGCCCGGTTCATATCTCACCTAACTGCTACGTGTGAACCATTATTCAAGCTGTTGAAGAAAGATCAAGCTGTGACATGGAACGAAAATTGTCAAAAGGCGTTCGATAAAATAAAGAAGTATTTGCAGGAACCTCCTATTTTGATACCCCCAGTGGCAGGGAGACCCTTAATCATGTATCTGACGGTTCTTGAGGGAAGCATGGGCTGTGTTCTCGGTCAACACGACGAGACAGGAAGAAAAGAGCATGTGATCTACTACTTGAGTAAGAAATTCACTGATTGTGAATCTTGATACTCAATGTTGGAGAAAACTTGTTGCGCGCTAGCCTGGGCCGCCAAGCGTCTGAGACAATACATGCTGAATCATACAACCATGCTCATCTCGAAGATGGATCCTATCAAATATGTATTCGAAAGGCAGGCGTTGTCAGGGAGAATTGCCCGTTGGCAGATGGTCTTGACTGAATATGACATCCAATACGTCTCGCAAAAGGCTATAAAGGGGAGTGTGCTGTCTGAGTATCTAGCGGAGCAGCCTATTGAAGATTACCAATCGATGAGGTTTGATTTTCCTGACGAGGATATCATGTACCTAAAGATGAAAGATTGTGAAGAGTCGTTGCCAGACGAGGGGCCAGAGTTGGGTTCCAAGTGGAAGATGATATTTGACGGAGCTGTGAATGCTTACGGTAGCGGAATAGGGGCAATCATCACTTCGCCACACGGGTCGCGCATCCCGTTTACTGCCCGATTGACCTTCGCTGTTACCAATAATGAAGCCGAATACGAAGCTTGTATAATGGGGCTTGAAGAAGCCATTGATTTGCGAATCAAGAATCTGGACGTATACGGAGACTCAGCTCTGGTGGTGAATCAGATAAAAGGGGAATGGGAGACACGTCAGCCCAACTTGATACATTACATGAATTACGCAAGGAGATTGTTGCCTTTCTTCGACAAGGTTGAGTTGCATCATGTGCCGCGGGCCGAGAATCAAATGGCTGACGCCCTGGCCACTTTGTCTTCCATGTACAAAGTCAATTTCTGGAACGAGGCTCCCAGAATCATTATCTCTCGGTTTGACAGATCGGCTTACGTATTTGCTATTGATGAAGCATCCGACGACAAACCGTGGTATTTTGATATCCTTAATTTCCTGAAGAATAAAGAGTATCCGGCTGGGGCATCCGGTCAAGATCAGAAGACTCTCAGGAGATTAGCGGGTAATTTCTATTTGAATCCGGATGGCGTCTTATACAGAAGAAACCACGACTTGGTTTTGTTGCGTTGTGTAGACGAGAAAGCGGCAAAGCTGCTCATGGAGGAAATACACGAAGGTACTTTTGGTACGCATGCTGGTGGACATGCTATGACGAGAAAATTGCTGCGGGCAGGTTACTTTTGGCTGACTATGGAAACTGACTGTTTCAAGTTCGCAAGGAAGTGCCACAAGTGCCAAATCTATGCTGATAAGATCCATGTGCCTCCGAGCCCTCTGAATGTGATGTCGTCGCCATGGCCATTCTCGATGTGGGGAATCGATATGATTGGAAAGATCGAGCCGACAGCTTCTAATGGGCATCGGTTCATTCTAGTAGCAATCGATTATTTCACCAAGTGGGTGGAAGCGGCGTCTTACGCAAACGTGACGAAGCAAGTGGTGGCCAGATTCATCAAGAGAGATATCATTTGCCGATATGGGATCCCCGAGCGGATAATCACGGACAATGGTTCAAACCTGAACAACAAAATGATGAAGGAGCTCTGTCAGAATTTCAAGATCGAACATCACAACTCCTCCCCTTACCGACCCAAGATGAATGGCGCTGTCGAAGCGGCCAATAAGAATATAAAGAGGATCGTCCAAAAGATGGTGGTGACCTACAAGGATTGGCATGAGATGCTACCTTTCGCTTTGCACAGTTATCGTACGACGGTACGCACATCAACCGGGGCGACTCCGTTCTCGTTAGTATACAGAATGGAAGCGGTATTACCATTGGAAGTTGAGATCCCTTCTCTGAGGGTATTGCGAGACGTTCAGCTGGACGAGGCAGAATGGGTGAAGGACAGGTTGAACCAATTGAGTTTGATGGATGAGAAGAGGCTAGCTTCTCTAGCATACGGTCATTTGTACCAGAGCCGAATGAAGAAAGCGTATGATAAGAAGATACATCCGCGTAGCTTTCAGACGGGCGACCTGGTGCTGAAAAGGATTCTCCCGCCGCAAGCAGATCACAGGGGCAAGTGGACCCCCAACTACGAAGGGCCATACGTTGTTAGGAAAGTCTTTTCAGGAGGAGCGTTGTTGTTGTCCACCATGGACGGTGAAGACTTCACGTCGCCTGTGAATTCGGACGCAGTTAAAAAATACTTTGTTTAAATTGACCCGCTGGACAAAAAAAAAAAAAAAAAAAAGAGAGAGAGAGTCCAGGCAAAAAATGGGGCATCCTGGCGAACCAAAAACAGAATGAAAGGTTCGGGCAAAAGTTAGGGATAAAATTGAAAAAATGTACACCCGCGAAGTTGAAAACCTACACTGGGCGGCTTCGGCAAAAAGGGGTATCCCGGTGAACTGAAAACCCGTAAAGGGCGGTTCACGCAAAAGTTAGGGATTTGAAAAGCAAATGACTGCGGTCCGAATTTGATACTGTACTGAGCATCAATGCGGGAGAATACCTGAGGGGTCGATTATCGGATACAACCGCTTCAGAAGTATGGATACCGGGAAAGCATTAGAGTCGGATGAGTCATAGGAGGATCAGTTCGTGGTGTTCGTCTGCACCCCGTTGCCGACATGTGTACAAATTTAATTTGTCAAATATTTATGCTTCTTGTGCATACTTGTGTATTTGCTTTGCGTAGCTTCCTCTTTTCAGGAGTTACATCCCGTGTACAAAAATTCCGCCCATTCAGGGGCCCAATCAATAAAATATGTTATTCAGTACTTGAGGCTGGTTCTTTACTATTTTGTGCATGATAAAACGCCTAAGTTTATTGAAACTAGCATGTGTATAACATCACTGGCCCTTGCCAATGATTGCTAAAGCTTTGAATTAACTGAAGATAACGTCGCTAACCTGAGTCGATTTGGTTGCATAGGCTTGTCTTGTCTTGTTTGTGTTGTTGCAGGTTTCATGACCATACGAGGAAGATGATCAACAGATTGCAATAGCGAAAAGCTCGACCCCCATGCATGTCATGCATGATATTCCTGAAGAAGGATCGAATTCCCCAGCTAGTCGTAGTTTATCCAGAGGGCATGCTCCAGCAAAGTCATCTATCCTCAGCAGAATTGACGATCCCAAAATTGTGGGCCGTATGCAGACAGTATGGCGTCCCCCAGAAGGATTCCTTATCTCAAGCAGAGTGGGCTAGCTTCAGAAGATTAATATCGGTGAGCTGTATTCAGGCAATTTACCTTTCCCCGCAGGGTCATTTACTCTCTCCCAACGGAGTCAGTTGATTTTCCCCAAGAGAATCATCTCATCCCCCACGGAGTTTTCTTTCCAGCCAGTGTTTTCATTCCTCCCCGTGGAACTCGAAGATTAAGACCCTCCCCGGCAGAGTTGGTGCGGCGCAGTGGCATTTATTTTGTCAGAATACCGTGTAATATCCGTTCACTCTCCAGCAGAAGTTCAATCATACCAGGCGCCTCTGCTATTCTCCAGCAAAGTTATATTTCCCAGCAGGGGGTTACCTCAACAAGGTGCTTGGTTTAAGTTCCCAATTTCCCAGCAGGGTTGACTTCACTCTTCCAGCATTTATTTTGCTGGAACAATTTTGTAGCATCTGGCTATCCCCAGCGGAATCGACATTATCTGCAGCATTTATTTTGCTGAAGCAGTTACTGTATCTCATCAGTTCGAGTCTGCATTTGCATTGGCATACAGTGTCATATTCGCATCCACAAAAAAAAACGTGTAGCATTTCCATGACAAATGGAGCGTTGCATCATTGTCAAGCGCATGCATGTTGAAACATAAACCAGGATGGCTAACCTTTTGTTTCAAGTATTGTTTCTCTTGCAGGTAGAAAGAGCTCTTGCTCAGGTGAATCAATAAACAGTCGAGGTCTCGACGTGAGACATTCAATGAAGTGTTAGCTTTGGCATTACTCCCCACAGAGTTATCAGTCAGAGTTTCCCTTTATTCCCGAGCAGAGTTATTTGTGAATTTCTCGTGCTTTCTCCGCGAGTAGGCAAAATTTCTCCTTATTCCCAAGCAGAGTTGTTTGTCATCAACGGGTTTCAGGAATCAGAATTTCAGAGGCCACCACCGGTTATCAGAACAGGCGTCCGGTAATTTGGTTTTTAAATGTCCCCAGTAGAGTCAGCCTCAAAATTGTTGTAACGTCAGTGATGAGAAGTTTGCGGACCAATGGAGGGATGAGTCCTAACGTGGACAGTTTTATTGATAGGTTTTCTTCGTACTAGAGAAGTGGGTGTCCTAACGTGGATAATCTTATTTCCCCGGGATGATAAGAGGTGTTAGTTCTAACGTGGACAGGTTCGATTTCTCAGAATTGCCGGAATATGGAGACCTAACGTGGACAGGTTCGATTTCTCAGAATTGCCGGAATATGGAGACATAACGTGGACATTTCCTCCAGGTGACGAGATGTTTTGGTCCTAACGTGGACAGATTCGGTTTCTTGGTGTTGATTGAATGTTGACAAAGTTGGTTACTCTTCGTATTGGTGTCCTGACGTGGACCATTCGCTTCCAGCAGATAGTTTTTTTCGCAATGGTGAAATGTGCGTCCTGACGTGGGCAAGTTTATAGTTCTTCGTGTTGACAAGACGTGAGAGTCCTGACGTGGACAAATTTATCCTTCTTCGGGTTGGTGGCAGAGTGTGTGTCCTGACGTGGACGGGGTTTATTTCCCCAGCAAATCAAAGACGCGCGAGTCCTGACGTGGACAGATCCTATTACTTCAGCAGGTTGAGATGTGAGTCCTGACGTGGACAAAGGCTTACTTCCCCAGTGGGTCAAAAGTGCATGAGTCCTGACGTGGACAAGTTGTTATCAGAAAGTCGAGTGGTGAGTCCTAACATGGACAAATCAAGACGAAAAGCGTTTCCTTACGTGGAAAGGATGGAGTCCTTACGTGGACAGATCAAGGAGTGCTCCTTACGTGGAACGATGGGGTCCTTACGTGGACAAAATCAAGAAGATTTTTATTCCTAACGTGGAAAAGTGGGTCCTAATGTGGACGATGCAGTCCTTACGTGGACATATCAAATTGTTTTCCTTACGTGGAAAAGTTCGTATTCCTTATGGGGAAAGAGGTGATTCCTTACGTGGAAAGATTGAGTCCTTACGTGGACATATCAGATTGATTCCTTACGGGGAAAGATAGCATTCCTGACGTGGAAAGATGTGATTCCTTACGTGGAAAGATTGAGTCCTTACGAGGACATATCAAGTTGGAGTCCTAACGTGGACAGATTGAGATTATATTCCTTACGTGAAAAGATTGGGGTCCTTACGTGGACAGATTCAAATCAAAATGTGATTCTTTACGTGGAAAGATAGTATTCCTTACGTGGAAAGAGGCTTTGTATTCCTGACGTGGAAAGAAAGAGTGTGTTCCTGACGTGGAAGGGGTTTAGTCCTGACGTGGACAGATTCAAAAGAAGACGTATTCCTTACGTGGAAGAGTTTGACGAAGACGAAGTTCATTCCTAACGTGGAAAGAAATGATTCCTAACGTGGACAATATTAGTCCTAACGTGGACAAGTTTGGTTGAGATTTCTTTGTGTTGACGACACAGGCGTCCTAACGTGGACAAAATTCTATCTATGCGATGATAAAATCTTTTTTAGGCTGATGAAAATAATCCCCAGCACGGTCGCACGAGATCAGTGGGTTGCTGTAACAGTCAGATTCAGCTGACGAGTGTCAGTCCTCAAGCAGTGGTGTAGTTCATTTCTGCGGTTGGCAAATTTCCGGGTTCTTAGTATTCAACCGTCTCGTACCACGAATGTTTGAAGGTCGTTCGCTCTTCACCCAATCGGGTCCAAGTCGCTTGAATAGGGGCAGCTGTTGCACCCTAAAATTTGCCCAACCTTATTCACTTGGTTTATATTTCAATATCATTAGCATTTGCATATAGAGTCATGTACATAGTCTAATCATCTGCATAGCATAAGCCTAGCAAGTCAGCCAACAGGGGACCAATCATTATTCTCATCTCTAAAGGCCTATCAAGAGGTTATTATTCAAATTCAATCTCATTCAAGTCATCAGAAAGAATTGGGAGGCTATCAAGTCAGTAGATCAAGCATTGAGTATATCTCCTAACTGAGGGTGTCTGAGGATCAACAAAGAAATTGTGAGCTATGGGTTGAGCATGGGGAGTATCTAGACATCTTGTAGGACTTAGAAAGTCATTTGGAGAAGGAGACAAGTCATTGGTGTAGTCACAAGTATTGCAGTTGAAGACAGTCAACTAGGGTTTCATCTGGGTCAACCCTGGGTCAACTCTAGGTCAATTGATTGATTGAAAGGCATTGAGGTCTATTGAAGAGAGGTGGGGTTCATCATTTGACATATAGAAGAGGATATGGTGATATGCTAAGAAGAAATCAAGAGAAATCAAGGAGAAGAGGAGTTTCTAAATTAGGGTTTCTATGTAAAATCCCCTAGTTTAGGTCAAATTTCCAAGCAAGATAAGTCAAAATGCAAGCTTCAAATGGATCCTTGGCCAACATGAAACTTGTAGAGGATCTCAAGACCTTTAATTTTAGTGGTGGAAGACATCAAGGAGATTTATAGAACTCAAGTTATGGTCCTTGCAAGTTACAGGTCATCTGAGGTATCTGAAATTTTGTCTGTGAAAATGACTTGACTTCCAATCTATTTTTACCCCTCAAGGGGATTTCAAATGAATTTCTGGTAAACATAAGAATTGTTCTTCATTGTCTTATCTTTATAGAATGGTATAGTATGCCTTCATATGATTTGAGGAACTCCATTTATGGTCTTGGCAAGCAAAGGGTATTTTGGTCATTTGAGAATTACAGGTCATTTTAACCTATGCCCAAAACTCATACAAGGAAGCTTCAAATGGAAAACGTTACAACATCAAACTTGTTCCAAATGACATTTTGAGTCTAGAAAAGTGACCATGAGAGATTGGAAAGATTCATAGCACAAGGTTTCAAAAATGTTGGATTTAATGAATAAAAATGGACTTAAAAATGAGTTTTTTCATATCTTGGCCAAATGAAGCAAAATTATAGGTCATTTTGAATGGAAAGATCATTTTAAAGACATTGGCTAAAGTAGAATTTTGAGCTTAGTTCACATTTTGGGAGTTATCCATGGTTGCTTGTAATGGAAGGTACATAAACCAAATCCAAGGGAAATTGTGCAAGGGAAGCTTCTCCAAGCTTCTAGGAGTTTCTAACATCATGTATATATTGATATGAGATGGTTCATGCCATGGTTGGTGATTAAATTTTCTCAAAAACCCCAAGTTTCATCCACTTTCTCCATTTTGCAAAAGCATCTCAAAACCTCTCAAATCTCCATCAATTTCCACATTTCTTGCTTGGATCATCATCAATACCTTTCTTAGATCAGAATCCTATCAAAGAATTGGTTTAATTGATCAAGAATTATGTTATTCATCTTCTCCATCCAAGTTGCAAGAAGGTTTCAAGTTCAAGATTCAAGGAGTTTGCACAGAAGATATTGCATACAGAATTCATAATCAAGGTCACTGAGTACATTCCAATCACTGCAAGCATCAAATTCAAGGGTTTCCATAACTGTTTCCACCATTTTTGCACCAGGTTAGTTTCCTTCGAATTGGCTGAATTAGCTAGAATTATGGATAGTTATTAGGTTAGAATGGTTAAGCATAAGTAGAGGATTGATTTTGTTAAGTTTGGACAAGTTTCATGGAGTTTGACAAGAGTGCACCAATTCTGTTAAGGTTCCTAACACATGGAATATAGCACGATAATTCTCATGATATGGCTTAAAATGACTAGTACGAGGTGAAGATTAGGTTAGGATAAATTGTGGCAAGAATTGAGATGGTTGATGACAGGTGAAAATGGAGGATTCTATCTGTTACCCCTATCGGGTTTATTTCTTGAGTGAATTTTAGAAGGAGATATTGATAGGGTCGTGTAGAGGGAAGAAAATAGACCAAGTTTGCTCTTCATAGCATGTGATTTCATGGACAATTGATGGAGAACAGAGGAGTATAAGGTGTGTGCATGGCGAGGAACTTTCAGAAACCCTAGGGTTTCTAAGGTTGAAGACAACCTTCTGACCACACGATTAGCCATTTGACCTTGACTCAGACTTTGATCCAACGGCCAGTGTTTAAAACGAATTTGGAGGGAGAGATTATGAAGCAGAACGCTGCGTTTCACTAATTCCCTCAGAGTTGGCTCAAACTTGCCTTGCTTTTAACACCCCCAATTGTCAGGCCCAATGAATTATAACTGGTTTCTTTACTATCTGCACCGTTTACGTTTTTTAATTTTTTGTTTAAATTCTGAGTGCAACTGGGCCTAGTGCCCATTGCTATGCACACCTCCCAGCTGCTGGCCCACCTGGAAAAGTAACTGAGCGCATTGGTTATTCTCACCCCCTCCCTCTTTTTCTTTATAATTCATTTTAGTTTCTTTTCATTTTGCATTCATTTTTAAAAAATCATATCAAATTGAAAAAACATTATTTTTTAATAATTCCTTTTGCATAATTTTCTTTAAAGAGTCTAGAAAATTATAAAAGATAAAAATTGCATTTTATTTTTTATTTGATATTTTTCCCATATTTTCCAAATAAATAGCATTTTAAGTAGTTTAATTTCATACATGATTTTAATAAATTTTGTTCTAATAGTTGCTTTAGTATTTTTTGCCCATTCTTTTTAGGTTGATTAGTAGACATTGGTAACTTGTACATACATTTTAGTTCATATTTTTAGGAATTAATTTGAGGTGATTAGTTTAGGTGAAAACAACATGACTGAAATTAGAGTTTTAAATCAACTTAGGTGAGATAGTTTAATTCTTTTAGGAAATTTTCATTTGATTTTTGGGGTATGGACTATAGGGGTTATGGGTATAGGATAGATCCCCTTAGAAATCACTAGGATTCCCCTACTGCTATTAGTATATTACTGTCTATATTTGATTGATTGGTGTGGTGTGCCCTCTGGGGATTATTGTTTGTCTGTGTGGGTATTGGGATTGTCTGGGGATTGGGAGAGCTGAAGACTTGTGAAGATGAAGCCATTGGAGATCCCGAGCTTGAAGACCAACTTCCAGAGTTGGAGAGGAGATTCCTGCTAGCAGCTGTTGAGGAGGTTAGGGTTTAGGAGCTAGGCAGAGCTCTAGATTAGAAAGCTTGTTTCTCAAACATGGAATGCTTTGTCTGCATCCATCCTTTCTCTATGATTCAAAGTCTCTTTCAAATATCCACATCCTTCCTTTGGAAGGATCAGTGAATGTATTGGAAAGATAGGACTTTTGAGAGAAAACTGTCTGTTTAATGTTAACAGTTGATGAACCACCCTTGGTAGGTAATTGACTGTCTAACATTCATTCACTTCATCTGGTTGACTGATGTTTCTCCTGGAGATTGTGACTTGAAGAAAGGCCATTGCAGATGGAAGATTGATGATCAAGACCTTGCTGAAAAGCTGTAGAGATGGAGATTGATGCTTGCTGAATCTTGTAGCTGATTGGAGATGACTTGAAGATAGGTGTTGATGCAGAGCTGCTGATGTTGTTTATTCTTTTCTATTGTATTTCATTTCTGATGTATTGATTGGTTTTCTGGACTGTATTGTTTGCTATTTACCCTGTTGGGTTGAAAGTGAATCCTGTTCACTTTTGCCTATTGTTTTCCAGGTTCGAGGTTGAGTGGGACTCCCTTGCCTCGCTTGTATTGTTGCATCCATGCATTTTACCGCTTTACTGTTTATATCTGATATTGTTTCTGTTTCCGTCTATTCCCTTAGGATCTCTGTTTCTCTCTGCGCAAGACAGGAGCATGATAGACACTAGGTCTTAACCCATGCATGATAACATTAGGCTATTTTGATTCCCTTCGTAACCGTAGGTTAGAGTTTTGTCTCTTCTTCCTCAAAAACAAACAGAAAAACACAATAAGATTTCAAACACAATAAAAGACACTTCTTCCGTAAAAGAATGTGAACTCATCAAGACGTCATTTTTGTCCGCTTGGACTGTTAATCAGAAAAACCTTTTTCAGAAGGAATAAAATCAATCAAGACAAGCTTGTGTCGTACGTGGCCCGAACTACGTTTGCTCTGATCTTTCATGCTGTATGAAAGTACGTAGGCATAGGATGCGATATCCTAGCGAGCAACCTTCCCCTCCTTTCCCATAGGTAGGCGAACTACGTTGACTCTGATTTCTCATTCCAGACGGGAATACATAGGCATAAAGTGTGATACTTTGCCGAGTCATTTTATTTCCTTTTAACCCCTGACCTGTAGAGTAGATAGAATAACAATCCATACCCGAAAACAAGCGTGGATCCCGTCGAGTACGACGGACGTGAGGGGTGCTAATACCTTCCCCTTGCGTAACCGACTCCCGAATCCAGGTTTTGGTTGCGACGACCATACCTTTCCCGTGTTGTGCGAGGTTTACTCTGAGCGTTTCCTTTCCCTCCCGTGGGATAAATAACGCACGGTGGCGACTCTTCTGTTCAGCCGGCGCCGATTTTCGCAGTAGCGACACTATGCTCAATAGCTTGTAATGGAACTAACACATGCCAAATCACATAAGGGATGGAATGCAAGGCAAGGAACCATATACACACTTTCATTATCTCATTTGATGACAAATTCAAACCAGAACCAAGTGATATAGCAAGAAAAGCTCTAACTGATTTTTGATCTCATCAAGTGAGAATTTCTTCAAGTGAGAATTGCAAAATCTCATGGGATTGTTCCAGTCACTTCCAGAAGGTTCCAACATTGCCTATAAATGATTTAGAGTGGATCAGAATCAAGGGTTGGCCATTGTTGAGAGAGAGAAGGAAGAGTGAGATCAAAAATCCTCCATTGCAATTCACTTTTGAATTCTTCAATTTCTCCATTGATATTCCATTTTCTTGATCCTATTCAACTCCATTGATGTTTCTGAGTGTGTACAAATCAAAATCTGAGTGATTACATGGTGAAATCGTGTTCTTGATTCTCAATTTCCACACCTGCAACTACAAATCGGTTTCCACCATCCAGTCAATTTCAAGAGGAGTTGATGCATACAGAAGCAAGAAAACACCACACTGAATGAATCTGGAGACTTACAAAGCTTGATTTGGTGATTTGATCCATCTGTTTCACTCATTTTCTCAGGTTAGTAAATTCCAACCTACAACTTTATTTAGGTGTAATTAGCATGAATCTTTAGGTTAAATGAGTAGTATGTGGCTAGGAGGAACTTTCTGGATAGTTTTGAAGAGAATTGGTGATGGTTTACATGGTGACATATTTTCTGTTGGGATTGATTACATGCTGGATATAGAGCTGTTAGCTTAGTGTGATGGTTAGAATTACTCCTAGTAAGGTGAGGAAGAGGTTAGGCACAACAATTTGGTGATTGGTGAATGTTGAATTTCTGAGCAATCTTGGATTGAATTTCGTGTTTAGAGTTAGGGTTCAAATTAATGGATTTTGAGACCATAATTAGACTCAGCGTGAAAATGGAGCAAGTTTGGGCTTTGTATTGTTGATTTTGGTTGAGAATTGGAGATTTACGAGTAGCTGCAGATGAGGGTTCATGAATGTTTATCCATGGAAGTTGGCTCTAAAACTCATTCAAATGAGGAAGACGATTCTGCAGCCGTTGGATTAGGGTTGGACTCGTTGACTGAAGCCAGATCGTGTGGCTGTGCGCGCGTTTTCGTTTGTGAATGATTTGTGCTGAAGAGTGAAACGAAGCGTTTCATTAAAACGCTAACCTTGGGCTTGGGGTTCAAATGATATTCCCACCCCCATCTAGGAGGCCCATCTAGATTGCATGTGTTTTGGGTGCTATTTGCACCAAATGCTTGTTTTTTTTTACTTTCATTTTATCTTCATTTTCTGATTACAAGCATGGGCCTGGTGTGCACTGATTTCTACACCCCCTCCTGGGCCCAGCTGGGATTTTGAACTGATTTTAATTACTATTTGCTACGCGTGTTTTTCTTTTTTTCATATTTTCATTATTTTCATCATATTATTTTTGGTTCTTAGAAAATTCATATAAAATAGAAAAATAATCATTTTAATATGGAGATTTTTGCTACATTTCAATAATTGTGTGAAGAAAATTGTAAAAAAATAAAAATATCATTTTAAGCATTTTCCTATTTTTGGTGATTTTTACATTTAATTGCATTTATTTTCATTTTGTTTGTACACATCATTTGGTGAATTTTGTTTGGTCATTTAAATTCATATTTTGACTCCCTTCTTTTTGTGGTAGTTAGATTAGGACATTAAGTTCCCCCTGGATTTATTTCATATTTTTGTGGATTAATTTTGATTAGTTTTGATAGAGAGCATTAGGTTAGTATAATTAGGGTTTAAACTCAACATAGGTGCATTCTAACATTTTATTTTGGGTTTTTTAGCTTGAATTAGAGTATGGGACATATAGGGTATGTAGGGTAGAGGTAGAAACACCCTTAGAATAAATCTTAGAATTTTAAATGCTATTTTACTATTTTTAGTGTATTTTGCAAATAAAGTGTTTGTTGGTGTTCCCACTTGGGGTTTATGCTTGTCTGTTTGGGTGTCTGGGCTTTTATTTTGGGGTGTGGGCTTGGTTTGGGCTTGTGGAAGCATGAAGAATCAATGGAGAAGATTGAATACAAGGATCAAGGTTGAGGCATGAGGATTGCTTGGGATTGAAGGTGTTGATTGAAGACTTAGGAGAAATAGGATAAAATAGGAAGAGCTTAGAATAGACAAATTCTTCTGTCAAACATAGAGTGCATTGTTTGCCTCTATCCTATCCAATGACATAAAGTCCTCCTTGGGAAGATCCATCTCTCCTTAGGAGGGATGAGTGGTATGCCCAAGTGAGTAGAACTTTGAGGATACCTTTCATTTGCAATGTTAAAATCTCAGTGGTTTCCTTTGGTTGTCATTGAGATTCTTAACATTATAACCTGATCTTGTTGAATGATTTTCCTTTGGAGGTGCTTGAGAAAGCTTGGTAAAGAGAAAGTTGAAGCTTATTGAGGTTTAAGTTTGAGCTTGATGAAGTTGGTTGCTTGTTGAAGCTAGGGTTTTACTGCTTGTTGAAGTTGAAGTAAGGAGCTTATTGAAGCTGGTTACTGGTTAGGGTTGGAGCTTGCTTAAGCTGGGAGCTTGTTAAAGTTGGTGTCCATTGAAGATTGAAAGTTTAGTGAATCTTGAGGGGATAAGAGCATTCCTGAAGATGAAGGTTGTTGCTGTCAACTTTTTGCTGGTAAATCAACTGTTGCTGTCAGAGTTATTGCTTGTGCTATTTGCTGTAGGAGTTTGGTGCTGCTGTTTGGGCTGCCTCCTCTGCTTTGGGATTTTATTTTCTTTGATTGTATTGTTTGTTAATCTTCCCCTTAGGTTTAAAGTGAAGCTATTAACTTTGGCTATTATTTCCTGCTGCATTCATGCATTTTACTGCTTTACTGTATGTATCTGTTTCTTTTGCCGTTTATCCCCTAGGATCTCTGTTTCTCTCTGCGCAAGAGAGAAATATGATAGACATTAGGCCTTCATCCATGCATGACAACATTAGGGTATTTTTGATTCCCTTTTCAACCATAGGCTTTTTAGAGCTTCTTTCTCTTCTCATCTCAGAACAATTCAAAAATACGGTAATAAGGTTAATCGATGTCGTACGTTACGAGCCTTAAGCTATTTGAGAAAAGGTTGCTGGAGGGTCACTCTTCAGTAATCTGATTGCTTAGTGTGTTACCCTTAGGGTGACATACGACGTAGTCACTCTCAAATCATAGTCTCTAGTGCGTCAGAGATTGCAAACACACTAAAAAACACTTCTTCCGTAAAAGATTCAAACCAATATCAAGAATGTCACTTTTGTCCGCTTGGACCCGTAATCAGGAGAAAACCTTTTTCAGAAGGATAAAAGATAAACAGACAAATCTGTGTCTTCCATAGCCGAACTACGTTTGCTCTGATCTTTCATGCTGTATGAAAGTACGTAGGCATAAGATGCGATATCCTAGCGAGCAACCTTCCCCTCCTTTCCCGTAGGTAGGCGAACTACGTTGACTCTGATTTCTCGTTCCAGACGGGAATACGTAGGCATAAAGTGCGATACTTTGCCGAGTCATTTTATTTTATTTTAACCCCAGACCTGTAGAATAGATAGAATAACAATCCGTACCAGAAAACAAGCGTGGATCCCGTCTAGTACGACGGACGTGAGGGGTGCTAATACCTTTCCCTTGCGTAACCGACTCCCGAATCCAGGATTTGGTTGCGATGACCATTCCTTTCCCGTCTTTGCGGTAGGTTTACTTCGAGCGTTTCCTTTCTCTCCGTTGGGATAAATAACGCACGGTGGCGACTCTTCTGTTCAGCCGGCGCCGATTTTCGCAGTAGCGACAGCTGGCGACTCTGCTGGGGACTCCAACGATTCCCTACGCGAGTCAATCCTAGCGCTTGTTTTCCCGTCAGGGGTGTTGTATGGATTTACTATTCTGTCTTTACTTTCCGCAATGTTTTTACTAACCTTATATTATCATTGCTGCTGTGGGTAGGGGTAATCTGTTGAGAGATAAGCCGAACCCGGGCTTGAGTACGCATATAGATCTAGAGAGAGAGTGGTGGTTAGCCTGCTTGCTTAGCTCGCACCAGCTAGCCGCGAAATCTCACTCGAACGAGATTCTCTTTGATGCTTCTTGCTTGGCCCTTAGGGCTCGACAAGTTGTCTGACCCGAGGATTGTCGACTCTGGGAACCTATCAATTGGGATTCAACTAAGTGAGGCCGCTTCAAGGGATGATGATGCCACACCTTCTGGGTATCGTATCATCGCTCTTGAAAGTCTGTGACGTTGAACCCGTATAGGATGTCGTACCTCGTCTGCGAGTTAAGTACACACCTGTGAGGGGTAGGTGGGTCTGTTTGCAGGAAACCTTTGACCTCAGAATACCTGGTTTATCTCTATCAGTGAGATGTGGTTACAGGGTTCTTTTGAGTGGTTGGTTTGGTTTGAAATAAAGATTGAATGGTTCTCAAGGCTTCAGTACAGAGCAGCCCAGTCTATCAGCATTGCACTTGATCCCTTGTTTGCATATGCATGTGCATTTTCATGTTTGCATTTCATTAACGTGTATTTATGTCGCAGGTGATCATTCCCCTCTGATTCTAGGATATCTTCTAGCCAGGCATGGAGTCCCTGAAGAAGACGGTTGCTTACAGGTTGCATTCACCAGACATTAGTTCATTACTGGGTTTGGTTGCTTTGGCAGATGAGAGTGTGAGGGCCGGGTTCAGAGTATCCTATGGGAAACTGCTTAACTTGTTGTACACGCCTTCAGCTTTCGAGATTACTGGGGTGTATACTTTGATGCAGTTTTATGAGCCGCAGCTGAGATGTTTCTTATTTCCAGACTACATTCTGGCACCCACTTTGGAGGAGTATTATGTTATGTTGGGTATTCCCGTGCTAGACCAGATGCCCTTTGTACACGTTGATACTGAGCCTGAGTTAGCTACACTCACAGAGATTATCAGTTTGGACGCTTCTGAGTTTCCAGGAGGCTTGGTCAAGCTGAATGGAGCTTATGGTTTTCACTTATCTGTCCTAGTTGAGAAGGCTACACAATGCGCGAAGAATGGGTGTTGGGTTGCCTTTAGTGCTATTCTGGCTGTCTGCATATACGGGATTGTCTTATTTCCTAATGTGCCAGACTTTGTCGACTCGGATGCCTTCTTGATTCTCGCCTCGAAGAATCTCGTTCCTACTCTCTTGGGCGATGTTTATCATTCTATTCACTACAAGAATGAGAAACGTCGTGGCAAGAATGTTTCCTGCTGTCTTCCTCTCTTGTACAGGTGGTTCCAGAGGCACCTTCCGAAGACTGGGCCGTTTGTTGATATCGTTGATACTTTGGATTGGCCGTCCCGGTTGATGGGGCTATCTGCTGAGAATATCATTTGGTTTGATCGGGGTATGCTTGGTACTGACATTATATATAGTTGCAGCGGCTTTCCGAATGTTCCCCTGATTGGACGGAAAAGCTGTATCAACTATAATCCTTCACTATTGGTACGACAGTTTGGTTATGCCTTGAGAGATGCTCCTATTGAGGTTGAGATACAGGAATCTCTGTATCTCACGGGCTCCTTAGACGAGGCTACTTTGATCAGGTTGAGACAAGCATGGGCTGGCATCCATAGGAGGGGGAAAGCTTTGCTCGGTAAGAGCAATAGCAGAGCTTATGATCCTTATTTGGCATGGGTCCGTGAGAGAGCTAGTATTTCTTTGATGCCTTATCCTACTGTGGAACCCCTGTATCTTCCATTGATTGAGGTACCTCCTGCAGAAGAGAGTGAGAAATATAACAAGTTGTTGGCTGCAAATGAGGAATTGAGGAAAGCTAACGAAGAGTTAGAGAAGGAGATCTTCCAGTTACGACGAGAGAAGAAGGAAGCCACCTTCACGGTGAAGGAACAGACCGAATTGATTAACAGGTTGGGATCAGAGCTGACAGAAGCAACCAAAAAGAAAGAAAAAGTGGGGATAGCTTTGAACGGTGTAAGCAAGGTCCTTACTTCCAAGAAGGAACTTCTAAGCAAAGCTTATGCTCGTATCAGCAAGTGGGAAGCTTTGTGGGAGGCCACGCTCACCAAGCGGAAAGAGCGCGAAGACGAACTGAAAGTGCAGATTGCCACGTTGGAGGCACGGGTTAAAGCCCAGGAAGCAAAGATTGCTGAAGTGACATCCCTTAGGAGTACTGCTGGTCTCAGAGTAAGTGACAGTGACGAGAAGTCGAGAGGTTACAAGGAGAAGGCCGGTTCCAAGAGGTGCAGATCTGACGAGAGTTTGAGTAAAGGAACTTCCCGGGACGACGCCGCGAAGCTGAGATCCACTACCGAGCGGCATGCTTTACTGATTCAGGAGTTGATCTCCCGACTAGGGCACTCGGAGACGATGAGGATATTGGAGGACGTCCAAGCACGCCACTTGGCCTGATGTATCTTTACCTTACCTTTGTTATTTGTACTTATATTGGGGCCATCGCCAGACTTGTTGGCCGAGGTCTCTTCGGTTGTATTCAGTTGAACTCTTGTACCCAGCCTCTTGGCATTTGTTATATATGAGGATTTTCTGGTTTATTGCTTGCTGGATAGGGACTCCATTGCCATAATGGCTTTCTCTCCGGAACTAGAATCGGGGGAATGTAACCTGTAGCATATTTACATAATTGCATTTGCATTCATATTGCATTCACCAGGTGATTATTGAATTGTATCTCATTTCCTGCATTCTCCAGGTTTTTCCAGGATTGAAAGTCAACATCCTCACCGATACTCTACTCGTACCAACTGCAAAAGAGTTATGGACCAGATGCAGAGCGAGATGCAGGACATGCGTGAGAAGCTGGCGCTGTTCATGCAGACGATGGAGACAATTGTGAAAGGGCAGGAAAACCTGCAGACTTTGGTGCAGCCATTGCTGGGGAGAAATGTTGGGCATGGGAACGAAGACCACAATTCTGTACGTGTTGACACCATTCATGGGGATGGTACTCCTACACCGGTAGCTCCACCTGTGGTAAATATACCTGCTGTGAACATGAAAAATGGCGCTGGCGCCGCGAATGGTAATACAGGAATTGGTAATGAGACTGTCATTAACAACGTTGGATTCGGAGACGCCAATCTGGGCGGGGATAATAATGGAGGTAATGGCTTCGGTAACAACGGATTCGGCTATAACGACCAGGGGTTTGATTATGTCAACCAAGATGGGAAGTTTGGCTTCAATGCTCAGGGTTTTGGACATGATGGATTTGGTAATGCTAATCAGGCTTATGGTGGATTCGGTAACGGAAATGGTGCTGGAATGATGCCTTTTGGACCTGCCGGGGTCGCTCAAGGGTATGGTAACAGGGGACGGGGCCTTGTGATGAATCAGACTAGATTTGGTCGTAACAATGGATATGATGGGTACGGAAACGAGAATGTTAATTGGATGGAAGACCAACAAGAGGATGCTTTCTCTGGTAGAGGTTTTGAAGGTCCTGTAGACAACACTCAGTGAATCAAGATGCTCGAGGAGCAAATGAAAGGTGTCGTGAATCAGAGTGCTTCTGGTTTGGATATGACCACGATGGGACTGGTGCCTGGTCTGAGGGTACCGTTGAAATTTAAGGCTCCCACCTTTGACAAATATAAGGGAAATACCTGCCCCAAGGTACACATGCGGTCATACTATAGAAGGATGTCGGCTTATTTGAACGATGAAAGAATGCTGATGCATTTCTTTCAAGACAGCTTGTCTGGTCCTTCCCTTGAATGGTACATGGGGTTGGAGCCTACTCAGATAAAGACATGAAAGCAACTGGCTGAAGCGTTTGTGACTCATTATAAGTACAACAGTGACTTGGCACCAAACCGGGTCCAGTTATAGGGGTTATCACAGAAGAAAGATGAGAGTTTCAAAGAATATGCGCAAAGGTGGCGCGACATGGCTGCAAGGGTTCATCCTCCTTTGGTTGAGAAGGAGATGAATGATATGTTCATAGGAACGTTCACAGGTATGTTTTATGATAAGTTGTTTCCTGCTTCCTTAGGCAGTTTCTCGGATCTAATCTTGATGGGCGAGAAGATTGAAAGTAATATCAAAATGGGGAGATTTCAAGCCGAGGAATCCACTTCAGTTGGAAGTAACAGAAAAGCTTTTGGTGGTCGCCGTCAGGGTGACAGAAGTGCAGTATTCGGGGGCCGAGGCCGAGGTCGGGGCAGAGGACGGAATCAGTACAATCATCCGCAACAGGTGGCAAGCGTCACAATTCCATTTCATCAACAACCAATGCCACTACAGCAGATACCACCACAGCAGCAGCAGGGGCAGAATGCTGGCCAAAGAAGATTTCCGAATGCGAAGCCGAAACGAGTGTTTGAAGCGCCTCCTTCCACGTACGCAGAACTCTTTCAGACAATGTTGGGGCTGAATTTAGTTGAAAAGAGGACCTTGGCGCCGCCCACGGGACCAACCCTTCCTTATGGGTATGATGTTAACAAACACTGTGACTTCCACTCCGGGGCACCCGGGCATGACATAGAGGCCTGTCATGCGTTTAAACATAAGGTTCAAGATCTACTAGATAGCAAGGCCATAAATTTTGGACGAGCAGGTCCGAATATAGTACAACAGCCAATGCCCAACCACGGGGCCAATGCTATTTTGACGGAGGAGGGTTTGAATCTGATCATGAATGTTGATGAGCTGAAAACACCGTTGTGTGAAATAAAGAGCAGGTTATTAAAAGGAGGTGTGTATCCGGGCTGTGATGAGTTTTGTCTAGAATGTTGGACCTAAGCTTGGGGTTATGCTGAACTGAAGAAGGGTATTCAAACCTTGATAGATGAAGGCACGTTGCAATTCGACAGAACGGCAGTTGAGAAACCTGCAGAAGTATTAGCTGATGAGCAAAGTGATGTTGCTACGGTGACAATTCCCCGAAAAACGATAACTATAACAGTGCCAGCCAGGCGACCGACGATCACTATCACAAAGGCAGGGCCAACCCCTTATGAGAGTACTAAGGCGGTACCCTGGACTTATGGGCTGGAAGCGTATTGTGATGGGGAGAAAATTGATATCAGTAAGCAGCCAGCTGAGGTTATGGACAATGTCGTCGGGACTGGAGGGATGACAAGGAGCGGGAGAATTTTTATATCGCCTGAGGTAGAGGCTGAACGATTGGAAAAAGGTAAAGGAAAGGTGAATGAGGATGTTCATGTGCAGAGGAATGAAAAAGAAACGGCACTGAAGGATGTAGAAGAGTTTATGCGTCTTATCCGTAAGAGTGACTATAAAATTGTTGAGCACCTTCAACAAACGCCGTCGAAGATATCCATACTGTCGCTGTTATTGTGTTCCGAAGCCTATAGGAATGCGTTACTGAAAATTCTGGACACGTCATTTGTACCCCAAGATGTTTCTGTGAATCAGTTTGAGGGGGTAATGGCGCACGTGAATGCAGGCCATAGTTTGGGATTTACGGATTTTGATTTGACCCCGAGGGGAAGAGAGCATAATATGGCGTTGCACGTCTCAGTTGAATGCAGGGGCGCAGTCATGTCCCACGTGCTGGTAGATACCGGGTCTTCCTTGAACGTGCTGCCAAAGAAAGCAATGATGAAATTGGACATCAGGGGAATCATTTGTACGCCTAGTGACTTGGTGGTCAGGGCATTTGATGGTACACGGAGGTCAGTCTTTGGATCCATAACTTTGCCTCTGCAGGTGGGGCCGGAGATTTTTGAAACTAAATTCTACATTATGGACATCCATCCCGCATATAGCTGTCTTCTCGGACGACCATGGATCCATGGTGCTGGGGCAGTCACATCTACCTTGCACCAAAAGCTGAAGTACATGGTAGGGGACAGTGTGGTTACAGTTTGTGGAGAGGAGGATATATTGGTCAGCCATTTGTCGTCATTCAAGTACGTGGAAGTCGACGGCGAGATTCATGAAACCCTCTGTCAAGCCTTTGAAGGGTTGCGCATCAAAGACAAAGTTCCAGGGCCGAGTAAAGCATCAGAGGTTACAGTATCATTATACAAAGAGGCTCAGGCTCTAGTGAAGACTGGCGAGACCAAGGGCTGGGGTAAGATTCTAGATATTCCCGTGAAAATGGACAGATTTGGGCTGGGATATCAACCTTCATCATCAACGCCTGCTGCAGGGGCACCCCGTTTCAAAGGACCAATAACGATTACGGCTAGTGGAGTATATCACGAAACCGTCAATGCTATTTCAGATTCTGAAGAAGGAGACAGCGACTGCGACATGGATGCCTGGATTCAGCCGAGCGTGCCAGGACAAGGGCTTTGCAATTGGTCTATTCAGGAGACTGTTCCTGTGACAATTAAACAGTAATACTTTGTTTTCTTGATTGTTGAACAATTCGGTGTCCTACCCGGGGCATCGTGATTTTGCTTAGGGTCGTTCTGTTATGTACATTGCACTGTTTAATCGTTAAATAAAAAGGCGTTTTTCATGTACAAATATTGTGATCTCTGTTTTTCCTGTTTTTATTTTTTCTACAATAAAATGGCAACGTGGTTATTCGCTTTGTATGTATTTTGAAGCATTTAACCATTTCCTTTGCAGGATTACTATTTCAGATGACATCTATGAACCGCCTATGACTCACTTCGACTTTGAGCACCCGATATTTCAGGCCGAAGAAGAGATTGTTGAAGATGGCGACGTTCCAGAAGAGTTGTCTTGGTTGGTAAAACAAGAAGAACGAATCATTCCGCCTCATGAGGAAGTCATTGAGATCGTCAATCTGGGGTCGGAAGGGGTTGAAAGGAACATCCGTATAGGGGCCGCACTGCGGAGCGATGTCAAGCGAAGATTGGTTGAAATGCTCCAAGAGTACAGTGATATTTTTGCTTGGTCATATGAGGACATGCCTGGGCTGGATACGGATATGGTTGTGCACCATCTGCCGTTAAAAGAAGAATGCCGCCGGTTAAGCAGAAGCTCCGAAGAACTAGACCGGACATGGCTGTGAAGATTAAGGAGGAGGTTCAAAAGCAGTGGGATGCTGGTTTCCTAGCTGTTACAAAGTATCCCTCATGGGTCGCTAATATTGTGCCAGTGCCAAAGAAAGACGGTAAAGTAAGAATGTGCGTAGATTATCGTGATTTGAACAGAGCGAGCCCGAAAGATGATTTTCCACTTCCTCACATCGATGTGCTGGTCGATAATACCGCTCAATTCTCCGTATTCTCCTTCATGGATGGCTTCTCGGGCTATAATCAGATTAAAATGGCACCAGAAGACATGGAAAAGACTACCTTCATTACTCCATGGGGAACATTTTGTTACAAAGTGATGCCCTTCGGATTGAAGAATGCTGGGGCAACGTATCAGCATGCAATGACAACTCTTTTTCATGACATGATGCATAAAGAGATCGAGGTTTATGTTGATGATATGATTGCCAAATCCCAGACGGAGGAAGAACATTTGGTGAATCTGCTGAAGTTATTCAAGAGGCTTAGGAAGTTCAGGTTGAGACTGAACCCTAACAAGTGCACCTTCGGGGTGAGATCGGGTAAGCTGCTGGGGTTTATCGTGAGCGAAAAAGGGATAGAGGTTGATCCTGCAAAAATAAAAGCAATACAAGAGATGCCGACGCCTAAAACAGAAAAAGAGGTGCGCGGGTTTTTAGGGAGGTTGAACTACATCGCTCGGTTCATATCTCACCTAACAGCTACGTGCGAGCCGTTATTCAAGCTGTTAAAAAAAGATCAGGCTGTAACATGGAATGAAAATTGTCAAAAGGCATTCGATAAAATAAAACAGTATTTGCATGAGCCTCCTATTTTGATACCTCCAGTGGCAGGGAGACCCTTGATTATGTATTTGACAGTTCTTGAGGGGAGTATGGGTTGTGTTCTCGGTCAGCATGACGAGACAGTGCGTAAAGAGCATACGATATACTACCTGAGTAAGAAGTTTACTGACTGTGAATCTCAATACTCAATGCTCGAAAAAACTTGTTGTGCGCTAGCCTGGGCCGCCAAGCGTTTGAGGCAGTACATGCTAAATCATACAACCATGCTCATCTCGAAGATGGATCCTATCAAATACGTATTTGAAAAGCAGGCACTACCTGGGAGAATTGCCCGTTGGCAGATGGTTTTGACCGAATATGACATCCAGTGTGTTTCACAGAAGGATATAAAAGGGAGCGTGTTATCGGAGTATCTTGCTGAGCAGCCTATTGAGGATTACCAATCGATGAGGTTTGATTTTCCTGACGAGGATATCATGTACCTAAAGATGAAAGATTGGGAAGAACCGTTGCCGGATGAAGGGCCAAAGACGGATTCCAAGTGGCAGTTGATATTTGACGGAGCTGTGAATTCCTATGGTAGCGGAATAGGGGCAATCATCACTACTCCACATGGGTCGCACATCCCATTTACTGCTCGATTGACCTTTCCGGTTACCAATAATGAAGCCGAATACGAAGCTTGCATCATGGGGCTTAAAGAAGCCATTGATTTGCGAATCAAAAATCTGGATGTATACGGAGACTCAGCTATGGTGGTGAATCAAATAAAAGGAGAATGGGAGACACGTCAACCCAATTTGATACCGTACATGAATTATGCAAGGAGATTGTTGCCTTTTTTTGAAAAGGTTGAATTGCATCATGTGTCGCGAGCAGAAAATCAGATGGCTGACGCCCTGCCCACATTGTCTTCCATGTATAAAGTCAACTTCTGGAACGAGGCTCCCAAAATTGTTTTCTCTCGGCTTGACAGACCCGCCTTCGTATTTTCCATTGACGAAGCATCCGATGACAAACCCTGGTATTTTGATATCCAGAATTTCCTGAAGAACAAGGAATATCCGGCTGGGGCATCCAGTCGCAATCAGAAGACTCTCAGGAGATTGGCTGGTAATTTCTATCTGAATCCGGACGGTGTCCTATACAAACGGAATCATGACTTGGTGCTACTACGTTGTGTAGACGAGAAAGAGGCGAAGTTGCTTATGGAGGAAATACATGAGGGTACATTTGGTACACATGCTGGTGGGCATGCTATGACAAGAAAGCTGCTGCGGGCAGGATATTACTGGATAACTATGGAAACTGACTGTTTCAAGTTTGCAAAAAGGTGTCATAAGTGCCAGATCTATGCGGATAAGATCCATGTGCCTCCGAGTCCTCTGAACGTGATGTCGTCACCGTGGCCATTCTCGATGTGGGGAATTGATATGATTGGAAAGATCGAGCCGACGGCATCTAACGGACACCGGTTCATTTTGGTAGCAATCGATTATTTTACCAAATGGGTGGAAGCGGCGTCATATGAAAATGTGACCAAGCAGGTGGTAGCCAGGTTTATCAAACGAGATATCATTTGCAGATATGGAATCCCTGAGCAGATTATTACCGACAACGGTTCGAACTTAAATAACAATATGATGAAGGAACTGTGTCAGAATTTTAAGATCGAACATCACAACTCTTCTCCTTACCGACCCAAGATGAATGGCGTTGTTGAAGCAGCCAATAAGAACATAAAGAAGATCGTTCAAAAGATGGTGGTGACCTATAAGGACTGGCACGAGATGCTACCTTTCGCTTTGCACGGTTATCGTACGACGGTACGCACATCAACCGGGGCAACCCCGTTCTCGTTGGTATACGGAATGGAAGCAGTGTTACCACTGGAAGTTGAGATTCCTTCCCTGAGGGTATTACAAGATGTCCAACTCGATGAGGCAGGATGGGTGAAAGACAGGTTGAACCAGCTGAGTTTAATGGATGAGAAGAGGTTAGCTTCTCTAGCATACGGTCGTTTGTACCAGAGCCGGTTGAAGAAAGCATATGATAAAAAGATACACCCTCAGAGCTTTCAGACGGGCGACCTTGTGTTGAAGAGGATTCTCCTGCCACAGACCGATCACAGGGGCAAGTGGACCCCCAATTATGAAGGGCCATACGTGGTCAGAAAAGTCTTTTCAGGAGGAGCATTGTTGTTGTCCACCATGGACGGTGAAGACTTTACGTCGCCTGTGAATTTGGACGCAGTTAAAAGATACTTTGCTTGAAACTGACCCGCTGGACAAAAAAAGAGAGTCCATGCAAAAAAGGGGCATCCTGGCGAACCAAAAACAGAATAAAAAGGTTCGGGCAAAAATTAGGGATAAAATTGAAAAAATGTACACCCGCGAAGTTGAAAACCTACACTGGGCGGCTTCGGCAAAAAAGGGTATCCCGGTGAACTGAAAACCCGCAAAGGGCGGTTCACGCAAAAGTTAGGGATTTAAAAAAGCAAATGACCGCAGTCCGAATTTGATGCTGCATTGCTTGGTGGTTGGGAGAATACTTTGAGGGTTCGATTATCAGATACAATCTCTTCCGAAGGATGAATATCGGGAAAGCACCAGAGTCAGGCGAGTCATAGGAGGATCAACTCATGATGTTTGTCTGCATCACGTTGCCGACATATGTGCAAACTTAATTTGTCACTGTATTTATGCTTCCTGTGCATACTTGTATATTTGTTGTGCGTAACTTCCTCTTTTCAGGAGTTACATCCAGTGTACAAAATTCTGCCCATTCAGGGGCCCAATCAATAAAACATGTTATTCAGTATTTGATGCTTGTTCTTTACTGTTTTGTATGTGAAAAACGCCAATGTTTTGATCAAAACTAGCAGTTGCATAACGTTGCTGGCCCTTGCCAATAATTGCTAAAACTTCGAATTGATTGAAAATGATGTCACTAACGCTAACTTGAATAGATTTGGTTGTATAGACCTGTCTTGTTTCGTTTGTGGTGTTGCAGGGTTCTTGCCTATATGAAGTGGACGGTCAGAAGATTGCAGTCTTAACCAGAGGCTCGTGACTTGACCATTATGTGAAGTGAATCCCCATGCAGGTCGTGCTTCATTTCTCGAAGCTGAGGTGACAATGTTCTTTACTGAAGGGAAGTCAATTCCCCCAGCTAGTCGCAGCTTATCCCAAAAGGTATTCTCCAACAGGTCAAGATCGATGCTCGCCACAGGATGTCTATCCTCGGTCCCGAGTATGTAAACTGTAGCCAGATGGTTTACTTTTCCCAGCAGGGTCGTTTACCCTCAGCAGAATTTGATGACTCCAAAGTACGTAAGCTGTATTCAGACAGTGGTGGTTCTCCAAAAGGATTCCTTATCTTCAACAGAGTCATTTAGCTTTCAAAGAGTTGTAAACTGTGTTCAGACAGTTATTTCTCCCCAGTAGGGTTGTTCGTTCTCCCCGGCGGAGTCGGTTAATATTTCCCAAGAGAGTCGTTTTCTTCCCCAGCGTAGTGTTCTCTCCCCAGCAGTTGTTATTCTTTCCTCCCAGTGGAAATCGAAGGTTTAAAGCTCTCCCCGGCAGAGTTGGTGGTATGTCCTGGCATTTATTTTGCCGGAATACTTGGTGGCAACCGTTCCCTTCCCAGCAGGGTGGTGTTTGTCCTCAGCATATGTGTTGATGAAGCAAGCTTATTAGAGCTATTCCCGGCAGCCCGAACCTGCATTTGCATTTGCATGCATTATCATGTTTGCATCCATCTAGGAAACGCGTAGTGTTTCCATGCTGTATGGAACATGACGCCATTGTCAAACATGCACATCTTGAAACATAAATCAGGTCGGTTAACCTTTTGCTTTCAGGTGTGTTTCTCGGCAGGAGTATGGAGTTCTAAGGCTCAGGGGTCTTTTCAGATAATCAAAGTCTTGACGTGAGACATACGATGATGCGGTTCAGTTTATCATCATCCCCACAGATTTACCGATTGAGGTTTTCTCGTATCCGATCAGCGGACTGTTTTGTCAAGTTTGTTGCTACAATAGCATCTCAGGGTTCCATTTATCGAAATTTCAGAAGTGGTCGCTTGTTGTCAGGACGGGTGTCGGCCATTGGACTGCAAAATATCCCCAGCTATGTTGATAGAATTTATTCGTGTTAGCGAAGTTTGATTTCTCCGTGATGACGGAATATGGAGTCCTGATGAGGACAAATTATGCCTATGTTGATAGGATTTCTCCGTGTTGACGGAATATGGAGTCCTGATGAGGATAAATTATGCCTATGTTGATAGGATTTCTCCGTGTTGATGGAATATAGAGTCCAGGGGAAGACCAAGATTACTCTCCCCGTGATGACGGAATATGGAGTCCTGAGGAGGACGATTTAGGCCTATGATGATAGGATTTATTCGTGTTGACGAATTATTTCTCCGTGTTGACGGAATATAGAGTCCTGAGGAGGACAATTTATGCCTATGATGATAGGATTTATTCGTATTGACGAACTATTTCTCCATGTTGACGGAATATGGAGTCCTGATGAGGACAATTTAGGCCTATGATGATAGGATTTATTCGTGTTGACGAATTGCTTCTCCATGATGATGGAATATGGGGTCCTGTTGAGGACGAAGTTTGATTTCTCAGGGTTAACGGAACATGGGGTCCTGGTGAGGATGAGGTCTCTCCGTGCCGACGGACTATGGGGTCCTGATGAGGACAATTGATGCCTATGTTGATGTGGTTTTTCTGTGTTGACGGAATAGGGAGTCCTAATGTGGACAAGTTACGCCTATGCTGATAGGATTTATTTGTGTTGACGGATTACTCTCTCTGTGTTGACAGAATGTGCGTCCTGATGAGGACAATTTATGATTATGAGGATGGGATTTCTTCGTGTTGACGAAATATGAGTTCAGAGATGTACCAGAATGGTATTCCTATGATGATAGGATTTATTCATGTTAATGAATTTATTTTCCTCGTGTTGACGAGATGCGGATAGCCCATCCCCAGTGGAGTCGACAAGTTTTATCTCTCTATGATGATGGAATATGGAGTCTTGCTGAGGATAAGTTTGAAAAGTACTGATGAGGGCAAGTTGTATTCCTATGATGATAGGATTTCTTCGTGATGACGAATTTATGGCTTCTCGTGTTGACAAATTTTAAAGGCAATTGTGGATAAGATTTTTCCTGTGATGGTGGGATCTTTGCTCGTGTCAACGAATTTGTTTCTCTTCTTATGTTGACAAGGTTAGTCCAGTTGTGGGCAGAGGAGTTTTTTTTGCAAAGATAGTTCAATACCCGTGGTGCTACATGGGTGGTGATAGTCAAAATCAGAGTTATTCCCCGACGAACGATCCGTTGTTACCATAACAATCAGGTTCACTCGGCGAATGTCGTTCCCCAAGCAGTAGTGCAGTTTATTTCTGCGGTTGGCAAATTTCAGGGTTTCTTTGGTATTCAACCGTCTCGTACCTCGAATGTTTGAAGGCCGTTCGCTCTTCACCCAGTCGGGTCCAAGCCGCTTGAATAGGGGCAGCTGTTGCACCCTAAAATTTGACCAACTTATTTTACTTGATTTATGTTTCAATTGCATTGTCATTTGCATAGTAGATAGTGTACATAGTTCAATCATTTGCATAGCATAGCATAAGCAAGTCATCCAACAAGGGATCAAGTGCCATTATTCTCTAAAGAGGCACGTCAAAAGGGGTTTTATTCAAGCCTAAGTCTATTCAAGTCACCAGGAAAGGAATTGAAGTTTTGAGATATTAGAAGGTCAAACAGTGGATCTCTCTCCTGTTTGGGGGTGTGTTTGAGGGTCATCAATGAGATGTGAGCCATGAACTGAGGGTATGGAATGTGTGCTATCATCATGGAGGGCCTAGAGGGTCATTTTGAGGATGAAGCAAGTCATTGGTTTGATTACAAGAGTTACAGTGGAATGCAGTCAATTAGGGTTTCATCTGGGTCAACCCTAGGTCAACTGAGTGATTGAAGAGCATCAAGGCTTAGTTGAAGGATGTGGGATTCATGAATGGATATTTTTATACAAGTTTGGTGTTGTGCCAAGGAGAAATCAAAAGGAATCAAGAAGAAGAGGAGTTACTAAACTAGGGTTTCAGTGTGAAAAACCCTAATTTAGGCCTAACTTCCAAGCCAGATAAATAAAAATGCAAGCTTCAAATGGATATTTGGCCAACATGAAACTTATACAGCATCTCAATACCTTTAATTTGAGTACTATAAGTATTCAAGAAGATTTGTAGAACTCAAGTTATGGTTCTTGCAAGTTATGGGTCATCAGAGGATAGTGAAATTTATCTGTGAAAGTCACTTGACTTCCAAGCAACTTTTGCCCATCATGGAGTTTTCAAATGGATTCTTGGCCAACATGAAAGTTGTATATCTTGATCTTAGCTTTAATTTGAGTACTAGAAGTCCTCAAGAGGAGTTGTAGAACTCAAGTTATGGTCTTGGCAACTCAGGGGTATTTTGGGAAAGTTGAATTATAAGTCATTTCTCAACATAGGTCAATATCTTCATCTTCCACTCTTCAAATGAAAAAATTTTCAACATGAGATGTACTCAAAATGGGGTTTTTAAGCTAGAAAAGAGATCATGAGTACTTGGAAATGCTTGGAACTCAAAGTAGCATAAATGACCAAATAAGGAAGGTTAAAGTTCATTTTCAAGTGACCAAACTTGGGGTTTTTTTATCCAAGGCCAAAATACATCATGTGACCTATCAAACTAAATGGAAAACACATTTTAAGATCAATGGCATGGTTACTTTTTTGAGTTAAGGCCAGAATTATGGAGCTATGCTCAATAGCTTGTAATGGAAGTAACACATGCCAAATCACATAAGGGATGGAATGCAAGGCAAGGAACCATATGCACACTTTCATTATCTCATTTGATGACAAATTCAAACCAGAACCAAGTGGTATAGCAAGCAAAGATCTAACTGATTTTTGATCTCATCAAGTGAGAATTGCAAAATCTCATGGGATTGTTCCAGTCACTTCCAAAAGGTTCCAACATTGCCTATAAATGATTTAGAGTGGATCAGAATCAAGGGTTGGCCATTGTTGAGAGAGAGAAGGAAGAGTGAGATCAAAAATCCTCCATTGATATTCACTTTCGAATTCTTCAATTTCTCCATTGATATTCCATTTTCTTGATCCTATTCAACTCCATTGATGTTTCTGAGTGTACAAATCAAAATCTGAGTGATTACATGGTGAAATCGTGTTCTTGATTCTCAATTTCCACACCTGCAACTACAAATCGGTTTCCACGATCCAGTCAATTTCAAGAGGAGTTGTTGCATACAGAAGCAAGAAAACACCACACTGAACAAATCTGGAGACTTACAAAGCTTGATTTGGTGATTTGATCCATCTGTTTCACTCATTTTCTCAGGTTAATAAATTCCAACCTACAGCTTTATTTAGGTGTAATTAGCATCAATATTTAGGTTAAATGAGTAGTATGTGGCTAGGAGGAACTTTCTGGATAGTTTTGAAGAGAATTGGTGATGGTTTACATGGTGACATATTTTCTGTTGGGATTGATTACATGCTGGATATAGAGCTGTTAGCTTAGTGTGATGGTTAGAATTACTCCTAGTAAGGTGAGGAAGAGGTTAGGCACAACAATTTGGTGATTGGTGAATGTTGAATTTCTGAGCAATCTTGGATTGAATTTCGTGTTTAGAGTTAGGGTTCATATTAATGGATTTTGAGACCATAATTAGACTCAGCGTGAAAAATGCCGCAAGTCTGGGTTTTGTATTGTTGATTTTGGTTGAGAATTGGAGATTTACGAGTAGTTGCAGATGAGGGTTCATGAATGTTCATCCATGGAAGTTGGCTCCAAAACTCATTCAAATGAGGAAGACGAATCTGCAGCCGTTGGATTAGGGTTGGACTCGTTGACTGAAGCCAGATCGTGTGGTTGTGCGCGCGTTTCCATTTGTGAAGGATTTGTGCTGAAGAGTGAAACGAAGCGTTTCATTAAAACGCTAACCTTGGGCTTGGGGTTCAAATGATATTCCCACCCCCATCTAGGAGGCCCATCCAGATTGCATGTGTTTTGGGTGCTATTTGCACCAAATGCTTGTTTTTTTTACTTTCATTTTATCTTCATTTTCTGATTACAAGAGTGGGCCTGGCGCGCATTGATTTCTACACCCCCTCCTGGGCCCAGCTGGGATTTTGAACTTATTTTAATTACTATTTGCTACGCGTGTTTTTCTTTTTTTCATATTTTCATTATTTTCATCATATTATTTTTGGTTCTTAGAAAATTCATATAAAATAGAAAAATAATCATTTTAATATGGGGATTTTTGCTACATTTCAATAATTGTGTGAAGAAAATTGTAAAAAAATAAAAATATCATTTTAAGCATTTTCCTATTTTTTGTGATTTTTACATTTAATTGCATTTATTTTCATTTTGTTTGTACACATCATTTGGTGAATTTTGTTTGGTCATTTAAATTCATATTTTGACTCCCTTATTTTTGTGGTAGTTATATTAGGACATTAAGTTCCCCCTGGATTTATTTCATATTTTTGTGGATTAATTTTGATTAGTTTTGATAGAGAGCATTAGGTTAGTATAATTAGGGTTTAAACTCAACATAGGTGCATTCTAACATTTTATTTTGGGTTTTTTAGCTTGAATTAGAGTATGGGACATATAGGGTATGTAGGGTAGAGGTAGAAACACCCTTAGAATAAAAATTAGAATTTTAAATGCTATTTTACTATTTTTAGTGTATTTTGCAAATAAAGTGTTTGTTGGTGTTCCCACTTGGGGTTTATGCTTGTCTGTTTGGGTGTCTGGGCTTTTATTTTGGGGTGTGGGCTTGGTTTGGGCTTGTGGAAGCATGAAGAATCAATGGAGAAGATTGAATACAAGGATCAAGGTTGAGGCATGAGGATTGCTTGGGATTGAAGGTGTTGATTGAAGACCTAGGAGAAATAGGATAAAATAGGAAGAGCTTAGAATAGACAAATTCTTCTGTCAAACATAGAGTGCATTGTTTGCCTCTATCCTATCCAACGACATAAAGTCCTCCTTGGGAAGCTCCATCTCTCCTTAGGAGGGATGAGTGGTATGCCCAAGTGAGTAGAACTTTGAGGATACCTTTCATTTGCAATGTTAAAATCTCAGTGATTTCCTTTGGTTGTCATTGAGATTCTTAACATTATAACCTGATCTTGTTGAATGATTTTCCTTTGGAGGTGCTTGAGAAAGCTTGGTAAAGAGAAAGTTGAAGCTTATTGAGGTTTAAGTTTGAGCTTGATGAAGTTGGTTGCTTGTTGAAGCTAGGGTTTTACTGCTTGTTGAAGTTGAAGTCAGGAGCTTGTTGAAGCTGGTTACTGGTTAGGGTTGGAGCTTGCTTAAGCTGGGAGCTTGTTAAAGTTGGTTTCTATTGAAGATTGAAAGTTTAGTGAATCTTGAGGGGATAAGAGCATTCCTGAAGATGAAGGTTGTTGCTGTCAACTTTTTGCTAGTAAATCAACTGTTGCTGTCAGAGCTATTGCTTGTGCTATTTGCTGTAGGAGTTTGGTGCTGCTGTTTGGGCTGCCTCCTCTGCTTTAGGATTTTATTTTCTTTGATTGTATTGTTTGTTAATCTTCCCCTTAGGTTTAAAGTGAAGCTATTCACTTTGCCTATTATTTCCTGCTGCATTCATGCATTTTACTGCTTTACTGTATGTATCTGTTTCTTTTGTCGTTTATCCCCTAGGATCTCTGTTTCTCTCTGCGCAAGAGAGAAATATGATAGACATTAGGCCTTCATCCATGCATGACAACATTAGGGTAGTTTTGATTCCCTTTTCAACCATAGGCTTTTTAGAGCTTCTTTCTCTTCTCATCTCAGAACAATTCAAAATTACGGTAATAAGGTTAATCGATGTCGTACGTTACGAGCCTTAAGCTATTTGAGAAAAGGTTGCTGGAGGGTCACTCTTCAGTAATCTGATTGCTTAGTGTGTTACCCTTAGGGTGACATACGACGTAGTCACTCTCAAATCATAGTCTCTAGTGCGTCAGAGATTGCAAACACACTAAAAAACACTTCTTCCGTAAAAGATTCAAACCAATATCAAGAATGTCACTTTTGTCCGCTTGGACCCGTAATCAGGAGAAAACCTTTTTCAGAAGGATAAAAGATAAACAGACAAATTTGTGTCTTCCATAGCCGAACTACGTTTGCTCTGATCTTTCATGCTGTATGAAAGTACGTAGGCATAGGATGCGATATCCTAGCGAGCAACCTTCCCCTCCTTTCCCGTAGGTAGGCGAACTACGTTGACTCTGATTTCTCGTTCCAGGCAGGAATACGTAGGCATAAAGTGCGATACTTTGCCGAGTCATTTTATTTTCTTTTAACCCCAGACCTGTAGAATAGATAGAATAACAATCCGTACCAGAAAACAAGCGTGGATCCCGTCGAGTACGACGGACGTGAGGGGTGCTAATACCTTTCCCTTGCGTAACCGACTCCCGAATCCAGGATTTGGTTGCGATGACCATTCCTTTCCCGTCTTTGCGGTAGGTTTACTTCGAGCGTTTCCTTTCCCTCCGTTGGGATAAATAACGCACGGTGGCGACTCTTCTATTCAGCCAGCGCCGATTTTTGCAGTAGCGACACATGGCAATTATCATTTCTTTGTTGCATTGTTCATTTGTATTTTTCATTGTCTGTTAATGCTTTGTCTGCATGTAAAAACTTGTTTGCTTGAATGATGATCTTAATTGTTGCACCCCAAAATTTGACCAACAACTTCTTTACCTAGCTTGTGTTTCATTTCATTCACATTAGCATTATCATTTGCATTTCATAGACATGTGTGCAGGAGATCAAGAGGTATGATTACCAATCAAAAGCTATCCAAGACTATGAAGCTATCCAAGAGGGTTATTCAAGTGTTCAAGGGTAGATACCTTTATCAGAGAAGTCAGAAGATCCTCAGAGAGAGTGGTTGAAACCAAGAGTGTGTGCCTCCTGACTTGAGAGTTGTGGGAAGTCATCAGATGATTCTGAGGCCATGAAGTTAGACTTGAGGTCTTGAGAGAGCTGATGAAATGTCTTGAAAGCCATCAAGAAGCCTAGATAGGTCATTGTGCAAGATTAAGAAGACTCAGCCATGAGTGGTGTAATTAGGGTTTGACTGGGTCAACCCTAAGTCAACTAAGGATTTGAAGGAGGTTGAGACCTAATTCAAGATCCATGTGATCATGGATTGATACATTTATATGTTATAAGGATGATTCCAAGGTTGACTCATCATGATTGAAGAGTTTGAGAAGTTTCAGGCTAGGGTTTCTAAGACTTGACTGTGTAAAATCCCCTAGTTTGACCCCTATCTTCAAGGCAGTTTAGCCCAAGATGTGATTGTCATATCATCTTTCCCCCAACATCAATGTTGTAGAGCTTGATCTTAGCTTTAATTTTAGTACTAGAAGTCCTTTATAAGATTTGTAGATCCCAAGTTATGACTTTGACAAGTTACAGGTCATCTGAGGTATGTGAATTTGGGGGCTTGAAAGTTACCCAACTTGCATCAAACTTTTTCTCAAGAAGGATGATTCCTATGAACTTTTGGTCAACATGAATGTTGTTCCTTATCTTCTTAGATTTATAGAGAGTACTAGAAGTCCTTGATAGGATTTGTAGAACTCAAGTTATGGCTTTGACAAGTCAAGGGCATTTTGGTCATTTGGAGATTACAGGTCATTTCAACCATAAGGCCATAACTCCTATTTCCAAGCTTCAAATGGAAAAATCTTCAACATAAAACTTGTTCAAAATGATGTTTTAAGGCTAGTATGGAGGTCATGAGATGGTGGAAAATCTTGTAGCTCAAAGTTGTACAAATGACCTAAAATGAAGGCATAAGTTAAATAAGTCAAAGTTGGAAATTGATATTTTCAACCTACACATCCAAACCATGGCATGTAATATATCATTTTGACTCTAGAAAACATTTTGAAAACAATGGTTTAGCCACATTTTTGATTTGAGTTCTAAATCATGGACTTGCTTTGGAAAACACTTGCTTGCATATTAAGTAACATGTGCATAACTTAAAATTGAGGCATGAACAAGGAACTTAGCAAGTTAAACACCTCTAATATCTCACTAGGGGAGAAATTAAGAGTGAATGGGATGAATTCCAAGCTGTTTGCAAGGGTTGAGCATGTCATGATAAGTGATTCAAAATCTCATGACATGAGATGTGGAAAATCTCATTGGAAGGATCTAGAGGGTTCTAGACCATACAAACTTCATCTATATATTGAGTAGAATGAATCCATGGCAGAGGTTGGTGATCATTGAAGAGGTTGGAATTGAGTTTTCATAGATTGCAATTGAAATTGGTTTCATCAAATTCCTCCATTTGCTTCCATTTTCTTGATTGAGTCTTCTTCCATGAGTATCAAGGATTGATTCCAGATCATTTCCAAGAAGAATTGGTGGCTAGATCGTGTGGGAGCAAGGGATTTTCAGCACCTGCAACTCTTCATCGTGTTTCAAGATTGAAGCACTTTCCATTGAATCTTTTGCATACAGAAGCAAGGAGGAGGTTCAGTGATTGTGTCCAGAAGATTTGAGAGCTTGAAGTGAAGATTTCGTGCATCTGTTATTCAAGAACTTCCAGGTTTGTAACCTTCTTCCTATAGCATGATTTAGGTAGAATTAGGTTGAATTAGGGTGCTATATTAGTTGTAGAATGGCCTAGGATGGATTTCAGAGGGTTAATTGTTGAATTAGAGACAAATTAAGTGAATCACCATTTTCGGTTGAGATTGGGAGATGATTATTCTTGGGGTTTCAGAAGAAACTAATGGTATGGTTGAGTTCGTGGCAAGATTTGGAGTGTGTTTCATGTTTTGACCTCTTGGATTGGAGGCCTCTAGGAAGAACTAGGGTTGAAGGGGACGATCGGAGCTCCACCGGCGGTGGCCAGAGCTGGGCGCGAAGCTTAGAGCTTTGAAATGGAGAAGATGAAGTTCTCACCATTGGATCATGTTTTGACCATTGACTGTGAGAAGATCCAAGGGTTGTGTTTTAAAGCTGAGTTGTGAAGAGTTTCTGATGAAACGATGCGTTTCATTTATTTGGTGCTTTGGGCTTAATAATCTGAGTGCTATCCACACCCCCCAGCAAGCCCAACCCACGTTTCGAATTGGAAATGTTTGCTTCCTGCACCGCGCGCTTCTTTATTTTCATTTGATTTTCATTTAATTTCCATTTAATTCATGATTTTTGTAAAATTCATAACTAATTGAATATTAATCCAATCAAATCCATTCTTTTTTCATTCTACTCATGATTGAGTCTATTATTTGTTAGAGAAAAAATATTTTCATTTCATATAATTTCTGATTTAATTGGAAGTTTGCATTTTAATTGATATTAAAATGTTTATGGTTGATGCATATTTTTGTGGAATTTTGTTTGATCTCATGGTGATGATTTTGAGCCTAATTTTTTGTGTGTGATTAGGTTAGACATGTATGATCCCATAGTAATTTTCTCACACTTTTGTGATGAAAATAGGGGTGCCTTCTAGGTTGACATTTAGATGCTTCCTTTTTAGGGTTTTAGGTTGATACCTTAGAATGTAGGATTTAGTTCTAGGTCCAAATTGATGATTTGATCTTTGAAACTAATGTGATAGAGTCATGATTGACCTAGGTTCCCATAGTAATTTTTGTAGGATTTTACAATTGATTCTAGTATTTTAGTTAGGACTAACTTTAGTGCTAGGTTTTAGGTGATCCTAATTTACTAATTCAACTAGTTTAGCTTCCCTAGTTCCCTTAGATTAGGGTTTGTGCTTGGTTTTCCTTTGGTTGAGATTGAAGACAAGTTGAAGACAAGGTGAGGAGGCTTGGGGTTGCTTGAAGTTGCTTGGGGCTTTGGATTGTGTGTGCCTGAAGGTGTCTGATGAAGATTAGGAGATAGGACATAGGGAGAGCCTTGTAGTTAGAATGATTTCTTTCACAAACATGGAAAGCATCTTGTGCTTCCATTCCTCCCCATGACTAAAAGTCCTTCTCAGATATTCACATCCCTCCTTTGGAGGGATGAGTGGCTTTATCTGGGAAGTAGAACTTTGAGGGAACCAGTCTCTCATAATGATGAACCCTTACAGGCTTCCTTTGGTTGTCAGTAAGGTGTTTATCATTTCCTCTCATCCTGTTAAATCAATTGTATTCTGGTTTGAGTATCTTGAAATATGTTGGACTTGAGTTTGAATATGAAGACCTCATTGAAGAGTGTGGAAGAGGATGATCCCTTGAGCATTGCCATTGCAGCTGAAGCTTGAAGAGCTTGAAGAGCAAGAAGACCAAGTTGATACTTGAAGATCCAGTGGAGATTGAATGGAGAGGGAGGAGTTCCTTGCTAGAAGAAGATTGAAGGATGAAGTTGACACTTCTAAGTGATTGAAGACTACTCTGAGAAGCTGAAGCTTGTAGGAGAAGAAGACCAAGTTGATACTGGTGAAGCAAAGAGAGCTGAAGCTTGAGGACTAAGTTGATACTTATGAGGAGGATTCAATTGAGATTGAGTGTAGAGCTGAGGCTTGAAGAACAGAGGATGAGTTGATACTTACTCTGAAGCTTGGAGATCCTGAAGGAATCAAGTTGATACTTGCAATTAGGAGTGAAGCCTGAAGATGGAATTGAATAAGAAAGCTGAAGCTTGAAGAAGAAGATTAAGTTGAAACTTATGCTGAAGGGTTGAAACCTGGGGAAGCAAATTGATATTTGTCATGAAAGATGATAGCCTTGAAGGGTGATTGAAGTCTAAAGACTGGATTGCTGTCAGAAGAGCTGAAGCTTGGAATTGAGAGAGAGCTGTTGATCTGCTGCTTTCTTGTCTGTTGTCTCTTCTGTAGTGCTGATGTGCCTTGTGTGACTTGTCTGATACATTAGAATAAGTCCATGATTAGACTGACTTTAATCTAGGAGCATGATTGCACTAGAGGTTGAGTTGCTCCCTCTGCTTGTATTTTTACTATATGGCTTTGCTTGCGGGTATTCGGTAGAGCCCAGCTCCCTTACCCATGCGGTTTATTTTGCTTGATAGCATGATGTTATTTTCTTCTGTGTGATTGCAGTTTACTGTATCTTGCTTGATAGCATGTTGTTATCTCCTCAGTATGATTGCTGTGATTCATTCTGGCTTGAGGTTGAGATGAGCTTGTGGAGGCTGTTGCCCCACACACATTTCCTCCCTCACTTGCATTGCATGCATTTTTACAGTCGTTTATTGTCTACTGTTTACTGTTTAAGCTGATGCTTCTCTGTTTCTGTTTATCATTGATATGATCCCTTAGGAATCTCATTTCCTTTGATAAGGAAGTGATGATAGAACTTTAGGTTGAAACCTATGCATGATAATTTCTAGGAGTTCCCTGTTTCAAACCCCAACCATAGGATGAATCCTTGGTATGACAACAGTAGGACTTGATAGTCTCCCCTTAGTTGTCCCTCTCTCTTCTCATCTCAAAACAGCTTAAGATACAGTAATCATGAATGATTTCTTTCGTACATTACGAGCCTTAAGCTATCTGAGAAAGGATTGTTGGAGAGTTTCTTTTCAACAGTCTGGATGTTTAGTATGGTACCCTTTGGGTGACATGTGACGCATTCACTCTCAGGTCATAGTCTCTAGTGCGATTGAAATTGCAAACACAATAAAAAACACTTCTTTCGTAAAAGACAGAAAACAAACTTCAAACCTTTTTTCCCCGTGGGCCCATAAGTCAAAGGAAGCTTTTCTGAAGAAAAGAGTGTCGTTAAACTTCAGCGCCAACGCAAACAGGCTTTGTCCCTAACTGCTGGAACTGTTGTTTAACCCTACTCGATAAAACAGATGAATCTGAATCCCCGTAATTCGTATTAGCCCGAACTACATAAGCTTTGATCTCTCAAGCCTGTTGAGAGTACGTAGGCACAATACTGACGTATTGGCGAGCCACCTTCCCCGTAACCCGTAGTTAGCCGAACTATGTTGACTCTGATTTCTCATTCTCTGATGAGAATACGTAGGCATAAAGCGCGACGCTTTGCCGAGTCATTTTCTTTTCTTTTTAAGCCAGCCTTGATAGGTAGATAGATAAACCAACTCGTCCAGTAAACACAACAAGCATGGATCCCGTCGAGTACGACGGACGTGAGGGGTGCTAATACCTTCCCCTTGCGTAACCGACTCCCGAACCCAGACAACGGTTGCGATGACCTTGTATTACCCTTTTTCGTTAAGTTTTTCCGATCGTTCCCTTTCCCGTTCCGAGGGATAAATAACGAAAGGTGGCGACTCTTCTGTTTTGCCGGCACCTTATTTTCGCGGAAGCGACAGCTGGCGACTCTGCTGGGGACTTGATACTTTCCTGGGATCCAACGTCCCAAATGCGAGTCAGTTTGGGGATCCGACGTCCCCTGCGAGAGTCAATCCTAGCGCTTGTATGATTACTTGTTGGGTTGTGTTTATTTATCGCATTTTATTTCCCGCATTTTATTTTCAGTATGATATGATTATCTGTGTTGTTGTGGGAGGGGAATTCTGATGAGTGAGAAGCCAGACCCAGGCTTGAGTGAACATAGCATTAGTTGTCGAAATTAGTGGGCGCATGCTTGCTTTGCAGGCACTAGTGTCTCATGAAATCCACGCTCAGACGAGGTTCTCCCGGTTGACTTCTTTTTCAACCCTTTGGGTTGAGGGGGTTGTTAGTTTGGAGGATTGTCGACTCTGGGGACCGATCATTTGTGATTCAGCCGAGTGAGGCCGCTTCATGAGCTGGTGATGCCACACCTTTTGGGTATCGTATCACCCCTCTTGAATGTCTGTGACGCTGATGAACGCATAGGATGCCGAACTTGAGTCCGTTTAGGTCCATACCTGTGAGCAGGGTTGGGTTTATTGCAGGAAACTTTGACCTTCACACCACCTGGTTTTCCTGACAGTGAATCAGTTTCGTTGGTACCAGAGGTTCTCATCGTCAGATATATGATTGTTCTTGACAGAGCAGAGCTTTGGTCCTGTATTAGAGGACCTTACATTCAGAGATGTGTATTTGTTCTTGACAGAGCAGGTTTATGATTGGGATCAGAGGGTCTCATCAGCATATGTATGATTGTTCTTGACATAGCAGAGTTTTATCAGATGTTTGTTCTTGACAGAGCAGAGTTTTATCAGATGTTTGTTCTTGACAGAGCAGAGTTTTATCAGATGTTTGTTCTTGACAGAGCAGAGTTTTATCAGATGTTTGTTCTTGACAAAGCAGAGTTTTATCAGATGTTTGTTCTTGACAGAGCAGAGTTTTATCAGATGTTTGTTCTTGACAGAGCAGAGTTTTATCAGATGTTTGTTCTTGACAGAGCAGAGTTTTATCAGATGTTTGTTCTTGACAGAGCAGATTTTTGGTCCTGTATCAGAGGTCCTTATTATCAGATGTGTGTTCTTGACAGAGCAGATTTATGGTCCGATACCAGGGTTTTCTTCTTATCAGGGATAATGGTTGTTCTTGACAGAGCAGTATCATGGTTTTGTTGATACAGAATCTCCACAGCACAGTTGCCTTGATCTCCTGCTGCATGATTGCATTTTACATTGCTTTGCATACTCATTTGCATTTCATTAACGTGTGTCTGTGTTGCAGGTACCGTTTTCCCCGATTCAGGATTTCTTGCCTCCTATTGTATTGTTATGGGTTCTCTGTGGAAGACCGTGGCTTACAAGCTCCCTGCCCCTGATGTGGTTCAGCTGACTGGTTTGATTGCTTTAGCAGATGATTCTGTGAGAGATGAGTTCAGAAAGTCTTACGACAAATTGCTCAGTTTGGTTCGTAAACCTTCTGCGTTCGAGTTGAATGGGTTGCATGCTCTGTTGCAGTTCTACGATCCTCGATTGAGATGCTTCACTTTCCAGGATTTTGTTCTCGCACCTATGTTAGAGGAGTATGCTGATTTGTTAGGTGTGCCTATCAAGAGGCAGATGCCTTTTGTTCATATGGACGCTGAGCCTGATCTGGCTAGTCTAGCTCCGTCACTTCATCTGGATGCCTCCGAGTTGGTATTGTCTAGTTGGAACAAGGTTCCCAGCTTCTCCTTGCAGTTCTTAGTGGGTAAGGCTCAGCAGTGCGCCAAAGACGGATGTTGGGTCGTGTTCAACGCCATTCTCGCTCTGTGCATATATGGCATCATTCTGTTCCCCAATATGCCTGACTTTGTAGACTTCGACGCCTTTCGCATCTTTGCCTCAGGGAATCCAATCCCTACCTTGATAGGAGATGTCTACCATTCCGTCCACTACAAAAACGAGAACAGAAGGGGCAAGAATGTCTCGTGCTATGTGCCCCTGCTTTATAAATGGCTTGATAGTCATCTACCCAAGAGGGGTCCCTTTGTTTCGTCTGCAGCTACAGCCGAGTGGTTCGAGAGTTTGATGTGTCTATCTGCGGAGGATGTTGACTGGTTTGACAGAGATAGGTTGGGTACCAAGATTATCTTCAGCTGCAGCGGGTTTCCGAACGTGCCTTTGATAGGCAGGAAGGGCTGTATAAACTATATTCCATCTTTGCTGGTCCGACAGTTCGCGTATGCTTTGAGAGCTCCGCCGAAGTATGAAGAGGTGCAAGAATCTCTGTACCTCACTGGTCTTTTAGAGGGGGATCTGTTATCTAAGCTTTAGCGCGCTTGGAATGACATCAGTAAGAGGGGAAAACCATTGCTGGGGAAAAAGCAATAACCAAGCCTACCCTACGTATGTGGCGTGGATCAGAGCCAGAGCAGATGCTATAGGGATGTCGTTTCTTCCTACCAAGCAGGAAAGCCCTCCAATGATTGAAGAGCCTACTACTGTGCCCATTCAGCAGCATAATCAGGTGTTAGCTGAGCGAGATGAATTGAAGCGGGCAAATGAAGAACTGGAGAAAGAATTGGCTCAACTCAGAAGCGAGAAAAACGAAGTCGTTCATTCCTTCAAAAGGCAGACAGAGCTGGTGAACCAACTGGGGACAGACTTGACTAAGCAGATAGCTGAGCGTGAGCGCATGGGTCGGGACTTCAAAGTTGTCAACGACGTACTGGCTACGAAGAAGCAGCACTTGGACGAAGCGTATCAGAGGATATCCAAGTTCAACCAGCACTGGAAGGCTTCCCTAGCCACCAGGAAAGAGTGGGAGGATAAGCTGATGCAACAGATCTCCAAGCTGGAAGCCCAGGTGAAGGCCAGTGAGAAGAGGTTTGATGAAGAAACCGCGCGCAGATATGCCGCTGAAGGCCAGCTCAACAGAGCTCTCGCTAACCTGAAGGAGCGCAAACTGATGTTTGAATCCAAGAAGCGAAAGTTAGAAGATTGTTTCGGCGAAGGAGCATGGGAAGATTCGGTCGAAGGTCTTCAATATACCATTATGCAGAGGGAGTTGCTCATCGAAGGGTTGCTCACTCGGCCTGATCACCCAGAAATGAAGGGGTTGTTAGAAGAGTTTCGCGCCCGTGGCCGTACTTGACTATATTTGTATTCCTTTTGTTTTGATCGTTGTTGTATACTGACCATCACCAGGCTTGTTGGCTGAGGTCACGCTGTTGATTCATCTTGTATTCACTGACGTGGTGTACCGCTTTGATGGGCTTTCTTTCTATATATGAGATTGTTATTTCCATGACTGGACTCAGACTTCTTATTATCAGCACTGGCACGCAGGCACTAGGATTGGGGGAGATCTCCCTAACGCATAGACACACGTTTGCATGTGCATGAAGCATTTGCATAACGAGCACTTTGTCGTTTTTTCCTAACCCTTTTGTGTTTCCAAGGTTGTTTCAGGTTGTTCCAGGATTGATCAGAGACCAATCCACCGCTATCCGACCAGAGCAAATCAAACCAGAATCATGGAGCAAGTGCAAACTGATGTTCAGGAACTCCGTGAAAGAATGGATCGCTTCATGGAGCTCATGCAAGCGGTCGCCAATGGCCAGGATCAGCTCAGAACCTTGGTCCAGCCTCTGATTTCAAGGGTCGATAGCAATGGCGTACTCCATGGTGGGACCGTGCCTACTCCTCCACCTGTGGAAACTCCTCAGAATGGCATCCCCGTGACCGGGGGAAATGGCAGTGCCAACGGCAATGTGATAGCTAACATGGGACTCAACGGTAATACGATGGGCGTCGGTAATGGGAGTCTTGAAGCTAATGTCAATGTCGGGTTGGGCAATGGCAATGCAGGTGTTGGGAATCTGTTTGGGCCGCAGCCCTGGTTAGAAGACCGTCAGGACGATGTGTTCTCTCAGAGAGGTGCTGAAGGGGAGATGACTGCTGAAGCACGGCTTAGGTTCAAGGCACTCGAGGATAAGATGAGAAATATCGAGAACCAGAACACCCTGGGCGTTGATATGTCCAAGTTGGGACTGATTGCTGATTTCAAGGTGCCTCCCAAGTTCAAGGTACCTGACTTTGAAAAGTACAAGGGCACTACTTGCCCTCGCGTCCACCTGAAATCATATTACAGAAAAATGTCCGCTCATTCTGAGGACGAGAAGTTGCTGATGCACTTCTTTCAAGACAGTCTTTCCGGGCCATCCCTCGAATGGTACATGAGTCTGGAGCCTACCAGTGTGCACACGTGGAAGGACCTTGCTGAAGCATTTGTGCACCACTACCAATACAATAGCGACTTGGCCCCAAACCGAGTCCAACTGCAGAATCTGTCGCAGAGGAACAACGAAGGGTTTAAGGAATACGCCCAGTGGTGGCGTGAATTGGTAGCCAGGGTTCAGCCGCCGATGGTTGAGCGCGAGCTTGTGCAGATGTTTGTAGCTACCCTCCCAGGGGTTTACTATGAGAAGTTGGTCAGCGGTATGTCTGGAACATTCTCAGATCTCATTATCACGGGTGAGCACATCGAAAATGGGATCAAGCTCGGGAAAATTCAAGGTGAGTCATCCTCAGCTGGGGGAGGCGGAAAGAAACCTTACGGTGGCAAAAGACGGGAAGGATAAGCGAGTGCTGTGACCAATGCTCGAAGGAAGGGTAAAGGCCCTCACCAGCAGGTGGCCAGCATAACTATCCCGGCAGTTCAACAGCCGCAGCAGCAGCAACCGAATCAACAAGGGTACAGAAAGTATCAGAATCGGGTACCTTTGTCGAGCCGTCACCTCGAGACACCGCCCATGTCGTACGCGCAACTACTACAGACTTTGCTTCAGCTACAGTTGATCCAGAAGAGAACGTTGGCTCCCTTGACAGGGGCACCTCCGCCAGGTTATGACGCGAATGCAGCTTGTGAGTTTCACTCAGGGGCACCAGACCACACAATAGAGAACTGCAAAGCCTTCAAGCACAAGGTGCAGGACATGGTGGACGCTAAGATAATCAAATTCTCGGATAATGTGCCAAACGTCACGAAGAACCCTATGCCGAATCATAGGGGAGGTGGAGTGAACACCATTATCGAAGACGAGAGTTCGGACTTGTTGACTGATGTCAGAGATCTGAAGACGCCGCTTAGCTTCGTTAAAGCTAAGTTGATGAAAAGAGGTTTCTTTCCAGGTTGCGGAGAGCTGTGTATGGGCTGTGCGACACGTTCTGATGGATGTGAACAGTTGGTAGAAGGAATTCAAAGTCTGATGACTGAAGGGATTTTAGAGTTTAGCCGGAGGGCCGAATGTGGATCGGGAGAGGTAATGCTGAAGCAAGATAATGAGGTCGCCACCATCACCATCCCTCGCCAGACGATAACTATTTCTGCACCCAGACGCCCACAATTACTATCACCAAAGCTGGCCCGATACCCTTCGAAAGCATTAATGCTGTCCCGTGGCATTATGGGGCTGAAGTCTACTGCAACGGACAGAAGTTGGAGCTAGAACCGTTTGGGTCGTCGGTGGAGAACCTTGCGGGAATCAGTGGTATTACTCGCAGCGGAAGAGTGTTTGCACCACCGGAGGTCGCGGCGGATAAAGCGGTCAGAGCCGACGCAGCTGATAAAGGTAAAAGTAAAGTCGTCGAAGAGATCCCTTGTGGGGTAGAAAAAGACTTACTTGTTAAAGACGCCGAGGAATTTATGAGATTGATTAAAAAGAGTGACTACAAGATTGTGGATCATCTCCATCAGACACCCTCGAAGATTTCCATCCTGAACTTATTGTTGTATTCTGAAGCACATCGCAACGCGCTGCTGAAGGTGTTGAACGCCGCATATGTACCGCAGGAAATATCGATAAATCAGCTAGAGGAGGTCGTAGCCCACGTAAATGCTGGAAATGGGCTAGGGTTCACTGACCTAGAGCTGACGCTGAAAGGGAGGAACCACAATAGCGCTCTGCACATCTCGATAGAGTGTAGGGGCACGATTATGTCGCACGTGTTGGTGGACACGGGTTCGTCGCTTAATGTTCTTCCGAAGAAGGCATTAATGAAGTTGGATACTCGTGGAGTGATTTGCACACCCAGTGATCTGGTTGCGAAGGCGTTCGATGGAACCAAACGCCATGTTTTCGGGGAGGTGACCCTGCCAATTCAAGTTGGACCGGAAACATTCGATGCAGTGTTTTATATTATGGACATCATGCCTGCCTACAACTGTCTCTTGGGCCGGACGTGGATCCATGCTGCTGGAGCCGTGACCTCCACGTTGCACCAGAAACTCAAGTATGTTGTCGGAGGTAGCATCGTGACCGTTTGCGGCGAGGAAGACATAATGGTGAGCCATTTGTCGTCCTTCAAGTATGTTGAGATGGATGGAGAAATCCACGAAACTCTATGCCAAGCGTTCGAAGCTGTTAAAGTGAAGGACGTAGCTCCTGTGGTCACCGAAAATCCAAAGATGACTCTCTCCTCATTCAAGGAAGCTCGGGCCGTTGTCCAAGCCGGATCTACCCCAGGCTGGGGGCGAATTTTGGAGATACCTAACAAGCAAGATAAGTTTGGGTTAGGATATTCTCCTGGAGCTGAAGCTTCTTCTTCTTCTAGCAGCGCGTCGCGAGGTAAAGGGCCGATCCAGTTTACCAGTGACGGGGTGATTTTTGAAAGCATCAACGCAGTGTCTGAAGACAGCGGAGATAGCGACTGTGACCTCGACTCTTGGATCCAGCCAAGTAAGCCAGGCGAGGGCCTCAACAATTGGTCCGTCAAGGATATCATCCAGATGACAAGCGAAGAGTAATGATTTACTTTTTTCAAATCATTGTACAACCCTATATCCTACCCGGGGCATAGTGGTTTTATTGTCAGGGCCTTGTTGGATTATGTACATGCATTTTGTTAATAAATCAAAGGCGTTTTCTTCGTATTCAAATATTGTGATCTCTGTTATTCCTGTTTTATATTTGTTTTGAAAAACAATAAAATGGCAATGGGGTTTGTGCTAACCTGCACATCCTTGTTTTAAACTTAACCCTTGTTATTGCAGGATCCACATAACAGACGACATCGACTGTGGACCTTCTACGAATCACTTCGACTTTGATTTCCCGATCTATCAAGCCAAAGAAGAGATTGATGAAGACGAAGACCTTCCTGAAGAGTTGGCCCGCTTGTTGAAACAAGAAGAGAAAGTTATTCTGCCTCATGAAGAGGAGATCGAGATCGTGAATCTGGGTTCTGAAGAACTCGTCAGAAACGTCAGGATAGGGGCTGCATTGTAGAGCGATGTCAAGCAAAGAGTGGTTGAGATGCTAAGAAAGTATAGTGACGTCTTTGCTTGGTCATACGAAGATATGCCCGGACTTGACACTGACATCGTAGTCCACCACTTGCCGCTGCGAGAAGATTGTCCTCCCGTCAAGCAGAAGCTTAGGAGGACGCGACCAGATATGGCCGTTAAGATCAAAGAAGAAGTGCAGAAACAGCTTGATGTTGGCTTCTTAGCGGTCACTACTTACCCACTGTGGGTCGCCAACATAGTGCCTGTACCGAAGAAGGACGGTAAGGTACGCATGTGCGTCGATTATCGGGATTTGAATAGGGCGAGCCCTAAAGATGATTTCCCGCTGCCTCATATTGATGTGTTGGTCGACAATACAGCGCAGTTCTCCGTGTTTTCGTTCATGGATGGCTTCTCCGGTTACAATCAGATCAAGATGGCGCCGGAGGACATGGAGAAAACTACGTTTATCACTCCCTGGGGAACATTTTGCTATAAGGTAATGCCTTTCGGTATGAAGAACGCAGGGGCCACTTACCAACGAGCAATGGTTACTTTGTTTCATGATATGATTCATCATGAGATTGAGGTCTATGTTGATGACATGATTGCAAAGTCCCAAACGGAGGAGGGACATCTGGTCAATTTGCTGAAGCTTTTTGAGAGGCTTAGGAAGTTCAGGTTGAGGCTGAATCCTAACAAGTGTACTTTCGGAGTACGGTCCAAAAAGTTACTGGGGTTTATCGTGAGTGAAAGAGGCATCGAGGTTGATCCTGCGAAGATTAAAGCGATACAAGAAATGCCAGCGCCAAAAACAGAAAAAGAAGTTCGTGGTTTCTTGGGCAGAATAAACTACATTTTAAGGTTTATCTCTCAGCTCACAGCCACGTGTGAACCGATGTTCAAGCTTTTAAAGAAAGATCAGGCGATTATCTGGAATGAGGATTGCCAGAAGGCATTCGACAAGATAAAGCAGTATCTTCAGGAACCTCCGATCTTGATACCCCCAGTGGCTGGACGGCCCTTAATCATGTACTTGACAGTTCTTGAGAATAGTATGGGGTGTGTTCTCGGTCAACACGACGAGACGGGCAGAAAAGAGCATGCCATTTACTACTTGAGTAAAAAGTTCACCGACTGTGAATCTCGTTATTCAATGCTGGAGAAAACGTGTTGTGCACTAGCCTGGGCTGCCAAACGTTTACGACAGTACATGCTCAATCACACCACCATGCTAATTTCGAAGATGGGTCCGATCAAGTACGTCTTCGAGAAGCAAGCACTTTCGGGCAGGATTGCTAGATGGCAAATGGTGTTGATGGAATATGACATTCAGTACGTTTCCCAGAAGGCCATCAAGGGAAGCGTATTGTCTGATTACCTTGCCGAACAGCCAATCGAGGATTACCAGCCTATGAAATTTGAATTCCCTGATGAGGATATCATGTTTCTTAAAGCGAAAGATTGCGATGAACCGTTTCCCGACGAGGGGCCAGATAGGAAATCCCAGTGGAAATTGATATTTGACGGGGCGGTTAATTCCTACGGAAGTGGCATTGGGGTGATCATCACGACTCCCCACGGATCCCACATCCCGTTCACTGCGAGGCTGACGTTTCTAGTCACAATAATGAAGCAGAGTACGAAGCATGCATCATGGGTCTAGAAGAAGCAATTGATTTGAGAATCAAGAACCTAGATGTATATGGTGACTTGGCGCTTGTGATCAACCAGATCAAAGGGGAGTGGGAGACTCGTCAATCGAATTTGGTGCCGTACATGAATTATGCCAGAAGGCTATTTCCGTTCTTTGACCGAGTGGAACTCCATCATGTGCCCAGGGCCGAAAACCAAATGGCTGATGCCTTAGTCACGTTGGCTTCAATGTATAAAGTCAATTTTTGGAATGAAGCCCCAAGAATTGTCCTTTCTCGTCTTGATAGACCTGCATTCGTCTTTGCGGTCGAGGAAGCCTCCGACGGCAAGCCATGGTTCCATGACATCCAGACTTTCCTTATGACTAAGGAGTATCTTGCGGGAGCGTCAACCCAGGATAAGAAGACTCTGAGGAGGCTGTCCGGAAATTTTTATCTCACTCCTGATGGAGTTTTGTATAAAAGAAACCACAATCTCGTGCTACTCAGATGTGTAGATGAGAAAGAGGCGAGTATGCTCATGGAAGAAGTCCATGAAGGCACATTTGGTACGCACGCCGGCGGGCATGCTATGACAAGAAAGATCCTGAGAGCAGGATATTACTGGCTAACGATGGAATCGGATTGTTTTAAATTCGCGAAGAGATGTCATAAATGTCAGATTTATGCTGATAAAGTTCATGTGCCGCCGTGCCCGCTAAATGTCATGTCCTCCCCGTGGCCGTTCTCCATGTGGGGCATCGACATGATAGGCAAGATCGAGCCTACTGCATCTAATGGTTATCGCTTCATTCTGGTAGCTATCGACTACTTCACCAAGTGGGTGGAGACAGCCTCATATGCTAATGTGACCAAGCAGGTGGTGGCTAAGTTCATAAAGAGGGATATCATTTGTCGTTACGGAATTCCCGAGCGGATCATTACTGATAATGGTTCGAATCTGAATAACAAGATGATGAAGGAGTTGTGCCAGAGTTTCAAGATTGAACACCACAACTCATCTCCTTACCGGTCGAAGATGAATGGCGCTGTTGAAGCGGCCAATAAGAATATCAAGAAGATTGTTCAGAAGATGGTTGTGACCTACAAAGATTGGCACGAGATGTTGCCATTTGCACTGCACGATTATCGTACGACGATACGTACGTCAACCGGGGCAACTCCTTTCTCCTTAGTGTACGGTATGGAAGTTGTCCTACCGTTAGAAGTGGAGATCCCTTCTTTGCGAGTTTTGGTTGATGTGAAACTCGACGAGGCAGAATGGATTATGAACCGACTGAACCAACTCAGCTTGATGGACGAGAAGAGGTTAGCATCGATTGCACATGGTCGTCTGTACCAAAGCCGAATGAAGAAAGCTTATGATAAGAAGGTGCGTCCTAGAAGCTTTCAGACGGGTGATCTCGTCCTGAAGAAGATTCTTCCCCCACACTCCGATCACCGGGGCAAGTGGACTCCCAATTACGAAGGTCCGTACGTCGTCAGCAAGGTCTTCTCAGGAGGAGCTTTGTTGTTATCCACGATGGATGGTGAAGATTTTGCATCCCCGGTGAACGCGGACGCAGTTAAAAAATATTTTGCTTGAAAATGACCCGCTGGACAGTAAAAAGAATATCCAGGCAAAAATGGGGCATCCCGGCGAACCATAAAAAAGGAAAAAGGTTCGGGAAAAAACTAGGGATATAAAGAAAAGAATGTACACCCGCAGAGTCGAAAACCCGGATGGGCGACTTTGGCAAAAAAGGGTATCCCGGTGAATCGAAAACCCGAAAGGGCGATTCAGGCAAAAGTTAGGGATTTAGAAAAGCAAATGACTGCGTTCCACGTGTGGACTGTATTTGTTTAGTGGTTTGGAAGACCTGAGGGTCGTTTATCTGAATCAATCTCTTCGGAAGCTGAAGCGTCAGAGAAGTATCGAAGTCGAGTGGGTCATAGAGGGATCAACTCATGGTGTTCGTCTGCGCCTCGTTGCCGACATTTGTATATACTGATGTATATTTATGTTTTATTTTTGCGCGGCTTCCTCATTCCAGGAGCTTGCATCTGTTGTAAAACATTTTTACCCATTTAGGGGTTTGTTATCAATAAAATGTATACTATTCAGCAATTCTACTTGTTTGTTTAGCATTTATCTGTTTTGTTTGCGAAAAAGAACGCCGATGTTTTTGACAAAATGCGCATACATAAACTTACGGGCCTAGGCCACTGATTGTTGAAACAATGAATTACTCGAACATTGTCACAAGATGATAACCTTGATAGGTGCCTTTGAGAAGGGTATCTTGTCTGTTTGTTTGTGTTGTTACAGGTGTAGCATATTCCAAACAGTACGTCGTACGCGTCCCCAAGCAGGATGATTCCTCCTTCTCCAGTAGGTTCAGTAGTCTCTCCCTGCAGAGTCCGAATGTGAGGTCATAAGCATTGATATGTTCCCCCAGGCAGAGAAGATTCTCTCCCCAGTCAAGTGCATCCTAAAGGAATGTCATCTCCCCAGCTGAGTCTTTCACTGAAGGGTGCAGCACTCGATAGTTCAAGACTGAAGTCTCCAGCGGAATCGAGATTCCCCACAGAGTCGTACTCTCCCCCGAAGCAGGATGGTTCCTTCTTCCCCAACCGAGTTTGCAAACCCCCAAGAGAGCCGAGTCCTTGGAGGGCGTTCGGGCCATGATTGGTTTTCCCCAGTAGAGTGTTGAATAGCTGATGCTGTATTTCCCCTCTGGAGTTGTTACCTCCAGGAAAGCTCTGGCTGCGAATGCCGTGCAGTTTATTTATGCGATTGACATTGCTCTCCTCAGCATGTCCAGGTTCTCGTAGAGCTCCGTTCCCCTGTAGCAGTCAACTGAAGTTCACTTCCCCACGCAGAGTCCGATTGAGATCGGCGTGACCTTTCCTCCACCAGGGTGGTTCTTTCTCCTTGACGGGAGGATTCTCCCTTCAGCGTTTATTTTGTCGACGGGATTGCAGCATTTTGCATGATTGTATAGCATTTATCATAAACGCGTAGCATTTCCACCGCGTGGAACATTGCGCCATTGCCGAAGCATATGCATACTAAACAGGAGCTAGGTCGTTACTGTTCTTCTTTTACAGGTGTTCCTCCGCAGGTCGCTTGCTCGAGATGATTCTTGAATTCTCCCCCGGCAAAGTTGATTGTTTAAGATGATTCTTAAAATCCCCAGCGCAATTGCCAGAGGGGGTTGCTCAAATTGACGCTTAGAGTCCCCGGCAGAGTGTTTGCTCAGGATGATTCCTGAAGTCTCCAGCAGAGTTATCGGTTCAGGATGATTCTTGAAATCCCCGCGGAGTTATTTGTCCAAGATGATTCTTGAAGTCCTCAGCAGAGTTGATTCACCCAGAATGATTCATGAATCCCCGAAGCAGAGTTACTTGATAGTTCTCCAGAATCCCCAGCGGAGATGTGTCATCCCCAGCAGGTTTCTGAACGGTGAAGTTGAAACTTCCCTCAAAGACTTGATGATTGAAGTCCAACCGTGTTAATGAAGCAGTTCCCTCAGCTGATGCGAAGTACCCGATGGTAGAAGTTTGGATATCCCCAATTGGTTCATGACTGACCGAGAATTCTATTCCCAACTTACTGATGAAGTCCGGCTGACGCCCAAAAATTCCTTTGAATGCCCGATGGTATGATTAACTTGATTTTTGACCTGATGAGTCTCGAGGAATCTTGATGCCTGACGGCATAATCGACCATGTATCACCGGTTACCGTGTGACCAATTCCCCAGCTAGTTGTCGTGCAGCTAGTATTTCAGTTTTCGAAGATTTGTTCCCATCGGAGTATCGTGTACTTGTGCAGTTGGCAAATTTCTGGGTTTATCGGTATTCAACCGTCTTGTACCTTGATTGGTTGAGAGCCGTTCGCTTCTCACCCAGTCAGGTCCAAGACATTTGAATAGGGGCAGCTGTTGCACCCCAAAATTTGACCAACAACTTCTTTACCTAGCTTATGTTTCATTTCATTCACATTAGCATTATCATTTACATTTCATAGACATGTGTGCAGGAGATCAAGAGGTATGATTACCAATCAAAAGCTATCCAAGACTATGAAGCTAGCCAATAGGGTTATTCAAGTGTTCAAGGATAGATACCTTTGTCAGAGAAGTCAGAAGATCCTCAGAGAGAGTGGTTGAAACCAAGAGTGTGTGCCTCCTGACTTGAGAGTTGTGGGAAGTCATCAGATGATTCTGAGGCCATGAAGTTAGACTTGAGGTCTTGAGAGAGCTCATGAAATCTCTTGAAAGCCATCAAGAAGCCTAGATAGGTCATTATGCAAGATTAAGAAGACTCAGCCATGAGTGGTGTAATTAGGGTTTGACTGGGTCAACCCTAAGTCAACTAAGGATTTGAAGGAGGTTGAGACCTAATTCAAGATCCATGTGATCATGGATTGATACATTGATATGTTATAAGGATGATTCCAAGGTTGACTCATCATGATTGAAGAGTTTGAGAAGTTTCAGGCTAGGGTTTCTAAGACTTGACAGTGTAAAATCCCCTAGTTTGACCCCTATCTTCAAGGCAGTTTAGCCCAAGATGTGATTGTCATCTCATCTTGCCCCCAACATGAATGTTGTAGAGCTTGATCTTAGATTTAATTTGAGTACTAGAAGTCCTTGATAGGATTTGTAGAGCCCAAGTTATGACTTTGACAAGTTACAGGTCATCTGAGGTATGTGAATTTGGGGGTTTGAAAGTTACCCAACTTGCATCAAACTTTTGCTCAAGAAGGATGATTCCTATGAACTTTTGGTCAACATAAATGTTGTTCCTTATCTTCTTAGATTTCTAGAGAGTACTAGAAGTCCTTGATAGGATTTGTAGAACTCAAGTTATGGCTTTGACAAGTCAAGGGCATTTTGGTCATTTGGAGATTACAGGTCATTTCAACCATAAGGCCATAACTCCTATTTCCAAGCTTCAAATGGAAAAATCTTCAACATAAAACTTGTTCAAAATGATTTTTTAAGGCTAGTAAGGAGTTCATGAGATGGTGGAAAAGCTTTTAGCTCAAATTTGTAAAAATGACCTAAAATGAAGGCATAAGTTAAATAAGTCAAAGTTGGAAATTGATATTTTCAACCTACACATCCAAACCATGGCATGTAATATATCATTTTGACTCTAGAAAACATTTTGAAAACAATGGTTTAGCCTCATTTTTGATTTGAGGTCTAAATCATGGACTTGCTTTGGAAAACACTTGCTTGCATATTAAGTAACATGTGCATAACTTAAAATTGAGGCATGAACAAGGAACTTAGCAAGCTAAACACCTCTAATATCTCACTAGGGGAGAAATTAAGAGTGAATGGGATGAATTCCAAGCTGTTTGCTAGGGTTGAGCATGTCATGATAAGTGATTCAAAATCTCATGACATGAGATGTGGAAAATCTCATTGGAAGGATCTAGAGGGTTCTAGACCATCCATGACAGAGGTTGGTGATCATTGAAGGTTTGAGCATAGTTTGGAATTGAGTTTTCATAGATTGCAATTGAAATCGGTTTCATCAAATTCCTCCATTTCCTTCCATTTTCTTGATTGAGTCTTCTTCCATGAGTATCAAGGATTGATTCCAGATCATTTCCAAGAAGAATTGGTGGCTAGATCGTGTGGGAGCAAGGGATTTTCAGCACCTGCAACTCTTCATCGTGTTTCAAGATTGAAGCACTTTCCATTGAATCTTTTGCATACAGAAGCAAGGAGGAGGTTCAGTGATCGTATCCAGAAGATTTGAGAGCTTGAAGTGAAGATTTCATGCATCTGTTATTCAAGAATTTCCAGGTTTGTAACCTTCTTCCTATAGCATGATTTAGGTAGAATTAGGTTGAATTAGGGTGCTAGATTAGTTGTAGAATGGCCTAGGATGGATTTCAGAGAGTTAATTGTTGAATTAGAGACAAATTAAGTGAATCACCATTTTCGGTTGAGATTGGGAGATGATGATTCTTGGGGTTTCAGAAGAAACTAATGGCATGGTTGAGTTCGTGGCAAGATTTGGAGTGTGCTTCATGTTTTGACCTCTTGGATTGGAGGCCTCTAGGAAGAACTAGGGTTGAAGGGGACGATCGGAGCTCCACCGGCGGTGGCCGGAGCTGGGCGCGAAGCTCAGAGCTTTGAAATGGAGAAGATGAAGTTCTCACCATTGGATCACGTTTTGACCATTGACTGTGAGAAGATCCAAGGGCTGTGTTTTAAAGCTGAGTTGTGAAGAGTTTCTGATGAAACGATGCGTCTCATTTATTTGGTGCTTTGGGCTTAATAATCTGAGTGCTATCCACACCCCCCAGCAAGCCCAACCCACGTTTCGAACTGGAAATGTTTGCTTCCTGCACCGCGCGCTTCTTTATTTTCATTTGATTTTCATTTAATTTCCATTTAATTCATGATTTTTGTAAAATTCATAACTAATTGAATATTAATCCAATAAAATCCATTCTTTTTGCATTCTACTCATGATTGAGTCTATTATTTTTTAGAGAAAAAAATATTTTCATTTCATATAATTTCTAATTTAATTGGAAGTTTTCATTTTAATTGATATTAAAATGTTTATGGTTGATGCATATTTTTGTGGAATTTTGTTTGATCTCATGGTGATGATTTTGAGCCTAATTTTTTGTGTGTGATTAGGTTAGACATGTATGATCCCATAGTAATTTTCTCACACTTTTGTGATGAAAATAGGGGTGCCTTCTAGGTTGACATTTAGATGCTTCCTTTTTAGGGTTTTAGGTTGATACCTTAGAATGTAGGATTTAGTTCTAGGTCCAAATTGATGATTTGATCTTTGAAACTAATGTGATAGAGTCATGATTGACCTAGGTTCCCATAGTAATTTTTGTAGGATTTTACAATTGATTCTAGTATTTTAGTTAGGACTAACTTTAGTGCTAGGTTTTAGGTGATCCTAATTTACTAATTCAACTAGTTTAGCTTCCCTAGTTCCCTTAGATTAGGGTTTGTGCTTGGTTTGCCTTTGGTTGAGATTGAAGACAAGTTGAAGACAAGGTGAGGAGGCTTGGGGTTGCTTGAAGTTGCTTGGGGCTTTGGATTATGTGTGCCTGAAGGTGTCTGATGAAGATTAGGAGATAGGACATAGGGAGAGCCTTGTAGTTAGAATGATTTCTTTCACAAACATGGAAAGAATCTTGTGCTTCCATTCCTCCCCATGAATAAAAGTCCTTCTCAGATATTCACATCCCTCCTTTGGAGGGATGAGTGGCTTTATCTGGGAAGTAGAACTTTGAGGGAACCAGTCTCTCATAATGATGAACCCTTACAGGCTTCCTTTGGTTGTCAGTAAGGTGTTTATCATTTCCTCTCATCCTGTTAAATCAATTGTATTCTGGTTTGAGTATCTTGAAATATGTTGGACTTGAGTTTGAAGATGAAGACCTCACTGAAGAGTGTGGAAGAGGATGATCCCTTGAGCATTGCCATTGCAGCTGAAGCTTGAAGAGCTTGAAGAGCAAGAAGACCAAGTTGATACTTGAAGATCCAGTGGAGATTGAATGGAGAGGGAGGAGTTCCTTGCTAGAAGAAGATTGAAGGATGAAGTTGACACTTCTAAGTGATTGAAGACTACTCTGAGAAGCTGAAGCTTGTAGGAGAAGAAGACCAAGTTGATACTGGTGAAGCAAAGAGAGCTGAAGCTTGAGGACTAAGTTGATACTTATGAGGAGGATTCAATTGAGATTGAGTGTAGAGTTGAGGCTTAAAGAACAGAGGATGAGTTGATACTTACTCTGAAGCTTGGAGATCCTGAAGGAATCAAGTTGATACTTGCAGTTAGGAGTGAAGCCTGAAGATGGAATTGAATAAGAAAGCTGAAGCTTGAAGAAGAAGATTAAGTTGAAACTTATGCTGAAGGGTTGAAACCTGGGGAAGAAAATTGATATTTGTCATGAAAGATGATAGCCTTGAAGGGTGATTGAAGTCTGAAGACTGGATTGCTGTCAGAAGAGCTGAAGCTTGGAATTGAGAGAGAGCTGTTGATTTGCTGCTTTCTTGTATGTTGTCTCTTCTGTAGTGCTGATGTGCCTTGTGTGACTTGTCTGATGCATTAGAATAAGTCCATGATTAGACTGACTTTAATCTAGGAGCATGATTGCACTAGAGGTTGAGTTGCTCCCTCTGCTTGTATTTTTACTATATGGCTTTGCTTGCGGGTATTCGGTAGAGCCCAGCTCCCTTACCCATGTGGTTTATTCTGCTTGATAGCATGATGTTATTTTCTTCTGTGTGATTGCAGTTTACTGTATCTTGCTTGATAGCATGTTGTTATCTCCTTAGTATGATTGTTGTGATTCATTCTGGCTTGAGGTTGAGATGAGCTTGTGGAGGCTGTTGCCCCACACACATTTCCTCCCTCACTTGCATTGCATGCATTTTTACAGTCGTTTACTGTCTACTGTTTACTGTTTAAGCTGATGCTTCTCTGTTTCTGTTTATCATTGATATGATCCCTTAGGAATCTCATTTCCTTTGATAAGGAAGTGATGATAGAACTTTAGGTTGAAACCTATGCATGATAATTTCTAGGAGTTCCCTGTTTCAAACCCCAACCATAGGATGAATCCTTGGCATGACAACAGTAGGACTTGATAGTCTCCCCTTAGTTGTCCCTCTCTCTTCTCATCTCAAAATAGCTTTAGATACAGTAATCATGAATGATTTCTTTCGTACGTTACGAGCCTTAAGCTATCTGAGAAAGGATTGTTGGAGAGTTTCTTTTCAACAGTCTGGATGTTTAGTATGGTACCCTTTGGGTGACATGCGACGCATTCACTCTCAGTCATAGTCTCTAGTGCGATTGAAATTGCAAACACAATAACAAACACTTCTTCCGTAAAAGACAGAAAACAAACTTCACACCTTTTTGCCCCGTGGGCCCATAAGTCAAAGGAAGCTTTTCTGAAGAAAAGAGTGTCGTTAAACTTCAGCGCCAACGCAAACAGGCTTTGTCCCTAACTGCTGGAACTGCTGTTTAACCCTACTCGATAAAACAGATGAATCTGAATCCCCGTAATCCGTATTAGCCCGAACTACGTAAGCTCTGATCTCTCAAGCCTGTTGAGAGTACGTAGGCACAATACTGACGTATTGGCGAGCCACCTTCCCCGTAACCCGTAGTTAGTCGAACTACGTTGACTCTGATTTCTCATTCTCTGATGAGAATACGTAGGCATAAAGCGCGACGCTTTGCCGAGTCATTTTCTTTTTTTTTAAGCCAGCCTTGATAGGTAGATGGATAAGCCAACTCGTCCAGTAAACACAACAAGCGTGGATCCCGTCGAGTACGACGGACGTGAGGGGTGCTAATACCTTCCCCTTGCGTAACCGACTCCCGAACCCAGACAACGGTTGCAATGACCTTGTCTTACCCTTTTTCGTTAGGTTTTTCCGATTGTTCCCTTTCCCGTTCCGAGGGATAAATAACGAAAGGTGGAGACTCTTCTGTTTTGCCGGCACCTTATTTTCGCGGAAGCGACATTAATGCAATGAGTATGTTCTCTTGAAGTAATCCATTTGTGTTCACTCATCTATATGTTTGTACATTGCAATACCAACACTTTCTTGCTTAAACTCTTGGAGGGAGGGTGATGAAGCAAAAATGCAAAACCTCTGGTTGTATGCTTTTGGATAAAACCTCTACTAATGATATACATGCATTGTTTCAAATTCCTAAACACCGGAGATATAAGGATGATAATCCCTTGTCAACCCCTTTGAGCCTAGTAGTAGGAGTTTCTTTCTGAAAAAAGAAAAAAAAAAACCCTCAATCTTAACCTGGGGCAGGGTAAGTGTTAGTTAATTCGACCAAACATCCAAATTGCAGAAGGAGTGTTCCCGTTCGAGGATCAATCACACCTGTAGAGGTCATACCTAAAAGAACCATAATGGTTATCCCTTGCCAGCCAAGGAGTTAGGCAGTCACAATCCTTTCAACAAGTCAGACAAGTTGGTGTCACACGATTTGTTCCCAAAAAAATCAAAAGAAGAAGCCCGTTAAGTCGAATCTTGAAAACAAGTGACTTAGGCAAAAATGAGGGTATCCCGCTGGACTTCGAAATCAAAAGATGTACTCAAAAGAGTCAGTCCAGGCAAAAATAGGGAAATCGAAAAAAGAATGATGAAAAACAAGTCGTGTGACTCCAAGTACACCAAAGATAAAAAGCGAGTGACTGTCACTCCAAAAAACTTGTGGTTTCTTGAACCATCACTTTGGTCATTCTAACCTTTGAAAGGTGAGCGCTTGTGTTGAATTAATTGAATATAGGAATGGAGAACATCAAGGACAATGGGTGGGTACAAATAATTTTTGAGCCAAAAATCCTTTTTTCTAAAACCGTGAACTTGGCCACGTTACAACCCTCAAAAGTCCTAATTGAAGCACAAATTTATTTTGAAGGTGTACTTCAGTGAGGTAGCGTTCCTGACTCCCATGAGTTGTGCTAAAATACTTCGTTGGTATTGCATGCGCATATTGTCATTTCAAAAAAATCAGTGTTGCATTTTAACTAGTGACTTGTTCACCAAGTTTGGCGACATCTTTTCAACAAAAACTTCAAGAGTAGCATGCGCGTTGTGTTAGAACTTTCATTCTCAAAATAAACATTTTCTGCTTGCATACAGGTACTTGGCATTAGTGAGATTTACATAATGAATGCCAGTCAGGAAGTCTTATCTTGTTAGGGGGAAATTTCTGGACAGGACCGTGTGGCCAATGGACTCGGTCAGAAGAGGCTAATTTGGGGCAGTTACGTCAATGAGTTCCCTAAAAGTTCAGTTAATATAGGGGGCAGATGTTTCGAGAAATCTCTCTAAGGATCGGTTAATCTGGGGCAATCAAGTTGAGAGTCAACAAATGTTTCGAAGACCAATAAGACAGGGGCAAAGTTTTTCAAGGGCCCGTTTTAGAATAGATCATTCCAAGAACACGAAGTCTCCAGCAAGCTGGCATATTTGGTCACTTCCCCAACAGAGAAGTGAGGTTGGCATCACCCCTTAATAGAGTGGGTATCATCTTTGGTCTTCTCTCCCCAACAGGTTGGAATTACACATGATCAAGGTTATCCTCAACAGGTCAAGATTGACATCCCCGACAGAGTAGAGCCATCCCCAGCAGGTGGAGCGTGTACACCTATTCTCAGCAGTTCTAATGCATATAACTTATCCCCAGCAGAGTATAAGTACACACTTACTCCCGAGAGAGTCAAAACTGGATTTCTTTCCACCAAGAAGATGTGGAATTTTTTCCAAGCAGCGGAGCAAAGTCAGAATTTTGTTTCCCCACAGAATCCAGATATGTTTGACTTTGTATTCCCTCAGAGTTTGATTGTTGACTCAATCCCCAAGCAGAGGTTGATGTCGTTTCCCTTTTTTCTTATTGCATAGCGAAGCCGACAGAGTATACCCTTCCTCAGTAGAGTAGGTTCTTCCCCGCAGGTCGGAATCGATTCTGAGAAAGTTTATTGGTGCACCCCTAGCAGTTGGGATGTATTTTGATATTGATTTCCCACTAGGTAATCCCCGGCAGGTTGGATTTGGATCTCCAGTAGAGTGGATTTATTCCCAGATGTTTACTTTATACCCTAGAGGGTTTCGGTGTTCTAGGAGGCCATTCAGGGTTGCTTTCCTCGGTAAAGCGCGGGTTAATCTCAATGGTTGTTTGTGGTTCCCCTGCAGGGTTGTTGATTTCTCCAGTAGGTTAGTTTTAATTCCAACAGTTGGTTGTCTGTCCCCAACCAGTTCGTTTGTTCCCTAGAAGAGTGGTATTCTGGAAGGTCGTTCAGGGCGTTTCCCTCAGCAAGAGTTGATTTAATTCTCAGCTGAGTGGATTGTGTTCTCGTCAGAACAGTGTTACCCAGGAAAGTTCTTTTTCTGGAGGCCATCCAGGGTTTGTTTTTCCCAGCTTAAGTCCAATTGTAATTGGCATATCCCCATCTCTCCCTAGCGAAGTTGCTTTCGTCTCTTCAGCATTTATTTTGCTGGAGCAGTTCTTTTGCATTTGCATTGCGCATAGCATCCTCAAACGTATAGCATTTCCATTTCGTATGGAGCATTACGCCATATTCAAACATATGCATTTGAAACATAAGCCGGGTTGTTACCCTCCTGTTTTCAGGTGTATTCCTTGGCAGACAATGGTGTAGTTCTTTAGCCCGTGCGGTATCCAGACCCCGGCAAGTATTGGTGTTTTTCTTGAGCCTGTGTGGTATCCAGACCTCCAGCAAGATCTTTTGACAGATGTGTTCATTTATCATTTTCTCCCTAACAGAGTTTGTTTGTTCAAGTTCCTTTTCCCCAGCGAAATTCTTCTTTCAGCTGGTGAATCGGTGAGATGATCTCAACTTCATGTTGAGCCGGCCTTCGGGTTCGATGCCCGCTTTTATTTAGCGAATGCCTGCTTTTAATAGCAGATGATCTCAACTTCGTGTTGATCTGGCCTTCGGGTTCGATGCCTGTTTTTATTTAACAGATGCCTGGCGGCGATGTCAGATGTTCTTCTCAGCTTCATGTTGAGCCGGCCTTCAGGTTCAATGCCTGTTTTTATTAAACAGATGCCTGACGATGATGTCATATGTTCTTCTCAGCTTCATGTTGAGCCGGCCTTCAGGTTCGATGCTCGCTTTTATTTAGAGAATGTCTGCTTGGATTAGCAGATGTTATCAACTTCGTGTTGAGTCGACCTGAAGGTTCGATGCTCGCCTTTATTTAGAGAATTCATGCTTTGAATAGCAGATGATCTCAACTTCGTGTTGAGCTGGCCTTCGGGTTCGATGCCTGTTTTTATTTAACAGATGCCTGGTGGCGATGTCAGATGTTCTTTTCAGCTTCGTGTTGAGCCGGCCTTCGGGTTCGATGCCTGTTTTTATTTAACAGATGCCTGCTGGTTAGCAAATGATCTTAACTTCGTGTTGAGCCGCCCCTTGGGTTCGATGCTCGCTTTTATTTAGAGAATGCCTGCTCAGATTAGAAGATGATCTCAACTTCGTGTTGAGTCGGCCTTCGGGTTCGATGCCTGTTTTTATTTAACAGATGCCTGGCGGCGATGTCAGATGTTCTTCTCAGCTTCGTGTTGAGCTGGCCTTCGGGTTCGATGCCTATTTTTATTTAACAGATGCCTGGCGGCAATGTTAGATGTTCTTCTCAGCTTCGTGTTGAGCTGGCCTTCGGGTTCGATGCCTATTTTTATTTAACAGATGCCTGGCGGCAATGTTAGATGTTCTTCTCAGCTTCGTGTTGAGCCGACCTTCAGGTTCGATGCCTGTTTTTACTTAACAGATGCCTGGCGGCGATGGTAGATGTTCTTCTCAATTTCGTGTTGATCCGGCCTTCGAGTTCGATGCTTGTTTTTACTTAACAGATGCCTGGCAGCGATGTCAGATGTTCTTCTCAACTTCGTGTTGAGCCGGCCTTCGGGTTTGATGCTTGTTTTCAATAGATGCCTGATGTTGAAATCAAATGATCTTTCCGACTTAGTTTCGTTGCCTGCGCGTTAGAAGATGTTTTTCCGACTGCACGTCGAGGCTTTCTTGATTGGTAATCAGTTAGCTTGTTGCCGTTGCAACTATCAGATTCAGTTATTTTCGGAGATTTTTGCTCCCAACAACAGGTTTGCGGTTCTATTTCTTTGGTTTGTAAATTTTCGGGTTCTTGGGTATTCAACCGTCTTTTACCTTGATTGTTTGAAAGTCGTTTGATTTTCACTCATTCAGGTCCAAGTCGTTTGAATAGGGGCAGCTGTTGTACCCCAAAATTTGACCAACCGTTTCTTGTACTTGGCTTATGTTTTCTTTTCATTTGCATTTTTGCATAGCATAGCATTTGTTCTTGAGATAGGGGATCAATGTTTTTCTGTGGCTCAGAGTTCGCTCTTAGTGCAGGAGTCTAAACAGCGAGCATCAGAAGCTCCGACATTTATTTTGCCCGGCGATCGAGCGGGCGATTTTATTTTTATTTTGCAGGATAATTTGTAGCTCAGGAGGCAACATTCAGGCTATCTCAGGCATTCTCACAGTTTTGATATTTGAAAGCAAGTTTCAAAAGCTGAACAGGGCTTAGAACGGAAGAAAACGGACTAATGTGCACATTTCCTCCAAAAGGCGCCAAAATTCAAATTTTTAGGGTGTTAACCGATTAATCAATATTATTAATCGGTTAACCAAGGAAAAATCAGGACAAATTTGAATTTTTAAGGGTGTTAATCGATTAACCCAAATGGTTAACCGATTAACCAAGGAAAATTTTGCCTATGCACGTGAATTTTCAAAAGAAGTCACTTTGGGGTCCATTTTGATCACTTGTGAAGTTGATTTTACACCAGAAGAAGGATCTAGAACCACTTTGAATTATGATTAGCTTTCAAATTAATTCAAGTTCCCTCCAATTTCCCACTCCTAATCCCATTCCAATTTTCACAACCACAATCCAAACCAAGAGCATATTTAAATGATTTGCTCCAAACATCACAATCAATCCTCATAATCTCATTTCATTTTCAGAATTCAACCTCATTCTCTCAATTTTCTCTCAACTTTTTCACTCCAAAACTCCATTAGAGCTCCCACCTTGAATTCTTTGATTCTCCATTGGAATCATTGAATTCTAGAGCTAAACCTTCATCCTTCATCCTTATCATCTCCAATTCTCCATGAAATTCTGGTATGCAGATCTCATATGTCCCAAGAACATTGATCTCTGCTCAACAAGGACGAGGACATACCATGACCAATTTAAATTTCTTTAGATTGTACCAATGTCATGACCAACGTCATGACCTCTGTTGTGACATATGCGTACTGACAGACTATTTATCTAAACATTTAAATTGTGCAGAATTGTAAATGCTGAAAGATAAATAACACAATGAATTGTTAACCCAGTTCGGTGCAACATCACCTACATTTGGGGGCTACCAAGCCAGGAAGGAAATCCACTATTAGCATAATCAATTTAGAGCTAAACTCCCCCGTTTACAACTCCTCACTTAATCTCTATCCAATGCAATTTCTGCCTAGAGACCACTAGACAAGAGTATACCCACTCACTCCCCCTCAATCACATCAGTGATATACAATTCATTACCAAAAAACAGACTTTAGAAGACACTCTTCAAAGTCACAACACTTGATCTTGCTTAACAGCTTTAATCAAGGACAATACACTCTTGCTTAAAAGCTTTGAGTGACACAATGAACACAACAGTTCATACACAATAACCAAAGCAATTATACAACATACAATTTCTTGGCACACAAGAAATCCTAAGACTCCTAGACACACGTGAAGAGCAAACCTCTTCACTCACAAATATGTCTACCACAATGCATCACACGATACAAAGGGTGACTTACATACAAGGGACTCTCAAACCCTAGACCTCTATTTTACACTCTGGTTTTTCTTGATGTGAGTGCTTGCATTTTCCTAGCTTCTGCCCCTCCTTAAATAGTAGTGCAGATTAGCCTTGGGCTGCTCTGAAGTAACAAACATTAGGTTAAACAAATTAAACCTAATTTCCACAATTCAATGTGCTGTCAAATTAGGTCACAGATGCTTCATGTTATGTCCAGCCCTTACTAGAATGTCGCCTGAGGTAACTAAGAAGCCATAACTGGTTTCCTGAAATTTAGCCTGAGATATATCAGGTATCATAACAAACCCTGCACGCCTGATGTCATACGACCAATGTCATAACATTCAATCATGACATTCAACTTCACTTACTCTCAGCTTTCTAGCTTGCCCTGCTGAACACTTCTGCAGAATCTTCTTCATGACAGTAGAAACAAGCATATTATAGTTTCCTAAAAAGTCTCAAAGATCCTTTTTATGAACACCAATTAAATCTGCACTTTGTTCCTAATGAATCACTTTGGCCTATACATACTGATGAGGAATATCCAACAGGACCAAAACACTTATGTCAATAGATATAACATAGTAGCCCCTGCTGTACCAAACATTGATGTCATGACATTCAGTATGACATCCATGACAGCAGTTCTGTCATCAGCTCTTGCTACACCAGACAGCGATGTCATGACATTGGTAATGACATCCTGTTTAAAACACATGACAGTAGTTCTGTCATCTGCTCCTGCTGCACCACAACTCCTGCTGTTTATAACACGTGACAGCAGTTCTGTTACCACAGCTCCTGTTGTATCAGACAGTGATGTCATGGAATTGGTCATGACATTGTGATTAAAAACACATGACAGCAGTTATGTCAAGATAGCAGATGGATGTCACGACATTCAGCATGACATTCACATTAAAACACTCCACAACATTTCTGTCACCACAGCAGATGGAGATGTTATAATATCCTGCTTAACATCAGTGCAGAATCATGTTTTACCAAAATTTAGCCAATCATAGAACCATGGACAAGCATAGAGTCATGGAACTAACAATCTCCCCCTTTGGCAAATTTTGGCTAAAACAACCAAACAACTTATCAGGGCAGCAGCAGTAGTTTACACAAACTATCATGCTCCCCCCTTAATAGTTGCATCCAGCAAGCAATAGCCTAGCAACAACACTTTACTCACCCTTGGTTTAGTCAAAACTTGACAAACATTTGAGTAAATGTACGTACATTTACTCATAACACAAACTATACATGCTTTTTGACCTCTAATAAAGACTGCACCACTTCAGACCCAATCCATTGGCAAGGATTTAACCCCTCTGCTGAACTCAGCATAAATCAGAGCACTAAGTTTTAATTATCCAACTTATGCATATGAACAGCACACTGACTACTTTACACCATGATCCATCATGATGAGAAACAACCTTCTCTGCACAAACTCCCCACAGATTTACCCTATGAGCATAGTCATTGAATCTTAAGTTCTTGTCTTGTTTGAAGCTGCACCTAAGAATCAACAAACTTTGTACAAGGCTCCACATCAGTCAGGTACACAACCCCCCTGTCATGCATAATCAGCACTCCCCCTAAAAGAAAGAATCCAAACACATGCAACACCGCACCCTTTGTTTCACAAGCCACACCAAAACCAAACCTTATAGGAGAGGTAGTCACATGATGGACATAACTATCTAAAAGATCTCCCGGATTCAGCTAGAAAAATTCTTCAAGATGTCAGGGTGAATTCTATGTTTACTTGACTTCCATATGCACAAAATCAGAGCTAATGATGTCCTGATCTTCATCTTTACCACTCATACAAGGCAAAATACTTGGATAGAGGCCCAAATACCTGAGTTGATACATTGATACCCAATGACAGACAAGAGGCACTGTCAGGTTCACCATGAGCTGGAGCAGTAACCTAATGTCACAACATCTGGTATGACATTCCATCCTCCTAGAAGTATACAATCACAACCTGCTTAAGACCACAAACAATCTTGAAACTGTACTATTGCAGCAACAGATTCTAGAAGTATAGCTCCCCATATCAAGGATAGCTAGTGCTCTTTTTCCAGAAGCACGTGAATGGAGAACATAAGGCTCATATTCATGTCTTCAAGAGCTCACTCTTTGTTCAACATACCTGCTGAACGCATTCACTTACTACTTGAATCACAAGCCACTAGTACACCCATCAGATAGAAGCTCCCCCCTTATCTTCTATGCAAGCTGCTCCAAGATCACCACAGTATCTCAAGACCAACCTCATGCTCATACAGTGAGAAGGTATCAACCAGCTCCACATCTTTCTGCAGTAGAAGAAACCACTTCTCCACAGGACTTCTGGCCTGAGTCAGATAACAAGATAGACACCCCATAATCCAAGACATTCTTTCCTCATCATTCTTCCATATGATAAGTAAGAACACTTCTGGTTTAACTGGTGAATACTCACTTCCATATGACTCATCATAGTCCAGATTTTCATGCAGTCAATCAATGATCCACATTAGTCTTATACAATCCTTTCACATCATACTCCAAGACAGTCCTTTTACCTTATCATTCTCCCATATGACAAGATAGAGTACTTCTTAGTCAAGATGTAAATCACAAGTTTTGCACCAGATCTTCAAGTCCTTTGCTAAGGGAAACCAAACCATATCCACTGGTTCTTTATCTGCCCACAACTGGACTTACTTCTGCCTAGTAGTCCAACTGAAGATCTTCAGAGAGCACAGCTCCACCAACTTGATCAAAAACATCTCCAAAAGAGGGTAATCTTCCATACACAACTTAGAGCTTCTACCATAGGCTCCAATATATGCACAGAACCAGAATCTCCTTTGGTCTTCAAACAACTACCCTTCTGCACAAGAGTAATGTTCTTCAAGCACACTTCTGAAATAACCAACTGCCAGTGTTTGGTTAACTCAGCTTCTTTCAGAGCTCTAGAAGATTTTCTCATCCCCCAAGTAAACTTGATCTTCAAGTTACCTGTTCTACTTGCTCTATATCAAGGCATCAACTCCTTCACACAGCTCCCGCAAACTACATGATATGAAGCATCAGTTTCATTCATACTTGAGAAGATCAACTTATCTTTCAATGATGTGCCACAACATCAATGAAGGCCTTGAGGTTACTGCTTGATGTCACTACATCAGATACGACATCCAGCTGGAGAGTTCAAGCTTTCATTCTGCCACTTGGAAGATCCTCATTACTCTATCAGAACAAGAGTACATAGTCTTGATATCAAGTTGGAGTAGACAACCTATATTCTGCTTTGTTGTACCTTGAAGTGTATTTGCTTTAGGAACTCTTCTTTAGAGAAACCAATCATGCCAAAGCTTGATTCTTCAAAGAGGAGGGATAAAGTAAATCTTTGCAAAAGGAATCCCGCTTTCCTTAAGTAGAGACTTCTTTAGAAAATCAGAGATAACTGCCACTTATCCTTGACCTCCAAGTTGAACAATATCTCATGCTCCTGTGCACTTAGATCAGAAATAAACTAACCCAAGCATAGCTACCAACACCATCTTCTAGACCAGTTTCTTGCCAGGAAACTCTCTAGATACATATCATATGCTACTGCACTCTAATAAACTGATCCAAGAAGAATGTCTTCATCTTCACTTCTATCAGCACTACATTCTAGTCTTTAGTTTCTTGCCAGGAAACTTACTAGAATAAAGTCAGATCCTACCACACAAGAGTATGGTAACAAGATTATCTGCAATATCTTCTTCAACAAACTTCTGTACACTCTGATGATGGAATATCTTAACATCTGGTTGAACATCAGATCCTTGAAGCAGATCTGGGGCCTGATGCTTGAGCAACAACTGATGAGATAACTTAATCATCAACTAAGGATAATTCATCAAATATTTGAGAATATCTCAAATAGCAATGAATCTTAAATCCTTGTAACAGATCCTTCTCTAAACTTCATGGATTATCAATTAAATACATGTGTAGACCACAAATAGCAATTGATCTTAAATCCACACAACTTCAGGAATACCAAGGCTGAAACGTCAAGGCTGACACCCTTGACTCAACTTGCCTTATGACTTCCTCTTGCTAGTAGAGCTCTTTTTTTGCCTTAAAGGTTCATAATAAAACCACTTCCAATCACGAGGTCAACAATAACATTTAACACCAACCAACTCTCTTCAGTCCATTGCTCCCGACGATGGAATGACTAGAGCTTTGATATCTTCAAGACTAACAGGACCTCCAGAGTTCTTCCATCAGAAAATTAAGCAGCGGAACCACCAGAAGAACATCTTCAACATGCCCTAAACAAGATGTCAAAACATCATATGGAACATCATACAGAAGTAGTCACTCCTCCTTTGGCAAACCATTCAGTAGATCATAGAAGCTCCTAAATTAAAGGGCACAACAGCAGATACACAGAATCCTTTGCAACCTCCTCCTAAACTCCATAAGCAGCAGCTCAAAAGTTTAGTAAGATCAGCAACTCAGCTGTAGCTTCTCCTTGTTCAAACCACCAGAAAGTATCTCCCTAGATCTCATCCAGAACAAATAGGATGTCTGCTCTGATACCAATTGAAATTCTGGTATGCAGATCTCATATGTCCCAAGAACATTGATCTCTGCTCAACAAGGACAAGGAAAGACCATGACCAATTTAAATTTCTTTAAATTGTACCAATGTCATGACCAACGTCATAACCTCTGTTGTGACATCTGCGTACTGACAGACTATTTATCTAAACATTTAAATTGTGCAGAATTGTAAATACTAAAAGATAAATAACACAATGAATTGTTAACTCAGTTCGGTGCAACATCACCTACATTTGGGGGCTACCAAGCCAGGAAGGAAATCCACTATTAGCAGAATCAATTTAGAGCTAAACTCCCCAGTTTACAACTCCTCACTTAATCTCTACCCAATGCAATTTCTGCCTAGAGACCACTAGACAAGAGTATACCTACTCACTCCCCCTTAATCACAGCAGTGATATATAATTCATTACCAAAAAACAGACTTTAGAAGACACTCTTCAAAGTCACAACACATGATCTTGCTTAATAGCTTTAATCAAGGACAATACACTCTTGCTTAAAAGCTTTGAGTGACACAATGAACACAACAGTTCATACACAATAACCAAAGCAATTATACAACATACAATTGCTTGGCACACAAGAAATCCTAAGACTCCTAGACACACGTGAAGAGCAAACCTCTTCACTCACAAATATGTCTACCACAATGCAACACACGATACAAAGGGTGACTTACACACAAGGGACTCTCAAACCCTAGACCTCTATTTTACACTCTGGTTTTTCTTGATGTAAGTGCTTGCATTTTCCTACTGCCCCTCCTTAAATAGTAGTGCAGACTGGGCTTGGGCTGCTCCAAAGTAACAAACATTAGGTTAAACAAAGTAAACCTAATTTCCACAATTCAAGGTGCTGTCAAATTAGGTCACAGCTGCTTCATGTTATGTCCAGCCCTGACTAGAATCTCGCCTGAGGTAACTAAGAAGCCATAACAGGTTTCCTAAAATTTAGCCTGAGATATATCAAGTATCATAACAAACCATGTACGTCTGATGTCATACAACCAATGTCATAACATTCAGTCATGAGATTCAGTCATGACATTCAGCTTCACTTACTCTCAGCTTTCCAGCTTGCCCTGCTGAACATTTCTGCATAATCTTCTTCATGACAGTAGAAACAAGCATATTATAGTTTCCTAAAAAGTCTCAAAGATCCTTTTTATGAACACCAATTAAATCTACACTTTGTTCCTAATGAATCGCTTTGGCCTATACATACTGATGAGGAATATCCAACAGGACCAAAACACTTTTGTCAAGAGATATAACATAGCAGCCCCTGTTGTACCAAACATTGATGTCATGACATTCAGTATGACATCTATGACAGCAGTTCTGTCATCAGCTCCTGCTAGCTCCTGCTGCACCAGACAGCGATGTCATGACATTGGTAATGACATCCTTTTTAAAACACATGACAATAGTTCTGTCATCTGCTCCTGCTAGCTCCTGTTGCACCACAACTCCTGCTGTTTATAACACATGACAACAGTTTTGTCACCACAGCTCCTGTTGTATCAGACAACGATGTCATGACATTGGTCATGACAATTTGATTAAAAACACATGACAACAGTTCTATCATGACAGCAGATGGATGTCACGATATTCAGCATGACATTCACATTAAACACTCCAGAGCATTTCAGTCACCACAACAGATGGATATGTTATAACATCTTGCTTAACATCAATGCAGGATCATGTTTTACCAAAATTTAGCCAATCATAGAACCATGGACAAACATAGATTCATGGAACTAACACTCCATTCAATTTTCGTGCTAGTGTGGATCTGAACTTGGAAGTTGATCTAGAAGAGCTTATTTAGATCGATTTAGCTTAATTTTAGTGGATCTTCATTTCAATTACAAGAAATTACTTGGATCTTAAAGAATATCTGGGTTTCTTGCTTGGATCTGCTCAATTGAAGTTGAATCAACATTTACCAAAGCAAATTTCCGCTTTGTAGGTTGGAATTCTAGATTTGTTGCTATTTTGAGCTTATTTTGCATATTCGATGTGGATCTTCATTTTTTATTGACTTTTGGTTGATTTGATTCATGTGGATTATGATCTTGCTATTTAAATGTGTTTACATGTTGATTGGATCATTGTTTTCTGGTTTAATTTTGTGCATAATTGATCATTGGAATGATTGCACATTGGATCAATTGATAAAAGTGCTTTTGAGTTGCTGATTTTCTGCTTCTGGTACAGTGTTAATCGGTTAACCGGTTGCAATGCATACTGGTTAATCGATTAACCGGTGCGAATTTTCAAATTTTAAAACATTTTTAACTGGTTAATCGGTTAACCATATGTGTTAACCGATTAACACTGAACCAGAATGTCATATTTGCTATTTTTCAAGCTTGTTTTGCTGCTCTCTCACTTTGAATCTTCATGGATCAATACGATGCATTTAGAGTGAGTTGTCTTAGAAATATGTCGATGTTCTTGATTGTTTAACCATGATTTCTTCGACATGTATTGTTCGATTTCCACTTGAATGCATGCTTATGGATGTGGTTCAAAGTGATGATCATTTGCATGGTTTGAGTTTGAAGAATACTTGGTTGAGATGTGCTTGTGGTGGCTGTTGTCCCATACTTTTTTCCTCCCACTCTTCTTTGCATCTTTTGTGCTTGCATTTCATGTTGCATTCCTTTTTATCCTTCATATTGTGATTGATTTATCTTGTGTTTTCTTGGTCTTTTACCATGATCCCCTTAGGATTCCTAGTCCCTTCGTTTAGGATGGGAGTAGGAGAGACATTAAGTGCTCAATCCAAGCATGATAACATTAGGATAGGATATCCCTTTCAATCCCAACTTTAGGTCTATTTTGTAATGCCCCGATTCTGAATTCCCATTTTTATTGAGTCCTTATTTGATTTATTTAAGTAATTATTTTATTTATGTGGAAATTGTGTGATAATATGTTATGTTTACATATTGAGCTATTTTTGCCGACTTTGAGAGTTTCGGGTAAAAATAGGTTGGAGGGTATTTTGGGCATTAGTGATAATATTAAGTGGATATTTTGTGAGAATTAATTGATAAGTGTGTGGAAAGAATTTGGGAGGAAAGAAAATAGAATATGTGATATAGAGAGAAAAGAGAAAGATAGAAACATTAAGAAGAAAAACAAGAGAAAGAAAAGAGGAGAGAAAAGAAGAGAAAGTGGAGCAAAACCTAGAATCATCAAGAATCAACCTTAGCTTGCGATTAATCAGGTAAGGGTGAGAAGTTTTATCATTTTAATAATGTCTATGATCATGTATGTGCTAGATTGGATTTGTTGGATTGTTTCCTATGTTTCCATTTCTAGGTCGGAAGTTGATTTAATCGGTAGAAACTGAGTTTTATCGATTAGAATTTGGAATAGATGGTGTAGTATAGTCGGGTGATGAGTGGGCCGTGCTACTGGAACTGATTTGGACTAAATTGATCGGTTTGTGAGGTTTGGGCTTTTGGACAGCCATGGGAGTTCTGAGTTTGCAGGTTCGCCAGGAGAAGCCCAGCGAGCAGCAGCGAACCAAGTCAGTAGCAAACACCCTGTCTTCGCTGGCAAGTTTGCCAGGCGAATGAGTATGGCGAAGGTTCGCCAGGCGACTGTGCTAGCGAGTAATTCCATAATAACTCCCAGTGGTCTTCGCTGGCAAGTTCTCCAGGCGAACGAAGTAGCGAAGGTTCGCCAGAGGCTTCGTCAGGCGAAGGTTAGCGAACACAGCAGCATATTTTCTTTTCTTGTGTTTTCCATTCGTGGATTAGTTGTGTGGTTTGGTTGCGATCATTCCTTATCTGAGATGACTAATTATATGTTGTTATGTGTGTTGTGGGTAGTCGTATGGCGTGAATCCTAATTTGTGAATTGTGAGGTGTGAAATGTGGCCGTTTGGCAATTTTGTGCATTTACTTGAATTGAATAGAAATGCATGGCGAGATTGATTGTGAATGTGAACCATGTATGAAAATTGGTTTGAATGGATGATGAATATATATATATGCTTTATGATACATATATTTGAATGCATAATGAATGTATGCAACGAATGTGATGAGTGCATGATGTTAGAACACAGATTGGTTCTTAATAATACCTCTATGTTTTGATGATAACTATTATGAAATTTTGTATTTAATAATTATTTACTCTAAAATTTGCTTGAGAGTTTTTACTGCAGATAGTAAAGAAATTAACACTCCAGAAGCAAATCAGAATTGAACACAAGAAATTAGCTAGACTCTGAAGCGCCAGATGCACTCATTAGAAGATTCTGATTGCTGCCAACAGAAGATTCTGAGCGTAGCCTCCAGAAGATTCTGAAGCAGAAGCTCCAGAAGGATCTGAAGCATAAGCTCCAGAAGGATCTGAAGCAGAAGCCCCAGAAGGATCTGAAGCAAGTCAGAAGCATCTGAAGCAAAGAAGAATTCTGTATGAAGAGCTTTTCAAAGCATAGTTTCTACAGAAGATTCTGAAAGGACTAAAGCTGCCAGTACTGAAGTTCTGTCTCAAATATGCTCTGATATTAAACACGCTGAAAGCACACCTGCTGCAGAAGACTCTGATTCAGCAAGACTCTAATCATCATCAGAAGACTCTGACCCAATTAGACTCTGATATATTTGCTGAAAACTGAAGAAGAAATATTCAAAGATTTATATCCGTTGGAGTAAATCAAACGTCTCTTTCCTTATTTATGCTAGACACAAAAACACAGACAAAAAGGATTTTTCTGTGCTTTCTTCTTCTAGGAAAGGTCACTTAATGTGAAGACAAAAAGGCTCAGACCTTTTGGACACTCTTCTCAACATGCAGCTCACCTTGGATCAGCTGCCTATAAAAGCAAGACTCCACCAAATTCTTCAGTTGACGTTTTGCATTGAAAAGAAATCAAATATTCAAGCTCTCATACTTTCATATTCATTCTTAGAATTTATTTCATTGTTCTTAAACTTAAGAGAAATATCAGAGTTGTGATAATAGCTTTTTAGAAGCATTCTTACTCTTGTAATAGTTTTACATTGATTGTAAAAGATTTCCTTAAGAGGATCCAGTTGGGATCAGTAGCTCTTGAGAAGACTAAGAACAGTTGTTCTTAGGTGTTACTGTTGTAATCTGTTTGATTAAATAGTGGATTAAGTCCTTGAATGAGAAAGGCAAATCACTCTAGGAAGGGTGGACTGGACTAGTTGAGTTCAACGAACCAGGATAAAAATACTTGAGTTTTTATTCTAAGTTTTAATCTTTCATACTTATTCAACCCCCCCTTCTAAGTAGTATCTCACCTTCAGTTGGCATTAGAGCTCCGGTTCTGTGTGTGCTACCACTTAATAGTGACGGTAAAGATCCAGAGAGAAATACTTTGATATATATTTGGTTGTTACTATGGCTGATAATACAATATCTAACACTAACAACAAATATGAAGAAAGGGACATGATCAGCACCAAACCCCCTATGTTTGATGGGGAGAAATTTGATTATTGGAAAGACAGAATTGAAAGTTTTATCCTTGGATATGATGCTGATTTATGGGATCTAGTCATAGATGGATATGTTCATCCCACAGATAGGAATGGCAAGAAGATAGACAGAAAATCTATGACAGATGCTCAGAAGAAAGATTTTAGAAATCATCACAAGGCCAGAACAATATTGTTGAATGCAATATCTCATACTGAGTATGAAAAAATTACAAACAGGGAAACTGCATTTGACATGTTTGAATCCTTAAAGATGACTCATGAGGAAAACTCTCAAGTCAAGGAAACAAAGGCTCTAGCTCTGATCCAGAAGTATGAAGCCTTCAAGATGGAAGACTTTGAATCTGTTGAAGCTATGTTCTCCAGATTTCAGATCCTCACAGCTGGTCTAAAGGTTCTGGACAAGGGATACTCCACATCAGATCATGTAAAGAAAATCATCAGAAGTCTACCTACCAGATGGAGACCTATGGTGACAGTGCTGAAGATGGCTAAAGATCTGAACAAGATCTCTTTAGAAGAACTCATCAGCTCACTGAGGAGCCATGAAATTGAGCTTGAGGAAGATGAACCTCAGAAGAAAGAAAAAGGTAAATCTATTGCTTTAAAATCTAATAAATCTGCTAAAGCTTTGCAGGTTATTGAAGAAAGCTCTGAAGGATCTTCTTCTGAAGAAGAAGATGAGTTATCCATGTTGTCCAGAAGGATCAACAGACTCTAGAAGCACAAGGGAAAGAAGTTCAACAACTTCAGAAAATCTAATCATAGAAAGGAATCTTCTGGGCACAGAAGATTTGGCAAGAAAGAAGTTGTATGCTATGAGTGCAAAGAACCTGGGCATTACAAGAATGATTACCCCAAACTTCAAGGAGAAAAACCCAAGAAGAAGTTTAACAAAAAGAAGAAGGTTCCGATGGCAACATGGGATGACTCAAATGAATCTGAATCATCTTCTGAATCAGAAGAAGAATGTGCTAATGTTGCACTGATGGCCAGCACAGAAGATCAGGAAGAAGGAACTTCAGGATCTGAATCTGACGATGACGTTGAAGAGGTAATGGCTAAACTTACCAAAGAAGAACTTGTCAAAGTTTTATCAGAAGTTCTGAAAAGCTATAACAATATCAAACTCAAATACAAGAAGCTGAAAAGCAGTCTTGAATCTGAGATTGATCTTCTAAAAACAGAACTTGTTGAGCAAAAAGAAATTAATCTGAAAATCAAAAATGACTTTGAAATAACTCAACAAGAATCTGAATCTGAGACTAAGTCATGTGAAAACATTTTAGAAAAATATGACTCTAGCTTTCAGAGATTTCTTACTAAGAGCATAGACAGAAGCAAGATGGCTTCTATGATCTATGGTGTTAGTGGGAACAACAGAAGAGGTATTGGATATGAATCTTCCTCTGGAAGTAATCCAAAATCTATTGACAAACTCTTCATCAAGAAGACACCTCTGTACTCTCAATTTAAGTTTGGTCACTTAAATGACATTAAACACACAAGCTCTGAGAAGAATACTTATGTGTTTAAACCCAAGGCAAGTCAGAATAAACATTATGTTGAAAAACAGAAGTTTAGACAAACCTACAAACCAACTAACCCTAAAGGACCCAAGAAGATCTGGGTACCTAAAAGTAAAATAATTCCTGTTGCAAATGTTCTTAGCAGCAAGGTCAGGACGCCAGTCATGGTACCTATACTCTGGATGCTCACGACACATGACAGAAGAAAAGTCTATGTTCCAAAGCCTGGAACTTAGATCTGGAGGTGATGTGAAGTTTGGAGGGAACCAGAAGGGCAAGATCATTGGATCTGGCACCATTGGAAATAAAGTGTTTCATGCTTGGATATTCTGAACGCTCTAAAGGCTACAGAGTATACAACACTGAGACACAGATTGTGGAAGAATCCATTCATGTTAGATTTGATGATAAGCTTGGCTCTGAAAAGCCAAAGCAGTCTGAAAACTCTGCAGATAGAGAAGTAGTCTTCATTGACTCTGAAGTCCCAGAGGCAGACAAAGCTCAAGTGAAGGAACTAGAAGCAACGCCAGATGCTATTCCTTTAACTTCTCAGATGAACAATCTAAACATTTCTGAAGAATCAACTGTTAGAGGATCATCATCCAGAATTAAAGCTTCTCATCCAGAGAATGTCATTATTGGAAAGAAAGATGATCCCATCAGAACAAGATCCTTTCTAAGATCATCTGAAGCATCACTATTTGGACTGGTGTCAGAAATTGAACCATCTTCTATAGATGAAGCTCTGCAAGACAATGATTGGATTATTGCCATGCAAGAAGAGTTGAATCAATTTACCAGAAATGATGTATGGGATCTAGTTCAAAGACCACAAGGATTCAATATAATTGGAACAAAATGGGTCTTCAGAAATAAGCTGAATGAGAAAGGAGAAGTTGAAAGAAATAAGGCAAGGCTTGTAGCTCAAGGGTACAGTCAACAAGAAGGTATTGATTACACTGAAACTTATGCTCCAATGGCAAGGTTAGAATCTATACGCCTTCTTATTTCATTTGCTGCACAAAATAACATCACTCTGTATCAGATGGATGTTAAAAGTGCCTTTCTTAATGGTATTATAGAAGAAGTTTATGTCCACCAACCTCCTGGTTTTGAAAATGAAAATTTTCCAGATCATGTTTTCAAACTAAAGAAATCTCTATATGGTTTAAAACAAGCTCCCAGAGCTTGGTATGAGAGATTGAGCAATTTTCTTCTGGAGAAAATTTTCATTAGAGGCAAAGTGGACACAACACTCTTTTGTAAATCAATTAAGAAAGATCTTCTAATTTGTCAAATTTATGTGGATGATATAATATTTGGATCTACCAATAATATGCTGGGAAAGGAGTTTGCTACATGTATGCAGGCAGAATTTGAAATGAGCATGATGGGAGAACTCAGATTCTTTCTAGGAATCCAAGTCAATCAAACTCCAGAGTGCGCTTACATACATCAGACCAAATATGTTAAAGAACTTCTGAAGAAATTTAACATGACTGATAGTAAGATGGCAAAGACTCCCATGCATCCAACTAGTTCACTAGGCAAGGAAGAGATAAGTAAGAAAGTAAACCAGAAGCTCTACAGAGGTATGATTGGTTCTCTTCTTTATTTAACTGCTTCTAGACCTGACATATTGTTCAGTGTATGCTTGTGTGCTAGATTCCAATCAGATCCTAGAGAATCACACTTGACAGCTGTCAAGAGGATTCTAAGGTATCTGAAAGGTACTTCTAATGTGGGTTTGTGTTACAGAAAATCTGATGATTACAAATTAGTTGGATTCTGTGATGCTGACTACGCTGGAGACAGAGTAGAAAGGAAAAGTACTTATGGAAGTTGTCAATTTCTAGGAAGAAATCTAATCTCTTGGTACAACAAGAAGCAACCCACAATTTCACTTTCAACCACAGAGGCAGAATATATAGCTGCTGCTGGATGTAGCACGCAGATGCTCTGGATGAAAAGTCAGCTAGAAGATTATCAAATTTTTGAAAGTAACATTTCTATCTTTTGTGATAATACTTCTGCTATATGTTTGTCTAAAAACCCCATTTTACACTCTAAGGCAAAACATATAGAAATTAAGCATCATTTCATCAGAGACTATGTTCAGAAGGGAATCATAAATTTGGCCTTTGTTGATACAGATCATCAATGGGCAGATATTTTTACAAAACCCCTTGTTGAAGATAAATTCAAATTTATTCTGAAAAATATTGGTATGGATTTTTGTCCAGAATGATATTTGTCAGAAGCAAATTTTTACAGATGTAAAAATGCCTAATGCTCTGAAGTATTTCTTCTGACTGCTTATTTATTTTATTAATTTGGTTTTGTGAAACTCTGAACTAACAATCCTTAGAGGATCTGAACATTGGTTAACGTTTCATTTCTCAAGAGAATTCAGAACACATGCAAGCAAACACGTGTCACTCCAATTCTGCAAAGGTGGCGTGTACTCTACTGAAGAGACGTTTGAGGTGAAGTTTGAATAGTGAAAATCTTGATTTTCCCCCCAATTTGTCAGAAGCAATAAATGCTTGAAATGATTTTTATTCTTTTCATTTAATGCTTTGTTCAAACATGCAAAATCTGATTGTTTGTATGCCTACTTATTTTAGTATAAATACATGACTTCTCTTCACTTTCACACTTTTCACATCTCAGAAAATTTATGCATTTTCATCTCCTCTTCTCTCTGCATAAAAACCCTAAGCGTGTGACAAAACCATTTTCAATGGCAACTTCATCATCAACTGCTGCACAATTTCAATCTTCAATGGCTGCAGTTACCTCTGCTAACATGGGTGTTACTCCTTTTTCTCCACCAAAAAGAACATTGTTAACCCCTGTTGAAAAGCTGGAAGTTCTGTGTGAATCAATGGTGGAATTTGATTCACTTGCTGAGAATGACTTTGAGTTTCGTTCAATCATAGGTGCTTAAGGATGGGTGAAATATTTTGATAGACTGTTTGGACCAGTTTACCCCCTTCTTGTGAAAGAGTTCTGGATCCATGCTTCAGTTTACCCTAAGTTTATCTTATCTTCTGTTCTGGGCAAAGAGATTATAATAACAGAAGATCTGATCAGAAAACTTATTGGCTATGAGGAAACAGATGGAGTTTCACACTTGCCAGCTGGGCGTGTGGATATGGATGAAGTGTATGAAGAAGTGATGACTGCTGGACAAGCTTCTAACAAGTTCAAGGATTTGAAGCCTGACTACAAGATCTGGGCCAAGATCTTTATGGGATGCATTCATCATAGGAAGTCAACAAACTCTCCAGACTATGTCAATAATGAACAGCTCTATTTCATGTATTGCCTCAGTAAGAGCACCAAGGTAGATCTTCCATATATTCTCTTTATGCATCTGTGGAATCATATAAATGCCTCTAGAGAGTATGTGAAAGAAAAATGACAGAAGATCAGAACCTGGATTCCTTTTGGAAGGTTAATCTCAAATCTTCTAACTGAGAATGGACTGGTTACTGCTCTGTACGCTGCTGGAGTTACAGAGGAATTGGAATTCATTATGGGAAAGCCTCTGAATGCCAAAAGTCTTCAGATACTTATAATAGTGGATGAACTCACAACAACTCCCAAGAAGCTGAATGTTTCAGAACTGAGTAAGAAGAGAACTCCTATAGATGATTATCCTCTGTTCTATGCTGAAGAACCAAGGCACATTGTTGTTATGTATATTGATAAGTGCAAGAAAGAAGGAAAGCCTGTTCCTGCAAACATTATACAGCTAGCAAGAAAACCACTGCCTGTTGCAGAAGAAGAAGAAGAACCACCAAGAAAGAGGACTCAACCAGAAGCTAAAGCTGCACCTGTTCAGAAGAAGATCAAGATTACTGAGAAGCCACAAAAGCTCTTAAAGAGGAAAGAATCTGGAGATACTCCTTCTGTACCAGCTAAGAGAATCAAATCAAAGGTACTATATCTTCTGTATCTTCTGCAAATCATGTTGTTTTAAATGATTCTAATATTAAGTCTATTCATAAACCACCCTTTACACAAAATACATCTGTTACTGCTTCATCTCATGTTTCTACACCATCACCACAAAAATCTTCCAATCCAATTTCCATTTCACCTGAAAAATCATCTGTTCCAACACCAATAACAACAAAAACAATTCAAACTCCAAAAGTCTCTGTACCACAAACAACTCAACCAAAAATTCAAATCAAACAATCTGTACCACAGAAACAACCATCAGAACAACAACCTACAGAACAACAACCACAACCATCTGCTTAACAACAACCCTCTGCACCTTTTATACAAAAGCCATCTGAACAACAAAAGCACCCACAAGAAAAGCAACCAGAAAAATCATCTAAAACCCTACCAGAAAAAGCCTCTAAAAATCAACCACCATCAGATAATCCACCATCCAAATCATCTGAACCCACTGCATCTGTACCTGTTATTTCTAAACCTACAAAAACAACATTTGTTCCAGTTTCATCTGATCCACCTACCTTAGAACAACCTTCAAAACCCTCCGAAATTCCTTCAGAACCAACCAATACTTCTGAACCCAACATTCCTGAGACAGAAGTTCTTGATGTCACACCATTAAAAACTGTGTTTCAAGTATCTTCTACCTCCTGCACACCAACCACCTCCTCAGAATCTGACATTCAACCACCATCATATGATGATGTTTTTGTGGTGGTATATGATGTAAAAATAACTAGTATTGTTGTGATATGCATGATTATATGGTGATTAACTATGTATTATTGATGTGATGGTAAATAGTTTAGAAGGGGGCTAGTTGTATGCTTGTATGCATTATTGTTATGATTGTCAGATAGTAGTCCATAAGGGGGAATTACTATTTTGTGTCAATGAATGTTGCTTATGGTTAGAAGAGGGTCATAAGCGTTGTTATTGTTGTTGCATTGATTTGTATTAACATGCATCATTGTGTCGTGTCGTTGAAAAAGGCATGTGCGCTAGTTCATAAGGGGGGACTAGTGACTTATCCCAAGCTCAGAAGTGAGGGGCCTAGAGCTCAGATGGGGGCTCTTAGGTTCAGGAGGGGGACCCGGTTCTTGAGTGAACCAAATGTTGTGTTGGTACCACATGCATAGTGTCACATTGTGTCATGAGTTGCATTGCATATATGAGTATGTTATTGTGGAATGGGTGTGAGATTGTGATGATGTTGGTTGTGTACTGAATGTATAATATGTTGGTTGTATTCTTTATATTAAAGTTTATTTCTCACCCTTTTTTCTTGATATTGTCCACCATGGGCATATTGCAGATAATCAGGAGTAAAGTTGTTGTTATGTATAGAAGGTGGCTTGTTGGAGTTATTCTTCATTTACTTATCATTTATTGCAATTTAATGGTTTTAGTGCTTTAATATTGTAACATCGAGAACTAAATGTTTTTGCTATGTTTTTTTATTTAATGTTGAATTATGTGGTTTAAATTCTAATACTTTAATTGCGAATTTAATTTTGAAGTTGTTGTGCTATGATTTTCCGCTGCTTGTTATCAAATGCTTTGATGAGTTTTTGGATGGTGGTCGTAGTGATGCCTTAAATTGTAATTGTCACCAGTCGCAGCACCACACTGATGAATTTGGTTGCAAAGATGTTTCCTATGTCGTATGCATTACTTTATAAATATCATATAACCAAAAATGCGAGAAGTCGGCTAAAACCTACGGTAGACACCAAACAAATTAAGGGTGAAAATGGAAAAATGGTCAAACCTGGTGTGTTATTGGAAAAGATAATGGATGCATATAATGGTTAAAAAATTCTTCCACAGAAGAGTTATATGTCGAATCTGTAATATATTTAAGGAAGGTCTGTGCGAGATATCTAAATTTCCTAAAATATATTGAGAGTACTATTTTGGACCAGGTGAAGGAAAAGAAAATTTGTGCCTTTACCTATCAGGTTAGACACTTTGGCAATAAATCAACTAACAAAGTTAAATCTGCACATGCTACACTGAAGAATTAGTTGAGAAACAATAAATGTGATTTCTGTCAAGATTGGGACGTCGTGAGCTAAATGCTCTGAAACCAACATAATGAGAAGATACAAACATCTTTTGGTTGGAGCATTCCTGTGTCAAATACAATATTCTTTATTCATAGTTGGTTGGCATCATATCTCGGGTGAGATTGAATTTTATTCTTTACGAAGCCAAACAAGTATATAAAATAGGTTAAGATAGCTCAAAGTTTGATTGTACACATAGGAAGACCCATGATCTTCCATGTGATTTTGTTTAATTGAAAAGAAAATTAAGGTCGACACACTGATACATATGAATGAGATTTACACTCACTGAAAAAGGCCCTGGATTGATGATGATGATGATATGATGAAGGATGATAAATCAAACTTATCTATCATGAGAGAGTGAGAAGTGATCCAAGAGAGATTCATGAAAGCTGATGACAACATAAAATTGTACATCAAAGAGCAGTTAAGGAAGATTTTCTATCATGAAACCACCTTCGGAGTCGGTTAAAATGAATGGTTCCCCTAAAAATGTCAAACCGACCAAGAGTAACAATTCTACGAGACAATTTCCTTCTTACTTTGAACTTGTTGACTCGTATTTTCCGGATTGTCCAACTCCTAAATCTAAAAATAAATGTTTTCAAGGGCGCTCGTGTTAGCAAACCATCTCTCCCACTACAATTACCAAAAATCATCTACATTGAAAATATGTCACTTTTATGCATAAAAACGGATCGTAGGTGTTAGAGGTGACGAATTTTATGGTTTTCGAGTTGTTTCAGGTTTGCTCAGTAAAGGAGAGGATAACCACCAACCTTTTTATCATCAACTTATTCAAGAGTTGACGATGCATAGGAAATCATACACATCGCTATACGTGGAAAAAGAAAATTATGGTGCAATTTACAATGCTCTTGTTCCTTGTGTTAGTGGTTCAACATTGTTTGAAAAATGGATGCACGGCCCTGGAATGAGATATCTTATAGAAAATGCTTATAATAAGGGGTGTGTATTTATCTAACAAGATATGGTTCTTAGAAACATTTTTTCCACTTCGGAGTGAGTCACCTTAAAATTCATCCGAACGCATCATATGTATTGGGTGGCTTTTAAAAATACAACATTTTTTAAGTTTATTTGAAACCGAGGTTTTCTATACCAAAGACAACACCAGAGTGGATGACATATTTCACAAAAGAAGCTGAAACTTGCCCAAATCAATTTTTGAAAAGGATGAAAGAGTTCACCAAGTTGATTGACATTGAAAAAGCATCAAATAAGGAAAGATTTTTAAAAAATGAACCACCGATAGATATAGATTTAGGTGGTGACACATGTTTTGGTACATTTTAGTTTTTATCTAATAATGTAACACATTTTCTTAAAAAGTAATGTTGTCAATGATGTAATTTCGATACAATTTGAAACATACATAATGTATATTCTACATTAATGTTATATAATTTGGGGGTAATTTTTAGACACTTTTTCTATTTCAAAATTTGGCCCTGCATATATATTGGTTCTGTATAAACACTACTCTGTAGAGGTGATTTCGTATATGAATCTCAGGACACGCTCCATTTTAATTGTAAAAAAAACCTAGAAAGTGGGATTTTAAGAATATGTATCTCCGTAAAAATCCTTATGTCATGATGGCAGGATATTGTTTCTAAGGTCCAAATTGATCTAAAACTTGTATAAATAAAGGGTCTCTCATCCCATGTTCTTTACAAAAACACAAAAAACCTAGAGTATATACATATTCTCATCTTGCATTTGTGTACTTTAATGGCACAAAATCCCCACTTCAATTAATGATCTCTGATGACATACATCTCGTCGATCTGAAGTCCAAATTGGATACTTTCTTGTGATATCCAGAAAATTGAAGAGTTGTCAAGTTCGAGTATCCTTCACCCACGATTGACGACAAAAGAAATATATTGTTCACCAAGCTTGAACTGGAGAAGAATGAAGATTTAAAAGTTATGTGAAGTACATTTTACTGTTACTTATCAAAGAGTCTGATTAAAGTGGATGTGGCGATTGCGCGATCGACCAAAAATATTCTAAAGATGTTGCAACATCCTAATATTGATACAGAGATGTATCTCCAAATTAAATTTTGTCAAAATAAGTGTGGTTCACCAATTTGCACCGATGAATGCATAAAAAAATGCATCTGCATACACATCTCTGCAGCCGTTCTGACTTTTCATCGTGACGTGAGAACAATTTCTATGCTCAAATTAGAAATTATTGTAACTAGATTAAGACTCACA